>OZ037879.1:710451-1420902 GCA_964035575.1 Rhynchopus sp. YZ270_cl-10
ATGGAATGCTCGATAGCGTCATTTTGTGGACACCGTGTAGGTTGCATGCTGCGTACGCGGTCATCTCAGTGGTGCCCAGAGGGATCACAAAGGTCAGCACCGGGGTGCCCGACGTCGCAGCGTAGGTCGCCCCTGCAATGACCTCACCGTTCTGATTTTCAACGTAGATCATGGTGATGTAGTGCAGAAGGCTGCCAGGGGTCATAGGGTGATTCACCACTTCGCCTACACCCACGGAAGCGGTGGCACCGTCTAGGGAGAAGTAGGGTACGTGCTTCGCGTTGGTTGCAGAAAGGGTGAATGCGGTCTCCTGGCCAAAGAGTTGTACCTGGTGTTTTACCCCTTCTGCGCGTAGGATGCGCAGAGGACAATATTCTGGGCTGAAGTTCGCTTCGTTCTCTGCAGTCTGCGTCACCCCCTCGCAGCCCTGTAGGTTGCAGTAGAGCTGTCCTAGGTTGTTCGCGACGTCGACGGCAGCGCTCTGGAAAACGCCTTTTCTGTTGTTCGAGACAAACGCGGTGATGTGTGTCACACTGCCATTAGGTGCCAACATATTGATATCAAGAGAAAAACGGAACTCAAAGGCCGTTGAAGCGGCCTTTGGTGCAATCAGATCTGCTTTGAGGATGTTCCCTGCTTGGTCCTCTACCCAGACGGCGTCGATGTATTCGTTTGCGACTGAGTCGGCGACGAAGGAGATGGCACCCTTGCAGGAGACATGCACACCACCCTGCTTCATGACCACATCTGGGATATAGCTGGCATAGGAGGGGGTGAGAGTGGTGTTGGCCGCGACAGTCTCTGCTGTGAAGAACGCAGGAAGGTTCGCACGGTTGTGGCGAATCGCCCGCTCTGCCTTGATTGTTTCAAAGGTAACACACGGCTGCACCGCCCCGGTCGAATTCGCTGCCAAACACGAACTAACCCCGCACACCCCACTCCCATTCACCTCCGCTACATTGTACTCCACACCCTGAAACAACCCGTGCAGGTTGCACTGCGCATATGGGGTCAGTGTTGTGGTAGACTCTGGGACCTGAACCTGGAGCACCGCAGAGCTGATGGACGGGGTGAACTCTTGGTATGCGACCACCGCACCGTGCTGGTTGACGAGGAAGATGAGGACCGTGAAGTGCAGGCTTGATACATTCGCGATCATCGGGTGGTATGGGATGGATGGGTTCACCAGGTCTCCAGGGCCCACGGTGACGGTGGCGGTGGCGCCACTGAAGGTGACGTAGGGTGAGTGGCGTTTGTTGAAGTAGTCTGTGGGGTCGTGGGTGAACGCTGTCGCGTGGCCGAACATCTGCTGCTGGAGCGCATGTGCCGCAGCACGTTTCGCCTCGTACACCTCACACACCGCACCATCCTCAAACAATCCCGCCACCGCGCTACAAAAAAACAACATCGCCATTATTCGCATATTGACCTTTTTGTGTAGTCTTCCTTTTGATAGTGTGAGGTTGGGGATGCAAAGGGGGGGTGGTTGGAACAAATAAAGGGGTGGTGTGACCACGTTGGAGAGCTACGCAAAAAAAAAAGAAGAAGAAAAAAGTTGGAGAGAGGGAGATGATGTGTGATGTACGCGGGTGTTCTGTGGAGAGGGGGGAAGCATTCCCCAACCCTACCTTGCTACTCAGATTTCTGATTTTTAGAACAAAAAGTATTTTGAAAAAAAAAGTGTACATACGCACAGACACAGACACATGGTCACAGATATTCACGGCACGCTGTAGTGATTTATTCTTGGATGACTCAGGGCAGAGAAAAAAAAATGGTAGTTATTGATGCAGGCACCTCCGAGTAACCCACAATGCTAGCCATAGATGACACACAAGAAAAATAAATCGGGAAGAAAGATGGGAAACATTAAACGGATGACACAAGACATACACATGTCCCATTGTTGATGGGTTGCTGTGCAAAAGGTTGGAGATAACGTTTGAATAAAGTGCGTGGACTGGATAAGGTCTACGCTCACTTCGATAATATGCATTTTAAAAAAATTGAAGATAGCTTGAGCGTGTCTGACATCACATCGAATTGCTTTTCTTTAAAAACAAAACTCGAATGTGTCAACACCTCTGTCGGCATGTACACATAGCCCTCCATTACAGTATGCATGCAATGCAATGCTATTAACACATACACATTTTTTTTCTGGTACACTGTTAGGTTACTGGGGGGGGGTCGAATAGTGGATCCCCCCTAAATAGTAGATCCCCCCTGTATAAATTTTTTTCCACATATTACCACAACTACTCAAAACATGAAATCTGTTGCTTTATTGGACTCATCGGGCATTTTTGTGACCTGGACATGGGGGGTCAGACTCCACTTTCGAGCACCTAAAATAGGGTCAAAAAAATTGGAGTCTAAAATTTAGGGGGGGATCTACTATTCAAAGGGGGATCCACTATTCGACCCCCCCCCCCCCCCCCCCCCAGTAAACACACTGTCAGACCACACCCCACAAAAAAAAAAAAAAAAATCAAAAAATAATAAATGAATCAATGGGCATCTCTCTAGAGCCCTCTTTGCTTTTTCACTTACACGGAGCCTCCCCAGTCACGCTGTTCAGCTGCCAATCATAGTCGAAATAGCTGAGGGTGCTGTTGATGCTTGCCATGTTTTTGGCGATGAAGGCACTGTCGTCCTCTGTAAAGTAGGGCAGCAGGTACTGAAGGACGGAGGGGTGGAAGTCCCCCGGGAACCACGAGAAGATCTTGCTGACCTCCAGGGTCGTCGCGGTGCGGTCCAGCAGCGACCCCTTCTTCTCATTCCGCAGAAACGTTCTCATCGACCGCTCCATCTGCACCGTCACATTTTCGGCCGTATTGTTATAGGCGTTCATACTCAAGGAAGGGCACGACATGCCTGCACACACAATACACGCATGCACCAACTGGATCTCCTCCCAAGCAGGGTTAAATGTCGAAGGATTTCTCAACGTCGCCTCAACCTCGTTCAGCGAAAAGCTCTTTCCCCCAATCACCCCGGCACCTGATTTGTCAAAGACGCCAACGATATCCCTGATTGAGTGAATCGGGGTGCCAAACATGCTGCATGGATGGTTGATGATCATGTCAATCACAAACGCATTGTATGCGTTCATATACAATGCATAGAAAGCGTCGCGTGTTGTCACCCTGCTCATATCCACTGCAGCCAGATCCTTAAGAAACATCGCAAAGTCTGGGTCCTCCTTAACAGCAGTGTAGTTCACAAGGTTCGTCACCACACCGGTTTTATCAATACTTCCCTGCGAAAGATGTGTCGAAAGCACACGGTTCCACGAAGAATAATCCATCACATCGAGAGACGCGAGCGTCAGACCTACACACAGAACGGACAGCATTATACGGTGTTTATCCTATAGGGTGGGTATGGGGAAAATTGGGGTTAAAAGAATGCGGTGGGGATGTATGGCCAGATGAAGTCGCCAAGGTACCCCCAGCCTGGAGGATCTCTTTGAAGACGTTGGGAGAGAGCTTAGCAGAGGTCTTTGTAGGCCCCCTCGCGCTAGCCAATGCATTTCTAGCTATAAACCACAGCGGGTTGTTGCACAAAATCCAGGCTGGATAAATGGTTGGAATATGGAGGGGAGGTGTGGGGTTGAAAAAGTGTACAAACAGCCTTCTTTTTGTGTGTAACCCTAATGCTATCAGCAGTTTGTTGTGTCGACAATCGCCTAAGGACCCGCTTGGGGAACCTAGGGTCTGTACTCAACGTTGGCGTTTTTTTCCTTTGATTTTTGCGTGTATTTTATTTTTTTGACAAATCTGAAAAATACTTGAAAAGATGAATGAATGTCTCTCGCACGACACACATTGCACAAAGAAAAGAACAAGGATTGTATTGTTCGCCCACAACCTTTGTGTGTCGACAGCAACTACGAACATAAAAAAAAAAAAAAAAAAAACAAGCAAAAAAAAGCCAAGTTCATAAAGAAACCATACGTATGGGAAAGAAAGGTGGGGGGGCGAGAGAGAAAAAAGGGGAGGGGATCGAGGGAAATTTTCTTTTGCAATTAAAAACAAAAAAGAGAGAAAAAAACACAGGTAAGATGAATATTGCATGGACGAACCGAAGCCTCTCATGCTTGGTCACTAAAAAACAAAGGAACCCTTTTTTTTTTTCCCGTTGTTGTATCGAACAATCGCCTAAGAACCCACTTTGGGCTAATAGCGTCTGTACTCAATGTTGGCCGAAGCCTTTTGTACTACGGAAGGTATAGACGACAGTCGTCCTGAACCCTTCAGAGTAGCTTTCATGAAAATTTTTTCTTCCCCTCGGTGGTGTGATTTTTTTTCTAAAAAAAAAGGTGCAAAAAAGGTCCTTCTAAGGTCCTTCTAAGGTCCTTCTAAGGTCCTTCTAAGGTCCTTCTAAGGTCCTTCTAAGGTCCTTCTAAGGTCCTTCTAAGGTATACCACCCCTAGATAGGGCACACCACTCGGGGTAGTTTTTTTTCCCCTTCTTTTTTTTTGAAAAACTTGGTTGGATTAGTGTAGACACAGGATGAACTCCACTATTTGTTTTTTTTTCTTTTTCTTTTTTTCCCCCCCCCCCATTTTTTGCGTAAAACTAAACAAACAAGAGACGTTTGAAAAAAGACTAGATACACCCAGTTTGCAACATGCAACTGCTCGGAGGAGTTTTTTCTTTATCTTCATGCTACAGGGGAGGGCATGATGCAGAATCTGGACTGTGAAGTTGGAAGGTGGCCTTTTTTTTGAAACCGTATTCCAAAAAGCACCGACGTGTCCTGAAACATTTCAAGGCATTTCCCCCCTCACAAAGATAGTACAAACATATCTCCCCTCCTCTGCAGTGGGTAACCATAGCAATCGCATACACTTGGTTGAGACTTTCCCCCCCCCCTTCCATTCCGCTTAACAGACTGCGTAAAAAGAGAGAAAAAAAACTGAAGTTGCTGATGCAGGCACCTCCGACTGACCCACGTACGATACCAGCCATCCGGATGAAAGCACAAATAGGGGAAAAAAAAGGTAGAGTTGAAATACAAAGCCCTCTCGTGGCAGTGTACCTTGGTATGACCGGGTGTACCGAGAAAAAGATCAACCCTTTTTTTAATCGACCATCCATTTCTAATGTCCGGTGAGAAGTGAATAAAAGAAGAGAAAAAAAAACAAAGAAAACAAATAAACGGGATGTATTTTCCTCGAAGAAATTTAAAAAAAGAAAAATAAATCATTCAACGTTGGCCACCTCATTAGTTATAAATTTGAAACACAAGAGAGCAAATCCTTGTGTGAGAACAAACCTTTTTATTGATTGTGGTGGTGGAAGGGGGGGTTGCGGGTTGAGGGGAGAGGAGAAAGCCCCTGCGATGAGACACAGCTGGCTTTCCTTTTAGCACAAATAGGGGGTTACAGTGATGGCAGGCTGGGTTTTAACTCGGGTTTTTATTGGGTTTTTATGTACCGTTTTTTCCCCGAGAAATTTAGGTAAAAATGTGTGTAATTGCGGCTAGTTGTGTGTGGGTGTAGCGTGTGCAAAAACGCCACCAGCAAGTGAGTGTTAAGGATTCGCAAAACTAAATTGTAAAGGGGGGTTACTGTGCTGTTCATGTTGCACCCTTCCACACACACACAAAGCCAGAATCAACACCACCATTAAAAAACGCAAAACTAGTGACGCTGCTGCTGTAGCTTCTTACTGGGGTGTTTTTTTATTGGATTTTTTTATTCTCGGAACCCGCGGTTTTTTGCCATCACTGGGGGGCTAGGGCGGGGGGGGTAGACCTTCGTTCGCACACGGTGTTGTTATACAACTGTGAAACCACAAGTAACAACCACACGTCAAAGTCAATTACTTCACCGTCGCGTAGAGATTACAAGTCGCAGTGCCACAAAAAAGAGTTTGTAAGATGGTTATAAGCCTCTGTGCTTAGTCACCTTTAACAATGAGGATAATCCCCTGAGACGTTCACCCCGAGGATGTGCACTACAGAACATCGATTTTTTTTCCACAACAAAAAAAAATGTGTTTTGTTTTGATGTATTTTTGTACGCAGCATTTTTTCAACCCACACCAAGGATGTATTAGCTGCCGTCAGCTCCTTGGTTTCATACTTATAAAAAAAGAAAATGAAAATGGGAAAGAAAAAGAGGGGTGGAGTAAATAGTTGAAATAGTGTTTCCGTGGTCCAAAAAAAAACGGACATGTCCTCAGAGATCGGTCTCGGGGAACATCGTTGACGTGCAAAAAAAGAAGAATGAAAGGTGAAGTTGATAGTGCAAAAAAAAAAACCCCCCCTCCCTCTGGGCAGGGGTCGCGCTAACTTGCTACCGACTACCGTAGATTTTTGGCGATTTTGCTCGGTACGTTTTTTTTTTGCAAACCAGGGTTTCCTTACTAAAACCGGAGAAACTCATATTTCATTGTAAGGTACCATAGCGTGTTTTTGCACACACATGTGACCCCACCGTGGAGAGCAATCGGCTCGCGCAATCAAAAGAAAGCAGAGAAAAGGGAAAATAAAAAAGACAAAAGTTGGGTACCGTGCGCCTGCGGCGCTACCTACTATTATCAGTCAAGAACACCACAATTTCATCTGAAGCTGTGTTTTCAGACTTCAAAATGACCCTTGTTTACGAGAATCGGCAGTCTCGAAAAGTGCACAGGAATAAAAAATGGTGAGAACTTAAATACCGAAAACTCGTCCATTTTTCCAAAATGACCCTATCACTTTCTGCAATTGCACGATGCGATCAGCAAAAACGCCTTTTTCGTGATCTGGGAACATGCTTGCAGGGGTTTCCTTACTAAAACCAGCGAATCTCACATTTCATAGTAAGGGTACTTTAGAGTGTTTTTGTACACACACGTGACCCCACCGTGGAGAGCAATCGGCTCGTACAATCAAAAGAACGCAGAGAAACGGGAAAAAGAAAAAGACAAAAGTTGGGTACCTGCGGCGCTACCTACTGTTCTCAGTGGTGTCAAAAAACGCCACAATTTCATCTGAAGCTGGGTTTTCAGACCTGAAAATGCCCTTGCTTAAGAGTATGGGTTCATATTTTGTGAAAATTTAAGTCACTAAAATTTTGTCCATTTTTCCGAATATGCCCCACCACAGAACGGGATTGGCTCGGAAATGCCTCAAATCACTGTTTTTTCACCCCCTGGTGCACAGCTGTTTCAGGTACGTTTTTTGGTACCGTTTTAAACTTTTTCCATTTTTTCGCCGGTTTTCCCCAAAATTAGCGCGACCCCTGCCTCTGGGACGCAGGCACAATGACACTCTGCGCGTTATCGAACCCCGGAGTGTTGCACTTAGGAGTTGCTAACAGAGAAAAGTTGGTAAGACTACTGCTAAGCCTCGGCTATGCTTTTTAGTTACCTTAAAACCCCTCAAAAGACGTATACAAAAGGCGTGCTGCCAACAAAGATCCGGTCTTTGTTTGTGCGATAAAGCCGGGCGTAACAAAAAAAAAAAGTGGAAAAAGTCGAACTGCAATTGATCTTGGTGTGAATCAATGAATCAAACAAAACAAATTTACAAAAGCAGATTTTTTTTTGAAAACGTGGTTGTATTAGTGTAACCCGAGAATGAGCTTCACTAGATTTTTTTTTTTTTTTTTTTGCTTCGACAATTCCCCTGCCAAAGCAGGTTCTGTACAACAATATCGCCCAAAGGTGTTTTGGACTAAGACGGTACAGCAATTCCTCAACCCATAAAAAAATAACCTTTTTGTTTTTTTTTGTTCAACAGAAAGTTTGAAACATGAATGGACCTAAGCTGGCGCACACACATCTTCAAACAGGGCAGATCGCAACAACGTGCCCCGATAGGGGAAACCAAGAAGGGGATGGGAGTGAAGAGAAGAATCGGTAAATGGTGCTCCGGGAGGGGTCGATATTTGACAGGTCGCTGACAACAGGGACTCTATACACACACCCCCTGATATTGACAGGTCGCCGACAGGTCGTTGACCGACTTCCGAAAGCACCAATAAAGTATTTTTTGGTGCGCACACCTCAACGGATGCACATGAGAAAAAAAAAATACACATCAAAGGGTGATAATGTCACACCCCTTGAGTGCTGGTACGTTACACCTTGACGTACAAAAAAAAGAGTGCCGACTTCGTAGGTTACAGTGGGGAAAAAAAAATACATCATACAGTACGTGAAACACCGTATACTTTTTTCCCCCATAATTTGCACTCATTTGCACTCAAAATCATGAGATGTATATTTTAAGACACCCCGCAATTGAACGTTTCGAAACGGCTGGATACAACCAAGAATGTCAGGCTGAACACTGGAAAACCTTCAAAAAATAAAAGGAATGGTTATTAATGAAGACACCACCGACTGACCCAGGTACGATGTCCGTCATCCGGATAAAAAGCACAAATAAAAGAGGGAATAACAATGGGACTATATGACAACCTAGAGAGTAAAGGGAGATAGGGGTTCGAGGGCGAAGAAAATAGATGATTATTTTTTTGTAAAATATCAGTGACAAATTCTTTAAATGAAGACAACTTTGAAAGACGAATGTGCCTTTCGGGCACACACATCTACACATCTGGGTAGGGGGCAAAATAGCAAAAGAAAAACACAACGCAAAATCTGTCACAACAACAGACAATCCACGCGTAAAATTGATCCCCCCTCCTGTACTGAGCAAAAGCACAGAGAGCTTTTTTTTTTTTTTTTTTTTTGCTGACGCTTTTTTGAAATGTTGGTTTTTTTATCGCATCCGATATCAATCGGGTCAAAAGAATTAATCCACAGTACAAGGAAGAGGTGCTGTGCTCAAACCATCACCCCCCCTATCGTGAGGATACATTCCAATTGGAGATCTCAGCATGGTCACATGACATAAAACCCCCGATGGTCACATGTGTACTTTATTTTTTTATTTTTTTGCAGGCTTCTGAAAAGAATGGAAACCCAAGAGACTTTTTTTTTGAAAAACTTGGTTGTAATAGTGTAACCCCGTCCCCGAGGATGAGCTTCACTATACTTTTTTTTTTTTACCTTTTTTTATTTTTGATAAATCAGTTTAGTGTAGCCGGCATTCAGACCCCTTTTTTTTAAAACACTCAGAGTACCACCTGCCATCGTCACGGCGAAGTATCTAACAGAACTCCTTTAACGGCAGCTGCAACATGTCGGTCCACACCGGCCCTGGAGAGGCTGAGAAGGAGCTCCAGGTTCGTGGCTTCCATGCTAATGTTCGATGCACGCAGCTGCCCCTCCAGCACTTCAGAGGAAGGGTTTGACAGGGCATTCTCGTTGTAACGCTGCACTGCAGGGGCGTTGATTGGGGTGACTACTGTGGCACTCATCGTTTTCTAAATATATTTTTTTGTGTAAAGCTGTATAAGATATTCTAAGGGAAGCAAACAGAGAGAGTCTACAGCTGTTGCAACGCGAGAGATAAAGAAAAGAGGAGGGTGATGGAGGGGGGGTTCAATACTGTGTGTCTTTGTGTCATGTACGTTACGATGAAAGATTCGTTGGTCAAAAAAGATCGAGAAAAAAAGAGGAGGGAGGGAGGGAAAAAATCTGCGTATAGTTTGCCGCGTTGCTGTTTTTTTTAAACAAATAGAAACTAAACACTCATCACACGATAAAACCCATGGGAGACAGGTTGTGGTGAAACGCACACATTCTCGACCTGTTTGGCGAGGAGTGGCTTCTGCAGCGCGGTTCGTTCCCAGAACCGCATGGTGTGTTCAAAATGCTGTGTTTCCATTTCCTCCTTCATGAGGTGACAGAAAATAAATTCAAACGATGGAGCATGGGTATCATACCCAGCAACGCCTCCGATACTATTATTTGCAGCCTTTTGGGAAATACGAGACAACGGATCTTTTTCCATACTATATTTTTTCCCCCGCGTGAGCATCTCACACGGTATCCATCCTGCGGTACAAACTTCTTTGGCAAACCCGCAACACATCACTTTTATTTTAAATATCATACAGAGAACTCCCCAAGAGTCTTGGAGACTCTCCGATGGTGTTAGCGATTAAACGAGCAAAGTAAAGCGAGACAAACTCATTTCCCTAAGAGATTCATTTCAAATGAAAAATTAAGCACCGAATTTTTGTGGAGTGTGTAGAGACAAAAATCATAAACTTTTCTTGTGGATAAGTTTGTGTCGTGTTCACATCGCTCTCACCAAACAATTCGGGCACACTGCGTTTTCATTTCCCCTACAACCTTTGCAAAGCAGTTGCCTCAATTAAAAAAATCGCGACGAATCGCACAAAACTCTCATGGTGTTTCAATGTATGAAATGTGCATTCCGCAAAAAATATCACAATAACGAAGCACGCGGGGCAGAACAAAAAAAATTTTCCTTCGACTTGAAATACAAAGCCCTCCACACCACCAATAGAGAGAACACCACAATGCACCTCCCATCTTCTCAAGAAAGCACACACCCCACTCTGAGACACCACCACCTTTATAAGGCCACTCTCCATCCTAATAATCCTCTGGCTTGAAGTCTGCCTTGCTGTGTCTCTCGCGAACTTTGTTCTGGAAGTAGCCGTTGACACGCTCCCCACGACGTACTGCTTTGCGTTCACGCAGCCGTTCACACCAGGCTGCGACGTTTTTATACGAATCCACCTGCAGAAAATCACCAGCATAGTAACCCCACTTCAACACCGTCACCCACGGGAATATGGCCATATCTGCAATACTGTATTCCCCACAGACATACTCCTTACCTTCCAGCTGTTTGTCCAGCACATCAAGCTGCCTCTTTGTCTCCATCGAATACCTGTTCACCGCATACTCAATGTGCACAGGAGCATATTTATAGAAATGCCCAAACCCGCCTCCAATAAAAGGAGCGCTCGCCATTTGCCACATCACCCAGTTCATGACTTCAGTCCGTTTGCGGATTTCAGAGACGGGAGGAAGGAAGGCGCCGAATTTATCGGCAAGGTAAACAAGAATGGAGCCTGACTCAAAAACGCGAAGGGGTTCGTCTGAACCGTCACCGACACCGTAGTCGAACATTGCAGGGATCTTTGAGTTTGGGTTGACCTCAACAAATCCAGAGGTAAACTGTTTCCCAAGCAGCGGGATCTTCCACGCGTCATACTCCACACCAAGCTCCTCAAGCAGAATCGTTACCTTAATCCCATTCGGAGTACCCAAAGAGTACAACTGCAGTGCATGCTCCCCTCTCGGTAATGCCTGCGTAGTCCGTGCCCCTGCAGTAGGACGATTTACACCACCAAATGTCCCCTCTGATCCAGATGGAGGCGACCACACTTCAGGAACAACATAAGAAGCAGGTAAAGTGGGTTTGGTTCCAGACATATGTTTTTTGGGTTTGTGTTTTATCCCTTTTGTGTTGACACTTTTTTTAAATTTTTTGAAGTGGTTGGATAAAATGAAGGGGGGAGGGAGGAGAGAGGGGAGGAGAGAGGGGAGGAGAGGCTTTCCTTTTTTTCTCTGAATAAAAATATAGCATAATCTAGGTAGGGATGGAGGAGGCTTTTGAAAAGGGAGGGGGGGAAAGAGGAGGATTGAAAAAGAAGTGAAGTATATTTTTCTTTTGCGCACATTTTTTTTTTTTTTTTTTTCACTGTAACCTACCATGGTAGGCGTGACGCTGACTACACGGTAGTTATTGGTAGCCGCGCCACTGGTACTGCCTCTTGCTTAGTTTTGTTGTTGTGCTACTTAGCGGCACATTTTCAAAAAAAAAAAAAAAGGAAAAATTGCGAGATGAATGTGCACATCATTTTAAAAAAAAAAAATCTAAAATGTCACTCAACGGTCGAAGAGCTTTCTGAATGCCCCGCTGGGGGTGCCTTTGTCTTGCTCGTATGCAGCTTCTGCAGATTTACGCGACGCGACTGGAGTCAACGACAGCTCAATCTGATAGTTCTTACAGAGCCCTTCGAGCGACGCCGCCAGCCCCTCCGCTGTGTCGTAAATCTGCTGCGGGGCAAGCGAGAGCTGCGCGTTCTGGTGCTGCGCGTGGGGCTGCTTATGGGACAGCGTTTCGACACTCGGACCGCACATTGTGATGGTATCGCAGGCTTCCTTTGCCACCTTGATGTGCGTCATGACCTGCTCTACTGGCGCACCTTGGGCAAGCTGCGCTTCGATCTGTTTACGACAGTTCATTGCGATCACCAGCAACGCTTCATGCGTTGCTTCTTGATCCTTATCTGCAAGCTGCGCGGACACTTGAATGTACTGTTCATAATGTTCTGCAGAAGCCTCAAGACGGTTTTGTCTCCGTGCAAGACGTGCCAGATGCAGGACTGTTTCTGCCGCAGGGGTACGTCTGCTGTGACAGCGTACAGCATCGTCGGTGAGTCCCACCTCTTCGTACATTGCGGCCACCCCGCCCCAGAATGGTTGTTGGTCTGCTAACGTCGCCGGCTGCCGCAAGGCGCGCACATAGTGATGCAACGTCAAGCAAGGCAGCCGGAACAGCTCATACGCCATCCCCAAGCCGTACCACCCACTTCCACAATGCTTCTGCACGTCTTCATTGCACTGCGGCACCCCAGAGGCCTCCTTTGTGCGAGCAGGGGCCAACACTGCTTCACGGTATGCTGCCATAGCTGGTCCTGTTGCTTTGACTTCAATCGCTTCATGGCCCATAAGGATGTGAGAGTCGCGGCTGGAGCTGTGGTCAAGGCGGAGCGCACGTTGGTAGTATTCATAGGATTTTTCGTGACGTTCTGCGGCAGAGTGATAGTCGGCAAGAACCATGCATGTTTCTGGACGGTATTTAGCGACCTCAAAAGCACGGCGTGCAAGCTGGCATAACTCCGCGATATGCTGTCTCCTTGTAATGAACAAAACGTTGCTGTACTCAACAATCCCTTCAAAACGGTACGGATGCAGCTGCAGCAGGTATTCATAAACATCCTTCGCCTTCCTCCACTGTCTGAGGTGTCGTCTTGCAGATGCAATATGCTGCAATACTGCCGGCGCCTGCCCAAGCTGTTTCCCCAATGGGGTCAGCACATCAATCGTCTTATCCCACCTATGCAACAACGCATGCCGCTTTGCCACCACAAACTGTACAATCCAATATTTCTCTATCCCCTTCGCTTCCATGCTCTCTAATGGAACTGAAATGTCTCCCAACGCAAGCAATTCTTGCCACGAACACCAAAGAAGCGGCTGGAGTGAAACACTCTTTGTAAACAAAGCGCGCGCTTCATCAACCCTTTTCATCTTCCTCAGAACAACACCATGCAGCCAAAGAAGATACGGATCTTCAGCAACCAATGCACACCCCGCAAGGGCCTTCGCAATCTGCTCTGCATGAGGGTTGCGGACTGTCAGAGGGTCTTCTTTGTTCGCGATATGCGCTGTTACCTTCGCTTCGCCTGCAAGGTACCTTGCATAATATCTCAAAAAACACGCCTTCGCAGATCCACAATGTGCCTTAAGCAGATCATCACACCGAAGGTATTCTCCGTTATCGAACATCGTCTTTGCGAGCATAAATTTTCCCACTTCTCTAGCGTTTAAACCCCTCGCAAGAGCAGTTACCGCAGCGCCTGTTGGTACAGCCTCGTCAACCCAGGGTTTGTTGTGTTTTCCTTCAGTCAAAATACCGGCGCTCTGCTCAGACAGCCACAATGCGCATTTCACCAACCCCCTCCACCGGCATTGTGCGCTAACGATACGAAGCTCTTCATGGTTGTCGATAATACGGTCGCTTTGCATACTATATTTTTTTTTGGTTCTGAAAATTTGAGGTGCGTTTTGGAAGAAGAGAGAGAAGAGTGGAGGTTAGGGAAGAAATGAATGCTTTTATTTGCAGTATCAAATAAAAATATCAATGTCAAAAAAAAAAAACGTTTTAAATTTTATAAGATACATCTAAGCATCTCGGTGCTTAGTCAACCTTTTGTTTAAAAGCAGGATATTCTTTGGTGCATAGTATGCATTTACCCGCCATCCCCCTCAAAAAATGTATAGAGTTGAAATACAAAGCCCTCTCGTGAACAGTGTACCAAAAAAATAGTCTAGTCTCGGGTAGTTTTTTTTTCGTTTTGCAAAAGAGAAAAAGAGAAGTTAAAAAAGTGCAAACACCTTCCAGTTCATCGGACGCAGGGTACTCTGTACAGAAAGCACTTCATTAACGTCACACAAAATAAAAGAGAAAAAACGGCAGACCTTCCATAAAAGCCTCCGAAAGAATTCTCTGTCCCTTCATACCCCCTTTTCCCCCCTCCCCTCTCCCCCCGACCATATTATTTTTGTTTTATTTTTATCCACTCCCGGCCATTGAGCGGGATATTTGCATGAAGTTATTACGAAACCAGGTTATGATACTGGGACGTGCAACGCGAAGACGGCGTACAGAATTTGCTGTACTGGGCGCACTGTCATCTCCCCCTCCCTCTCCCCCTCCCCTTCCTCCACCTTCCTCTTCTTCCCCAACGTCAATCTCATTTTGCATTTCCCTTTCCTCCAATAGGTCATGCAGCTGTAGTACTGCAGCCTCCGGAATGTCCTGAAATTTTATTGCATGTGGAAACCCTGGTGTAGGGTGACTTGCGGTGTAAGCAGCACGCTTTGCACACACCCTCGCCTTTTCCTCATATATCGGTGAACCCAACGCAGAATTCGCCTCAACATTCCGTGGATGATCCGCCTTTGTTGGGTCCAAAAAAAGCCGTTTTATTTCCGTCAAAAACCGCACCACGATACAGTCCTGAAATGGAACCAATCTCGAGAACCAATCCATTCCGATATCCGCCTCTCCTGTTACCGGGTCGACAGAGGGGTGGTACATTGTCGTCACAAATCTGCAGGTAGGCCGTTCGAAGGGATAAGCTTCAGGGAAATACAGCATGAATTTATAGACCCCACCAGCATAGGGGTTATCACGTTGTCTGACGAACACGGCCCCGCTCCACTCCGTCAGACTTGCAGGGAAAACGTACATCCCCGCTGGTGGCGCTTCGGCAAGAGCCTCATATTCCTTCGCAAGGAGCTGTCCACGAAGCATCGGAGTGACTGCATCTCGCGTTATCCGGTGTTCACCCATTTTGTCAAGGATGTTTTTTTTTTTGAAGTGGAAAAAAGTGGAGAGACGAAGGAGAAAAAAGGTTGGGTTAGAAAAATTCCACTGTGTAGGCTAGAAAAAAAGAAGGTGGTTTGAGAGGAAAAAGGGTTTGAAAGTTTATTTGTTTTTTTTGCTACTCTGTTTGGTTTGTATTTTCATTATAGTACTTTGTAAGTTGAGAGGTACGTGGCGCTTCTTTGTTGAGATAACGACTAATTATAATTGAGAGGAAAAGGGGGTAATAAAAAGTTTGGCGGGGGATATAGGCTATATTTTTCGTTCATTTTATGGGGGCCAAAGTCTGTCTTGAAAAAAAGATTTTTTTTAGCAGCATCAGCTGTTTTTCTCTTCCTTTTGTACACACAGACATTTGGATAAATAGTACAAAATAATCTACCAACTTTGACTTGAAAGACACAAGACCTACCTTTGATAATGGCGAAGAAAAGTTGACTTGAAATACAAAAGCCCTCTCATTAACAGTGTACCTTTGGTATGACCGATGTACCGGGGGAACCTCAAACCATGCAGACCTAGCTATTTCGAGGTTGGACATCTGATCAAATCAATTTCAGTCCAGAAAACGCAGAAAGCCGTTGGGTGACAACACAAAAACCATTCATAGGGATTCCCTGGTGGGAAAACCTCGAATAAATTATCAAAAAAGCTGCCATGAATTATAAATTATGCCTCACATAACATCTTTTACCAAGCAAAAAGATCGAAATTCATGCTCCAATTTCCCAGAAGCTTGTTTCCTTGTAACAGCGTATATGAATATCCTTTAGAGCTCCTCAACAGCGCAGTTATCAACTTCTCTGCCTATACACGCTGTAGTCTACCCAAAGGAAAGTTGAAATACAAAGCCCTCTCGTGAACAGTGTACCTTTGGTATGACCGGGTGGATAGGGGTGGATACCCAAACCATGCAGTCCCTACAATCCATTTTCGTGGTTTACATGAAAAGGTTTTTACAAAGCCTCTCGGATGCAGGCACTCTGTAGGTCATCGAAAACACCCCCCCAGAGT
This sequence comes from Rhynchopus sp. YZ270_cl-10, assembly GCA_964035575.1. Taxonomy (NCBI): domain Eukaryota; phylum Euglenozoa; class Diplonemea; order Diplonemida; family Diplonemidae; genus Rhynchopus; species Rhynchopus sp. YZ270_cl-10. Next base: position 726,532 of record OZ037879.1, read on the forward strand.
GTTTCTGGAAAACTGCACAAAAAAAAAAATGCTATATATTCAAGAATGCTTTGACAGCCTTTTCATCTTCGGACCCTTTGGTTGGGTTGAGTCTTTGCATGCAGGGTTTGCCTTCTACTTCTAACGGCAGCCAATAGCCTGAGGAGAGGAGCACCCAGTTGGGGATTTGTTCAGCCTCTTTTGCGATGATGATTGTACCGTTCGCGGGGTACATGCCGGCGATAGAGGAGTGCAGTTTGGGCTCCGAGCGGTAGCGGATACCGTCTGTATCATGATCTGCCGCGTCTACACGAAAGTACCGCAACTCCGACACAGTCAACCCAGGCATGTACACCGGTGGTGGTGTAGTGTATCTATGCCACGCAAAGGTTCCAACTGACAGTACCCCAAACCCAAGAACAGCCTTGCCCCCAGTCAATCCCAACACAAAGCGCAGATCAATCAACGCTTTTTTCGCCATTTTGTGTTTTTTTTTTACCACCCTGCGAGAGATTGATTGGGGTTTTGAAAGACCAAAAAAGAGATAGATTTGCTACCGTCTACGATGGTTTAAAAAAAAAGTGGAGATTTGCACTGTGGCAACACAACCGAGGCGACCTATACTCCAAAAAAAAACCAATAAAAACCTACATTTTACTGTATATCAACGAAAACTCTTTGCTTGCCCGAGGAAGGTGTGCCAGCATCTCGCTTCTCAACCTCCTCGCTGCTCCTTTATTTCTCATTAAACTGTACTGCTTTAACATTGGGAGATACAACGGGGCGTGCAGGGGGAACTTCACTACTGCCTCGCGGAATATGGATTCCATTAGAGGAGTTGCGCTTTTGGTTTTGAGGGACGCCTTTGCTTCTAGATAGTGAGCATACGTTGCAGCTGTGATCCGCATCCGCGCCACAACAAACTGTTGGAATAATATATCCACCTTCTCCGGGGCAACGCGAAGCTGGCTTTTCATCAGCATGGTTTGCAGTTTTGGGTCTTTTATTGCCTCGGGGAGGAGACGCTGTGTATACCGTGCTAACCCTTCCGCAGAATCCACATGAGACATCAAAAGAATGTCTGTAAGCGAATCCGGCTCAATAGAATATCGTTTCCCCAACTCCTCAATCGTTGCACCCAACACCATATAGGATACCCCACGCAAGCCTGAGAGAAGCGCGTTTAAATGAATCACCACAGGTTTTATCCCTCCTTTTACCATATCATGGAATGTTTTTACCCGCATTTCAAAGCTCGGTAATACTGGAAGCAAAACAGAATACATTTGGGCATCCAGCTCGACCTTGGGGTCCGCTCTTTCAAATCGCTTCAATAAATTGCAGAGTCCGTGGTAGTTATGCCCATTCTTATAAGAGCGGATCAGAAGAGTGGCAATGTGTTTATCAAGGGGATATCCATTTTGGACAGCCTGCTGTGCAATGCGTTCCGTTTTCGCGGAAAGACCCATCTCAGCGTAAAACCCCATTGCTGCCATATTCACTGCTCTACCAAAGGTGGGGTAGTCCTTCAGCATTTCTTGTAAATGGGTTTCGAATTCTCTGACCAAAAGCCTGCTTTCCTGCCCCTTTCGTGGAAGGTACTGCGCCCTTCGTGTGTACTGACGAACTAAAGAGGCAACCATCCGGTCAGAATACGACAATCTTTCATTAAAATACTGTGCAGGGGCAACATCCGTCACTCCCAATGCTGATAGGTCGGGGGCCGGTGTGGGGCAAAATTTTGTGTTAAATATCTTCGAAGTCTCCTCCATGCTTAAAACGCTCAAACTCCGGAAAGAACGGCATATTGAACCACAACCCCAAAACATACCTTTTTTGTGGGGTGAAGAAAAAAAAAATAGTTTTGATGGGAGTATTTGACCCTCGGTAATATGCATTTCAATTGATAGCAGTAGAGGGATCAAAAATGTTCCCATCTTTGGTGCTCCGGGAGGGGTCGATATTGACAGGTCGCTGGCAGGTCACTGACACAGGGGCTTTATAGACACCCCCCCCCCTGATATTGACAGGTCGTTGACCGACTTCCGAAAGCACCAATATTTCTTACCTTCATAAAAAAAAGAGGACAAAGAAATATTGATGCAAGAATATTGAGAAAAGGTAGGAAGGGGGAACGTCTTTTTTTATCGGCATACAAAAAATTCAGCGATTTCTTTTTCTCTAATTCTATGAGCAAACAGAGGTGGGAGAGGGGGAAAGGGAGAGAGTGGGAGGGGTGTGTTCTAGAAAGGGGGGGATTGGGGAGAGGGTACACCCTTAAAAAGACAGCTGTGCTATTCTGATGAAGTAGGAGACGTCATGAAACACACTACTGCAAAGTCATAATATTATGCATTGGTTTTGGGCGACTTTTGAGCACCAGAAAATTTAACCGAGTTGGTGTGGCCGACAACCCCAAAATAGCAGAAAATAGCAGAAAGTGGCACAAAAAAATAGCACCTCCTTTCAGCCACACCACCGAGGGGCTTCAATGTTCAGTACCCAGTTGTTCAGTATCTGGGGGTGAAAAGTCAGTTTCGGGGCGCAAGAGTACCAAAAAAGTGCAAAAAAAAAATAATAATCGGTCAAAAATACACTAGGCCCCAATTTCTAAAGGTAAATTTGAGTTGAAAAATAAAATAAAAAATTGGCCTAGTTTTTAGAAAGGTCTTTATGTGACCTTTGACCCTAGGATTTCTAAAATAAATGTTGTTTGACGACAGACAAAGTGTGAATGAATAAAGTATTTTGCAAATTCATTAAATTAAACTCATTTCTGTCAGGCAAAAGGGAATTTTTCTTGAATGTGGCACCAACTAAACGACGAACATAGTTTTCATTTATCATTATAATTTTTGTTGTTGAAAACTTGGTTGCATTAGTGTAGACACGTTCAGACATCCGAGGATGGGATTTACTTTTCAAAACTCTTTTTTTCTCTTTCATTACTAGTAATCGGAGAACGTCAAGTCACCTGGTCCGAGGTTGCCTCGTTGAAGGTGATCGACGCATTGCTTGGGGAAAGACTTTTCTAAAACAAGAATTCGCCACTGAAAATCAAATAAAACACGTGACACGAATGCACATACATTAAGTATACCGTAGTCCAAATATGTTTGGCCAAAAAAGGACACCAAATTACCCCCCCAAAAAAATAACTTTCTTGCATTACTGCAGCCATGCTTTCTATTAGAAAGCCATGACAGAGTGTATCATTAAAAAAAAAGAAAAGTTGAGTACAAAAACACCTCTGTGACGCAGTGCACTGATACTCCACGGGGTTATCGAACCCCCGGAGTGTTGCATTTGGGGGGGGGGAAAACCCCAACAAACTGGCGGAATCTTAAAAAGATGATTTTCAGTACTCTAAAAAACTGAAGAAAGCTTTCCGCATCCTCCTCATTTTCTCCTTCTTACCCCTCCTATTTCCACCGCGTCTCTGGTGAATTTGATACCGATGCTGCACGGGCCTGTCTCTCCTTCTCCTTCTTGCTCCCCAACGGATTCATTGCTTTCCGTGTTGCCACCACTGCTGTCCCTCCTACATCCCTTCTGGGACTAGGCGAGACAGCGACTGGGTGCGCCTTCTCCACAGGGGTCAGTGTGTTTGCACAGAGCGTGCGTCCGAGGGTGTGCGCCTCGTCCACTGCTGTGAGGAGGAGGGAGAGCTCACGCGTCTTCTCAGGGTTGGTCCTTGCGATGGCACGGAGGTCTTTGGAGGCACGCTTCACGGTGTCAACCTTGTGTGTCAAGGCAGTCAGCGCCTCAGCCAGCGGGGCGCGTCCAGGCGTATTGGTGTCATGAATTTTGTCGGTATTCCCTGCCTTCAGCTCGCCCCGAAGTTGTTGCGTCCGGGCCCGTTCCTGTGTGAGCGAATTTTCGAGACGCTTTAGTTCTGCATCAAATAGGTTGTGTGCAGTCTGCTCAACGCCAAGCCCGCACAGAGGCAGTACAATGGAGCCAGACCTAGGTGAGTCTTCGTTGCGCTGACTCAACCGGATGAGGTCGCTTTTGCAGAACCCAACGTACGTCATGGCATCAGGTTCGGTCATGACTGCGGTGCAACCTCCCTGATCGCCACCACATAGCGTAACCAGAAGCAACAGCCGTGCACTTCCTTCCAAAGGAATTGCCTCCACTGTGTCCACAGTGAAGGCATTGAAAGGGGGCAGCACGACCTCGGTGGGGCGGGTGGGTACACGTGTTCCTCGCTGGATGTTGCGTAATTTGAATGCAACGATGTCACCACGTCGCGCATCGTTGTGCAGGTCACGCATTGTGTCCTCTACGTGAGACTCTGAGAGATTGCATAGGACCGGTGCGGGCCAGGCGTATCCTGTTCCTTTTGTGAGGTCTTTGTGGTCGTTCCAGACGTCGCGAGAGACACGGACGCAGCGGTACATCACTGGAAACTCATATTCGTGTTTTGTTGTCAGAACAGCTGTGAGCAGCGCGGCAAACGGCGTCCACCCTAGCACAGCACCAGAACTCCCCGCCTCCTGTGTGAAGACCTGCTTCGCCACCTCGGAGCAGATGCTCAGAATCGCAGGCGCCTGCACAACACTTTCATCCTCCACCTTGAGAAGCGCTTGGAGCAGTGCAGGGTCCACCGTCGCGTTGAGAAGCTTCTTCAATTCTGAGGCGGTCGCTGTGGCGAGAGTAACTACCGCATCAGGAAAGCTCTGCCCGAGGGCGTCCGAGAGAAGCAGAATCGAAGGAAACAGGGTCGGCAATGAGTCTGGGAGGCCTGCCTGCAGAGATTGGAGAGGGGCGGTTTCGTCCTGGGTGTTGAAAAGGCGTTGGCAGGAGATTGCCATGGCCTGCTCCACAGAGGCGCCGGTGACGCCATCAGGGCACGCGCCTTCGCCGATGAGAGGGATGTAGCGGCGTCGTGTGTCTGCGTCTTGCATGGCTAGGATGGCTGTGTTGAGTGTCTCCACCTGGCTGCCCGTCAACGCCCCGCAATGTGCCTGCGTGTCTGCCACCCACCACCCATTAGGAAGCTGCACCACCACAGCCAGCCTGCGTTTGTAGGTAGAGGAGTCCTTTACAACCAGCTCGGTGTCGGTGATTTGCAACTCAGAAAGGTTCTGAACGTCGTTGTGCGTGAAGATTGGCTGGACTGACTGTAGGGAGGGAGAAATAGGAAAGGTTGGGTTCGTTTTACTTCAATAACAGAGAAGGAAAAGGAAAAGGGAATGGTTATTTGATGATTCTCGTAGGAATGCCAGTTTGCAGAAAGTTCGGAGAAGTAAAAAAAAGAGTCCAATAATTTATCAAAAAGCATCCCCAAAAAGAGGACACTTTAAGCTCTATTAAAATGCTATTTTATCGGAGAGGAAATTACCAAAGAATATACAAAGGGTTTTCACCAAAAAAAAATGGGAGGGAAAAGACGTACCGACTGCACGACAGGTTCTGGCTGGGTTGCCTCGCCCGATTCAATGGCCTCGGCCCACCCCTTCGCCACACCGAGCTGTGTGCAGGAGGTGCACAGAGCATCGATGATGACGTCAAGACGAGCCACGTCCGGGAGCGTGCTTACAAGGTCCGCCACCTCGTCCATGACGGAGAGCGGGGTGTGGAAGGTCTTCTCCATGCTCTGCGGCTGCGGGTAAGGGAAGGCCTGTGGCAAGGGTGTAGGGTGATGCCAATCAAGAAAACTAGACACATTTTCCCAAATCAAATAAAACACGGATTTAAAGAATATGCGTAAGCTCACACGAAGAAAAGCGAGGTGTCTATCAATCATTCGAAATAAAAATCATTTGAAAGAAAGTACACTATAGTTAGTCCATCTCATTCCTTTTTTGGGGAACGGGGGGGAAAGAGTAGTTGAAACGTACTAAAAACGCAGCTCGGTCGTGTTTATGTATGGGAAGGGGGGGTATGTGAGTGTAGGAAAATCAACTCAAGAAATATATCCCGATACTAATTTTCTCTTATTGCATCTTGCATTGCAACTCTGGAAAGAAAGAAAAGTTTATAAGATGATCCTAAGACTCTCGTGCTTAGTCACCTTATCATATTCGTTATCGCACAGCATCAGCTGCGCTGGCTTCCACAAGTTTGTTGTCAGGGATGAAAGAAAAGACACCCCGTTGAAAGATGAATATGCCTCTCGTGCATACACATCGAAAAATCTGATGCTCGGTTTTGGTCCCCCCCTCCTTGACTTAGGGCAACATACCTGCCGGACCTCTTCCACAGAGGACTCCAGACGCTGCGCTTCCTCCTGCAAGGGTGCGATGACCTCCTTGAGGCTGCTGTGCTGATCGCTTCTGAGGCGGTCACATTCTTGCATGATTGCTGTCGCAGCGGCTTCGGCACGGAGCTTTTCCGCACGAAGCTCACGGAGAAGCGAATCCTGGCTTTCTTTGTCTTTATCTTCTATGTCAAGCATGCTGAGGGAGTCGGATTTCTCATCTGAGAGCCGCCTCTCTAATTCATCCCTTTCCACTTCCAAAGCGGTCAGCCGTTCGGTAGCATGCCGGAGCTGTTGTTGTGTCCTCCGCAGTTCTCCGTCTGTCTCCACTTCCTGCAAATGAGCGGCATATTCCTCCATCTCCTTCACCCTCCCTAACGCCTCACGCAACTGCCTTCTACATGCGACCAACTCCGCTTCAACACAATCCAACTTATTTTGAACATCTCCTTGAGTCGTCTGCGCTAATGCTTCAGCCTGCAACAACCTCTTCTTTAATTCACCCATATCCACCGAAGTGAAGGAGGAAACACTTTCCGTTTCACTAACATGCGGCATTTGCAGTTTCGATCCGTACGCGCTTTGCACTGCTCCCATTTGGGATCCATCTAATGAGACCTTAGAGGAAAGGGGTGCGGGGAGCTCTGGAGGGTTTAGCATGATGCAGGACTGCGCTATGCCTAAGGTGCCTAGGGTTCCAAGCATGTCTTTCCCGACGGAGATGGAGAGGAGGGTGTTGCTGTGGGTTGCGAGGAGGTTGCGTTCTTCTGTCAGCTCTTCCAGCTCTGCGCGCATTGCGATGAGCTCTGGAGGGATTGGCGTCATACTGCGACGTGGTGTCGCAACCGGAGGAGACGTAGAGCGGTTCCTCTCACAATCCTGCAGTTTGCTGCGGAGCATTGTGTTAATCTGCTGTGATTCGCTCAACTCCGTTTCCAAACGGAGGATGCATTCATGCAACGTCTGCGTCTCCTCACTCTCAACAAGAATTCCATCAGTACTATCCTCCGCAACCCTCCGCAAATCATCCTCCAAACCACTCACCTTAGCGTCCCATCGTGAATCCAAATCCTCCAATGCCTGCTCAATCATTCGCATTGCAGACTCAATAGTCTCCGGCTGTGGTGGGGTTGGCGATTGAGCATATTGTCTGGTAGTTACATTGGCTCGGTGTAATATCATTTGTAAGACATTAATTAAATGTTGTAGTGCGTCGCTGTGGATTTGAGTGTCACCCAGAACCGACCGCAATTCGATGAGAGCAGCATTGTGGGACGCTTCCACCTCTGACAGCAAATCCATTGTTGAGGTGTTGTCCGTCTCCCCTGCATCTCCTGAAGTTCTCTTTAATGTGCTTCGAAGCTGTTCTTGAATGAGTCTTTCCTCTTCTCTTCTTTGCTCTGCCTCCTTTTCGAGAAATGCGACCTTTTCGTTTGCGGCTTGCATGAGGCGGTCGAGGTGGTCCATATTTTCTGCATCACCCCCTCCTCCTCCTCCTCCCCCTCCCGGCGAACTGCACCGTAACGTCACCACCTCTGCCTCCAACTCCTTTATCTTCTCCTCCGAATGCGCAACCTGCCGGGTAAGCAACTCCAAGAGGAAGTCCTGCTCTTCTCCAGCAGATCCTCCACCTGCCGCATTATCTTCAATCTCTGCATCAAGACCATGTGAACGAAGTGAAGCACGCAACGCATCTGCTTGCAACCTTAACGCATCACGTTGAGTCTCCACATCACGACACCGTTCTTGCAATTTCCCGAACAAATCTGCGGCGACCGGATCATCAAAAGAATCCAACGAAATCTGTGTCGCAGTGTCCACATCATCCATATTTGACACTCCCGACATCCGACGCTCTTTACCCACATTTTCAATTTCTGCGACTCTCATCAAAACAGAACCCGCTACGTCCACCACCTCACCCATAGAATTAGCGAATGGAACATTGTGTCCTAAGGTGGTAAGAAGGGGCCCGCATTTTGCGACCGCATCCGATAAGGTTTTCTTCCAGGAGGTATGCGAAGCGAGGATGCGATCCGCGAGGTTGGGTGTGTTGTCACCCTCAGCAAATTGGTTTGCAAGGTTTTGGCAGATCTCTTGATATGGTTGAAGGGCTTTGATTTCATCTTCTAGGACCTCCACTTTTACCTCTTCTCTTGCATAAGACGCTTCGAGGCGGGTGTTTTTATGACGAAGTGTTTGCATCACGTTTTCCTCTTCAGAAAGCCGGTCAAGCACCTCACTGTGCTCTGCTTCGAGGGTGGTACAACGTTCTTCCGAGGCGTTTAGCTTGCGTTTGAGCGCCTCCGTTTTGCGGTTGTTCTCTTCTCTCGCATCGGTTGTTTCTTGCAATGCAGTAGCCGCATCACGTAGAGCATCCTCTACCGCAACCTCCTTCTGTCTCAACTCTCTTTGCAAAGACCGGATTTCACTCTGTAAGGAATGGAGCTTAGTGTTCAACCCTTCCTCCTCGGTGCGTGATGTGTCCAAATCCTCCTTCGCATGCATCTCTGCAGCTAAACTCTCTTGCGCCTTTCTGCGTGAATCGCGGAGGTCGGTGTTGAGTTGTTGTATCGTTGGTTGAAGAACATCTGAAATTTCAGAACGAAGGGTGTCCAACTCTTCTGTCAAGGTTGTAATGGTTTCGGTCGAAGCGTTATGACGAGATTTGAGGGATTCAAGAAGGCTGACTTTGCTTTCAAGCTGACGTTGTGTATCTTCCAGTTGGCGTTGTGCATCTGATACGAGGTTGCGTTCTGATACAATTTGTTCTTGTAGTGATTGTTCATCTGCCTGCAGCGCTTCAAAACGATCAATAAGAACCGAATGATCATTCTGGAGTTGAGTTAAACTGAAATGCACTGCGTCCACCTCATTGATCGAAGCGTGGTGCGTTAATAACTCTGATTCCAGTCGTAGAATTTCTGGTTTTAAAACCTCAATCTCCTTCTGTGCCTCATTCAGTGCAGATTGAAGCCACTCCTCGGTATTGCTCTTTAGGGTCTGTTCTTTCAGAACCGCCTCTTCCGCGGCTTGTACCTGAAGTTTGAGGTTGGTGCAATCTGTGGATTGAATTTGGATTTCTTGCAACGTCTTTTCCTTACCCTGCAGCTCTGCTTCCATCTGCGTTAAACGTTGAGTTTTCTCTGACAGCTCTGTGCGTAAGGTTTCTACCATATCCCCTTCCTTCAAGGATGAAACCTTTTTCAACGCATTCATCTGTTCGGTTTGCACAATAATCCGTGATTCTGCGTCTTCGAGCTTGCTTTTCATCTCTTCTATAGCAGGTGTAAGAGAAGTCTGCTCCTGCATTGCGACGACCAAATCGTCTCTGAGTTCAGCATTTGACGCGAGCAGTGTGGTGTTGTCTTGGGTCTGCTGTTCCAACTCCGTGGTCATCTCAACCAGATTTTGTCTTAGGTCTTTCTTTTCTATGTCGCTGTTGGAAAGAAGCTTTTTTTGGACGTCCAATTCAGAGGTTAAATCGGTGATAGTCTTGCCTAGATCTGCTTCGATTTGTTCGTGTTGAGATTTCAGCCGTTGTTTTTCTGTGTCGGTGTTGGAAACAAGCTTTTTTTGTGTCGCTACTTCGCAGGTTAGATCGGTGATGGTCTGTCCTAGCTCTCCTTCGATTCGTTCGTGTTGTCCTCGGAGACGTTGCTTTTCTGTGAATAGTCGTGTTTCTAATGCTTCACGTTCGACCCCAAAGCGTTCTCGCTCATCTTCAAGCTCGCTGCAGCGGCGTTGTAAGGCGCGGCATTCATCGGAACGGTCTTGAAGCTTTTTAGAAGAATCGATGATGTCTTTTTCTAATGTTTGAAGCTGATCTGATGTCGGGCGAGAAAGGGTTTCACGACGGAGCTCTGAGAGGCTCGATTCGGTTGAGAGGAGCTTGGATTTGAGGGCGTCTCTGTCCTTTTCGGTGCTGCCTTGGAGCATTTCGAGGCGGGTCGCTGTGCGGGAGGCGTCTGCGTGAAGGCGCTTGAGCAAAGAGAGTTCGTCTTCGAGCTCGGCAATGCGTTTGTTCGCTGCGGAGACATCGCGGGAGAGGATGAGGGAGTCTTCTTCGTGGCGTTGGCTCTTTTGTGCGACGTCGGAGGATTGCCTGCGGAGAACCTCATTTTCTCGCCGCAATGTATCGGTATCTCTCCCAACGCTGTCGGCACGCACTTTCATACTGTTGTGTACAGATTGCTCTTCGTTTAAGGCAGACCGCAGCTTATCAACATCCAGCTGATGTGTCAGAAGCTCCGCCTCCACAACCCCAAGCCTCTCCTCCGCAGTGTCCGCCCTCTGTTTTGCTGAAGTGGCAGAGGATGTTTCGGTAGCAAGCATAGAGCGGGTCTTCTCCAGCTCGACCTGGAGTTCAACAGCGTGTCCCTCGGCCTGAGCGCTCTTCGCCTCTGATGCAGACAATTTCTCCAACAAATTTGATTTAAATCCATCAAAAGAACCTTCATTACGCAGCGCACTACTCGCATCTTGCGCCTTATCCTTAATTTTTTGAATAAGAAATGGAAGGTCCTGGGTTGGTTCTATATCAAGAAGGAGTCCCAACTGCGCAAAACTTTTTTTACACGAATCAAGCTCAATCCCACTACGAAGAAGCGCCTGCTCTGCATCCCTGGCAGTTTCTTCCGCTTTGTGAAACTCTTCCATCAAGGACTTCTTCATCGCCTCGGTCGCATGAAGGGAGTTCTTTGCAGCTTCTCCCGAACGGTGCTGTTCCGTCACATCCTGCAAAAACGTTGCACCCTCCGACGCACTGCCAAACACATAACTCAACGATTTCAACAGTCCATTTGCCACCTTCAAAGCACCCTCCGCCTTTTTCCCTTCCTCATTCCCCAACAGCACTGCTTCGACTCTCTCTACTATACCCCCTTCGGGGCATGCAAGAAGCTCGGTTAGCTGCGACAAAATGGTCTCCACGATAGATTTCCTTTTCCCCAATGCATCTATTTGAGAGGCAAGCACTGCAACATTCTGCGACAACGGTGCGGAAGAATCCTTTAGGAGACCAGCTTCGACAGCTTTGTCTACCTCCCTTTGTACACCTTCAAGCATTGTGTTGCCTTCATGAATACGAGATAAAACCTCCGCAAATGGCACCCCTGCCGACCCAGAACCATGTAACGCAGCCTCTGCTAATTCCTGGTTCTGCTGCTGCAACGCTACCAACTCATTTTCCGCCAGCTGAATAGACGACACCATGCAATGCATCTGCCTCTCCATCTCCTTCTCAAAGGACGCACAGTCGCCGCTTGACACCCCTGCAGGGGGTGCATGACGTAGCACTGCGCTGACCGAGGCTATCGTGCTGTGCATTGCTTGGATCTGTGTGTCCTTCTCCTGCAGGGCCGTTTCATACGATAAGGTGACGGAGCTGATATGGTCTGTAACAGGGGCACCTTCTTCTGCTTGGGAGCCGAGGGAAAGTAATAGAGTGGTGGCTTCTGCAAGCTTGCCTTCGGCGGTGGTACGGCGCACCCCGCCGAGCCGGGCGTGGCGTTCCAGAACGCTGAATCTACTGCGCATCACCCCAGCGAGGCCTTCCCGTACAAAGCGTTGAAGAGAAGTGATCTTTGCAGTGCGGTCTGTGCAGTGGTGCTCTAAACGCTGCCTTGCGGTGTTCTCGGATTCTTCAAGGCTGCGAAGCTCCTTTTTGCGAAGAACTGTAGTAAGGTGACGGTTTTCAATGGAAAGCTCGGAGTAGCTTTGTCCCATGGCGATGCTGTTGGTGTGTGAAGAGGAGAGTTCGTCTTTGAGAAGCTGCACTTCATGTTGTTTTGCGAGTTGGAGTTCGCGGACTACGGCGTGCATATGCGCGACTTCGCCTTCGTGTGAATCTGCGGTGCCTTTTGCTTGTCTATGGAGGGTGGCTGCTTCGAGCTCGAGAATGCGGTTGGCCTCTGCAAGCTCTCCGTTCGTCTCTTCAACCTGCTGTGCATCGTCGCGAACCTGGCACATCACATCCGTGAGGTGTGATATCTTCTCCAACAGCTCCCCATTCTGCTCATCCGAAGACAGCAAACGCTGCTCCATATCGTCCAGCTTCTTCTGATACATTGCCACCATCGTCGGCAACGTGCCTACCGACGACACACCGCTGGTCGACCCACCAGACGCACTGTGATAGTTCGCAAAGCTCTGCGCCGTTTCATTCGAAAGCGATGTGACGCGGTGTGACGGCATCCGTGGTGGTGTGGAGTGCTGTCTTTGCGTTGCCTTCAGGGGCAGGCAGGCGGCCTGTTCATGTCTGCTGGAAACCGGAGGAGACGGCTTTGGAGCAAGAAGCGACGATCGGAGATTCTCTAAAGCATGCCGAGCCTTCGTCGAATTCGCGATAGGGGGTGAAGCTGGTGTCGACGGCACACCAAGCGGAGAACGCTGCCTGGTAGGTGCAGGCGACTTCGAGGCACGTGACGTCTGTGACGCATGAGGCTGGCTTCCAGAGCTTAACTGAGACTGAGGCTGCGACTGAGGCTGGGATTCATGCACCCTCGGGTCCAATCCCGGAGGCAATGCACGAAAGGTATCACCAAAAGGCATTTCTAAAAAAAATGTGTTGGCGGTGGAATACCCCGCCCACACCCTGCGAATGGTTTGTGAATGGTTTGTCGACAAAAGCAGGGGAGAAAGGGAAACCCACGAAAAGGGGAAAAGCCCAGAGACTCAAAACGCCCAAAAAAGTTGCAAACCCTATAGAGCGATACGTGGCTTGTCAACATGGCACCACATCACTACCATACATCCCCACCTCTCCAGCTGGTGTGACCCAGGGGTGCCCAGGATGTCCTGCCCAGACGTTCCGCTTAATTGCATTGACAATGGCACAACAGAACAACCCGAGCCCCTCACACAGACACAAAATGATGTTCAACAAAGTTGATATATCTTGAGCGGTGTCCTGCCTGCGTGCCACACCATCCCCAAGCACAACCACAATAGGCAAATACCCCACCTGATGCCACATGCAACAGCTTCACCCTACCCCCTCCCGACCCATACCCCATTCCCCGCTCTCTCACTACGTAAAGACCTCGCTGCAACGCAACACTCTGGTTCCTCACTCGACTGTCGGAAGCTGTAGAACAGTGTTGGGTGACTCTGGACATGCAACAAAGTATGACCGAGCTGCAACACGTTCCAGCACAGTACAGCACAGCAACGCACGGCCAAACTGCAGTCCTTTCGCAACCCAAGAAAGATGAAGTGTCTTCAACTCTCTTTGCTGAAAGGTGCAGATGCCAACACCACCGACATCTCTATTTCCCCTCCCTGATCCGCAAATGGCATACGTTCATAACACATTACAAAAGCGACGTGCCGTATCCTCAATCCGAATACAACAACAAAACACACACCCTGAACAACACAACCCGGCGACCGCGCTCCTCGCACACTTAGCCGCCTCTAAAACAACCACCCCTTTCCCCTTCCCCTTCCCAACCAGCCGCTTTCCCGTCACTCCTAGTATGATACCCACTGTATGTGGGGTGCTCAGGCGGATCAGCGTGGCGTATGCCAGATTGTTACGCTGTATTTTTGTGCCTCCCCAACCTACTGTTCCAATGAACACAGCAAGGGACGTCCAGAGGTCGACGGTTTTTTGCGTGGAGTGTTTTATGAATGCTGCAAAATTTGTTAGGTTCATCCGGTGAGACGTCGTGCAACAAAAGGGTTTGTACGATGAACCCCGGCCCCACAGCGCTGGCACCTCGATCACAAAAAAGAAGGAGTAGTCAAAACGTGCTTAAACGCATCTCAGTCGAGCTCATGCAAAGAAAATGATTAAGATATTCTTTTCAATCGAAAGATGGAGTTTTCCACCAAAGAAAAGAAAAATACTGGGGGAAGTGGGGGATAAGCGTTATGTTTCGCACACAGCCTGCACTTCCTTCCGGTTAAGAAGCTGAAGCCCCTCCCTCCCCCCCCCGCACAATAGACCAACAGAGCAACAATAACATGGTAGCTACTGCAGGCACACCCTCCTACCCACGGTACGATGCCAGTCTCCTGGATGGACGTACACATCCAACAAAGACGGCGTGAAAAGGAAACGTAATGGCTTTCCCAAAGCTTTTTTTTATAAGATGAACCTAAGCTCCACTGCTTAGTCACCCTGAATATGACATAGGGGTGTGTGTTGAATAAAAAGAAGGAAAAAAACAGTTGTGCAGCTCTTAAGAGCGGAGACATTGCCCAGAGCGTGTGAGAGAGTTGCTGCTCTAAGCATGTTTACGTCTCTTTGTTTATCTTGAAAAATAGTTGGGATAGTAGTAGTTGCCATCTGTGCGAGCTCTGCTGTCCCTATTTTTGAATGAAGTATAAGTATCGATACCCCAAGAGGATGAACTCCACTATACACAACGCTTTTAAGTAACTGCATGAACAATGTTTTTCTTTTTTGAAAACTTGGTTGTATTAGTGTAGCCACCCTAGAGTGTGCTCCACTATATATTTTTTTGAATGAAGTATTCGTATCGACACCCCAAGAGGATGAACTCCACTATACACAACGCTTTTAAGTAACTGAATGAACAACATTTTTCTTTTTTGTCAAATGCCATATCCCAAATCGGGGCTAGCGCAAAGCCTTGAATAGTGAAATGTGAGGATGGTGTAACACAGAGTTACAATAAACCAAGTTTGCTCAAAGATATCCAGGGGGCAATAATTTGTAAGACTAACAATGCATCACTGTGCACAGAAGAGGGGGGTAAACTCTATAGGTAATTCTTCACAGTTTCGCCTGTTTTTTGTTGCAGTGCTGTAAGGAAAAGAAATCTTGAGACTTTTTTTCTTTTTGGTGAAAGTGATTGCCTCTCTCGATTCGAGCACGTAAATGCAAAGGTGGATGAAGGGTGGACATTGAAAGGCGTGAACACCTCTGATGTAGATATCATAACAAAAAAAGAATGAAAAACTTGAAAGATTAATGTGCCTCTCGTGCACACACCTCTTTAAGAATATCCAGAAGGGGAAAAAACGTATTTTTTTTTTTTTTTTTTTTTTTTTTTTTTGTAATATTTAAAATAGAATCGATGCGGACCAATGGGGAGGGCTATGTGGAGCAAAACAGGTTTTTTTTTTTTTTTTTTTTTGATTTTTTTTTTAAAACTACTATCACGGAACAGCCAACGATTGCTGGAAAAACAGAAAAAAAACAAATAAAACAAAAAATAGTACCTTGAAAGACGTAATGTGTCTCGTATACACATCATAATACGCCATCGTATACTTCGCTTACTACCAAAAGCAAACGGCGGAATAATTGTAATAATCGGCTAAGCGAAAAGCATTAACCTTCCCTTCTGAAGGGGTCCCTTTCCCTACAACCGATCCCCTCGTCCCCCCATCCCCTTAGTCCCCGTGACCCCTGAACCCCACTACTGGTGTTAAAAGATCACTTAAAACTGAAGTGGTACGGATGCGGTGCTTGCTGTAAGTGAAAGGGGGAGGAAGGTGTTTCTTCTTTTGCCAAATTGTAGAAAAAGGTGCTTTGGGATGAATGTGATTCTCTGTGCACATAAAAGATTGTTAGAGTTGGCAGGAGACCTGCCACTGTCTTCATTGAAAAAGGCTTATGAAAAGTTATCATGCCATTCGAGAGAGAAAAGAGTAGTTGAAACGTGCTAAAACGCAGCTTAGTCGAGCCCATGCAAAGGGTGCAACGTGAGTGAAAAGAAATAGACAGACATACCTTGCCTAATATGTCACTAGGCGGCAGAGTCGACCCGAACGTTGTGTACCACGGATCATGATGCTGGTCGACATTGAGAATCGCTGCCTTGTTCCCGTAGGAGTTGCAGTAGTTTGGCGCCGAGAAGATGGTGATACACTTGCCATCATGGGTCTTTGCGTACCCATTGTCCATACACGCTGTTACGTCGTGGCTGCGCACCACCAGCTCCAGGTTGTTCTTCTCCAAGAACGCTTTGGTGAAGTCCTCCCCGAAGAGTACACCACGTCCCCTTGCCGAGGAGCCTTCGCCAGGCTCATCCCAGGGATCGCTCCAGAGCATGTTCGCCATGGGGCCGGTCTCGGGGACATCTGTTTCTCTGTTGAGTGCAAGGATTTCCTCTAGGGTGGTGTCCGGTCCAGGGATGCCTCCGTGCACGACAAAGATCTTTTCGTCAATGAGGTGCGCCAAGGGCATCATCTTGAAGACTGCTTGGATGGCGTGGTAGAGATCGCATGATCCGTACTTCAGAAGCACCTCGGCGAGGAAGTGGTACTGTTCGTTGACTGCGTGGTCTTCGTGGTTGCCCCGGACCACATGAAAGTACTCCGGGTACGCTACCTTAAGGAGGAGAAGCACAGTCACACATTCTACTCCATACGCACCTCGGTCGACGAAGTCTCCGTTGAATATAATGATGTTGTGTTCTGATGGCATTCCGGTGATTTGGAGGATGTGTAAAAGGTCGTGGAGCTGCCCGTGAATGTCGCCGATGACTTTGCAGGAAGCGCCATCAGGGATGGTGATCTTTACGATATTGTCGAGGGGCTGCAGCTTTGTCTTTACATGGCCAAGAAGACCAAAGAGATCTGCACAGTGAAGCAGCTTTCCAGATTCAATGCCTTTGAAAATCTTTGCAAGCGATTCATAGTTCGTAATAGAGAGTGGCAGCAGAAGGTCATCTGTACGATGGTTCATATGCATTGCCTTCCAATTTGCGGTAAATGCGTATTCATCCGAATCGGCCATTTCTTGGGAAACACTGGTTTTCAGTTCTGTCACTTCGTCCAGGACAATGCCGAGTCTAGAACGGTCGAGGATTTTGTCAATAGGTTCTCGGTCTTGTTCATATTCAAGGCGTTCTTCCTCGTCCAGTTCTGCAATCTGTGCAGACTCGTCGTCGTATTCTTCAATAACAGCCAGCCTCTTTTCCGACCACCCTTCAGGGTCCGTTCCGACCCAAAACCCAAGCTTGTTTGATTGTGTAGTCGCCACCTTAAAGTCGTGCAGTGCAAGCTGTGACCCCATAACACCGCCCTGCTTCGCAAAGCACAGCCCACGACGGTAGTAGTACTCCAAAAACTTTGCGCGAGAACGCTTTTTGTCGCCGGCAAGGTATTTCTCGATGTTGCGTCTGGCGCCTTCGATGGCCTTCATGGAATCTTGCAGGGCTAGGGCAGGTTCATCAAGACGAAGCCAACACATTGACCGTGCAGAAAGATACTCTGGAAGATCTTGCAGCTCCACAGCCTTTGTAAAATAGACGTTTGCGCGAGAGTAGAAACCGTCTTGGAAGAGGCATTTCCCTTCGTGGAATAGATGGCTCCCGTCGGAATGGACCTGATAGGCTGCGGCAGAGTAGCGTTTCCATTTGTTAAGTGTCGGTGAGGCGTCTCCCGTTTGCGCGGGAATCATGAACCCGCTGGTGGAAATGCTCATACCAAGGGCGCCTTCGGATTTGAGCTTTGGGGAGTAGCATTTCGCCTTCTTCGGTTTTTCACTGCTTCCCTCACTTTCTTCATCCTCCCGCACGTAGAAGTCGCTGTTCAAACTCGGCACCTCACTTTCCACAGGAGACGTTACCTCTAGCGACTTCGAATTAGGCGTAAAGTTCTCCAACTGCAAACCCCCAAAGTTGCTTACAGGGCGTACCGCCTCTCCAGCGCGGCTGTTCACCAACCGCTCACGGACACCCATCCTCTGAGGAAGTTCTCAGAAAAAAGAAGCAGAAGCAGAAGGAAGAATGAATAACCGGGCTAAAGGAGTCTCTAATGTGTGTAAGAAACCCCCTCCACCAGAGGCCCCTCCTCCCCGGTTGTTCTCCTGTTGGGGGGAGGAGGGGGGGTGTGGATGAGGGAGATGGTTGGGGGAGGGAGAATCTGACCTTCAGGATAATGATAAAGTGAAAGAAATTGAAGTTTTTGTCACCGTGTTTATGTTTTCCATTGTATAAGTTCTGTGAGGTGTGCAACCTAACAAATACTGGAGATCCTAAACAAATTGCAGGCAATTTCTGTCAATGATTTCCTCTTCCTAATGCTTGGCATATAATTGGGTGATCTAAGATCGTCTCCGTGAGACACTTAACAGGTTGTGAGAGTCTGTGAGAGCATACTGAGAGCTAGTAAAAAAAAACTCTCTCCGTTCATAGATCACCCAATAATAGAACAAAACGGTGGGTTGGGGAAAACGCTTTTTTTTTTTTTTTGGAGGGGGAGCATATTACAGTGGGCAAGAGAGAAACAACCTTAGGGAAATCTCATTCAAGCCGGAAGGCACACAAAGCCATGGGAAGTTGTTAAAATCCCCAACAGCAGGTGTAAAAAAAGGGGAGAGAGAAAAAATGGGGGTGGCTGTAAAATAGTTTTGGGTAAATGAAAAAATGAAGAGAAAATATGGCATTTTTTTTAAAGATGAACCTAAGCCTCTGCGCAGGCTCCTAAAAGATTATATTTTTTTGGGAATACAAAATAAAAGCATTTCAACAAATGCATTTAATAAATTGAGAGCATAGGTATAGGGATCAAAAAAATGTTCCCATCCTTATTTTTTCAAAATAAAATAGAACGTAACTCTTAAATGGCTATCCTCCCACCCTGAACCCCCCTTAGGTATACAGTGTGGACGAGTCGTCTACTCGCCTAAACTCGTTCTTGGGGTCTCAGCCCGAAAACTCGTCTTTTCACTCGTCTGTACTCGTCTCTTCGGCAAGTGCCTACAAAACGTACTCGTCTCAACTCGTCACGACGAGTAGAGACAAGTATTGGAGACAAGTATCGCCACTCGTCTCACTCGGCACGACTCGTCCGCACTGTATGCTTAGGGCTACCCATCCCGTACTTTTTCGTACCCTACGTCCTTTTTCATGGGACCTTCTCATCCCCCTTTCTTCATTATTCTTGTTTTCAACGTTCTTTCCCTCCCTTCCAAATTCTCTGTCCAAGCTGAACCTGTACAGGACGCGACTGATATAAAATAATGCCGAAAACAAAAATGTTTTGCAGTAGATGTCAATGAATCTTTTTTTTTCTCTATTTTCTGTTGTTTTTTTATTAGAAATAAATCATGATGGGAAGGAGAGATGGGGAGGCAGAGAGTGGAAACGTCTCTAGCAGGGGTAAGCAACCTCCTATGTGGGTGCTCGGGCCCGACCTGGTGGGGAATCAGACCTGGCCCAACTTTCCCAGCAAGGGGGTTCGCGTGCATCGGTGAAGAATAATAATGGAAAAAAGGGGAGAAAAAAAAATAAGAAATTAAGAGCAGCCATGTCCCCCTGTTGAATCGGAGGGGGGAAATGGAAAAAGGGAAGAAAATTTGTTCGGATGAAGCCTCACGCACTTATCGCCTACACGATGGTAACTAATTTTACTTTGTGGTGTTACTTTGTCGTTTCACCGATTGGCTTACAACTGTGAAACCAAACGTAAACCCACAAAGCCACATCATTTACTTCACCGTCGTGTGGTCACCTTAATAAAATGGGGAATATTGAAATAAATATTTGGTGCTTCCCGGGGGGTATGCATTTCTGTCCTCAGAGACTGTGAAATGCATACCCCACGGGAAGCACCAATATTGAAAGATGTGTAGGCGTCCTTTTTCTTCTTCTTCTTTTGATAAATTGTTGAGATTAGTGAGTAGTTGCCTCGGTAGTGTTGCCACAGCTATTAATCTCCATCCTTCTAATACTATTTTTTAATAGCTTCTTTCGAGAATCACGCAGAGTACATAACGTAACAAAATATGGGGTGATTTATTTTATTTTGTGGATGGGGGAGGAAAGTGGTGGTGAGCTAACCTGTCCACTAGCTGCATCGAACACCAACCATGGTTCTCGCAGCTATTGTCTTTTCGAAGTATTTTTTGAAAAGCAAAGACACACAGACACTGTCACCAACGCACACAGCGTTTTTTGCGAAGTCGAGGTGGGTGGGTGGATAGGAAGTGAGAACTGCGAATATGCAATGTGCTGTGTAACATCTATGAAGCAGAATATGAGGAACGACAAGAAAGACAGAGAAAGCATGAATGAGGGGCCCAGGAAGAAAAGGGGAAAAGGGGACAAGATGCATGACTATTCGATGCAGTTGACTGCGGTGTAAAATGAAGAAAACTTGAAAGATTGAATGTGCCTCATAAGAAAAAGAAAGCAAAAACTGGCCCCCTTTTCTGCTCCCAAGGTGCTACTAAAGGTGAACACGAGAGACAACATGAGAAAAAAGGAGAGAGAGAAAGAGAAATAGTTGTTCAGATGATCTAAGCTCCACAGACGACTTAGTCACCCAGGCAAATCGTTTCGTATTTTCTAGAAGGGACAATATTTTAGCATAAAAAAAAGTATTTCAACAAATGCATTCAATAAATTGATAGCATAGGAGGAGGGATCAATAAAAATGTTCCCGTCTTTCTTTTAAAACAAAACAAAAAAACAAAAAAAAAAAAAACCAACTGATACGCTTGTTCTCCCCTTAACAGAAAAACTATACCAAAGTGTGACACAACCAGACAGCATGGAAATGCAAGAATCGCTGTGATATATTCTTCAAACCCTTTTTAAATTTTTCACCTTTTGGTGCACGCAGGATGTGTACCACTACCCTTTTTCATGCTCAATAATGGGTTCTGTACTCAAATATCACCCAAAAAAGGCTTAGAGAAGAAAAAAACCTCCCAGAACGACAACACTCAATCCCGAAAGAGCGCAGAAGTACTGAGGAATTCTGGTAAAAGACATCCCCCCTTTCTGTTTTTCTATTGTAATCCCAGGAAGGGAAATAGGTATATTGTGTCCAAGGGGGGAGGAGGGAGATATTTGAAATAAGGGGGGCGAAAATAAAAAACAACACGACACATGTTTAAGAAGACAGAGAAATCATGCATGAGGGGCCCAGGAAGAAAAGGGGAAAAAGGAGAAAAGAGGACAAGATGCAGGATCCATTCGATGCAGTTGACTGCGGTGTAAAAAATAAGAAAAAAAAAAATTTATAAGATGACCCTAAGCCTCTGCTTCGTCACCTTTATCACACACAAGAAAAAAAAATAGAAACCTTGTAATGTGTCTCGTACACATACATCCAGTTCTTAAGGGCGAGGTGCGAGGTTGCACATTTTCCCTCCCTCCCCAGGTAAAGTGGTTAAAGAAACGTGATGCCTAAAGAAAGGCAGGATTGAAATCGAAGGCTGAATTTACTTTAGACAGAACCTTCTTTAACCACCATTTTTTTTGTTGTTGCCTCTACCGGATTCACGACACACTACCCTGCACAGCTGGTCTAGCATATCGACCGAACGAGTTTTTTCTCCGTGGTGGCTGTGGGTGGTGCCCCCCAGTCTCGTCCCCTCCTTCGGTAACGCTTTTCTGGGCCGTCCTGAGAAAGAATTATATTTCACATCATTACAACATATATGCGAATCACGCCTAGACAGTACTTTGAACCTGACAATAAACCCCACCACATCTTAATGTACACACTCTGTTGATTCTAAAACGGGGTGGGGGAAAAAAATCGCGAATAGAAAAATGGGGGAGATGTTGAAAAGTTGGAACGCTTCCTCACCCAGATATCACAAATATTTACACCGCATAATATATTTCTGTTCCCCAAATAACTAAGACCCAGACTTAGACGTCGGTTTAGGCAAAAAAAAGTCGCCCGGGTTTTGAAAAAAAAAGGTTTTTCGCAAAAAAAAACAAAAAGACATACGTTGTCTTATCCCGGTGTTTGCGGGAGGCGAACATCAGGCTGTCCTTACGAAGCAATGGGGAGGTGCCTTGCTTTGACTCAGACTTATGGCGCTTGGCGGGACATTCGAGGAGCTTCTCTGGTGGCGTTTTTGCGTTTGTGAGGTGATCTATTTTGGAGTAGACTTCTGAGTAGGTCGCAACGGGCATGATGGATGGCTTGCCTGACAGCTCTGTGTGGGGTGGGGTGGGCTTGCTGCCGGACGCTTCACAGAGCGCCATGTAGTGGCTCAGCAGCTTTACACGGAAGGTATCCAACGTGGCTAGCGCTAGACGCGCCTTTTCGATCTCCTCTGGCATCTCCTCTGCCTGCCGTGCCACGATCTTGCGGTGGTTCTTCTCTGCCACCTCTTTGTCCTCCTCACTCACCTCCGCCAAGATCTCCTTCAACACAGGGAACCTCTCGCACAGCCCCGCATCAAACAGAGTATGGCTCGCAGCACCAAACAGCTCCTTGCAACAAACCGGGTGTGCCTTCATCGCAAAGAAGGCGCCCAAAATCGCGGAGGTTAACAAACTGTTTCGCATATTACCTTGCAGGAAGAGGTCGACGACAGGCGTGAAGTACTGCCCCGAGGCGTAGCGGCGTATGAGATTGCTGTTGGAAAGGCTAATGATGCATCGATGCAGGCGTATGATCGTTGCGAGGAGGTGCGGGCAGCGGGCATGCGTCTGCATCAGCTGCGCCAGGCAGCCGGACTTCAAATCCATCACGCCACTGGTGATGAGGTACGTCGCTATCTCCTTCTTGACAAGAATACGCCATTGGCTTTCTACCTCGCAGATCTGCGATGAATTTTGTTTTTTTTCTTCAATTAAACATCCCTAGACTAAAACTGACATTTCATGATTTAGAGAGAGAGAGAAGAAACATTTACATCCTGTGGATGTCTGAGACAATCAATAAATATTATACCATTATGAACACCCCTCCCTGAGTTCGTAAAAAGAGAAAAAACAAAGTAATATGAACCTAAGCCAGGCTTACCTTTTCTCTGAGGGGGTTTGAGCAAAATGAGGTGTGAAAAATTGATAAATGAATGGGGAAATGTGACAGTAAAAAAAAAAAAACGTACCTCGACACTCTCCCGTTCAAGATGTCTTCCGAGGAGCGACGTGACGTTGTAGATCTGATCTACCGACGCCTTGGTCAGCTTCTTCAGGATGTAGGGGAGCGCGAACTTCACAATGCAGTTCAGGATGGTGCTATCGAGGTCGGAGATGGCTGTGACGGGGGGGGCTCCTGTGGCATCGAGTTTCGCGTAGTTGGCTGTCAGCAATTTATCCAAAACATCAATCACATGCTCAGAAGTCTCGGGCGGTGCTGGATACGCAACCACAGACTTTGCGAGGATGAGGAACAGCTCTGGCTTCGTTTCACTCCCACCCTTCGCATCCGGAGCACCTGCTAGACAGAGTTTCAACGCATCGCCGCTGGTACAAGGATGTGGTCCGCCCCCTACAGAATATTCCAGCAATTTCGCGGCCTCAACATCACCATTATCCAACCCCTTAAACAGCGCAAGAAACAACCCAAACCTTGACAGTTCCGTACACAGATCGACTCCCTGCAAGAAGGAGGCCTCCCCAAGGTGGAATAACTCATTGAGGAAGGAGTATCGCGTTGCGTTTGCATCGCATTTTGTAGCTAGCGACTTAAAAAGCTGTGTAACAAAAACCGAGTCTTTGATGATCAAGGAGACCAACACGATTTGGTTTTGTTGCACCATTTCCTTCATGGCGACGATGCATTCCTCCCAATCCCCTCCAGCGGCAATACAATTCTGTGCGGACGGGATCGGCACGCTGTTGACCGAGGCCGGAATTATGATATGATTAATCCAATAATCCGCACGCCCCGTTTGGTAGATGCGCGACAACACCTCTTTCGATTTAAACTTCCCCACGATTTTATGATGCGCTACCCCAGAGCCAAAACTCCTTGTATGCATCCATTTTGACATAACAGAGTCATCCCATGGAGGTTTTCCTTCTAATAATTCCGGAGAAACCTGACCGGTAAACTCCGCAGGAAGCTGAGTGGAAGTGAACGAAGGTGGTGACGACGTTGTGACCAAGATATAATCCAAAAGCATCAGATAATGCGACCAGAGGTTCACATCTGCGGTGACGGAGGCAAGAATCTTGGTCGAGCCTGCTTGGAGCACTGTCGCAAGCATTGATTCGATGAGGTGTACTGTGGTGTGGAGCGCTTCATTCTGCACCAAAGGGTCCAGCACGCCAATCCAATGGAAAAACCCAAGCAGCTGATCCACCATACCCGACCGCATTACCCAAGACGACAACGTAGGCAGAGACGCCTTCAGCTGTTCAATCAACCCCGCAATGTCCTTCAACGACTCGCACGTTAAAGTGGTAGGGAGCTTAGGCGTCTTCGTATGCGCAACAATCGCAATGCGCTCGCGCACCCTCTGACACAAAAAGTCCTGGTCAAACGACAGCGCCTTCTCAATGTTGTCTACCTTCGACCAAAACGTAATCCCGCACTCCCCTTCAATGGTGTAAGTCGTGTCCGGTGTGATGGGCTCCTTCATGAGAATATTACTTCCATCTGCAACCTGCAGGAACGGCTCTACACCAGCAATCTGCGATGAGGTTTTGGTTGAATTTTTTCAACAAAAAAAAAAACTTTTTAACATTAACATAAGCCCCTAGACAACATTAATATCCCATAATCCGGTGTGTGGACAATGCTCGGTACTATAAGATGCACAAAGAAACTTCAGCTCGCCTGGGGTGTGGCTGACGCCATGGGGAAAAAAACAGATTGATCAACTAAACCAACAGAAGGAGTAAGATGATCACCCATGGTCAGAAAAAAAATTTAAAGAAACTGAATTGGGGTTTGGGGGGGGGGGGGAGCTCGAAAACGAAGACATACAACAGTTACCAAACCACATCCGTGATCCTCCCAAGACCCCAGGCCACTGTCGAAGTGGTACACCTGCACCTCCGGCACTTCGCTGTCATCATCGGATTCGCGCATTTAACTGCAACACTTTGCGCTCATCCACCTTGCACTCTGCATAAAAGGAGTAAACCTGATCAACGTACAGACACACTGCGTATCAGACGCAGCCACAATCAAGATCCTTCCTTTGCCAGCCTTTTAACGAATGCAACAAAACCCCCACTATGGAAAACCAGTAGGGGGATAGAGCCCCGCAAATATGCCCTAATCAAAAACCCTTTTTTGTGTGTGTGACTCTGTAATGTGATTGTTATGTTTCCCCAAAAAAAGCGCAAAAAAAAATCTGAAAAAATTGCGGAAAAACCCCCCTCGAGCGCAAAGATCTGCCCTGAAGCTTTACAAGTAGTTTAAGCTATGTAGGTATTTAAAAAAAATGATAGTTATTGATGCAGGCACCCTCCGACTGACCCACAAAAACGATGCTAGCCATCCGGATGAAGACACCAATACTCTGCGGCAAACAAAAGAAGGTGGAAAAAAAATCGTTTTTTTTTTTTTTTTTTTTTTTTTGTTTGTAACATTTCTAAAGGGTGAGTGGGGGAGGTGGGAGTAAGGAAGGGGGTGAGTAGGGTGGGGGAGAAGATGCTTAAGGTAGTGAGTGGTACTGCAAAGAGGACAACTCCTAGTCATGAACCAAAGATTACCCTCTAAAGAAAAAAGTGAAGTTGATAGTGCAAACGCCTCTTGGGACGCAGACACGGGGGAAAAAGAACAGAGATTTATATACCATAGTAGAACTGAGGCTGAACCTCAGTTTTGAAAAAAAAAAAAAAACTTTTGCAGATTTGGAAAAAAAAGTTTTTCGCATTTTTTGGGGAACTGGGTTGCTGACCGCACCATGAAATCCCGTACCATACAGTCTGTACCCAATTTTTTTTGCCTGCGGCGCCATTTTTCCTTTTTTGCTCCGCAAAAAAGGGTTCGTTGAGTGACTCTGTGGTGTAAAAGGCTAGATTTTTACACCGTACCCCAATTTTTTTTCGCCTGCGGCGCCATATTATATTATTTTTTTTTGCTTCGCAAAAAAAATTGAGTCATGAGTCCTGATATGGGTGAAAAATTGCATCCGGGTGCCCTTTTATGCACTCCTCCTGAAGGGGTGAAAGGTGCTGTGAATGCTACCTTGCGTGCTGGAGTCAGGCATAGTGCATGTGGGACCTGCTGGTGCCCTAGACAGTGAAGCCCCCTGGGCTAGTACAATGATGATACTTCAATCTGAAGTCCATTTCTTCAAAAAAGCCCCTCCGTGCCTGCAGCCCCCTCAGGAATAGCAACCTCACTTTTTTTGCACTTTTGGTAAGGAAAAAATCGTATATAAATCCCTGAAAAAGAAGAAAGAAAAAAAACAAAAATAAATTTCGAAATACACACATACTGTCTCACGTCTCCACTATTCGTTACCGAGTGGGAACAAAAAAAAATAGGGAAAAGTCACTTAGTGCCCAAGTTTGTTGTACCCATTTAGGATAATACCCAGTGGGTATTATCCTAAATTATTTGGGTATTATCCTAAATTATTTTGGGTATTATGGGTACTGGGTACTGGGTACTGGGTACTGGGTACTGGGTACTGGGTACTGGGTACTGGGTACTGGGTACTGGGTACTGGGTACTGGGTACTGGGTACTGGGTACTGGGTACTGGGTACTGGGTACTGGGTACCCAGAGAAGGCACCTTGACAGCAGCGAAGGCGCAAGACAAGGTATGTAAATATGTTAACTTTATGGTGAATATTCAACAAAGTAAGGCCGTCGACTCGTATTTCCTCCAAAAAGTCTCCAGAACAATATTTTACACCCTCAGGCCAACTTATTTTTTAAAGAAATCACCTTCTTTAAATTCCCCACCACTCACAACTTCACTTTTAAACAGGTATCGCGAGTGCAACATCGAGAACCAACTGTGCAGAACGAGCGAACATATGGGGTGGAAAGGGGGGTGGGAACACTCTGTCAGTCACTGCTATTGCCATTAACCCAGGGAGCATAGCTAGTGCAAGAAATTCGACTTTGGAAACCTTCCGGAAAGTCTGTCCTCTGCTCGCGGAGGACGAGGCACAAGAAAATATTGCGTTCCCCCAGAAAACCAGTGCACATTTCACACTCCTTGTGGGTAGTCTTGTTGCCTTTTTTGTCGAGTAATTTTGGCCCAGGCATGCTCTTGAAGCATGACAATTTAGTGTGTATGGGGCAGGGTGTTGTTTTGTTCTGAATTCTCTTTGTTATAACATCTAAGTCAATCGCGGGTGGTGGTTTGTGTAGCGTGAGGCACTCTTTTTAGCAAACTTCCTGCGGCTGCTAAAGTGTTATTTCTTCGGATTTAACAACGTACAGCGTAACATAGTGGTTTAGCCTGGTCGACACAACCTTTGATAGATACGGGATAACCAACCCCCTTCGACCCCTCGTGGGTTCACTGAACAAGCCCTGGTGGTAGTTAAACGCGATTGACATTTACATTCCTAGAGATGAAAGAACAAGATAACACTTCTGTACCCGCGCATCAAAATTGTGGAAAACTTTGCACCCCAAACACCCTCAACAACGCCCGCCAAAAGGCGCCCCTTGTTGCTGGGAGTTGTTCTCATGTTTGATACCTGCACAGCGGGCATTCCTCTGAGTCCAACGCATGTTTGGCCTGTCTGCGGCGTTGTACTTCAGGTGCACGAAGACAGGGTCTGGTGGTAAATTTTGCGTAGTGTCGCATTCCCTCATGTGTGGGTCACTCACACTTGGCGGTCATGTGCCACTGCGTGGGTCTGGGAATTTGGGTACCTGGGTACAGGAAATTTGTTGTGGAAGACATCAACCACCATGCATTGAGGAGGGTAAGACAGTGTTCGCAGTTTCTACCTGATAGCATTACAACATTTAACTTCTCCACGGGGGTCTTGGGCCGTTCACTCGGTTCTACCTTGACTACCGGAAGATATTCTTGAGGCCTTTTTGGTCTCTAGAATATCCGGTCTTCCCGAACGGAGGCACACTTTGTGTGTTACTACGACCTGGCAATTTCCAGCAGTAGGTTAAGTAATCTTTCTTGTAAATTGTTGGATCATTATCTCCTCAGTGCATGAATGCCCCACGTGACTGGACACTTTTGTGTTTGTCATGTGGAGCTGTGGTTGCTCTTTCACGACTTTTTTCCTGTTCCTGGGTACCTGTTCCTGGACCTGGACCTGGGTATCTGGGTACCTGGGTACCTGGGTACCTGGGTACCTGGGTACCTGGGTACCTGGGTACCTGGGTACCTGGGTACCTGGGTACCTGGGTACCTGGGTACCTGGGTACCTGGGTACCTGGGTACCTGGGTACCTGGGTACCTGGGTACCTGGGTACCTGGGTACCTGGGTACCTGGGTACCTGGGTACCCAGTACCCAGTACCCAAAAATAATTTAGGATAATACCCACTGGGTATTATCCTAAATGGGTACTAGAAACTTGGGTACTAGCCTAATTACCCCAAAAAAATATGCTCTCGAAAGGGGGTGAATCAATCTAATTTTTTTTTCAAATTTGTTTATTTATTGTTTGAACTGAAGCACTTTTTTGTGCCCCTATTTTTTTTCGTTTTCGTTCTGATCTATTTGGGTATTTGAAACAAGCCTTTTTTTATTCTTGCAGCAAAAAAAAACAAAAAACAAATTAAAAATAAATCGGATTTCTAACAAATTTGCACAACCGCCTCCCCACACTGCAAAAATACATCTCCTTTTTGTTCCCTTTGAAATCTTGATTATTAATGCAGATTGCTTTGAAGGGGCTTGCTTTATTGTAGACACAAACAAAAGAAAAGTTTATCAGATGAACCTAAGCCTCTCGTGTTTAGTCACCTGAACAAAAAAAAAGGGGGGGAAATGTAGTACACCTCCGACTGACCCACGTCGTCAGCCCCGGATGAAAGCGCAAAGAAAGATAAATTGAAAGTGTAAACACATTCACCCTACATCGACGGACGCAATATTTTTTTTTTGTTCATTACAAATCAACCACCTATTTCCCCCCCTCCACATTACTTCTCTGTCCTTTTTTTCTCAAATTTATTTACCTCCTCCCTCCTCCCTCCCTCCTCCCCCCTTTCGCTCAATACAACAACGAAACCTTTTGCTCCCCAGACACAAAGGCAAAGGCAGGCTGCACAGGCGGGGTGATGCCACGCCCGATAACACCTTTGTCAACACCTTGCACTGCACAGCTGAGGGTCTGCGCAGCCCCGTCGTACCGGAGCACTACATCCACCCCTTTGCCTTGGTCCAAGGTGTGCAGGGGAGGGAGGCTTTCGAATGCGGCGGTACTGCTGCCGAGGGTCCCGAAGGCGTTGTCGGAGACGTCGACGTACCAGAAGAAGCTGTTTCCTTGGTGCAGATCGGGGCGGTCCCTTTCGTCTGCAGAGACAACACCGATCATCACATCGAAGGTACTGAGATGCAGTCTCCACTGCTGCACCCCCGCTGCCGTGAACACCTCATTGCACCGCAGCGACGACCAATCCATCATCTGCGAGAAGTGAATATCCGTTGCCCCCTCCCGCACCTTAATCGCAAGCGAGCTCTGCGGCGGTGGGGTAGGGAAGGTCAAAGGTGCGTACAGACGCTGCCCCGTCTCCCCAGAGAGATCAAGCTTCAACCCAAAGAGCTTTCCAACATCGAGCTGAGGGACAGTGGGGATAGTGAAGGTAAACCCAGTACCCCTAGGAACGGATAGTCCGGTGACGGAAGGGGGCTTGCGTTCGGGTTGTCTCGCAGCTTTGAGATGGGTGACTACTGCGGCAGCAGGTGTGACGCCACCAATGGCAGCGTTGTTGCCTTCTCCTGAGAGGAAGAAGATGTCCCGTTGGAGGTCAATGAGCTGTACGTTAGCAGTGTCAAGCTCGTCAAGAACGCTGTCAGTAGAGTGTAGTAGAGTAGCCCTGCCCCCCTTAAATTTATTTCTGAAGGACTCCAAGATACTGTCCTCCTGGTGTTGAAGCTCTCTTTTCAATGAGGTGAACAAATGTTTGACCTGGTGCTCAAAGGCAACTGCGGTGGTGTTAAACTGCATCCGCGTCTGCTGGTTCCCGGAAACCAATTCTTTGAGGGAGTGTTTTATGTCTGCCACCTTCCCCTCCTGTTTCTTAACAGAGGCAAGGATTTCGGGGATGAGTTCTTCTATTTCGATGATCCCCCCATGGCCTCTGTGCACCTCTGCTACGCAGGTGGAGCAGGCAGGTTCGTAACACATTCTGCAAAAGTATTTGAGCGAGCCCCGTTCATGCCCAGGGAGGGCACATTTTGCGTACCCCTTCGTTGGTCCTGCACGGTCGCACTGCAGAACGCTCACGATGTTGTGCATTGACATTCCCCGCTTTGCGTGCACCGCCTTTGTACACGCACCGCACAGGGCTGTTCTGCAGTCCTCACAGAAGGCTTCGGGGCGTTCCTTTTCGCACCAATCGCAGTACTGCGGGATACGCTCTGCAGTGGCCAGGGCAGCAGCCGTCCCAGACGCGCCGTTGACAATGTGGGTTGGGGTAGGGTAGTGCTGCTGCCTTGGGCTCTTCGGCAATGTAGCCAGCAAAGCAGACGTAGCAGCATCGATCCCCAACGGGGCACGGCTCTTGCAGTCACACAGGGAACACTGTATAGAGCTCGGAGGCACCGTCGCGCCCTCCTGCTGTACACATGATGGGGCCAAGCACGGTGCGCAAAAGAGGTGTCCACACTCAAGACGAAGCGGCGCATCCACGACATTGCAACACATCCCACAGCTCACCCTCGAGCTGGCAGGTTGTGTGTTCCCAGCAAAGGTGTTGAGCTGTGTGATCGCGACCGTGCCTGGTGCACGCACCTCGCGTCCTGGTGTGCCCGGTTCGCGGTGTGGCGACAGCGGCCGTGGTGGAGGCTCGCGGGGAGGTGATATCGGGCGCGGCTGTTGCAGGCGATGGTTAGCAGCTGCGGCAGCATGATCGCGGTGGCTCTGCAGGCTGTGCAAAAAGCGGTCGGGTGTGCGGTCCCAGATGTCGACCTTCCCCGCAAGCTCCCCGAGGATGGTGGTGTGGTGTGGGGATGTGACCGATGTGTTGAGATGGCTGTGCCTTGGGGAGGCCACGTAGTCGGGCATCCGCGGCATCGTGTGTGTCCCTGTGGAGGTGTTGTGAGGGCAAGAACAGAGAGGACGAGTGAACGGCACCTCTGTGTGTGTTACGGGGCGCGTTTGGCGCATGTGGTCTGCCCCACCCAAACTAAAGTGGTGAAACATCATTTTAAGGAGCCACCACGGAGATGCGCAAAAGGAGTTCATGGTGATAGAAGAAGGTGACGAGGAGGAGGAAGACCGAAGGGGAAACCCTCACCCCAGCTGCAGAAGGAGTACATCTCCCACAGGGTGAAACACTGGAAAGCGTCCCGTATTTCGAAAGCGGAGGTGGTCGCAGGAGGCGAATGATGGTAAGAGGGTGAGGGGGAGAACAGTCACCAAACAAAAGACAGGAAGCGGCCACTTCTAAAGAGAAAAGGCGGTGCAGATAAAGTGTGATATAGGTCTGCTAAGAGCAAATGTGTGCATATAAGAGTCAAGACGGGTCTTTACAAAATAAAGCAGACAAAGGGTGATCTGGCGCCGCTCATCTCGTTAGTGGAGATGAGGGAGGGGTGGACGAGGCTGCGATTGCCCGTGCTTGCACAATCAAAAAAAAATGAAAGAACAAAGAGAAAAAAAACCCCCTGATTCTTTGTTGTTGACCACTTACAAATACCCCCCTTGCACCACGTAAACCCGATACCCTTCTATTTGTCCTCAATAGCTCTCAATGCTGGAAAGTCTGTTTTTAAAGAAGTGCAACCTTCAAGAAACCCGCTCCCAATTCGTGCCACATCACTCAATCCTGCAATGTTGATTGAGGTTAACGCCGTGCAACATAATAAGAAGCTTTCCCCAAGGCTTGTGACATTGCCCAATCCCGCAAACTCGATTGAGGTTAACTCTGTGCAATCTGCTAAGAAGAAGTCCCCAAGGCTTGTGACATTACTCAATCCTGCAAAATTGATTGAGGTTAACGCCGTGCAATCTGCTAAGAAGTCGTCCCTAAGGCTTGTGACATTACCCAATCCTGCAAAATTGATCGAGGTTAACGCCGTGCAATCTGCTAAAAAGCTGCCCCCAAGGCTTGTGACGCTCTTCAACCCTGTGAAGTTGATTGATGTTAACGCCGTGCAACCAAATAAGAAGAAGTCCCCAAGGCTTGTGACACTGCCCAATCCTGCAAAGTTGATTGAGGTTAACGACGTGCAACCTAATAAGAAGCGGTTCCCAATCGCAGTAATAGCCAACGGGGCACTCAGATCAAGGCTACATAAATTAGTGCTTTCGAGGAAGCTGGAGGGAATCGCAGTTACAACTTCTGCATGCAGAAACAACTGCGCTACCTCGGGGTTTTGTACACTCGCAAGCCTCTCCGGTGTGAGGTCGGTCTCACCCAATAAACTAAGAGCTGCAATGGATTCGTACTTCTTCGTCTGTGTCAACATGACTGTGTCGTCAGCACTCAGCGCTGTGATGTCGAAATCCTCTCCTTCGTCGTTCCCTCCGAAGCCCTGTGTGTGCATGTGAAAGCTGTCTTCAGCAAACCCCGCTGTTGTTGCCACCTTCCGCCGCAGGTCCTTTGCTGTGTCATCCACACCCACATCGACGACGTACGTCTGACCATCAAATCCCTCGATGTTGAGTTTCATTGGTGTTTTGTGTGTTTTCTGTTGTGGGAGTGGTGAACGACACAGCCATTGATTGTCCTTCCGCCACTGCGCATGGGCGAAGAGCCTTCGGTGACAGAACCCGCAGGTGATGTCGGTTCGTGCTACACCCTTGTTGCAGAACTCGACCCCACCTCTGTGCACCCTGCTCTTCTGCGGATGACGTCGCTGTCCTCGCCTGACGTCATTCCGCAAAAGACAAAGCAAGCTGTTTCTGAGTCAAATAAAAACATATCTTGCATCAGGGACAGCATAGGCTGATAAGATGGATGGGCCTCTCATCTCTCGTGCATACACAGCTCAGAGAGAACAAATATTTCCTTTTATTTTGTAGTTTCAAAAGAAGAGCTTGCGGATGCATGTCTCTCTCGTGCACACCCACACCCATCGTGGTCAATGCCCCACTCTAAGGAACTAGCCACATCAGCTTTCAAACACACACATCCACGAAAATTTGTAAGATGTCTCTCTCTCTCTCTCTCCCTCTCTCTCGTGCACACACATCCAAAAAAAAATCGCACTCTTGTATGGGTACTTCAAAAGTTTTTCTTTATTGTTTGATTGGAGACTGCTATCACTAGATAGCAGCCACAATTTTGCTTTTACTGCTTCAAAAGAAAAGCTGTAAGGTAAGATGGTCATAAGCCTCGTTGCCTTGGTCACCTTAAAAAAGAAAAGAAAGGTTGAGAGATGACTATGCCTCGCGTGCATGCACATCTAACAAAAGAAAAGAAAAGTTTATAAGATGAACCTAAGCCTCTCGTGCTTAGTCACCTTAGAAAATAATCCGACACAAAAAAGGTGTTCATTACGAAGACAAAAAGAGTTGGCACAAAAATAATAAACAAGCACCGTGAAGGCAAGGCACAAAGCTGCACGCGTGCAGGATGTATTTTTTTCTTGGATTTTTGTACGGTGTGGCAAGGCAAAAGGAAGAATAACGAATATAGCTTTTTTCTAAAATAGTCAGACGAAAACAGAACAGATCAGATTCAAATACGTCCCCCCCCGGGCGACTCCCCCTCCCTCCTTCCCTTCATCCCACAAAAAAATTTTAAAAACAAAAACATTTTATTTTCACGGTCATTTCCAGAAGAAAACATTATTTCGCGTTGAATAATGTCAATCCCATTTCACTGCCCCCAGAAATTGTACGTGACCTCCGCAAAAAGACGAATAATAATAATAAACACATCAGTCCTCATCCGTATCCCACGGGAGTGCTGTGAAATCTGTGGCCTTTTTTTCGGCAGGGGCTTTCAGTTCTTCTTCGGGGTCTTGGTGCTCGTTTGCCGGGGACTGCCTGCTTTTTACGGAGCTGCTGACGTGGACGAAGGAGTCAGCACTGACAGAGGCCTCTTCTTCTGGGACGTCTGCTGGTGCACCTGGCACGACTGCCGCGGTGCTTGGTGCTGCCGTTGGGGGGAGTGGCTTGGTGCTGTCATCATCGTCGTCGTCGACGGGGGGAGGGGAGGGAATGGCAGAGGGCTTTGGACTGCGGACACGAGGTGCGGCAGAGTCTTTGCCTTGCACTCTAGCGTCGAAGTCGGCAATGGCGGTGTCGAGCTGGGTTACGAGGGCCACGAGTTTGGAGAAGTCTGCTCCAGTTGACTGTGCTCGCTCGCTGCCCCCATCTACCTCTTCCTGAAGACGTGTCCGGCAGCTGACGCATGTGTCGTAGAAGCATTTCATCATGTCCAAATGGTCTGTCATGTTCGTGTCCTGGATGCAGTCCTCCAGCATCTTCAGTGCCTCGCAGCCCTCCTCGTAAAGGTCGCGCACCTCGTGCCGTGCGCGTTCCCCCTCCTCGTACTCCTCCCGCTCCTCCTCCCTGCTGCTCACCTCTGTCACCAACGCATCCACACGCTGCAGCATCTGCGCACGGTCGTCAAGACCAGCAAAGAGCTTCATATCACGCCCCTCTGATGGGAAGTCTTCTCGCAGCACGTTCAGCACGCGGAGCAGGGCACGGCATTGGATCTGGGGGTGGTGGTGGTGGTAAAGATGAAAAGCTTGAAGTAATGAATGTGCGACCCTCGCGCCGAAAGAAGGGTTGGAAAGATGATCGAAGTCGTAAAAATATAGTGGAAGTGAGATTGGGCTAGTGGGTATAATTAACGGAAGTGGTGTATATGAAAGAGCAAACG
The DNA here is from genome assembly GCA_964035575.1 of Rhynchopus sp. YZ270_cl-10. Lineage (NCBI taxonomy): Eukaryota > Euglenozoa > Diplonemea > Diplonemida > Diplonemidae > Rhynchopus > Rhynchopus sp. YZ270_cl-10. The sequence continues at coordinate 761,290 of OZ037879.1, forward strand.
CATGTGGCAAAGAAGAGTTGGTTAGGGCTAACAAACTTTTCTTCTGTGTAAGCGTTATGCCTGCCTAGGTTTTTTTGAGAATCCGAAAAAAAAAGTTTTTTTGAAAATGTTTTTTTCACTTTTTCAGGGGGGTAGGGTGGGGAGGGAGGGGACCCAGCCCCAGTAGTTCTCTCAAAAATATACAAGCACAGGAAAAGAAAAAAATAAGATGCAGCAAAACAATATATTTATCGACGTGAGCATTGCAACAGGGAATTCAGTGAAATACACAACCACTGTGTGTATTTCAGGCTTGGAAACGTTCAAGCAGTGAGTCAGCAGGACAATGCGCGAAACTTGTGCGATGGGCGTGGAATCCGTGAGGTGCAGGTGATGAAAGGCACTACCACAGTGCAGGACTTGTACCTCGACTTCCCTGTGATTGCTTCCGCAGCTGGCGCCAGCGGCATTCGTTTCCTCCTCTCTTCCCCTGTCCCGACTGTCGTGGTTACAGAGACCCCCCCTGTCAACACCCTCAAAGCGATGATGGCGGACAGGACGAAGAGGGTGGAGTTACCGGCAAAGCCCAATCCTGGGGGCTACTCGTGGATCAAACTGCACAACGAGTTGTTGGGCGGTTACAAGATTGCAGTTCCGCAGACGGAGCACCACCAAGTCTCCCACTTGTTTGAAGCAGTAGCACGAGCAGTCCACTCCTTCTCGATCGCCCCCCCTTCAAAAATGTTCCAGAGACCCTCATTCGTTACAAGGGGTGCAACACTGCAATCGAACAGAGGGACAAAGCCAGGTCGCCACAGATGGAACAGGAGTATCTGGGGAACGTCGCCAAGAAGATTGAGGAAGCGATGAGAAACCCCTGTTTCAGGAGGCTCTGCATCATAAAGGACGATGCGGCAGTGAGGCTTCACACTGATCTTGAGGGTGTGGCGACGACGTTGAAGGATGCCCTAACTTCCTAACAAACTTTTTTGCCTGCCTGCCTAGGTTTTTCTGGAGAGGCTTGTAACGCTTACATAACGAAAGTTTGTTAGCCCTAATGTGAATGTAAGATGCTTTGGTCACCTCACGTCGAAAAGGGGCAAGAGGAAGGAGGGGAGAAAGCGTAACAAACTGGGTGGGAGGGGGGAAACTGCTGGGTGTACCTGTGCGTTGTCCGTCTCCCCGACCTGGCAGAGCTTCCAGAAGTAGTTCGTCCAGAACTTCTCCTCACTAATGTGCTTTGGTACAAGCTTGAAGCGCATGTCGCTCACAGGCTCGTACTCGAGGATCTCGGGGGAGATTCGGTCGCTCATTTGCTTCGCCACCTGCAAGGGAAGGGGAAGGGGAAGGGTGGAAAACAAAAAAAGAAGTTGACTTGAAATACAAAAGCCCTCTCGTGAACAGTGCACCTTGGTACAATGACCGCGGGGTGGACACCCAAACCATGCAGTCCTACATCCATTTCGTGATTTGTGCTACTCCCGCTTCCACTCATCCAGATGAACGGGGATTATTGCAAACACAGGGTGATTAGGCGTGATGTAGGGTCCGGTTGGGGTCCTCTACCCGTTTCGCAGTGGGAGAGGCTACAATGGAGCACAAACCCTGGGTCGCTAATTTGGTCGGATACAAAAAGATGACATCAGGATACGACAACCACAGGGTCATAGCTACTATAGGCGAATTATGCAACGCCACATAATTCCGGATTTTGGAGGAAAAATAAGAAGTATTTTCATCATATGCAATCAATAAATTGATAGTATAAGAAGAAAAAAAAGAGAGCTTTTTGGGCACTTTTGGGGCCCTCCTCGCCCGACCCCCCAGATGTAAGGGAGAAATACGTGTTACACTTGCAGTGGTGATTGCTGTCGGCAGTGAGAGGACCCATCCCCAGACTGCCACAGTTTTGACTTCACCACCACACTCCGCTCACGTATCAGTCAAATCACCCCGAGACGTCCTCTTCGTGCCTCTCCACAAGGCACAACACAATATTCCATACCGCAGTGTCAAACGACACAACAACGCCCTGCAGCTTCAGGGTCTGCACCTCCAGCTTCGTGAGACCGCGCTCCGGGCCTATCAAAAAGGTCCTGTGTGTGTGATGTGGTGGCATGCAACGGAAGTTAACACTTCATTGGCGGTCTTCACGGGAGAAGATAAATAAAGTGCATTATTCGCGGAAATGAAGTGACTCACCTCCCGGCCTAATTGCTTAGCAGGGATGGTATACTCGATCTTTCGCTATATTTCTGACCTATGGCCAATTACACTTAACTGTTTGGGGAAAATAATGAATTCGGCCAGGGGGAAATCCCGTCAGGTTGCTTGCGCAGCGTCACTACACAGACTGGACAAAAAAATGTGTGTACGACATCTTTTCTGTGCGCGTGCGGCGGGGCAGAAATATAGTAAGGATGCAGGACGCTTGCGGGAGGCGGTGCTGGCGATGGCGAAGGTGCCATCAACCGAGGAGCTAGTGGGGTGGGGGAATCGGGTTCGTTGATGGGAAGACCGGGAAACAAAAGGAGACCTCACAAAGCGTTCGTGAGAACTTAAGCAACAATGAGTTAGTGCAAAGCGAGAGGTGCTGCTGAAACTTCGCCACTGCGAACTATGTCATCCTTAAAAACCTCTTAAAAAACACACACACTCAAACACTCTCACATATTAACTCAAAACAAACTCTAAAAAAAATCGCTCGCAGACTTCCAACACACTCTAAGAATCAACCCTTCCACCCTCTCTCTCTCTCTCTCTACACCTTTTACAAAAACTCTTCAACGTTCATCTGTGCCCAGATGCAACAATGCATACAAACTCATCCACAGAACATAGAGCACCCCGCCTGCAAGCACAAAAAATCAGCGTAAAAGGGTGAAAAGATTTGGTTTGACTATAGACTACTATCACTAGATAGCAGCCACGGTTTTTCCTTCACAGGATCCAGGGTGAAAAGAGAAAAAAAAACAAAACAAAACAAAATCATACGCTTCATTTTCAACAAGCCCCTTTGAGAGCGCCTCCCACTCGAGAGGCTTTGCAACCCACTTCGGAGGAGGTGTCGCCCAGGGCAGGTAGTCAGATTCGTCCGCTGTCGCTGCATCCTCCATCGACATGATTTTGTCGAAGACACCACCAATCCCACCCATAGCGGGGGGCACCTGCACATTCTCTTGTATCTTCGACGACGCGTCCTGCACTGCCGCCTTTGCCTTCCCAATCCAACCCCAGGCAGAAAACCCCTGACCCTGCCCTTCCTCAGACATCGTTCAGCCTCGGTGTAACCCGCCCTCTGTGAAACGCTTGTCGGGGAGTATATGTGGTAAATTTTGTGAACACCAAGTCGTGCTCATGGATAGGGAAGTCTATGGGGGTTTTATACGGTGGGTTTCGCGAACAAACATAGTTGGACATATACAAGATAATACCACACACACGCTGTTGATGTGACTTTCACGGTGCGCTAGACATACTTGTCCCCTCATATGGGGAGACCCCATATATGCGGGAAATATGGGGGCCAAAATATCGGCCCCATATGGGGGTTTTCATCAAATATGGGGGATTTCCTACAGGAATATGGGGGCATTTCTAATGTATTTCACTGTAGTAACTTTGTAAGTCGAGGGTAGGGGAGTTATATAGGATATTTCCCCTATATTTCCCCCATATTTTAGGGCCTCCCCATATGGGGGACAAGTATGGCTAGTGTGGGGTAAACTAGCGTTGGTCGAGTCAGTAAAATTCTGGAAACATTTCCTTTTTTCGGGTGGGGGGGTTTTTTTTGGCCTTTTTCGGGTTTTCCGAGCTTTTGCTCCTCACTGTAGCGGCGTCATTTCGGGAAAAAAATAGACAAGTTCTTGGCTGATACAATTTTTGGTCATTACCACCAGTTGTTCACAAATTGACCCTGATTTTGGGGTGGCGCTACGCCCCTTTTGCGAATAGGGGTGGTAGGCCTTTTGTACAGGGAGCGTTACACCCGTGTGGTGAATGTGGCCAAAAGTGCTGTTATTTGCGTTTTCGGATCTGATCTTTCCACTGTGGGGTCAATTTCGAAAGATGGGCAAGTTTTTGGTCCATTAAATTTTGTCAAATCTGGACCCCATGAACGTGGGCAGGCATTATGCTAACTCGGCCGGGTTCCTAAATGGGGGGAACGATGGAAAAAAAAAAAAAAAAAATCAGAGGGCAAAAGGGGTCCCGAGCTTTCCCCCCGCAAAAGCGGTCGCTGCGCGCGCTTCGCGCGCGCGACTCCCTGTCAGTACAAGAAGATGAGGCTCTTTCTCCCCTCTGATGCACAAAATCGTGAAAGGCAGGTGGGGAGGGTGAACCACAAGCCGTAGTGGGTGTCAGCCTTCTTATCAGTAACCTCAGTAGATCTATAAAAGAAGCGGCGGTCATGGCATCCAGTTCCTGGCGAAGCCACGGTACGCAACATTTCAAGAAAATGCGCTTAAAATTGCACACTTTTACAGCCAAACTATGTCATGGGAAGGGTGGGCTGCAAGCTGCGCCGCAGGCGCACGGTACGCTACTTTTATTCTTTCGCCACGCTGCATGCTTCCTTTTCCTTCGGCGTTTGACCAATTCAGTCGCGTTCTGGTCTCCCGCGGTGAGCCCTTGAGCCCAGGGTCTCTGCATCTGTGACACACCCCACACGTACAGTCCATGGAACGATGGAATGATGCCACCTTTTTCCCAGGGGGAACGATGGAACGATGAAAAAAAAAAAAAATATAGTGGAGCACACTCTAGGGTGGCTACACTAATACAACCAAGTTTCAGGGCCTTCAACGTGTCGAAGTTAAGCCTTAACTTCGACAACTTTTTTATTTTGGTTTTTTTTTTTTGTCGAAGTTCGACAAATCTAAAAAAAATATGGGATTTTGGCAAAATCCTTTTATCTCTGACCGAGTTACAGGGTGGTCCACGGGAGAAACTCGGTTCAGGGTTTTAACTTTAACATTCTCCTGTGATCCACTGTGACCATTTGGACGGAGCTCGTAGAACTCAACGAGGAGTGAGCCAGGCAAAAGTAGCGTACCGTGCGCCTGCGGCGCAAGCAGGCATCCCACCCTTCCCATGCCATAGTTTGGCTGTAAATAAAGCGCCATGGTATGCGCAATATTTGAAATGTTGCGTACCGTGGCTTCGCCAGGGACTTTCGTTGTTATAAATGTACTGAGCTTACTGATAAGACAGGTATACCCACTACGGCTTGTGGATCACCAGTGGCTACAAAGCTACCAATGCTGCTTGTGTTGAAATACACGTGTGTGGGACAGTTTTCAAAAATGACCAAAACCTATATAAACCCCCTGAGAGCTTCTCCCTGTGATTTGCTGCACCCGCGCGCGCGAAGCGCGCGCGGGCTCGGGGAGGTCTTTTTTTTTTTTTTTTTTTACTTCGACAAAACTGTGGACAGGCTTTGTCGATGGTTGAAGGCCCTGCCAAGTTTTCAAAAAAAAAAACGCCAAAAACAGGGAACGATGGAACGATGGTTAGCAAAATGCCTGAACGTGGGTCAGGGCACTAGCTAGGTGCTTTTTTGCGGTTTCAAAACCGCAAAAACCCGGTTTTGCGGTTTGGCGGAAAAAAAAAAAAAAAAACGGAAAATCTCGGGGCAGAAAAAAAAAAATGTGGGGGGTTTTTGGGCACTGTTGGGGCCCCCTCGCCCGACCCCCAGATGACTGGCATGATAGCACCTTAATTTTTTTTGCTCGCTGCGCTCACGGAAGTACACCCCAAAAAAATTTCCGCTCGCTTCGCTCGCGGAGTGAACCCATATTTTTTTTTGCCTGCGGCGCCATTTTCCTTTTTTGCTTCGCAAAAAAAGGGTTTGTTGAGTGACTCTGGTGTAAAACCGGCATCTTTACACCGTACCCTAATTTTTTTTGCCTGCGGCGCCATTTATTATTTTACAATGTCTTCGGGAATCCCCTTGCAATTTGGACAGTTGCATTTTGCAACCGAAAATGCAATCGATTCAGGTAGAGGGGTGGTCACGATCGGTGAGATTAAGTCAGAGCATAGTGAGCCGGCGTGCCACCGCGGACATGGAGGAGTATGTGATAGAATGGTCGACAGCAAACAGGAGACTGGAGGGAGTATGTGCGAACGTCGGAAGCTGTGCAGACCCTGCGGCAACACATGCTCACGCACAGAAGCATTCTGATACATGCAATGAAGTTGGCAGGAGATTCCACCAGGGGTCAGTCGGGTTTAGCCCCGTAAAAAATGCCCTGTAAATAACCCCTTCCCAAAATCTCCCCGTCCCTCATTCGTGTGTTTTCCATTCTAGTTTGTCGCCGCGCGAAAATTTTTTTGAAACCGCAAAACCGCAAAAAAACGGGGAAAAAAAAGTCTAGCTAGTGCCCTGACGTGGGTGTCAAAAAAAAAAAAAAAAAGCGGTTCCCACTTCAAGAAAAAAGATCACGTTTTTTTGTACGTCTGTTTTGGTTTTTGTTTACACGTCCCCTCGCTTTGTCCTTGTACCGTTTTTTCCGGATGTAGTTGGGCTGTAGTTGGGATAATGTAAGTGAAAAGCAAGAAAAGTCAAGAATAGGGAGTGCAGGGTAATGACCCCGGGGCCAGGGGCCAGGGACCCGGAGACCCGATTTACAGGTACCCTTAGAGGGGGGGAGAGGGAAGAGGTGCCTGGGTGTGGGGGCAGGGGGGCAAAGAAGGTGGGGGGAGGGGTGTGTGTTTTCATATTTGTGGTGAAATGAAATGGGTGAGAAAGCAAAGTAGGAGAAATGCACACTGATAACAAATGGAGAGCAGGATGGGATGGGATGTGCCTAGAGAACACATACCCACCACTGCTCCTGTTGTGCCACGAGCACCGAACCCTCAAACCTTGCCCTTGCCTCAGAGACACTTCTATCTGCCCGCAATAGCTCTCAATGCTGGAAAGTCGTATGTTTCTAAAGAAGTGCAACCTTTAAGAAACTTGGTCCCTACTTGTGTCACAACGCTTGTGACACTCTTCAATCCTGCAAAGTCGATTGAGGTTAACGCCTTGCAACCTGATAAGAAGCAGTTCCCAAGGCTGGTGACACTGTCCAATCCTGCAAAGTTGAATGGCTCAAAAGTATGCAATGACTTGCAATTGTACAGGAAGCACGTACCTATTTTCGTGACGTTGCGCAACCCAGACAAGTTAATTGATTCCAACGATGAACACTCAGATAAGAAGAAGTCAGAAATCGCGGTAATAGCCAACGGGGCGCTCAGATCAAGGCTGCGTAAATTAGTGTTTACGAGGAACTTGTACGGAATCACAGTTACAACTTCTGCCTGCAGAAACAACTGCGTTACCTTGGGGTCTTCCACACGCCTAAGCCTCGCTAGTGTGAGGTCTGTCTCACCCAATGAACGAAGAGTCCGTCTCCTGCCTCCGCAGGTCCTTTGCTGTGTCATCCACACCCACATCGACGACGTACGTCTGACCATCAAATCCCTTGACGTTGAGTTCCATTGGTGTTTTGTGTGTTTTCTGTTGTGGTGCAAGACACAGCCATTGGTAATCCATCCTTGCGTCTGGGCAAAGAGCCTTCGGTAACAGACTCGGCAGGTGATGTCGGTTCGTGATACGCCAACAAAAAAAGAAAAGGTGTGGAGAAGAGTATTGTGCCTCTCTCCATGTGAGGGTCAACAGGTCTACAGCACAGTGTTTCGAGCGTTGGCATCACTTGGTTCCAATCCCTCCCCGCGTGAGCTCAGGACAGCTGGCATCACTGCCTCAGGACTGTCCTCAGGGGATCCCTGGCTCCGGTAAGTTTCTAACCAACAGGGCCGACTTCATGGCCAAATGACCCTTGTTTGCCTAATGTACACCAAACAGACATTTCACGACGAAATAATACCCTGAAGGTATTAAGGTATGCAAGCTGTTTGCCCACATAATGGTAGGCAACGGGGCAGGGCCAGGTGACTGACCACCAAAAGGACAATATTTGCAAAGTGCAAGAGCACATCAGCAGTATCCTTCAACAAGGAGAGGGTTTCGTTGCTCTCTCGGGTGAAGGTCTTCCAGTGGGTGAGGTGCCGACCGTCGGAGATTGTCGAAGCGGTGGAGAAGCTCATTGCAGAAGACGGTGTACACCTCTGACACTGACACACAGGAAACCCAGGGTCCACCCAAGCCTCGGTAGGTGCAGTGTGTGCTGGGAACAGTGGTCCATCGCTTATGGGGTCCACCAGAGGGCTCGCGTATTTGAAGCCGCATCCCACCTTCTCGAAAGGGTTCTCCTTGCTCGCGTTTTAACTAAGGAGAGAAAATCGTACCACCCCCCGTCACTGGATAATTTGGCGGAAATAGTTGCGTCAGGCAGTGCGACTGGGGCAGATCTGTAGCTTGCTGACGGAGGCAGCTCCGATCCTCCCGTTTGTTGATTGGGTGAGTAACCCAAACGTGCGGACGGACGACGTCGAAGCTGAGTTCTGTAAGTACCGCTCAACCTCGCGCCAGACCCTCCTTGGATGGGAAACCAGCGCAGACTACTGGAATGCGAAGTCCTCTGAGTTCCCTCACTTGTCTCGTGTCGCGATCATGGCAATCTCGATGCACCAGTTGTGACTGCTGTGTACAGCATATTTAGAATGTTCTGCACCACGTTCAACAAAAGCAGTCCAACACGAGTAACATGACGTTGTCACGGAAGATACACGTGGGAAGGAACCGGGACCTCATCGGGGACTACAGTTCGGATGATGATGAACATGTGTTGTCTTCAGCGGTCGGAAGAAAGTGAAGGAATTGTTTCACTGGAGATGGAAGGAGCGTAGCAGCCACAGATTTGTATTAGGGGTCAGAAAAAGCAAGAAAAATCAAGAAATTCTTGCTCTGGGGGTAAAAGGCAAGATCTGTTCTTGCTTACATGCTATGATTACCACCTGATTTTTACCCCGCGGAAAGGCGCGAATTGGACCGTTTTGGACCGTGTTGACCGCACAGGACCGTACAAGCAAAACCCCACCCATTTTTCCCTATATTCCCCCACAACCCGCCAAAGCCACTCTTTTTCAAGGAGGGGGACACCTTCGACCCTTTGCTCGAGCAATCACCACTGCACCAAGCGGAGGAGGATGAGGTCGCTTTCTGGGATGACGAGATAGTAGAAGGAGACAACGACTGGGATTTCCCTGAGGAATACATCCCTCACGACGAGTTGTGGTGGATGCGTTGATGCCACTTCGTCTGCAGAGTACGGGGATCAGGCCCAGGAGGTCGACAAAGTTCTGGTGGAAGTCCGGGCCCACCGTGGCACACCTCACTTCCGGGATGTGTCGTCGGCCTTGCTGAAGAAAGCGGTCCGAGCGACGCTGAACCCCTTGGACCTGGATCATGCCTGATGTCAACATCGAACCCTTCTGGTGAAGCGCTTGAACGGTGATGAGGACTTCTGCTTTTGTCAGTGAGGGTTGCTAAGGGGGAATTATCGCTCAGACGGAGTTCGAGCTTTCACGCGAGCTGGTCTCCTTGGCCACCTGAGGATCCACGTGCGGCAGAATGAGTACGTCCTGGACCACATCTTCTCTTTCCTCGTATATAAGAATTCCAACGCTCTGGATGGGATACAGGACCAGCCGAAGTGGGCACCGAGGGATACTTTGGAGGCGCGCCAAGCACTCTCGAGTGAAGGTGGCAGCGGGACTCCCACGCCAGGCCCTGACTTCCCTCACCAGCGATGGTCTCGCCCCGCATGGACCTGCAACGTTTGCTAAGCTTAAGGGCAAGCACCCTACGGCGCCTTCTGTGCATGGGGACATGAAGAACCCCTCTGGCCCCGCCGACTTCACCACCAAAGAGGTCATGGCAGCAACCAGCAGCATGCTGAGCCACTGCAGGTGGCCCGTTAAACCTGACAGGGTCACTCCTCCGCACCTTGTGCAACCAAAAGCACATCCCTGGCACGCTTGCTGCCTGACGAAGGTGCTGTCATCACTGGCAAAAGGCGAGGCTCATCGATCGGTCGCAACTTTCTTCGCTGATGCCAAGCTGGTAGCCCTCATGAAGATGTCGAAGGGCAAGCCTGATGACGTGCGCCCGATTGCAATGGGGGACGCGACACGCCGTTTGATTGGCAAGATCTTGGCGAACAGTTATAAGCGGGCTGCCGAAATTTTCCGCAAAGGGAACCACGTTGGGGTGTGGACGACAAGGAGCTCTGAGGCGGACACTCCCAGACAGCCCAGTGTTTAGCAGTCCATTCAATGATTTTGTCAAATCGGTGAATGGTAGTGGCTTGTCCACACACTGCTTGGTTTGGTGAAGGAGTACTTGCAGCAGAATCCCATAAGTGCTACTCCGACGTGTATAAGAAGCAACCAAACGGTACCTTCCTCATGCAACGGTTGCAACAACCCCGGTGTGAGAAAGAGGGATATCCAATTTTGTCGATTTTAGGGGTGTTGCGAGCGTGTGACATTCTGTCGCTCCGGAAGGGGATTCTGAAGATTTGCGCAAAGTTTAAGGGTTTGGGCACCTCCGCCTCAACCCCCAGAGGCCACCCAAAATAACCCCCTGGATTTTCGACCCCGCGTATAGGCGCGTAAAGGCGCGTAAAGGCGCGTAAAGGCGCGTATAGGACCGTACAGGGTGTGTTTAGAACGTACAGGGCTGAATCCCGTTTTTGGGGGGGTAAAATCAGGTGGAATGATTACTAATACCGAGAACACAAGCACAACCAGGTAAAGCTGCACGCATTTGTCAGCTGGTGGGTAGAATGCTACCTGGAGTTGGACGGAGCCAAGCTCGTGTCCATGGAGTGCTCCAGAGTCTCTTCAAAAGATAACTGGCAAGACTTTCAAGGAAACCGACAGCACAATTAGTGCAATTCAACAGCACAATTCAAGGCCTTCCGAGATATGATCCGTTCAGAAAATTCAACTTTTCAAAAACTCCAGGGGGCACCATCTCAGAGAAGACAACGACTGCCGAGAAGACAGAGGCTTACTCCGTCTGCACAAAGTCCGGCACGGATGTCGACTTTGTCTGCATCGGGATCAGGGTTACCCAGAGTGCATCCATCAGGTCCAAGGGGATCTTGGCTGCCATGCGGGGGATATGCGGGGATGCATTTACACACAGCACTGATGAGCGATGTCACCCCTCTACGACACAGAGGCAAAACTGGCGAAACTGGCGAAACTGGCAAAACCCCAAAAGCCCACTGTCATCGAAGAATGCGAGATACCCCCAGCAGCTCCCATGCAATAAGCGAGCTGTTGCTTCGTTCCTTGAGAACAAGAATTCATTCGGCCAACAAAGATTGGGTGATTTTCTTGTAAATATGCACAAATGTGTGAGAATCCTTAAGGTAAGGGCCAAAGGCATAAACACCAACGAACCCAACACCAATCCCTATTACCCCCTGCCTCAGGATACCAAAAAAAAACGCAACCGACACAGAAATTATAATTTACCCAACCGCCCAGAAATCCAAAATAACCCGTCGCTGGTTAAAAAAACCCCCCGCATAAAGGCAACGCAAGGTACCCCGACTGGAATAAACTCAAGGACAAGACCAGCAAGGTCGCTGTCTGGGTCCGAAGCACCCACCAAAGGTGCCCAGATGGCTCCTTAAGCTGTCTGCGTGGACGGACAGAGGGGGGACACGCAACACATTCTCTATCCACCCCAAAGGCTTGCAACCTATAGGCTTGCAATGCAACACAGCACCTAGATTCGTTACCCACCCCGGCTGCACAGCTACGGGTGTGGCAACCCTCTCTGTGCAATGAGATGCCTGTCCGTCATTTCACACCCAGGATACCATCAGCCAAGGTATGGAAACCGTCCCACCAGACTGCAGCAATTCCCACCCCGCCCCCGCCTCCCCCCCTTCTGCGGCTGTTGTTCTGCGCTCTCTCCTCACACTTCTCCACCACCATGCTTGGGCATCGTCCCGAAGCAATGCTACATCAGTGCATCCCATAATACCAAGCACTAGGTCTCTGGTGAACTCATGCAGACCCCTCATCCCGCGGTGGCCCCTCTCTCTACAATCCACTCGTTTTCAGACCCCCACTACGCCAAGTTAAGACCCATGGACCCACATCGGCTGGTGTACGACTGTCTATGGGGCGTCAGTTCAGACTGGGAACAGCTGTGCAAGGTGATTGGCGCAAAGAAAAACTGTCAATCGGGTGCGACTGCAGAATTGCGTTTGGGGCTGCGGAACCCCCCCTCACGCACTGCAAAGGCGCAGACCCCAACGCAGAGGGGAGCATGGATCATGGAGGCTTCATGAACCACGTTCACCCTCACCCTGCCCAAAAGTTCTCAAAAACCCCAACCAACCACGTGGACCCACAGACGGTTAGCAATGCACCCAACACCTGTGTAATCTACCTTCACATGATCCTCAATGGAACACGGCGTGTAGATCAACAGATGGTGTGCAATACCCTGTCTGGGAAGTGCTGGAAAGACCAGGGGGGTCAGATGGATTTGCTCTCATCTGCGGGTCGAAGGACATCCGGGGACGTCGCATTCGCACAGCAGAGAGAACGATGTTACCGTGGCGAAAGGTATACACCGAACACCAAGGCAACACAGCAACACCCACACCGGAAAATATCTTGATCACGCTGTGCGAACAAGCTTTTCCAAAGCCCCCACCCCCCTGCAGCCCCAGCACCAACACATCCTACGGACACAACACACCTTCCCAACCTACCCATACCGGGGTACTGCATCTGCATCTCTCCCTCTCTTCTCCCTCTGCCTCACATATCGCACCAAGCATGGCACACATCACACACCTTCCCAAACCCACCCATAGACGACACCACACCAACCACACCAGGCACCTCTTCCCATGCCCACCACGGCAGCTCCTCATATGCGCCCCTCTGTGCAATCAATGAGCAATACACCACTACCCCCCCCCAACCCCCCCGAGCATCCACCGACTACAATCCTCTCATCCCTCACCTCTCAGCATTCTCTCATCTGTGTACCTGACCTGCTTCCTTCTTACATCCAAGCAGGATTCAATACACGCAGGGATCATCCACCGATTTTCACGCAAAAGAGACCTATTGTGTTGTAAACCGCAGAACAGTCCTCATATGTGAGTGGAGGCAGAAGAGGGGACACACCCACAGCACCAAACCTCCCCCACCCCACAACCCTACAAACCTTTCCCCCCCCTTCAGGTCTCATTGAGCAGCTCGGGTGGAATATTCACTCTCAGCTCTCACCCACATCCACAGGGGACGAAGGGAGGCGAGGGAAAAAAACCCCAGTAGTGCAGAAGCGGTGTAACATAGGAGGGGGGGTGAAGGTTGGGCTTGGTGTCCCTGCTGCAACCCCACCACCCTACACACTGTTGCCTCCCCTCCCAGCAGAACAGCCGGTATTTCGTGACCCCACCCCTTTCCCCCCTCTGCGCAAAACTACAGGACACCCTCCCCTCAATGTGAACAACGGTTCAGTGATTTGATTGGGTAATACAACAACACTCTCTTCATGGTTCCTCCGGTAGCACACCACACCACACCCAAGGAAGAATTACCCACAAGGTATCCACACCAAGGTGCTTCATACACTTTGAGAGTGGCTGTAAACCCTTTCGCATCTCCACCTTCTGTTGTTGTCCAACACGAAAGGTGATGGGCTACATCCTTCACCCCTCCCAATTTCCTCAGACAAGATGTCTCCCGGAAGGTGAGTGCAAATCCGTATAGTCCTTCCGACGTTGCTGCTGCTGAAGGTGTGAGCAACCCACCCCAACCCACCCACCACCACCTCCTCCTCCTCCAGCCCTGACCCAGGTGCACACCGCCGGAATGTGTACACATCTTCACCCCCGTGGTCCTCCAGAGCTTCGCCTGAGACGTTGACGCTGACGTTGTACGGTGCCACAACGTTCCGCCCTCAAGGCAACCCTTTACTGCCCCTTTTTCACACCAACGGGAGTGTCCATTGGAAAGTCAACACCTATCCAGAGGAGACAAACCTTTCCGACAGCGATATGCTGGTGTTGCTACTGCTGTTCTGGATGGTCGTCACCCCAGCTCCCTTCAACGGTGGTGTCCGATAAAGCCATTTGTGACGGCTGCGCGCACGTCGCTGTAGTGTAACAAACAGGCCTTTGCGGGCCACGTGTCCGCTGTTTCAATCGGAAGCAAAGGGAACGAAGAGGATGAAGCAAACACACCTACACTGGCAGTGCTCAGGAGAGAACGCTATTCTCATAGTGTCGTGGAAGGTGTGTTCTGAGTTGGGTAAAGTGTGGTGTGGTGTATCAGACATGGTGTGTGCGTAGAGCAAGAAAATGTGGTTCATAATGCAAAAGTAAAAAGATGGGGACACGTCACTCAAAGGGCTGACTTTTTTTTGTGTTTGTGTTTTTGCTTTTTTTGTTGAAAACTTGATCGCAGTAGTGACACACGAGGATAAGGTTTACTCTTACAAATGATATTCACTTGTTTCATTGGTATTGATTTTTTTTTGATAAATTGTTGGATTAGTTTAGTTACCTCGGTTGTGTTGCCACAGTTGTGCAATCTCCACTTACATTTTTTTTCTCATTTGCTTTTTGTTTTTGCTAAAGGGGCCCCAAATAAGTTCATCTCCGATTAATAGCGGTTCTCCCAATTAACTTTATGTGTATCCCTAGCCTCCTGTCCCCCATCTTTCATTCTTCCCATTCTTCCTTCAAGGGAAGATCATGTGAACACAGGTCCACTTCTAATCTAGGCAGACTTTATCCCTATCCTGTCCCGCAACCCCTTTCCCTGCTTTATGCCTCCTATGTTTTTGTGTCTTTCTTTGTTTTGTAAAGTTTGTGCAGACGAGTAGAGTAGGCAGTACCTACCGGCCCCCATTCCCACCTCCCTTCGTACCCTTCTTCCAGGTCTTCCCTTTATCCCCTCCCACCAGCACACCACGTCGTCATTGTGCGTGTCTCCGTCGTTTGTGGGCTTGCTCGGAGGACTCGTCTCTGCTGCGTTTCGGACGTGCTTCAACCACAAGATGCCTCAGCCCCTCGCTATCCCTTACTTTGTTGGACACAGCACTGCTGCAGCCGGAAAGGTAAATACTTGTCAACGAAGTGCAGTTCCCAGCAAAACCCCAGTCTACGCACCCAACCTTGTTAAGTGGTGAGAGATTCAGGGTCGTTAAAGAGTTGCAGCCGTACAGAAAACAATCGCCAATAACCGTCACGTTGTTGAGTGGTGTCAGATCCAGGGTGGCTAAAGAATTGCAGCCGTAAAAAAAGCTACTCTCAATCACCGTCACGTTGTTAAGTGGTGTCAGGTCCAGGCTGGTTAAAGAGATGCAGCCGTCAAGAAAGTTAGCGCAAACCACCGTCACGTTTTTGAGTGGTGGCAGATCCAGGCTGGTTAAAGAGTTGCAGTCATGAAGAAAGTAACTCGCAATACTCGTAACGCTGTTGAATGGTGTCAGATCCAGGGTAGTTAAAGATTTGCAGCCGGCAAGAAAGTGAGTCTCAATCTTCGTAACGTTGTTGAGCGGTGTCAGATCCAGGGTGGCTAAAGAGCTGCAGCTGGAAAGAAAGCAACTATCAATCACCGTCACGTTGTTGAGTGGTGTCAAATCCAGGCTGGTTAAAGAGATGCAGCCGTAAAGAAAGCTAGCGCAAACCACCGTCACGTTGTCAAGTGGTGTCAGATCCAGGCTGGATAAAGCTGTGCAGCAGGAGAGGAAGTCACTCTGAATCACCGTCACGTTTTTGAGTGGTGTCAGATCCAGGGTGGTTAAAGAGTTGCAACCACTAAGAAAGCAACTATCAATCTCCGTCACGTTGTTGAATGGTGCGAGATCCAGGGTGGTTAAAGTTTTGCAGCCGGAAAGAAAGTTTTTTCCAATCACCGTCACGTTGTTGAGTGGTGTGAGATCCAGGCTGGTTAAAGAGCTGCAGCCGTAAAGAAAGCGAATCTCAATCCTCGTAACGTTGTTGAGCGGTGTCAGATCAAGGGTGGTTAAAGATTTACAATCGTAAAGAAAGTGTCTGCCAATCACCGTCACATTGCTCAACCCAGAGAGGTCAATACTTGTCAACGAGGTGCACTCCTCTAGGAAACTGTCTCCAATCCGTGTCACGATGGACACAACATTGAGATCAAGTCTCGTCAACGAAGTGCGTGCCAAGAACTCATTTGGAATGACAGTCGCAACCTCCGCCTGCAGAAGCAAACACGCCACCTCAGGATCCTGCACCTCCTCCAACTTCTCTGGCGTCAGGTCTGTAACACCCAACGCCTGAAGCTCCGCAATGGCTTCTTGCTTCTTCGTCTTCGTGAGGATGATTGTGTCACCAGCACTCAGCTGTGTCATGTCCGCTCCTTCTCCCATCGCTTCGCCTCCGAAACTCATGCAAAAGCCGTCTTCAGGCAACCCCATTGCAGACGCCACCTTCCGCCGCAAGTCCTCCACTGTGTCATCTGCACCCACCTCGACTGTGTGCTGATTCGCTCTGAAATCCTCGAAGTGCACGTCCATTTGTTTGTGGTTTTGTGTTCTGATCTCTGTGTGTGGTGGGGTGTGGAGGACAAGACAAGAAATACCCCATGTTGCAGGGTTTCAACCCTGAACAAATGCTCGAAAACGTCGTTATTATTGTCGTTTTCTGCAGTTCCTCCGTTCGTACGGTGGTTCTGGCTGGGGTCCTCTTTCCCGTGGAGAAGATCTGCACTTCGTCGGAAGCCTGCACGGCGATCCCGTCGAGGCCTTTCGGGACACGGAACCGTATTCCGAGTTCCAGATCCGGCAGACAGGCGGTACACTGTGGGCATACCCAGAATACCCACCGAGGGAAGTGACCCCGGAGGTCAGGGGAAGAAGAAGCGGAGGGTGGAGGTGACGGTTCCCGTTACGCGGGAGGTCCTGCTGGAGTCGATTCGGACGGCCGACACCCGCGTCCCGCCCTCGAAGCAACAAAGAGGGGAAGGTCGTGCTGAGTTCGAGTGTAGGTGGGCGGCAGTGAACTGGGTTCTCGTTCACAACGGACACCCCAGGGTTCCTTACTCGCTTCTGTTGAAGATGCAGAAGGAAGTAGGGTCTGCTGTGCGCTCGGAAATATCTTCGTCCGAAAACGGGGAAGATTCCATTTTGGGTGGATGGATCTCCCACACTGTCCTATCCGTGCTTTTGTTGAGCAGGGGGACGCTGGTGACGCGCCATCGCAACTGTGGCAATGAGACCCCGAGAGGTGGGTGAGGCTATGTGGAGCTAATCCCTGCGCCGCTGATCTGGGAGAACGAAATGAATATTGCTGCAAGGACTGCGCTGTGTTAACCTATGTAAAAAAGAACACACAGTACTGAGTATTATAGGAGCTATGAAGGAAACTGGGAAGGGGCAGCTTCTTTTTTTTTGTCATGGAAAAAGAAAAACTTATCATAAAAAATGCTGGGGAGGAGGGAGCAGCCCCGGAAACAGTTCAAAAAAAACCCGAATGACCTCTTCGATTGGGGTATCGACAGAACAAAAAGGGTGTGTGTGAAATCCACGCATAAGGTAGGTAGGTGCGTCTATTGGTTTCGTGTCGTTGTCTTCCTGACGTGATAGATCAGCAGGGAGCAAAAGCCTGCAAAAAGGGGGGATGCAGGTTGTTTGTCCCTCTGATGTGGTTTCATTTTGATGTACGGGAAGGCAAGAATCTGGTTTCGGGCTATGGGTGGATTTGGGTGGGAAGGACATAATAGAGATAGCCACGCCCACAACGCAGCCAGCAGTGCACCATACAAGGGGTCCAAGGGGAAATGGCGTCAATGCGTGTACCAAGGCAACAAAAAGAGAGCAAATGCCTGTCTTTGTTTGCAAGGTCACGCTGCCACTCTCGTTGGCCGCTTTTTCTCGTGCCCTATGGCCAGCTGCACCTTTGTGGGTTAACATCGCAGCAAAATGAGAAAAAAAAAAAAAGGATATCAAAAGAAAACTTTGGGGTGTGGAGGAAATCCTGTTGACACACATCTGTCCCCATCGCAGCTCTTGCAAGTCGGCAGGTGGGGGAGATCGGGTGTGCTTTGGATGTGGTTTGATAAAAGTAAGGTGCCTTCGGTAAGACAATTCATCTCACCTGCAGGCAGGTGCCGTTGTGTGTTCGTGACAAGAAACATCTGACAGAATCACAGACAACGACAATATGAAAAAAAAAGGAAAATGAATAAAAAAAAAGAAACAAACAAACATGAGCACTGCATCTGACACATCATTATGTCTTACATTACCAAATCATCTCCTCACCTTAGGCACTTCAGCACGCGCAAAATAAAATGCCAAATGTACTCATGTCATGACCGTATTGAAAATAGCACCAACCCCTGCCAACGTAACCATTACCGCTGAACACCCCTTCCTGCCCAAGTCTTATCCGCCCGTTCAATCTGGGGGACTACGACAAGGGGGTTTTGGGGGTGACAACTGCAGAGGAGGGTAGATAGAGCAAAAATAAAATGAAAAAAACGTATTTCAACCTATGCTATCAATAAATTGATAGCACAGGAGGAGGGATCAACAAAAATGATCCCATCTTTCTTTTTATGCCGTATGTTTTGCACAACATAAAATGAAAATAAAATAAAATGGTTGTATTCAAAAAGGAATTGGGTTTGTTTTGTGTATTATGCTGTGTCGTGGACACATTTCCAGAGAGAACCTGTGTGTCTACTCCTCGTCGTGGCCAAACTCGATGTACTGGTCCCATCCCTTCTTGATTCTGCGGCAGGCAATCTTCTTGCAGCAGAGCTCCTCAATGTAGCACTTCTTCTCGTCCTTCGAGTTGCACTTTGCCTTCTTCTTCTGCGTGAAGCCCTCCTTGCACACAGGGTGCGCAAGGCAGCATGGTGTCACCTCATCAAACACACAGCAGCTGCCGCAGTCCTTGCCGGTGCAGGTGGGGTCCACAGTGCATGTGTATCCCTCCTTGCACTTCTCAAGACCAGCTCCACAGACAGGTCCCTTGTCCGCGCAGAAGGCAGGCTCGTCACGCACACAGCAGCTGGAGCAACGGTCAGTTGCGATCTCATCAGGAGTGCATGTGGGGTCAAAGGTGCAGGTGTAGCCAGGCTTGCACTCGTCGAAGCCTCTGCCACAGAACGGTCCCTTGTCGTCACAGAAGGAGGGCTCGTCAAGCACACAGCAGCTGGCACACTCGCCAGTCGTGCAGGTGGGGTCCACAGTGCATGTGTATCCCTCCTTGCACTCTTCAAGGCCAGCTCCACAGACAGGTCCCTTGTCGGTGCAGAAAGCGGGCTCGTCACGCACACAGCAGCTGGAGCAACGGTCAGTTGCGATCTCATCAGGAGTGCAGGTGGGGTCAAAGGTGCAGGTGTATCCAGGCTTGCACTCGTCGAAGCCTCTGCCACAGAACGGTCCCTTGTCCGCGCAGAAGGCAGGGGTAGCGTCCACACAGGTGCCGGGGACATCGCACGTCGGCTCAGAGCATTCGCACTCAAGACCCGCAGCACACTGGTCGTGGTAGCACGGCAGCACAAACCCACCACAGGTCTCTCCCTTCTGGACGAACGGCACACATTCCTTTCCGACGAGGCACCCCTGTCCAGAGGCAGTGTCGTGCACAGCGCGGCACCAGGTACCCTCAGGGCAGGTCGCGTCAGTCTCGCACTTGTTCGACACAGGTGCGACATCAAGGTTGTATGCACACTTGCCGGCGTCACACTTGAAACCCTGCGAAGCGGGGCAGTCGCACGTCGAGATGAAGTTGCCACCACACTGCTGGTACAGACCCTTCAGTGCGTGGAAGCCCTCCAGCAGCTCCTTGCTCAGGTCCGCACGCGCGACGAGGTTGCGGGTGCAGCCACAGCTCGTCCCGGTCAGGGGTGTGCCACACTGGTCAGCGGTGGTGCAGGTCTGGATGTCTGTGAGGTAGCTGTCAAAGGCAGTCTTGATCGTCGTGCAGTCGAGGCAGCACCCGGAGCAGTCCGACGTCGTAAGCGGGTCGCATCCGGCAGGTGCACAGGCGAAGCCCTCCTTGCACTGCAGGGCACCGATGCCTCCGCACATCGCAGTCCCGACGTCGCACTGTGCCGCACACCCGACGGCCATCAGCAGCACTGCTGCGTTGCGCATCATTGTTCGTAGGTTCTTTTGTGATATGTCTGTTGTGTGGTGATACCTTTGGCTGCCCTCCTATTCAAAAATGGCAAAACGCAACGGGGGGGTACAGTCCAACGACTGCCATTTACTTTGTGATGAACACATCCTACATCATAAGGACATAACACGGGAGGGTCCCGGATAGATAAAGTGGAAAAGTGCGCCACGCCCACAACGCAGCCAGCAGTGCACCATACAAGGGGTCCAAGGGGAAATGGCGTCAATGCGTGTACCAAGGCAACAAAAAGAGAGCAAATGCCTGTCTTTGTTTGCAAGGTCACGCTGCCACTCTCGTTGGCCGCTTTTTCTCGTGCCCTATGGCCAGCTGCACCTTTGTGGGTTAACATCGCAGCAAAATGAAAACAAAAAAAAGGATATCAAAAGAAAACTTTGGGGTGTGGAGGAAATCCTGTTGACACACATCTGTCCCCATCGCAGCTCTTGCAAGTCGGCAGGTGGGAGATCGGGTGTGCTTTGGATGTGGTTTGATAAAAGTAAGGTGCCTTCGGTAAGACAATTCATCTCACCTGCAGGCAGGTGCCATTGTGTGTTCGTGACAAGAAACATCTGACAGAATCACAGACAACGACAATGTAAAAAAAAAGAAACAAAATGAGCCGTTCACCTACGAAAGCAGTCTACACCTGCTCACAATGACATGGGTTCGCCCAAAAGAGCAACCTGTATCATTCGAGCGTTGGCAAAAGCCATGGCAACTGCTTTCATAAGGGAGACATGCCTCGGGTGTACACAGGCAATCATAAGGTGTGAAGTAACTCCTTCTCCTCACACACATTAGTAAACATACCAAGCACACTCAGACAATGACCGTATTGAATAAAAAAAGAAAGAAAAGAATAAAAAAGTAGAGCCAAAAATAAAATAAAATAAAATAGCTGCTTTCAAAAAGGAAAACTGGGTTTGTTTTGTGTATTATGTTGTGTCATGGACACATTTCCAGACCTGTGTGTCTACTCCTCGTCGTGGCCAAACTCGAGGTACTGGTCCCATCCCTTCTTGATTCTGCGGCAGGCAATCTTCTTGCAGCAGAGCTCCTCAATGTAGCACTTCTTCTCGTCCTTCGAGTTGCACTTTGCCTTCTTCTTCTGCGTGAAGCCCTCCTTGCACACAGGGTGCGCAAGGCAGCATGGTGTCACCTCATCAAACACACAGCAGCTGCCGCAGTCCTTGCCGGTGCAGGTGGGGTCCACAGTGCATGTGTATCCCTCCTTGCACTTCTCAAGACCAGCTCCACAGACAGGTCCCTTGTCCGCGCAGAAGGCAGGCTCGTCACGCACACAGCAGCTGGAGCAACGGTCAGTTGCGATCTCATCAGGAGTGCATGTGGGGTCAAAGGTGCAGGTGTAGCCAGGCTTGCACTCGTCGAAGCCTCTGCCACAGAACGGTCCCTTGTCGTCACAGAAGGAGGGCTCGTCAAGCACACAGCAGCTGGCACACTCGCCAGTCGTGCAGGTGGGGTCCACAGTGCATGTGTATCCCTCCTTGCACTCCTCAAGGCCAGCTCCACAGACAGGTCCCTTGTCCGCGCAGAAAGCGGGCTCGTCACGCACACAGCAGCTGGAGCAACGGTCAGTTGCGATCTCATCAGGAGTGCAGGTGGGGTCAAAGGTGCAGGTGTAGCCAGGCTTGCACTCGTCGAAGCCTCTGCCGCAGAACGGTCCCTTGTCCGCGCAGAAGGCAGGGGTAGCGTCCACACAGGTGCCGGGGACATCGCACGTCGGCTCAGAGCATTCGCACTCAAGACCCGCCGCACACTGGTCGTGGTAGCACGGCAGCACAAACCCACCACAGGTCTCTCCCTTCTGGACGAACGGCACACATTCCTTTCCGACGAGGCACCCCTGTCCAGAGGCAGTGTCGTGCACAGCGCGGCACCAGGTACCCTCAGGGCAGGTCGCGTCAGTCTCGCACTTGTTCGACACAGGTGTGACTGCCGCACACCCGACGGCCATCAGTAGCACTGCTGCGTTGCGCATCATTGTTTGTAGGTTCTTTTGTGATATGTCTGTTGTGTGGTTGCTGTGCACATTCTCACTACCCAAGAACAGAAACTGCCAACCACATCGACCATACACACCTCTATGAGACCCAACAGCGACGAGAGGTAAAGCCACGGGGCACGACATGACATGGCATCGTACTTCCATGACTGCACTGTTCTGAATAAATATGCGGCTTTTTAAAAAAAAGTATATGGCGCGGGTAGTACTTTACTTGTTTCGCTCGTACGCTATGTGTGGTTTTGTTTTTTGTTTTTTTTGTCTTTTTTTTGAATTTTTGTAGTATAGACGAGGATTTGACTCCACTCTACTCAATCAGTTTATTTTGCTTTTGTTTCGCACGGGGTGGGTGCGTCATTTTTTTTTTTTTCCTGTTTTTTCTTTTTTTTTGCATTTTCAAAAAAAAAAAAACTTAGAGATATGTGATCTGTGTGACAAACACAGAAGACGACAAAAAAAATGGTTACAAAAAAGGGAAACGACAAAAAATATTCCTCTCGGGGCTGAGGGGGATGAGGGGAGGGAAAAAGAGAGAGATAAAAAAAATTGTAAGACGAATGCGTCTCTGACGCACAAACATCTAACAAAAGAAAAGAGAGACTTTTGCTTAGTTTTGAGGGCTGGAGGGGGGAAAGAGGGGGAACTATTGCAGTGGACTTTATAACGTAGTTCGCCTCGAGAGGAGAAGGGATTGACTTCTGCATTTTTAGCACACCTTCTGACCCCAGTATGCATACCATAATATCAGGCCTTATAGTAAATGAGATACCGTTTTAACGATACTTCAATGTAACAGAACGCCATGATTATTATTGATTTCCCTCTTTTTTGAAAGGGAAAACAAACAAAAAAAAGGGCGTAGCTGGTTGCAGGAAAACCCAGAGGGATCTCCTGTACAACGTTGCATCTCTTTTTTTTCCCTCAAAAAAAAAATTTTTTTTTTTTTTGCAAAATAGTGTAGTTTCCCACTATCCATTCAGAAAGGGAGGGGTGAGTAATGACAGCCGTATTGTGATAATTGTCTCTCATAGTACATAATACACACAATACAAGCTGTATTGTGATGTGCATTATGTATTATGATGGGCAGGTTATCACAATACAGCTATCAGGGGGCGGGAGGAGAGGAAGGAAAGGCAACAAAGGAAGGACTGGGGAGGGGATGGGGGGAAATGGAAAAGAAAAAATAGAGAAAATTTGAAAGAATGGGGTATCACCGATAAGAGCGCTTCCTTGTTTTCAAGGAAGAGGAAAAATATGGAAACTATGGAAACGAAGAAGGCTCGGCTGTAAGGATACCTGAAACGGACGGGAGGGGAGGGGAAAACAGATTGGTGAGGTGATCCTAAGAGTCGCTTAGTAACCTCAAAAAAAGGGCGGAGACGGGAAAACACCCGATTTCCCGTTTTTTTTTTTTTTTGTTTTTTTTTTTTGAAAATAAAATAAAATAAAAACTACGTCTCAGTGTACATCCAGAAGATGTCACCAAAAATCACTTTTTTTTTTTATTACACTGGGAACATTCATGGGGGGGAAAAGAGAGAAAAATGGGGGGGAAATTGGGGAATCTAATCAGGCAGGACCAAGAGATGCTGTCTTAGGAGGGGTATGGGTGGGAAAAGCTTGTTGTTTCATTTTTTTTTTTTTTTTTTATTAGAAAAACTTGGTTGTATTAGTGTGTTGACATCCGAGGATAATACTACACTATGCCAAACGCTTTTAAGTTTTGTTTTTAAAAACTTGGTTGTATTAGTGTAGACACCCGAGGATGAACTCCACTATTGTTTTTTTTTTGTTTTTTTTTTGTTTTTTTTGTTTTTGTTTGTTTTGTTTTTTTCAATATAAAAATCATTGCGCAACCCACCCAGGGGTTGGTTACTCATGTCATTATGTTTTTTTTTTTTCATTGAAAGGGGAGAAAAAGGGTAATCTAAATGAGGGCTAAAGCGCTCGAAGGGAAGAGGGGGGGAAAAGTAAAAGCTTGTATACGGCCAAATAAAGAAATATAAAATTAAAAAAAACGTGAATGGATTTCGTCCGTCAGTTGTGTTCAAAGTTTTTCTGTACTATTTTTTTTTTTTTTTTTTGAAAACTTGGTTGTATTAGTGTAGACACCCGAGGATGAACTCCACTGTTTTTGTTTTTGTTTTGTTTTTTGTCCCCTTCAATAAGAGGGGGATGCTACCCTAATCTAAACCCAAGCTAAGTGTGCTAAAAATATATTTAAAAAAAAGAACGAAGAACTGCTGGAGCATTGCAACAATAGTATTGTTTGAAAAAAAAAAATTGCATTTTCGCTTATAAACGAAAACATCTTTCTTTTGAAAACTTGGTTTAAACCGTGCAGAGGTACTCCCTCATGTGGTTATAACATTTTCATTGCATACGATTAAGTTGCACAATTGTGCTAATTCTTCTTTTTTTGATAAATTGTTGGAGTAGTGTAGTTGCCTCGGTTGTGTTGCCACAGTTTGTGCAATCTCCACTGTTTTTTTGTAGAATCGATAATCACCTTGTAGGATGGGTTCTGTACATATTTTTTTTTTGTTTTTTGCTTTTTTTTTTGGATTTTTTTCGTCGGTTTTACTTCATGTCAAGCAACACCGAAAAATGTTGAGGGAACAATCCATTTACTAACTATGTTTTTTTGGGAAGGGGCGTGGTTTTTTTTTTTTTTTTTTTTTTTTTTTTTTGTTTTTTTTTGTTTTGCACCCCCTTTGGGATGTGGACACAACATGGGTTTGGGGGGGGGGGGGGGGGGGACTCTAACGTCCGCTAACGAAGCAGACAGGGTGGGAAGGGAAGACGATCGGGGGTTCGAAGGAAGGGATTATGCTACACAGCGATCCTTGCACAAGCTGAACAAACAGCCCTATTAGCCCACCCCCCCCTATCAAGGACACCATGCAACAATCCTCCCCCCCTCCTCCCCACAAAAAAAAAAAAACGAGAAAAATCGAACTAAGCCTCGCTGCTTAGCCACCTCAAAAAAATATAAGAAGAGTACCAAAACCTACCCCCCTTTTCTCTCTTTTTATCCCAAAAACGCCAAACATTGCACGGAGAGTTGGAGCATTGTTACGGAGAAGCCCAACAGGCAATGCTTTGCTACATTGCATGGCATTTTTGTGATATATTGTTTTTCACTCAGAGGGAAGTCGGATCTCTCCATTACATTAAAAAAAAGTGCTCTAAGGGTGGGGGGGTGGTAGTGGGGACGTTTGAGATGAGGTACTGCTGTCTGCGCTGTCTAAGCTGTCTTCGATGCGAGCATGGGCACCAACGGCGGCATGCCAGAGCGGGACGCAGACATCTTCGCTCCCTTGATATCCTCAAGAGACACCTTCTCCGTGTTGCCAAGGGACTGTATGGGTTGGGGGAATGGACGTAAAGTGTAATAAATATGATGTGTTGATATTTTACTGCAATACGCTCCCACTGAAGAGGAAACCTCTTTGAGGCCAAACAGAAGAGAGCAGCTGAAATGTAAAAACGCAGCTCCGTTGTGTTGATGCATAGGAAGGGTGGGTATGTGAGTGTTCCGTATTGTAAGAGAATGGAGGCGGTTCACGAAGAAAAAATTGAAAGATGTGTCTTAGGGTAGATAAATAAATTTATTTGTTTCTTGTCCACCGTACGTACAGAATCTCGAGATTCCCAGAAAAAATGTTTGTTTTTAAAAATGTTTATTGTGACCTGAGCGGTACTTTAGAGTGTTTTTAGACACACTTGTGACCCCACCGAGGAAAGCAATCGGCTCGCGCAATCAAAAGAAAGCAGAGAAAAGGGAAAAAATAAAAAGGAAAAAAGTTGGGTACCGTGCGCCTGCGGCGCTACCTGTTCCCAGTCAACAACACAATTTCATCTGAAGTTGGGTTTGCAGACCTGAAAATGACCCTTGTTTACGAGTATGGGTTCATACTTTGTGAAAATTTTCAGTCACTAAAATTTTGCCCATTTTTCCGTATATCCCCCACCACAGCCTCGGAAATGCCACAAAACACTGTTATTTCCACCCCTTGATGCACAACTGTTTGAGGTGTGTTTTTTTTTTTGGTCCCAAACACGATTTTTCAGACTTTCCAAAAGTGGGCACGAAGCCTGCTCCGTAACATTCAGGGCTAAGTGTGAGCTTCCTTCTTGTCAGTGAAGGGATGACCTTCGAGACTTAGCGAGGCCAGAAACATCCTCGGAAATGCTGAGCTGAGCGTGCAGAAGATCTGCTACGGAAGCATGCAAGGCGCTATCCGCGCAAAATGTGGAAGCGTTCTGGGAGCAGTGGCGAACCCGCTAAACGTACAAGAACATTATAAAAAACTGAGAACTAACATTATCGTATCCCCCCAATGACACCTACCATCAACGAGGCATGTGAAATCAATGTAGTTGTCTCCCTTCTGCTTGCCCCGCTCCCATGGTAGCGATTTTTTTTCCAACATTTTTTTCCCAACTAATATTTTTTTCCGTACGTACGTACAGAATTTCAAAACGTCTCGGACAAGAAACAAATAAATTTATTTATCTACCCTTACACAAATTTGTTTACAGACTGCCGAGGCAGACTTTGGGATATGATAAGAAAATAATGCGAACGACTGCATATGAGGTGGAGATGCTTAGAGAAAATGTGATATCGATTCAGATAGAACATCTTTGAAGATAGAGTTGTTCAAAAAAAATGAGGGGAAAAAAAAAAGAAACATATTCGGCATACGTTGAGCACAACACGCAGGTTCTCCTCAGAGAGCCCACGCAGGACGGTCGGGTTGCTGAGCTGCTTCGAGAGCTCGCTGAGCATTTCGTTGCGCTTGGAAGGGGTCTCCTCCTGTGGGTTGTGGTGGTGAGCTTTGCACACAACAAAACAAGAGAAACATGTTGGCAAGGCAACACTAAGCCTTCTATGGCATCGCACATCATTGTACAAGATCGCGACTGCTAAGCCTATCTATTACAGTTACAGTGTT
The DNA here is from genome assembly GCA_964035575.1 of Rhynchopus sp. YZ270_cl-10. Taxonomy (NCBI): domain Eukaryota; phylum Euglenozoa; class Diplonemea; order Diplonemida; family Diplonemidae; genus Rhynchopus; species Rhynchopus sp. YZ270_cl-10. The sequence continues at coordinate 788,361 of OZ037879.1, forward strand.
ACCCCAAATAAGTTTGACGGATTCGGGGATTTTTGGGTAATTTGGCGACTTTTTTTGGGACACCAAACACATTTGGAGTACTGTAGCCGCCTTATCATTGATACACAGCTTCAAATCGAAATGAGTCAACTGTACTCCGTTACGACGAGCAGGCCTCGGGGCAGACCTCGAGGGTTTCGCTAATAAAAAAGGTGGACACGAATAGGAATATAGACCTGGTCGTTCAAAGGTTAAGGACATACGTTCTCATCGAACGACAGCTGCTTGACGGGGGTGAGCTCCTTCTGCTCCTCGGCAGCGTTGCTTGCCTGGAGCATGGAGACTGCTGCGGCAGCGTTGAGCTGGTTGAGGAGGGGGCTCTGCATGAGGGGCTGCACGTAGGCACTCTGTGCCCGCTGTGTGATGGACTGCGGTGTGATGGGTGCGGCAGGTGCAGGGGTGAAGACCTTGGGCGATGCGACGTCGTGCTTCTTCTGTGTGGCAGGGGTTGCATGAGCACTGAACGGCATCGGGTTGTTCAAAAACCACTCACGCTCAATCTTCGAGCTCGGGTACAACAGCACAAAGCGGTGTGCAGTGATGAAGTTCCTGTCCTTCCCAAGCGCAAACAGCGCGTCCTTCCTGCTCCCAAACTCAACAAAGGCACTGCCACTCTGTTTGCCCTCCTTGCTGACAATGAAGGTCACATCGCGCTCAGTGAGGGAGAGCGGGCTGAAGAAGGAGATGATGTCCTGCACGGTGCAGGTGTAGGGCATGCCGGTGATCTTCACGATTGCGCCCGCATCGGTTGCGTCGTGCACATATCTGCATTTGTTGCCAATCCCGCAGTAGCCCTTCATGAAGTAGACGCATGCACCTCCGGGGAGGCCTGAGGAGAAGTCGTACTTGATGGTGCCGTCCTCGTTCTCCTCACGCTCGCAGGTCTTTGGGCACGGTGCCTCGACCTCACCCTGCTTCGGCGTGCGTGCATGGGGCGAGGCTGCAAGCTCGGCAACCCTCTGGCTGTGGCTGTAGCGGCGGATGTTGACGTTCTGGATGTTCATCTCAAGGCGTGCGCTCTCGGTCAGCTCGAGACGCTGGATGTTCACACGCTGGGTGCGCTCACGCTCGAACAGCGCCTTGATTGGGTCCACCGGCGACTCGGTGACACTCATCGCGCTGTTCATGGGCAGCTCACCCAACGGCGCTCTCTGGACCTTGGACGCGCTGTGGTTGACGTAGCGTGGCATGGCGTTGTTGGAGGACACCTGTCTGGGCGGGGTGTGCTGGCTGAACTGCGGCATCGTGTGCATCTGGTGCGCCATGTGAGCATGCGGGTACTCCATGTGTGGTGACATCTGCATCTGCGGCACGTACATGCTGTTCCCCATAGGGGGGTACGCACCGTGCATATGCTGTGGCGACACTGCGGGCATGTCCATCTGCGGGTACATCGGTCCGTTCATCGGCCCATTCATGGGCCCCATCTGTCCATTAGGCGACAGAGCTGCAAGCTGGTGCACAAGGCTGTTGATGTTCTGCTGAACGCTGTGGATTGCCTGGTCGTAGCTCATCTTGAAATGTCGCTAAAAAAGGGGTGTGTGTGTGTTTAATAGTATGTCTGGAGAGAAGTTAAAAAGATTGAATTTTGAATTAGGTGCAAAAGAGAGGAGGAAAGCATTTCTTTTTAAGAGATTCTACAGCTTTTACACACAAACCGACTTACATTCACATCAAAACGAAAAAACGTCAGTACTTCGACAATCTGACGGGGATGAAAACGCGAGGGCGGAGCTGGAGTAGGCGGGGGACTGGAATACGTCACTTGCATCCTCTGGGGGCACCACCCCCCCTCCTCCCCCTCCCCCTCCACCCCTACTCCCAAACTCCGTCATCGACGCATTCGCAAACACCTCCGACGGCAGCGCGCTCCCCACCCGCACATCCCCCATACGCACACCACTCCGCCACGGAAGGTCCGGGAAGCTTTCCGGCGACGCCTCCCCTGGAAGGTAAGGTGGGGGCTCCATGTCGGAACCGCCCGATGCTGCGGTGACTCTGCTGGGGGTGGGGAAGGGCTCGGGGACAACCGGGTCCACACCGCTGCTCGCTGTCAGAACCGTTGGCACCACAGAGCTGCGCGGTGCCGCAAAAATATCGTTCACACTCACAACCGATGCCACACTCCCTCCACCCCCTCCTCCTCCATCTGGCCTTGACGGAGTCCTAATTGATCTTCCCGACCCTTTTGAGACCCCTGACATCGACACTGACATCGACATCGATGCCTGAGGACTAACTTGCCTCACAACCGGCATCACCGGGGGCCTCGCAGCAAGTACCATCCTTCTTGGGGGTGTGCTTTGCGGTGGTGATATCTCAGGTGAGAGTGGGTCCGGGTGTTCCTGCAGGGGCGATGGTGAGAGCTCATTTGGCACGGCTAGGGAGAGGGCTGTGTGGAGGTCAGCCTCGGCCTCGATGGAGGCGTGGTGTTGAGAGAGCACGGTGCGCTGTCTTGCCCTAGCATGGGTGATGGTTGCCTGCAGTCGCAGTGCCTCTTCCTGCGCAAGATCTGCCTGCCTCCCTGCCTCAGCCGCAGCAACAAACAGTGCCTCCTCCTTTGCCTGCAAAGCGACGCGTGCAGCCTCCTCTCGTCTGTCCTCAGCCACGATCAATGCTACATCGTGTCTCAATCGATTCCGTTGTACCTTACGCTGTTCAAATGCAGCTTTAAGCGGCCATGTCCCCATTGGCGCAGCCTGCATGTGAACCGGCATGTGTACTATTTAAAAATAATAATAGCTTAGAGATGAACCTAAGCTGTGCTTAGTCACCTACGCAAAGGGTGGAAGGAGAGGGGGTAAGGGGGAGGGGAGGGGAGGGGAGGAGGATTGTGCAAAAGAGATGAATGGGGGGGTTTAGAGAATACCAGACTATTATGTAAAGGGGGGTAAGGTAAGGTAGCGTTTAAAAAAAAGAAGAAGAATAACGATTGAAAAGATATGCATCTCGCATACCAAGCTAAAGGGGAGTAGGGGGTGTGTCTGAGCCCAGCAGTGGTCTAAAAAAGCATTTTATTTTGTTTCGTTTGTTGCTGGGGCTAAAAAAATTTTAGATTTTTTATTTGCATTTTTTCCCCTCCCTCCCTTCCCCTCTCCCATTTAATTTGTCTACTAAATTTTATCTTCCATTGCTTTCAACTCCGCTTCGAACGCTCCTAAGTCTCCTAACCCTTCTAGGTCCGCCTCTGGGTTGCCTTCAACGAAGTCATCACCCAGCACTTTTGAGAGTTCGTTTAATTGCGATTCTAATGCATCTAATCCTGATGTGGCACGTGTCAACCCTGCTGTTAGATTATCCCCAAAGGCATTCATGCCGGCAAAGGCTTGGAGGAGGTCTGCTTGCATGGGATTGGCAGCGTCTGTAGGGAGGAGGGGAAGGGGGGCGGCTGCTGCAGTAGTCTCCACTGGAGCGCGCTTTTGCACTGCTGCCTCTACAGGGTCTGTGAGGGGTGCTGTTGATGTTGATGCTGTTGTTGTTGTTGTCGCAGGCTGTGCCCGCTTCTCCTCCGGCAGCTCTGCCCTCTCCCCCTCGGCGGTGTACCGCATGCCCTCCTCCTCCGTCGCCTTCCCCCCCGCAAACCGCCCCTCCCAATAGCTCCCGTCGCCGTACGTCAGCCGCCCCTGCCCATGCTTCTCCCCATCCTTCCACTCACCTTCATAGGTGTTCCCCGAGGCAACTTCCTTGCCCTGCCCGTTGCGTTTCCCTGCGACGTATGAGCCATGAAAATGTTCGTTATTGCCGCGCCACGTTCCCGTCCCATCCTGTTTGTCGTTTTTATAGTCTCCAGTGTAAGAAGGGCCCAAACGGAATCGGTACGTCCCGTGGCCGTGTTTCGCGCCGTTTAGGAAGCCTCCGGTGTAGCTGTCGCCGTTTTTAAAGGTTTTTGTTGCTTCGCCGGTGAGGGCGCCGCAGACCCAAGTGCCTTTAACGTGGTTTCCGTTGTTGTAACGCAATTCGCCAATCCCATGGCGGACGCCGTCAGCATTCACCTCACCGCAGTAAAGACCGAATTGGAATTGAAGTTCGGTTGTAGGGTGCTCGGTGGGTTCAGCCATAGGAGAAGAGATAGAGGAGGAGGAGGAGAAGGAGGAGAGGAGAGAAAAGCTCTGGATCAAGAATAGGAAGGTGTTCCTGTAGGGTGAGAAAATGGATTGGTTATGACTACGAACTGAGGGGAGAGGTGAATAAAAAAACGAAGAGGGAGTGGAGGGGGTGGAGGGAAGATAGAATCATCACGGATTGTGATCGTTATTTTTCAGTTTTTTTTAATTTTTGTTTGTTGCTATATCGACATTTGTCCCACCAAGAGGAGGGTTCTGCTCAAATGTCGCACAAAGGCTGACCTTTATTTTAAAAAGGGGCAAAAGGAGGAGGATGCGAGAGGGAGACGGGGACCTATGCGGGTACGCCCACATAGACAAAAATGCTAGCTTGCTTTCTTCTTGCAACATGCACACCCGCAAATTGGTTTGTACACATTTCCTTCTTTCTTTTTTGAAACCTTGTGTTGGGAGTGATTTTCCTGGCCCCCTAAAACCCCAAAATCTCCGAGGGTATTGTTTTTTTCTTCTTTTTGGTAACATTTTGACAGGCCTTCAACCATAGACAAAGTCTATCGCACCTTCACCTTCGGTACTTTTTTTTGGGGTAAAATCACGAACACCGAATTATTTTTTCTTTTTCTTTTTCTGCTTTTTTTTCTTGAAAACTTTTTACCATTCCTTTTTTTTTAGGGAACGGAGCATCGGTCCTGGAAGCTCCACGAATATGGAGTCGGCGGGCTTAATAGGAAGGTTGCCTTTTCCTAAACGTGCACACACAACTGACAAAAAAAGGAGGTGTCGTCACTCACCTGCATCATTGAAATACCATTGCTTACCAATGGTACGCTCCAATACTGTCCCCCTTTTTCTTCTTCCTTTTTGATAATACGTTAGGGGTGTGGAGAGTCTGGATCGGAGCAATAACTACGAGTCTACAGCTCTGGCACGTGAAGGAAGAACTTTTCCCTTTACTCTCTGCAAGGTAGAATCCACCTGAGAATCACACAAGGGAGAAGGAGAGAGTGAGAGAAGTAAAGTTTAGGGGAGAGAGGGGGGTTTTGTTTTGTGGTTAAAATCGGGTCGAAGACCTTACCACAGAATCGTCAATAGCTTTACATGCAAAAATACCGTATTCGTACAAAAAAAAAAAATATATCGGCCGTAAAAAAAGGTCGAACTTCCAGAAAAATTCTGAAAAGGTCGAACATTATTACGGTCGAACTTATTTACGGTCGAACATTAGTACGTAAAATAGTTAGTACGTAAAATAAGGGATAAAATAATCTAATTGGGTATAGGGGATGGAAGGGATGAGACTGGGGGGATGGGGGGGTTAACAAAAAGCAGGCGGTAAAAAAGAAAATGGTTAGTTCCCTCTTGCTCTGGTCGAACGCTATATTTTTTTCTTCTTTTTTTTTCTTTTTGGGAAGCCTCTTTTTTACTTTCAACGGATGTCATCCGTCCGATTTTGAGAAACCCCCCCCCTCCCCCCCCGGAGAAGATTGTAAATTTGGCAACCTGAAGTTTTCGGCTTTTGGACAGACGTAAAAAAATTCGAAAACCAGCGGAAGTGGATTTCCGAGCTCCCCGCTTTTCACCACAAAAAAAATCGACCACTTTAGTGGAGTAGAAGTTAATTTAAAGTGGCTCCAGTACACAGTACACAGTACACAGTACACAGTACACAGTACACAGTACACAGTACACAGTACACAGTACACAGTACACAGTACACAGTACACAGTACACAGTACACAGTACACAGTACACAGTACACAGTACACAGTACACAGTACACAGTACACAGTACACAGTACACAGTACACAGTACACAGTACACAGTACACAGTACACAGTACACAGTACACAGTACACAGTACACAGTACACAGTACACAGTACACAGTACACAGTACACAGTACACAGTACACAGTACACAGTACACAGTACACAGTACACAGTACACAGTACACAGTACACAGTACACAGTACACAGTACACAGTACACAGTACACAGTACACAGTACACAGTACACAGTACACAGTACACAGTACACAGTACACAGTACACAGTACACAGTACACAGTACACAGTACACAGTACACAGTACACAATACACAGTACACAGTACACAGTACACAGTACACAGTACACAGTACACAGTACACAGTACACAGTACACAGTACACAGTACACAGTACACAGTACACAGTACACAGTACACAGTACACAGTACACAGTACACAGTACACAGTACACAGTACACAGTACACAGTACACAGTACACAGTACACAGTACACAGTACACAGTACACAGTACACAGTACACAGTACACAGTACACAGTACACAGTACACAGTACACAGTACACAGTACACAGTACACAGTACACAGTACACAGTACACAGTACACAGTACACAGTACACAGTACACAGTACACAGTACACAGTACACAGTACACAGTACACAGTACACAGTACACAGTACACAGTACACAGTACACAGTACACAGTACACAGTACACAGTACACAGTACACAGTACACAGTACACAGTACACAGTACACAGTACACAGTACACAGTACACAGTACACAGTACACAGTACACAGTACACAGTACACAGTACACAGTACACAGTACACAGTACACAGTACACAGTACACAGTACACAGTACACAGTACACAGTACACAGTACACAGTACACAGTACACAGTACACAGTACACAGTACACAGTACACAGTACACAGTACACAGTACACAGTACACAGTACACAGTACACAGTACACAGTACACAGTACACAGTACACAGTACACAGTACACAGTACACAGTACACAGTACACAGTACACAGTACACAGTACACAGTACACAGTACACAGTACACAGTACACAGTACACAGTACACAGTACACAGTACACAGTACACAGTACACAGTACACAGTACACAGTACACAGTACACAGTACACAGTACACAGTACACAGTACACAGTACACAGTACACAGTACACAGTACACAGTACACAGTACACAGTACACAGTACACAGTACACAGTACACAGTACACAGTACACAGTACACAGTACACAGTACACAGTACACAGTACACAGTACACAGTACACAGTACACAGTACACAGTACACAGTACAGTGAAGTCAATTTAAAGGCTCCATGGGTCTTTATACAGTAACGTATAGGGGTCGGCTCCACCAAAAGTTGCGTACCGTGGAGTGTGTTCCTGAATAAAAAAAATGGTCGGAATTGAAAGATTCGTAAAAAAAAAAATCCAAAGGAAAAAAATCGAAAACCTTCTTCAAAAGAAATCCAACTTAGAGACGCCACTGTGCTGCGACCCAAAGAGGAGGTTTTCTTAAGGAATTCCTTAAGAAACCTGCGTAGAAACGTTCCCAAAGGGGGTACCACAGCCAAAAATCACCTAACCATCCACAGAGGCATAAAAAAAATCGTGCGACCCCGGAATTGAACGTTTTCGTAACCGATCTTTCCAAATAAAAAAAATTCGAAAAAAAAAAATTTTGAAGAAAATTCATAAAATCCATGTGACCACGGTTTTGTACTAGACCCCCCCGTTGCCAAATTACCAAACTTGTCCGCTCACCCCCCCGGAGACCCCCCCCCTCCCCCCCCGGATGACATCCGTTGAAAGTAAAAAAGAGGCTTCCCTTTTCCGAAAAAAAAAAAGCATTTTTTGTTTTGCTGGCAGCTGCATGAACTAGAGATGAGACTAGGGGAGGAAACACATTTTTTCCTGAATAATGTGTTTCCTATCTGAGACATTGCCTTGGGTTCGTGTGGACTGTGTGTTGCAATACAGGCGACTGCGACACACCACACGAGAACATATTATTCAATAAATTCCTTAAACACTACGTCTTTATGTGTCAAAACACATATTGCTCGCCAAAGCAAAAAAAAGAACAAAAAGAAGAAAATCGTTGTTTGAAAAAAAAAGGGGGGGAGATTCTTGAAGGGGGGAGGACTGTGTATGAACAATATACATGCCATAAGTATGCCTGGCTGCAGTTCTGAGACGCTAAGGGTTGGGTTTGGGAAGATTTGGTATTGGTGTGGGGGTTGCCACCTGTTGGCACCGCATGTTTCTTTTCTTTGTTTTCGGTTTGGTTGTTTACTTTTTGTTTGCCTTTTGTTGGTGCTTTTTTTCTCTCGTTTTCTTGAGATGATCCAGCGCCCTTTGTCTCACTCTTTCCCATCATCATATCACCTCATTTCTTAAAAAGTGTCCACGTTATTTTTCCCCCTCCCGCTCCTGCTCATTCTTGCTTTTGGTGCACTTTTTTTAAGCTTTTCTTTATTGCCCCTCGCCTTTATTCCTATAGGTGGCTGGCAGTCCACTGGGACTCCTCCATACGGTCCGCGATCTCACATGCAGAGAACCCGTGCAGCTTCTTGTAGGCTTCCACGAAGCTGTCAAGATCGCTGACCCACATGTCGCTTGGTGTTGTTTTGATCACCTCCTCGAGATTTTCTTGCAGGTTCACAAGCTCCTTCTGCCTTGTGGCCACTGTCTGCACCTGCTTGAGGGTCACCTTGCTGAGGAATACTTCGACCTCTTCCTCGGTCAGGTTGCACACAGAGGCGATGGCTTCCGTCCCGTCGCCGAGCTTCGAGACGCCGTTTGCAAAGGGCAGGCAGAAGTCGACGAACTTCTGTTTGCGCTTAATCTCTGCCGCAAGCGACTCCTCGAGGCGCACCTTCCGCTTCTCGTAGAGGGCATAGCGGTGCTCGTAGAACGCCATGACCACCTCCTCAGGGCCGTAGTACGACTCAATGCTGTCGTACGATGTGGAGTGCAGACAGGCGTGGAACTGGATCTTCTTTTTGAGGTACTTCTGCAGGGCCGTCATGCCGCACGCGGCCCGACTTGGTTCGAAGTAAACAAGGAAGTCGATCTCTGTGTCCGTGCAGTTGCTGATGTAGCTTCGGACAACGCCGCGTCTGATGCGTGCCTCAAGCCATACGCGCGTTGCTTCTGTCGAGAGGCCTGCAGGCAGCTCGGTGATGCGGCACACACTGTCGCTGATGGGTTCTAATATGCCCTCTGTTATGTAGTCTTTGCAGGAGGGATTGAGGTGGCCATGGAACCACGGCCACAGTGAGTTCTCGCTGTGGGCAAAAAGACTGCTGTGCTCCTTCTCGGACGCACGCAGCACACGCAGTTGCTCCAAAATCGACTTGACCAGCACTGTGTCCTCCTCCTCCCGCGCAGCCCGCAGCGACACTTGCAGCACAGACTTCTGCCCCTCCAGTTGCGCAATCGACTTAGCACTTTGACAACGCTCCAGGCGCGTATTCGTAATCTTCTCACGTAGAGCAGCGTCTGTCATAACCTGCTTCACCAGCGCAACCACCGCCACCGGGTCGTAGGAAGGAATGCACACAGACCACCCCGTACCAATGCCCAGAGCACCGTTAAGCAGGACCAGCGGGATGATCGGCATGAAGTAAGTAGGCTCGATGGCGCGGCCCTCCTCCATGTGGTACTCAAGCAGTTCGTCGTCCTCTACGCGGAACAGCTTGCGTGCCAAGGGGTTCAGCTTTGTCGAGATGTAGCGTGCGCTTGCGTGGTCGCTGCCGCCCTCAAGCCGTGTCCCGAACTGTCCAATCGGCTGCAGAAGCGGCACGTTGTTGCCAGACCCGGTGTAGTCCTGGGCGAGCTTGATGATCGCCTCCTGCAGCGACACCTCACCGTGGTGGTAGCACGTCAGCTCCGCCACACCGCCGCTCAGCTGCGACACCTTGATCTCCTTCTTGTCCAGGTCACGTTTAAAGCATGTGTAGAGCACCTTCCGTTGGCTTGGCTTCAACCCGTCGATGACAGAAGGGATCGCACGCTCGTTGCTGTATTTGAAGTACGTCGCGAGGTCTGTGTTGACGAAGTCCTTCGTGGTGACAGTCCCGGAGGACGTATCCAGCGCAGGGATGGAGTCGAGCGACGAGTTCAGCCAGGTCTTTCTTTGCGACGCAGGTGCGGTGAAGGCAGTGTGCAGCGCGCTTTGGTCCTCCTCCTGGAACGGCGCGAAGCTGATCAGCAACGGACGCTCGCCGTAGAACTGCGCAAAGTACTCACGTCCCTCCTGCCCCGTGCTGCTCCCAAGCCCCTTGTAATACTTCACTGTGTACAGCCGCACGTCGTCCCCAACCTCCTGCTCCCAGGCACGGTATTCTGCAAGGTTGAAGAACGACCGCGCATTGCCGATGTTTCTCTTGTTGTTTGGGGTCACCTTGACAAGAGGGGTCACAATCTGTTTCAAGAACGCGCTGGACCTGTCTATGTTGGCAGAGGTGTTGGACGTTCTGAGGAGGTGTGGCCAGAAGTTGTTGAAGAAGTTGATGACAAGACCCTTGATGTGCGAGCCGTCTGGGTCCTGGTCGCACATCAGCGCCACGCTGCCGTACCGCAGGGTGTTGAGCTCATCCTGCGTCTCGTAGGTGAGGTCCTGGCTCAGACCCATGATGTTCTCCAGATCCTTTAGGATCTTGCTGTTGTTTGCGTTCTTTGAGACGTTCGTGACCTTGCCTGTCAGAGGCAGCACCCCGAAGTACTCGCGCCCAATCCCGTGGTCATTCTTGACGCTGAGCCCTGCCACTGCAAGGGACTTGGCGGAGTCTCCTTCTGTGATGATGAGGGTGCATTTGTGCCCCTCGTCCGTGCCGGCCTTGTGTGCGTCCTCCAGTTTTGCCCCGAGGGAACGCTTCCGTATTCCTGTGGACTCGGAGGGGGCGGTGCGCGAGATGTAGTCAGCGATGATCTGCTCTGTGATGGAGCTGCTGCACACCTCGTCGACGAACTCTGCTGGGAGGGAGATGATGTTGCCGAGCTGGTGTGTGGTGGGCTGTGTGAGACGCGCCTTGCACTGCCCGTTGAAGGCGGGGTTGAAGATGAGCGAGCAGACGAACACACGCAGACGGTCTTTGATGAACGAATCTGGGATAGGATACCTCCGCCCAAGACGCTCTTTGATGCCAGCAATAATCTGTTTCTGGATGACGCTGAAGTGCGCGCCGTGTTCGTAGGTGTTGATAGCGTTCACGAAGCTCAGGTCGAGGCCGTCTTGCGGGCTGCCAAGCGCAACACCGACACGCCAGAGCAGCTGTGCCTGGTTGTCCTCAACCTCTGTGTAGAAGAACCTCTGTTCCTCCTCCTCATCATCATCATCATCCACGTCTGAGGACAGCTCGGGTGCGTTGTCCTTGTAGCGCTCCTCTACGTAGCCAAGGAAGGTGTTCACACGGAGCGGCTTGCCATTGAGCGTCACGTGCAGTCCCTCGCAGCACGCCGCAATGTCGTACACACGTCTGCAGAAAAGCTCGAAGTGGCTGTCATCAAGCCCCGGCACACCAAAGTACTCGTAGTCCGGTATAAACGAGACACTCGTGAACTCTTCCCCAGTGTAGTTGCTGATCTCCGGGTTATCCTTGTGCTCCATGGAGTTGTGCCAGGTCTGCTTGTAGAGTTTTCCGTTGAGCGCGTCGCCAATCTCAACCTCGAAGCGTGTGCTGAGAACATTTGTCGCCTTTGCACCGATGCCGTTGCGCCCCCCTGTGATGCGTTGCTCCGTGTCGTTGAAGTTCGACCCTGCCTGGAAGTTTCCGAAGACGAGCTCTGGGCAGTACATCTCTGCCTTGGGGTGGTACACTGCATCGATGGTGGCACCATCGTTCCGCATGCAGATGCGCCCGGATTCTCTGTCTATTGTGATGTCCAGGCGACGTGTCTGCCGTGACGAGCCCAGCTGTCTGTGGTGGTTGTCAGCAACATTAACAAGAATCTCGTCAAAGATCTTCAGCAACCCTGGCACGACCTCGATCGTACTGTACACAAAAGATTCGTTCTTCTGACCGACGTTCTGTAGAAGGGAAGGGAAGGTAAGGGAGACTGAGAGAGGGAAGGCAGTGCATTGTAAGTTAGGCATATCAACATTTCTGAGGGAAAAAAGCCATCTCGACAATTAAATCCCCTTGGGGGGATGGCCGATAGTGTGGTGCTTCAAAGTCTATAAGTATAACCTAAGCCTCTCGCGCTTCGTTACCTTCAGGGGGGCAATCATCTCATTGAACAAAAAAAAACCCCTTCCGCTTGAGAAAAAAAAACTATACCTTGACCAGCCAGTGTTTTTGGGATTCTTTTGTGACGCTTCCGACATACATATCGGGGCGTTGCCGGACGTGCTCGCGTGCTGTGAGGCAGACGTATTTTTCGGAGGCAGTGTCGGACACGGCAACTTCTTTGACCACCGGCGCACGCACGGCAGTCTCCACCACCGTCTCTGAGGCAGCACAGCGAAGTGGTGCTGAGTGCGACATGTGCCGCACCCTGGCACTCCACCTCAACCGCACTGCCCCCCTACGTACAGTCTCCATATTAAGACAACCTGCCCCCTTCTTGGGCTCTGGAAGGGGTTGTTTGGGTGGTGTGTGAGTGGGTGCAAATACATTGACAGAAAAAGGGGCACCTTAGCGTTCTGCCCTTTAGCACCATCCATGCATCTACCCGAAGTGGGCTTGGGCTTGGCACTCAAAGCGTTGCCAAAGGAGAGGACACGACTACGATAGCATACGAGAGGAAGGTAGATATTGCGAACTCTGGTCTACATTTATTTTTGTATCAGATTTTTTAAATGGTGCGTTTGTTTTCTTTGTTTTGTTCTTTTTCAGCGCTATGAACGGTTTGCTGAACACGGGGATGAAGAAAAGTAAAGCTAAAATGTTGACAGTGCAAAACGCCTCTAGGGCGCAGGCATACAAAAGTGAGACCAACTGAGGGTGACGACATTGACAACGGTTTTCTCACGAATACGATGCCGCCCATGAAGGACGTTCGCCATGAGCGAGCGGTGTATGCGGAGGGGGCTGGCCAAAGATGTATAGCCCCCTGGAGGTGGGGCCAAAAAAAAAAAAACAAAAAAAAAAACACACAGGAGAAAAAATGCGCACTGGAATTTAGCACAGGAACAAAAGGCCTCTGACACTTAGCACAGTCACCCTCGAATATACAATACACACACACGCCTTCTGCGACCCGTCGGATTCTAGAAGCCAGGAGAACGGGCGCTGACCTCCCACACGTCCTGTAAGGGAGGGCGGTTGTTTGGTAGCGACATTACAAAAAAAAAGGTGAAGTTATCAATGCAGGCACCTCCGACTGACCCACTGTACGATGCCAGCTGGATGAAAGGACAAAAAAAAAAGGTCGGCGTACATCCCCCGTAACCACTGTGCTCAGGAAGCCACAGTGGCAACATTCCTAGCTGTTTGTCGAAGCAGAATCTTGGAACCATTATCACGCGCAGACCTGGCCATCCATGATACAGGTGTGGCCTGCGGTGATGTGTCTGCAACAAATAACAGACGTGTCTTCTGCAGCTGGGTCTGACACTCTCGAAGCTTTCCTAACAAAGTGGCGAAGAGGCCTTCATTGCACACTATAGACAACATAAGACAAAGATTGGCAGGATGCATCTCACCTATAAGAACCTACGAACTTACCCTATCACCCTGATCAAAACAAACTCATACCTCAACGATCGGATCGGTTGCAAGCATCTCCTCTGTTGTGAAGTGCTGTCCACCTGAGCGGAACACGACCACGTCATCGTGCATATTGAACGTCGGGTCTACATGCCCTGGCTGCAGAAGCACCTTATCCCCGATGGTTGGAGGCGTCTGCCCTGCTGGGAACTCCACTTTGAAGTGCTCGTCACCACCGTTGACACAGACAAGGTCGGTATGGCCGTAGAGACGGGGCATGCCACTGTCAATGCTGTGTGCCTTGATACCCGCATCGATGATGATGTAGGAAGACCCATCGCCGCGGGTTGTCGATGACATCACCGTTGTCAGCAGAAACAGACTCGCCTTCCACTTCTTCTCCCCCTCTGCCGACCCATCGGCGGAAAGGTTCTTAGAGTAGTCCACATCGTTGAAGAGGTACGACCCTGGCTGCACCTCTGTGAACAGACCGCTTTGCATCTCATATTCAAAGGTCCCACTGCCTCCTCCGGTTACGACAATCTCATTTGCAGGGACATCAAAGAGCGATTCGGCTTGAAGAGGGGCGAGGACATCCTTTGTGATTGCAGTGACCTTGTCGATTTCGTTTTGCATCTCCGTCTTGCTGCGGAAGTGCTGTGCCGCACCTTGATAGGATTGGACACCAATCAGACGGAGATTAGCTGAGGCGCGAACTTCACGGGCAACAGCAACAGCTTGCTCGGGAGATGCAACGCCACAACGGAGCTGGCCGCAGCTGATCTCAATGAGAACATCAAAGGTGCACCCACTCCTGGCAGCAGCCTCGGCAAGCTGGGCTGCGCCTATAACAGAGTCCGCTACAATACGCACCGTCTGCACCCCTGCAGATTTCATAGCCTTTGTAAGTCTATCCAACTTCCTTGCACCGATAATCTCATTTGAAATCAAAATATCCGTAATTCCCGCATCCAGCATCGCCTCCGCCTCGCACACCTTCGCGCAACAGACCCCCCGGGTAACATTGCTCTGCAGCTGGTACTTCGCGATGTTGACTGTTTTGTGTGCTTTGACGATTGGACGGGCCATGATGTTGTGGTGGTTTTGGTGTTTCGCGATGAGGGCCTCGAGTCGCCGTTTGTTTTCATCGAGTGCAGACAGATCGATACAGAGGCAAGGCGTGTCGGCAAGCAGGAGACGCTCCCCTGCTGTGCTGGGGAGGATGCGTCTGTTGTGCACATTGCGGCGTGACTGTGCGAGACACCTCCCTGCAGCGAACAACGCTGCGCTGGCAACCACTACCGTCGGAACGGAACGCGAAATAGCAGACATTATGTCTAGAAAACGTGCACACTCTATGATGAGGAAGAAGATGAGGGAGGGGTGCTACAAAAGGCGCAAGAGACAGAAAAAGGGGGAACTCTGTTTTGAAGGTATAGCAATATCGCGTACACTGTTTGTCATTTTGTTTTCTGTAAACCCACATAAGCCTGCGCAGAGCAGGAGGGTTCCCCCCTTATCCCCAATACCCATCCCAATCCCATAAGGTACAGCAGAATAGCACTGCTGTTCGATCGTCTTACCAACTCGACATTTTCGCCTGTAAGAAGAAAAAATAAATTTTTTTGGGGGGTAAATTCGGTAGTACCCTATTTATCAGTACCTATAAAATGGGAGATAAATATGGTAAAGCCTTGTCAACTAAAGGCTTGGATCTGACGACTTGAATAGTGCTGAAAAACACCTTCTAGAAAGGGACAATTATTTTTCGTTGAACGCAGCCAAACAGAGTGAGATCTGAATTGGCGCGGAAGTGATTTTGCTGGAGGGGAGCAAATAGTCGGTAGCAGGCAATCAAAAAGAGGTTAGGAGGGGGAAAACACACTTGAAAGATGACTCTTGTGTGCATCATCATTTAGAGAGAGAAAAAATGTTTGTTTGTCATACCCGATTCATAGATGCGGTGGACCCATATCCGACCTGCCCCATACCGGCCACAGGGTCTTGAGACTCGTGCTTGCCGTCGTGACCAAAGGGGTTAGATCCTTCCCAACGCCTGGTGTGTGTGGTGGTGTTATTGTTGCATCAATACGTCCTTGTTGAAATGGAGGAGGGGGAAACTGGGTAAGATAAGTTGCACCTCGTGTGGTGTGTGTTTTGCCATCCTCAAAAATTTTGATTGATTTTAGACTTTTGCAGCCACGTTTCTTCGCAGCCTTCAACCCTCTAAAAAGAACAACTTCTCCCACCCGACATACCTCCTCTTTGAAGGATGGGAGTGCCACCACCACGGACGTGACACAGTGTGCTCCCGTGAGAACTCGGGTCCCGTCAACGTGCCCACATGTGCGTAGTTCCGCTCGTGCGCTGCACCCGCACCCTCCTGCCTATGGTCCAACGGTGTCTTCGACATTTGGTAGTGGTTCATGTTCTTCGAGCTAAGCATCTGGTTGTGCAGCTTGTCTGAAAAGAGGAAAATAATGATAAATAGTGCTCTGTGCAAAAATAATTGGATGGATTTGTGCCTCTCGCATCTTAAATAACAGTAAGATGAACCTGAGCCTCGGGAACTTCGCCGCCTGGTCTACAAAACAACAAAAAAAGGGATGGACAAGCTGAATTTATGTATAAAAAACCCCCCCTTCTCTGTACACAAAGGTCGAACTATAAATTATGATACAACCTTTGGACAAAAGATAAACCGGCAACACATGGAATCAACATAGGGCAGGTGAGAGGTGACATACTCTTAAGAGGGTTTACGACTTCCTCCGTGGGGTCGTGTGTCGCTGTGGACAGACCCCTCTCAATTCCGTTGAGACGTGCAATCTTATGCATTTTGAACTTAAAGACAAGCCAGATGTGTGAGTTCAGGTAGAGCATGGTTTTTGTCCGGAGTCCGATGTCGACGAAGTCCCAGTGTGGGTGCTTTGTGTAGAGGAGGACGAGGTTGTATGCCCAGCGTGGCGTCTTCACGAACTGGTTTGTGAAGACAGACTTGAAGAGTCGCCTGCGCCGTTCAATGTAGTAGAAGTTGAGGTGGAAGTGGCTCCAGTAGTAGAGGTTGATGTTCGTGTTCCAGTACGTGCGTGCAAAGAGGTGTTCGTTGATCCAGTACGGCATTGTCATCAGCGTGTTCTCCATACGGTGTGCCGGGAAGGCTCCAGCATACAGCTGTGAGCTCAGCGGCTCGTCCCAGCGGTGTGCAGGGTGCACATTGTAGTAGTGTTTTGCCTCCTTCAGGTGCACCGACGCCGACGCCTGCAGCGAGTGGTAGTTCTCTGTGTAATAGTCGAGGTTGTGCCAGTTCAGCGTGCCGTGCGTGCTCCCCCGAGAGCGGCGCTGTGTGTCCACTGCACGCCTCAGTATTCGGGACCCTCGTTGCACCGCTTCCATCTTAAAGAGAGTGGCCGAACCACTGCCCTGCTATGAAGAGGTGGATGGGTGAAGGTGAAAGGGAGGGGTCTGAGGGGGTTAGGGGGGTGAAAGCGTGATGCGGTCCAGCTGATGAGTGAAATATGAGAATGAAATGACGAGTGAACCAAATTTAGGTGGCAAGTGGTCGCTTCATTGGTGGGTCACACCGCTCCTGGGCCGGCCCAGAACAAAAAAAAGGGGGTGTGTTGTTGGAACAGAACTTTGTGCAGATACAGGCTTGAACCACCCCGAGTGGCCAAGGCTCGTGTGATGCAGATCCGCAAGACAGACTTGATGGAGGGGGCAGGGTAATGTTTTCTTGGCTCCCAAAGGAAGAACGAAGTTTAGTTCATTTGACATCCCAAGCGTTGCGTGCGGTGTTGTTTGCTTAGATCAGATAAAATAATATTGTTGGGGGAACAGGGGGATAGGGCAGGGGGTGTGGGAAGGAGACCAATACTTGTCATGACATTGGAAACGAGGAAAAGCTAAGTACAAAAAAAACAAAACAAAAGAAGAGACAAAAAAAAAAAAAAAAAAAAACTCTAACACCGAAAGAGGAGCGAAGATGCTGGCTGCAAAGAAGCTTGACTTCAGGGTATGATGGTAAGTAAATATTTTTTGTTCAGTTGACAGGAGTCCTGCCACTGCTTTTTTTGAAAAAGGGGTTTTAAGAAAATCAGAAAAGGTGTATTTTTTCCCCCCCGTTTGTCGCAACATTTGGGCAAATCCTAGTGTGAGTATATTGCCCAAAAAGAAGGATATTGAAGAGTGCAAAGGGAAGGCAATGCAACCCTTATAATCACCCTTACAACGATGCTTCAAAAAAAGGTAGAGTTGAAATACAAAGCCCTCTCGTGAACAGTGTACCTTGGTATGACCGGCTGTACCAGGGGGTGGACACCCAACCCATGCAGTCCCACATCCATTTCGTAGTTTACATCTGAAAAAGGTGAAGTTATTAATGCAGGCACCTCCTGCTGACCCACGATGCCAACTGGACGAAAGCAGTACCCTGTGGCCAACAGAAGGTGTGAAAGGAAACCTAAGTAGACCTACCCGTACCGTAAGAGAACGAGGGCGGTACACAACCGCTCGTCAGCCGGCGGCCCACCTTCCGTTGAAGAGTTGTGAGTTTACAAGGAAAAAAAAGGGGGGGGGGAATAGAACCTGACTTCGGGATGTGACAGTAAGAAGGAACAAACCGGGTTGACCCCCCTTTCCCCTTTCCCCCCTTGAATGCTAAATGATGCCGAATCCTTTGTGTTGCGTTCTTTTTGGTCTTACTAACCAAATGTCGTTTTTCACCTAGAAGATCAATGCAGAATAACACATAGCTTGGAATACACGACCCTCTTGTGACAGTGTACCATCAAAAAAGATCGGGTCTTTGTTTTGTGCGCTCAAATCCGGGAGAACAAAAAAAAGCAGATCGAAAAAAGTGTGGAACCTGCATTTAGTGTTTTGGTGTTTTGTGAAACCAAAAATGAAGCAAACAGACAATTTACAAAATGCTTTTGTTTCCTGTTTTTGAAAACTTGGTTGTATTAGTGTAGACACCCGAGGATGAACTCCACTATGTTTTTGTTTTTTTCCCAAAGCGTTTCAATATTTTTAGCACTGACAGCTAAAAAGATGTTTTGTATTTTTTAAAAAAAATAGGGGGCTCCCTAAAACATGTTAAAAAATCGCAAAAAAGTTCAAAAAGTGTTTTTTACCTTTGCCAAAACTGAGATACAAAGGGGAAAAAAATGTTTTTCCCCAGCAAAAACTGAGAAATAGCCGGGAAAAAAATGTTTTCGAATGTTTTAGGGACCCTCGGACTACGGACCCTCCCGCCCCACTTTCCAGCTATTTTGACTTATAGAAAGGGACTCTCGCAAATTTTTTTTTCCGCCTATATAGGGCTAATTTCGACGATTTGAGGCCGTTAAAACCAGAATTTGACACTTTTGAGCATCTGTGGGGGTCTAAAACGTGGTTTCGCGCACCCGAAATTTCGTGGTTTTTACTTAGGAAAATGCCCATTTCAACCCAAATTTTCGGTTTTTCTGGCCCGAAAGTCCAAAAAAAAAGCGCCGGGGGGCTTCGCCCCCCGAACCCCCCAGACCCCCCTATGCAATTGGGGGCCTGCGGCGCAGTTCGGAGCTCTTGGTCATACCGAACTGGAATGTTAAATGTGGATGTTATTGTGCTTGCAGCGTTGTTCCTTGCCATAATGTGGCATCAGACCTCATGCAGCAGGACACTACGGTGTCCAGCATCGGCAGTGCGTACACATCGGTGAAGGATTTTATCGACGTGACGTGGAACACGGACGACGTCTGGCATTTACGGGTTCAGTACAAGTGTGAGCAGTGCGAACGCACTAACGATTTTGCGACGAGGCGGCAGCGATACCTTTCTCCTCTTCCCGGTGCAGGGTGGATCCTTATTTTCGCTGAAAATCCGAGATTTTTTTTCGTTTTATTTTCCTCTCCTGTTTTTGAGATTTTCCCGCGCAGGCCTGACGCTAACTTTCGGGTTTTTAGGAAATCGTGGGGGGTTGATGGTTTGTCCGCGAGCGCAGCGAGTCGAAAAATTGAGTGACCGTCGGAAAAGAAAACGAACAAGCAGGTTGGGACCTCTACTGAGGCAGAATAGTGGTGTTTTTTTACACATCTCATCTATCGCAGAACTAAACCCCAGGGGAATATAGGTTTTGGGGGTTTTCGCTGAAACTCGGTCATTACTCGGTCGAGCCCAACCCAGCTCGTTCGGGCCTCCGGCAGAATGTGAGAATTCCTCGATTATCCTACTGCGGAGTTCGACACTACATTGATATTTGCAATGGGCACACGCAGTATCAGTAATATCAATACATTTACAAAAGAAACGGCGGTCATGGCACCCATGGCGAAGCAATGGTACGCAACATTTCTAAAAATTGCGCTCAAATTGCACGTTTTTAGTGCCAAACTATGTCACGCGAAGGGTGGGTTGCAAGCTTGCGCCGAAGGCGTACGGTGCGCTACTTTTATTCTCTCGCCATACTGCATGCTTCCTTTTCCTTCGGCGTTTGACCCCAATTAAATCGCGTTCTGTACTGCGCCCTCTGATAAGGGTAGTACTTTCTAGAAACATTCTGAAGTCTGTTTTTGACACACAATCGGGGTGGGCGGGCCATAATTTGCTCAACCAGTCGAAAATTGGGATTTTTCTGAAATTTGCATTGTGCCCAGCAAAAATCGTCGTTTTTTTGAAGAATTTTCCAAAAAATATGCTATACCCCCTATGACTGGACCCAACTCCCCTCACTATTTTTTCCCTCTTTTTTGACCCAGAAACACGCGCTTTTTGAACCTTTTTATCCAAAATACTCCTTTTTAGGGAGCCCCCATAAGCTAATAAAGATACAAAGCTAAGCTTCCTGTGCTTAGTTGTGTGTACCTATAGGAAAATCACAGCCATACATGGGGACACAAGACAGCACACCTTTTCCCAGGGTGTGGCAGGGGTCCTTTTTGCTGATAGCGCGGAACTCCTGGCCTGACTTCCAAAACAGACGTTGCGCAAAAAACACACTTAAAGAGACCTTTGTGGTGTGATCGGAACCTAAATTCCCCTTACTTCTCTCGCGCTTCTACTAGGGGGAACCAGACTACTCCTACTCCGAAAAAAAATCCGAATTCCTCGTAATTCTCCCTTACTTTTCTCGTTTAGTTGATTCCGACCACACCACTGTGTGTGTTAAAAAAATATAGTTGAAACGTGCTGAACATCTCAGTAAAAAAAAAATGAATTTCGTTGGGATGATTCTTTAAAAAAAGGTATAAAATACAAAGAGGAATGAGAAAAAAAATGTGTTTTTGAAACCAATTTTGAATAATTCCTGCGACAGAAGTATTGTCCATAAGAGAGGGGGTTAGATAAGAAGGGGGGGAAAGAGGGAGGAGGGCTGTTGTGTAAATGCTGACATTTTGGGCTGTGTTGCGCAGTTTTTACAAGAAATCGTGTAGGGGAGAGGAGGGGGGGAGGGAAAGAAAATAATGCTATGTGACTCAGGCTTTGCAATGATGTCAAGTACACCCAGTACACCGTGCTTCACATTGTGTTTTTTTGTGTTACAATGCGCGAGAAAAAAGCGCATGCTGTGTACTTTTGTTCAAAAAACCTGGGCATGATGGTGATATTTAAAAAATAAAAAATGCAAAACAAACAACAAAACAAAAAAAAAAAACTCTTTGAATAGATCCTCAAGGAGGAGGAGGGGGGGGGAATCCGACTCTCGAGATTATTTTTTTTTCTCTTTCCTTTTGGAAAATTTTCTTTATTTTATTTGAAGAATTGTTGGAAAAGTGTAGTTTGACCACGCAAAGCTCCACTGTCAGTTTTATTTTCAAAAAATAAATTTCTCTTTTCATTATCCAGTTGCTTCAAGAATTTTCATGATACGTTCACGCATCTTGGCTGGGGTGCGGGGGTCTGCGAGGGCTCTAGCGAAGGCTTCTTGCTCTTTGATTCCTGCTTTTGGCTGCTTTGGGGGAGTGGGAGCGGCAGCGGGAGCGGCACCGCGCATGGGCACTACTCCAGGTGGAACCCTGGGCAAGGCTCCAGACACTACCGGTGCAGACCCCTTCCCCTTCCCCTTCCCCTTCCCCTTCATTCCTGCTGCCAAGTACGCTGCAGGCGGCAGTCTCGGAGCTGGCGGCTGGGGCGTAACCGGAGGCGGCGCGATCCCCTTCTTCCCCTTGTTGCCTCCCTTCTCACCCGCCTTGACACTCGGCTTGCCCTTCCCCTTCCCTTTCTCTCCTTTTTCAAATCCAGTGGGCTTTCCTTCTTTGCCGCCTTTGCCTCCTTTGTCGCCTTTATCTCCTTTGCCTCCTTTCTCTCCTTTGCTTGCTTTGCTTCCCTTTTCCCCTTTGCTTCCTTTGCCTCCTTTGGAATCTTTTTTGCCAGATTTGCCTTTAGCGGGGGCTCCTTTGTATCCTCCATCGCCTTTGTATCCTGCATCTCCTTTGTACCCTCCATCACCCTTGTATCCATCACCTTTGTATCCATCGCCTGTGTAACCTCCATCTCCTTTGCCCCCGTTGGAGTATGGGGAGAGGAGTTCGGCCTCGTCTGGTTCCCTGGCAAGGTCTGCAAGGTCGTGGCGGGAGTGGCGCAGGTCTGCCTCGAGAGAGCGTGACCGCGACCACGACCTATAGGGGGAACGTTGCTCTGCACCCCAGCCCTGGTCACGCAGGGGGCTTCTGCTGCGACTGCCGCTTGGGCTGCGGCTGAGGCCCCTACCTGCGTACTCTGCGTGGAGGGGATCGGTGTGGAGGGGTTCGGCGCGGCGGGGCTCTGGTTGGTAATCCTCACCATCAACACTGCGACTGAGGCTGCGACTCCGACTGCGTCTGTCTTGACTGAAGGAACGCCGTTCTCTGCTGAAGGAGCGCCTTTCCCTGCTGAAGGAACGAGGTCTTTCCCCACTAAAGGAGCGTCTGTCTCTGCTGAAAGAACGTCTTTCCCTGCTGAAGGAGCGGGGTCTGTCTCTGCTGAAGGAACGTCTTTCTCGACTGAAGGAGCGTCCCCTTGAGAATGATCGCGAATAGGACCGCCGTGGTGAAAGCGACCGTGGTGGTGGTGCGTAGGGGTTCTCCCACTGTGCTGCGTACGGTGCTGCCTCAGGAGCATCTGCCTTGCGTGCCTTCTTTGTCTTGCGTCGCTTGCTCCAGCGTGGGTCGCTTGAGCTGCTGTCGCTGCTCTCGCTGCTGTCACTGCGTTTCCTCTTCGAAAATTCGCCTCCGTTCTTGCGAATCTTCTTCTGCGCCTTTTCCAGCTTTGCGCGGTAAGCTTTGCGGTCCTTTTTCCTGATAAAAGAAAGGAAAATTCAATAAAATGAAGGTTTGATAAGATGAGTCGCATCAATCAGTATTGTCTTGCATTAGGTGTGTTGATTAAAAGGATCGTTCACCGACCACAGATACAATACAGCAGCCGAATATTAAAAAAAATTTCTCAGGTACACATCTGGAGATTTAAAAAAAAAAACATTGCAGAAGTGGTCGCTATGTATCGGTTCCATCAGCTTTAGTTCAGGCTGAAAAAAAAAAATATATCAAAAAAAGCGATTCCGCATGCAACCGAATTTTCAAAAAGAACTGGATTTTTTTTTTTCATACGTTGTCAGAGCATCGTGTGCTTCTGAGATGAGCATAAAGCGCCAGGCAGCTAATTTGCTTTGTGCGTTCTTGTCTGGGTGAAGCTTGGCCTTCAGCGGGAGGGCGAGCTGGAGGGGGGAAGGGGTGATGATATGAGGTTATAGGAGGTGTGTTTGAAAGCAGGTGTACCGACTTCTGTAGAACGTAACATAATATGATATATTATGTTCAGAAGAAAAAAGGTGAAGTTGAGAGTCCAAAGCGAACCCTCTGGGACGCATATCGAACCCCGGAGTGTTACACATTAAAAAAGGTTGCTGACAGGAAAACTGTGAGCAGGCAACACCATCATTTCTACAGTCAGTCAGAAAAAGATGATCAAGTGAGGTGATCCAGTCTCACGCTTTTTCACACATTTTCACTTGGTTTCACACATTTTCACATGGTTTCACGGTGTGAAAAAGTGTGTACGAAAGTGAAAAAAAAACTGCTTCACGCACTCTGAGTGGATTCCTCCAGAAAAAAAACTTGGTGTTTTCACATGGTTTCACACATTTTCACTTGGTTTCACACATTTTCACTTGGTTTCACACATTTTCACACATTTTCACATGGTTTCACATGGTTTCACACATTTTCACTTGGTTTCACATGGTTTCACATATTTTCACTTGGTGTCACATGTTTTCACTTGGTTTCACACATTTTCACTTGATTTCACACATTTTCACCTTGGTTTCACACGTTTTCACTTGTTTTCACACGTTTTCACGGTGTGAAAAAGTGTGGAAAAGTGTGCGCTGGATCACCTCATCAAGGTAAATTCAAGAAAAAATGGACTTCCGCATCCAGAAGGGTCATTTGAGTAGTACGTAGCACCGCGAAAAGAAACAAAATTTCTCGGGTAAAAATAAAAGTGAAGTTGATAGTGTAAAATGCCTCTGGGACGCAGGGACTGATTCTTCACAGGGATATCGAACCCCCGGAGTGTTGCGTTTGGGAGTTGCCTACAGGGAAACTGTAAGCAGGCCACACAATCATCCCCATCCTGACCTAAATTAGATTCATATACTTTCAGTTCACAGAATTGAAAGTATTACGGAGTATGACCTAAATTGAAAGAAAATCAATTGCCATACCTTGCGGAGAGCATTGTCCTCCATCTTGCAGCCTTCATCCCAATCAAGGCCAAAGCGTTTGAAAAAATCGGGAAGCTGTCCTATCTTCTCTTCCACGACTTCGGGCTGTGGGGAGGGGTAGGTGTGTTTGAATAAGTAGTTCAATTCTATAGAAAGAAAACGTGTCAGATGGCTGTGACTCTCTCGTGCACACCACATTGGGGCCATATTCTGAGCAAGAATTACCCCTACTAGTTATCAAACACGCACACATCTTTTATCACAATCGTTATCGCGCTGGAACTCTCTTCATCACAAAAGACAGTTTGTTTGGGATGTCGTCACCCCCATTTGCTTTTGTATTGTAGGTAGAGGTACTATAGAAACGAGGGAAATTTTTTTGGTCGGTTAGTTTAGTGCAGCCGTCAATTGAGACAGTCTTCAGTATCCAGAAACAACACCTCTCAAGAAACAGACTAATACGCTCGCCCAACACCCCGTTTTTAGATTTGCATACTAGTGTGTGATCTTTCTCTGACCATTCTGATTTCGGTGGCTCTGGCATTTTGACTGTTTTTTTCTTTTCTTTTTATCAGGCTTGTTTTAGTGTGTTTGTGTGTCGGGAGAGAGGGGGTTCGAAGATATTGGTCGGTAGTTGCTTTGTTCCGTTCTCATAATGATTGAATCGATGAGGGAAAAGAAAAGAGAAGTTGAAAAAGTGCAAATGGTCAAAAAAAAAATGGGTTATGAAGGAGGGGGTACGTTCATGTAAGGTTAACAAAATGCATTTGTTTCTGTGCATTTGCATCTTAGTTGTCGTTGTTTTCTTTTCCTCTGGTCCTGCATCAGTTCTTTGAATATTGAGAACAAGAGAGAAGGGGGAGAGTACGTTTTGCACGCCCCCCTTTTCCCTCACCTTAGCACATTGTGCGCACTTCTTGTTAGCTCTTCAAACGCATTCTTTTCCCGCTTCAATTTTTTTTTGTTTTTGTTTTTGCAATTTTGAGAAGACGTGGTAGCTAGTGAAAAACAAAAAGAAAAAAAAAAAAATGAATGTGTTGCAAAAGACTACAGAAACACCACCCACCCCCTGTTCCCCCCTTTCGCCTCGACATGTTTTCGCCATGTTTTCTGTCAAATCTCTTTCTAATTTGCCTCGAGCAGTGCAAGGGATGTACGCGCATGTTTGCTGTCAACCTTCTCGTATCTGTAACAATATTGGTTTTAAAAACTCCGAGGCTATTACGTGAGTGACGTTAGGAACAGTGGAGCTTGCACAAATGGTGGATTCAATTGTGTGGCTAAAAAGGGCATTTTCAGCTCTTCAGCACATTTTTTGGCACTGTTCCGGCACAACAGAGTGCGATAGAGTGAGGACAAATGCAAAACGCACAGATCCGTGCAAAATAAACCCACCATTTTCCCCCCGGGATTTTTCCCGCCCATTTTTAGTACTCCCTCCATACCAAAAACCCCCCAAAAAAAGGGGGGGCACTTGTATTTCGACCCCCCTGTAAGTCACCTTTCAAGGAAAAAAAAAATATCAACCCCCCCCGCGGTCACATACATGGAGACGAGCCTTTCCTTAACCCATTTGAACATCTCGGTGTTCTCTTCTTGCTCGGGGAGGGTGAGGGTGAACTCGCTTTTTAGGGTGATGCATGTTTGCCAGATACCCCAGAGTGCACGGGTGTTTGGTGCACCGAACTGGAGGACGGATTCGGAGAAGTACTTGCGTGCGAGGGTGTGGCAGCCCTTGCTTTTGCCTGAGGAGGAGAGAAGCTCAGCGTAGATGAGGTGGTAGGCGAAGACAGTAGGGTCGTGGAGGAGGAGCTCCTCGCATGCTGTCTGCGCACGCTCGTAGTCGGGGTTTGTCTTGTTCGTGTGCAGGTTGACCAGCTCAACGTACGCCTCTTCCGCGTGCACCACCTGCAGATGTGCTTCTATTTCCTTGACTGCATCCTCCACCTTCCCCTGTGCCTTGCTGCACGCAACCTTACGCCACACAGTCAGCTTGTCTGTAGGGAAGCGCTCCAGCAACCCTGCGTATAAAACATCAGCCTCGCCAAAACGCCCCTCAGCCTCCAACAGCATACCCTTCAGACGGCTTACACGTTTGGTTTCATCCCCGAAGCTGTGTTGATGTAATGAAGGAAGAACAAAGAAAACTATCCATGTGCTTTATGCATCTCTTCAACAAAGCCACAACGGTGTTAGAGTGGGTAAGGTTGCAAAAAGTGGTGATACTGACATTGGGAGAAAACGGGGGGGTAGGTGTCTCCACAACATACTGCTTGACAAGGTCCGAGATGCACGATTCTGCGACTTTGATGTCCCCAGTGTCCAGCGCTGCGATTGCGAGCTGCGGTGTGTTGACAAGTTTGAGAAATATGGGGTTTAGATAATATTATAGCCGAAGCAATTCCTCAGAGGTGTACACTCTGGTTGGTAATGGTTGGATTTCTAATTTATGGACACAAATAATATTTTTTGGGCAGTTTTTTTGGCACCCCAACCCAAAAACCCGAAAGGGGGAAGCTCTGAATATGCTAAAAACAGTGGCTGATAGCGCAAATAAACGCCTCTGTGACGCAGAGCACTGACACTCCGCGGGGGTTATCAAACCCCCGGAGTGTTAGTTCCTGCGTCCTGGAGCTTTAAAAAGAAGAGACTGCATACCTGCTCAACAATAACCCATTTCTCATTCCCAAGACCCGAGGCTCGGAGGGCGCGTTGTGCGAGAGCGCAGGTGAGTGCACTGCGTCTGAGGGGCACCGTACGCAGTGTCTTGAGTGCGGATAGCACCTCCTCTGTCGTGAGGGAGTCCACGGCTTTTAACTCTGGGAGGTCCATATTATATATTTCTGTGTCTCGCTTTCTTATGAATTGTGATCCCTTTTGTTTTAAAAAAAAATTATAAAATATGCTCCCGGTGTAGCCGGCGACCCCCAAAATAGAAGAAAATAGCAGAAAGTAGCACAAAAATACCCTCTTTCAGCCACACCAACTCTCCTAGATCAATTTAAGCAAACCCAAGGTGCCAAGCACCAGCAAATTCTTCGACGAAGCGTACATAATGTGAGGTGAATAATCACCCCTTGAATTAGTGAAAAAAAAGCCATGTGAAAAAGAAGAAAAAAAAATAAAGGATCACTTCCTCTACCGAAAGAGAACTGATCTTCCTAATTGAGCCCTCCAGACCACGAGGTAATTGTGGTACAATCAAGGGGTGGAACCAAGGTGAGTCCTGCATAGCGGCAATGCAGTAAAACAGAGGGGAGAAAATAGAAACTTTTCTTTTTCAGGAACTTACAAGATAAGACACTATAAAAGCCATCATACAAATACAAAAAAATAATAAAGAAAATGAAAAACTTATTTCAGGAAAGAAAGAGAAAATAAGAATCAACCAAGAAACGTTAGGCATGCTATCCCCTCTTACCCCTCTCTCCCTCTTCTCCCCTTCAGGCCTCAGTTTTGGCTATCTGTCCACCATCGTCATTATCGTCATCACTCCTTCATCGTCATCAACACAAACTCAAAAAAAGACTTAACTTTGTTTGAACACTGAAAAACGAAAAAAATGAAAAATCCTTTTAAGAGAGAAGGTTGGTGGGAGAGGGGGAGAGATAGAAGCATCACGCAAGCCCCTGCTTTTGCTTTTCTATTCTTATTATGGTTTCCTCAATGAGAGCGCGCAGGCCTTGATTGAAGCGATCTAAGCTGTCCGCTTCTAAGACCTCAGGTGGAATGTCTGGTCGATCAACGGGGCACCTTGGTGGCGGCTGTTGCGAGGGCACCTGCAGGCCTAGCTGCCTTGCGGAACTTATGAGGAACGTTTTGTCCTTCTCGAGCCTCTGAATACGAGGCCAGAGAGGGGAGTCTTCGTAGCTGGAGGGGCCCCGGGGTTGCGTTGCCAAGGAGAACAACTCCCTTTGCACCTGCCGCATCCTCGCAGCAACCAGCTGTTGACGGTGCATATGGGGCTTCACCGCTTCCTCCACCACTCCATTGCACTCTGTGCACAACGTATCGATCCGCGTCGGCCTCGCCCCTGAAGGTTTTTCGTGAAGAAGACCCGACACCGGACAGACCTCGCAGAGGGAGAGTTCATAACCACAGTGTGTACATTTCTCTTCTTCGGGAAGGCCAAAGCTGTCTTCGACAAGCGCAGCATTGCTGTGATAGGAGAAAACATCGGGTTCACGGAAGTATCCACCATCGGGAGGGTCGCGTGGATCGCCATATAGCCGTTCACGTAGTACGGTGCGACCTGACCCAGTAGAGGCTCCATCATAAGGCTGTGGTGACAGCCCTGAGGCAGTGCGCTGCAACGCCACACCGCCACCTCCACCAGGAAACCCTGGCTGTGTGGTGCCGTACTGCAGATCCAAAAAGGAGTCGTTCATTTGTGTATTGCTTTTTTGCTGTAAGAGGGAATGGTGTTTGAAAATGAAATAAAAGTAGAGTTGAAATACAAAGCCCTCTCGTGATGGTACAATGACCGCGGGGTGGACACCCAACCCAGTCCTACAATCCATTTCGTGGTTTAGATCTGATATGTATAAAATGTTGGAAAAGACAAGAAGGAGTCGATAATACAATTTCAACTTTCAACTTCGAGTCGAGGAACAAAAAAATTTGTTTTGAAAAGCTTTTCCATTTTTCATCACACTGACGTGAAACATAAAATTCTAGAGTGGAGTGGTTATTTAAACAATTAGGGGGAAAGGGGAGGAAGGGAGGGGAGAGAAAGAGAGAAGGGGTGGGAAATGTTCCATTTTTTTTGTTGTAGTTTCGCTAAATGAAAATCGCATTTTTAGGTGCAGTTTTTCAAAGAAAAAAAAAGTTTTTTTTTTTTCGTGGGATGTTGTATTTTGGGTGGGATCTGATTTCTTTTTTTTGCTTTTTTTTTATATGTGACCAAAAAAAACGACGTACAAGAGTGGAATAATAAAAGGGGGAAAATAGAAAAAGAACACTTGAACTGCATATATTTTCAAGTTTTGAAGAGAGAAAAAACAAAACACGGGGTATGGGGTGGACCATAGTAGAGCTTTGCTATTTTGGCTTGGTTTATTTTTTTCTTTTTTCTTTTTCTTTGAAACATCATTTTCTCATGCAACACTCATGCAAAGCATGCTTATGACTGTATGCCAACCCCGATGAAGGGCTTGCGTTTTACTTTTTTTTGTTTTGCTTTTTGTTGAAAGGAATACGATGTCTCACTCAGAACCTCGGCTGTCACAAGAAAAGGGGATAGAAAAGAAAGTAACCGTCTACACTAGATGTATCTCTCAGTTGCGCACACACATACAATACACACATTTAGGCAATGTTCCCTTCTTAGGAATTACCCACAACTGCTTTTTTCAACACACACACACCCGGGGTGGTAATACCTTATGGTGCAGTCGCCTCGCTCATAGGCTGAAGGCATGCCCACATGCCGCGTTGCGAAGGTGTACTTAAACACCTCAGAGGAGTACGCACGCTTCGCCATGCGACCTATTCGGGCCATATTCTGCACAAGAATTACCCCTTTTAGTTCATCCAATATACCCAATATTTCCGCACAGGAATTACCCCATAACTAATTTCAATATTTTCTCAAAATAGTTGTGAATACTGCAATATTGTCTCCAGAATACAAATAGTTGTATATTTTAAAGTACAATTTTGAGTCATCTTTTTTTACGTTTTTTTTTTCCCTTGAAAATCGCGAGAAGCAAAACCATCCAAACCAATCAGATGTCATCTGTTATCAGCGTTTTTTATCTCTTTTTTTGAACGTTAAAACCACCCTAGAAGTGTGACTTTCTCTTTCTTTTATTTTATTTTTTTGAAAACATGCGCGGCTACCAAAAAGCTACTGTGTAGTCAGCGTCACGCCTACCTCGGTAGGTTACAGGGGGAGGGGAAAAAAGAACTTGGCTTAGTGTAGACACCCTTGATGGATGTGCTCCACAATTCACAATTTTTGTTGCAAAATCAACATTTTTTTCCCCCCTCCCTCTCTGACTGCGGAGAGAGACATTAGACGTGGTGGAAAACTCTGGTCTCTGATCTCTTTCTCCTGCACACAGACAGACACCTTCCCTGTAGAGCAAGGTTCCACTCTTAGGAACTACTCATACCGCTGCTTGTTCAAAACACACAGACACACACCTTCCCTGTAAAGTAATGTTCCTACTCTTCCGACTCTTAGGAACCGTTTATACCACTGCTTGTTCAAAACACATACTGACATCGTTTTTTCTTCTTCTAAAGAATATTCCGCAGTGAGAATCCGCACCACCATGCATAATTGATCAGTCAAAAAAAAAAAAAAAAAAAAAATCTGATTTCTCTCTCCTTTGATTCTAGGGCTGTTGGAACGCAACTTTTTTAAAAATGGGATAGGTTGTTTGGGTGGGGAAGAACTGACGTAGTAAACTGAAACTGAACGGCAAAGAAACTGAATAAAAAAGAAGAAAAATACAGAAAGGTGGGGTAGAGGTTGCATGGAGTAAAAGAAAAAACTGCATTGAGTAGACCATCAGATTTGGCCTTTTTTTTTGTCAACAATGCACAGAATCCGCGAAGAATGGCCTTATGTACCCCCTTCGTTCGTCAATAATTGCACCTCAATGAAAACTACTAATTATTGTTAAATTATATCCCGACAACTTAACTCAGTGAGTTGTGGGTCACCTCCTTCACGAATCCCACTCGCTGTGCGAGTGGGGGTTAGTACACTCTCGTGTACCCGCAACTCACTGCGTTAAATTGTGGGGATATAATTTAACGGTAATTATAAGCTATTGTTTGATTTGCATGTGAACGAATGCATACTAAGGGAGGTGATGTCTTCGTGCTTGAAGAACGTTGCCATTCACATAGGTTGACACTCCATCCACACAGGAAAAAAACGGTCAAAAAATACGATATGAAAAAAATGCCGAGAAAAATTGTAAGATGATCCCAAACCTCACCAATCACCTTTATCAACTTTTCCTTTGATAAACGGGGAGGGGGGAATAAAAGACAGACTCGATATTGTGCAACACACGGAAGCTTTCTAAAGAAGAAAGCTTAGAAATAGATTTACCTCAACTCAGGGCATACAAACACCTCAAAAAAAAAAAATGGGCAATTTTCCGGTCAAGAAATACCCACAATTGATTTAAGTATATTGTGAGTCACACACTCCTTTTTGGGCTGCAGTGACAATTACTTTACACCTGCTGGTAAGATCTGTACTCACCTTTTTTTAAGTGGGTAAAGTAGAAGGAAATGCAAACATCTCTGCGGATGTCGGCACTGGGAAAAGGGAAAAAAAAAACTCTGATTGAAAACAAAGCCTTCTCGTGACTGTACCAAATAAAGGGGGGTGATAGGATACTGTACGCTACTTCCCTTTGAGTCGATCATGCCATCGTCTTCTCTGGTTTGCAGGTCGATATTGGTTGAGTTGGGAAAAAAACGGGCTGTGGCTTCTAGATACTAATGTAGAGCAGTGTCAACGCTTTATGTTGGGAAACAAGGGAAAGGTAGTAACACCAGTCACACCTCGATGAAGCCCCCCTGGGCATTTTTTTCATTTTTGCCATTCCGGCCCATTCGTACAAAAAAAAGAGACCTCGGACAAAAAAATATATAGAGAGAAGTGAACCCAGTGTCGCTGTAACACTAGGTCCATTTCGCTGTACATTGTTTTTTTCAAATTACTTTACATCCAGACGCTTAACTGCGGGAGGTGATAAAACCTCTCCTCATTCCCTGAGGACTTGCAGGGTCGTCTGATATAGCGTATGCCGCCTTTGAGAAATGTGTGAAGCCAAAAGTATCACAAAAAAAAAAATGCGCTGAGGGGGTTTCGCTCCCCTTGGTCTACCCAGAGTCAATAGGCTCTGACACATCATGAGGGAGGGGGGGGGAGGGGGAGGAGGTGTACCCCCACGAGGAAAAAGAAAAACTGCCCTCCTTCCCTGTTCGCATGCGAGGAACATCCCCCCCCCCCCCCTATGTACTGGCCATGACAAGCGACATTACTAATAGTAAATATTACCTAATGATAACAGGTGGTACTGGCCTCCTATGGTGGTGTATTATTGCCTGTAGATGACGTGATAAACTTTAAAAAGAGATGTTTTTTTTTTTTTTTTTTGAAGGGGCGATCGGGGGCGTGTTTCTTTTGCATTATTTGTACAAGACACTGCTGCAATACGTTACCTGTGTCTCAAAGAGGTGTTCACGTTCACAGAACACCTGGCAATTTGAAGAATACGCCCAGTAAATAAACGGAGGGAAGGAGATGAATGAAACGAGGTGGGGGGAAGAATATAGGGTAATGAATGGATAAAGGAGAAGGGGCGGCAGAGCGAATCAAAAAAAGGGGGGGACAAAATAATACGTCGTACGGACAAATAGGCCTGTCTGATATAACATATCGGTGGCCTCCTGCCTCATGACACACCAGGCCCGTTTCAGGCAACTGTTTGTTTTGCTTTTTTGTTTTTTTTTTGAAAACTTGGTTGTATTAGGGTAGCCACCCTAGACATACAGTGCGGACGAGTCATCTACTGGCCTGAACTCGTTTTTTTGGGTCTCATCCCAAAAACTCGTCTTTTCATTCGTCTGTACTCATCTCTTCGGCAAGTGCCTACAAAACGTACTGGTCTCAACTAGAGACGAGTATTGGAGACGAGTATCGCCACTCGTCTCACTCGGCACGAATCGTCCGCACTGTATAGCCTAGAATGTGCTCCGCTATTTTATGCTTTATGCTTTTTATAAGGAATACGTCAGCGCAAAAGAAAGCTTGAAAAAAATAAGATGTACATCACTGTGCACAATAATAATACCTAAAACGCTGGTGAATAACCCCTCAGACGATGTCAGCAATGAATATAAAGATACAACAGCAAAACAAAAATGCTTGGATTCGGGAGGGGATTGATGTGACTGAATAGACAAAACAAAAATCAAATGACCACCAGAGTGCCTTGTATTGGTGCCCTTAATCTTCATAGCACTACGCCATAGTGTTTTGACACCCATTTTTTGGACCAACTAAGGTACATGCTTCATTTGAAGCCTTCTTTTCCGCAGACGAACAATGAAAAAAATCCCACAAGAAAAAAATGTGGGAAAACAGAACAGAAAGAAAAAAAAAGAAAAAACACGAACTAAACCACCACGAAGTCTGACAAAAAAAATAAAAACGTTTTATTGTGGTAAAACGCTTAGGGGGGGAGGGACTGATTTTTCTTGCGGGTGTAAAATAAAATAAAATAAAAATGAGATAAATTGAGAACCAAATAACAAAACGGAAGAAGAGACAAAATGCACCATCACCCTTCCCCACCCAGAACCCTCAACCCTCGGGCCACTGACACAACACTACTTGGCAGTACCGAGGTTGCACAAAGAAAAACAATATGAGGGGAACACATTGGGGCCACAAACCAAAAATACGATGATACAACCTGACTCATTTCGTTAAAAAACGCACAACCCAACCCTCAGGGGGTTTAGCCCCTGCTGAGGAGATAAGATGCCAAGGGTGCGATAAATATCAGGCACTCCGCTAGGTACTAAAGTTCTGTTGATTGTCAACAGAACTTTTTGAAAATGGGGAAAAAAAGAAAAAAAAAAAAAGTTCTGCTAAGTGGTTCAGACCCGTTCTACCTGTCAAAAAAGCTCAGGAGAAGAAGATATGGAGAGGTGAGTGCTCAAACGTCCCAAAAAAGTCAAAATCGGGCGTTGAAAAAAAAAAAGGTTGCGTACCGTGCGCCTGCGGCGCAAGCATGTACCCCACCAACGTGGACCATCAACAGAACATTTTCAAAATCGGAAATCCTAGCGGAGAGCCTGGATAAATATTTAAAAAAAAAAAAAAAACTGTAGTTGATGCAGTCACCTCCCGACTGACCCACATACGATACCAGCCATCCGGATGAAAGCATCAGAAGAAATAAAAAGATCATCACAGAGAATGTGACTCAGATAGAAACACGAACTCAACAACAACTCTGTCCTTTTTTTTTACCTATTTTCGTCTGAAAATAAACAATAATAAGACGTGTTTGGAAGGGCAAACAGCAGGATTCTCCCCATCTTCATTTTTCCCCCTTGATGATCATCTTTCAATTTTTTCGGAGGTGGAGAACCCTGGCAAACAGGCATACTCCGATATCAATATATACCCACTTTGCTATGGGTGTTGAGGGGGGTTAGGAGAAGGCAGGCTTTTGCGAGACACAGAAGAAGCCACATTTCCGATCTCCTCCTTCCCCTTTCCTTGTTTGCCAAGATTGCCTCCCTTTAAGGAGTTCTTTTGGGAGTAGGGTAATCTGCTTTCCCCGTTCCTCCCCGTTCTGTTCTCTTTGTGTGCTCTTCTTAGCATCAAGATACACAAAGCACTTCAATAAACCATACACTCTAACGCTGAGAATGATAAAAAAAAAAGGGGGAGAGAAAAAAACTTTGGGGGTAAAAGAAGGGTCAGGGAAGAAAGACACAGGGGGGTGCACAACCAGCCTTCTGCATTCAAAAAAAAACGAAGTAAAAAAAAAATAAGATAATTAACATAGTTTACAACCGCGTTGGCGTCCTGTAATTGCACTGGTTGTATTAGTGTAGTACACCCGAAGATGAGCTCCACTATAAATGTAAAAAAAATATTTTACTTTTTTTTGGTTGAGAAATAGCTGTGGAAGAAACAAAGCATTCACAAAGCAGGCAATTGAAATTGCAAAAGCAGGGGAGAAGGGGGGATGAGGGGAGTTCATGAGACAATCAAAAAAAGAAATTGAAAGATGAACGTCAGCCTTCACGAGATAGGTCACTAGAAAAAATCCCTTCAAAAAAAATGTATCTTAAGATACAAATCCCTCTCTCGTGACAGTGCACCTTGGCATAACCGGTGCACCGGGTGGACCCCAACTATGTCCGTACATCCATTTCGAGGTTAACATCTGGAGAGAGAAAAAATCCCCTTCACTACAACCACACTAAATTGATGCTGAGTAAAAAAGGCACCACTCGGGACGAAAGACCTAGCCCAAACAGACTACATGCTACCAGGATTAGCAACAGTAAAAAAATAAACAACACTTTTTTTTTCCGTTTTCGTTTTCGTTTTCGTTTTCGTTTTTCGGCTGCAAAAGATGCCTTTAAAACACACAAAAAAACCCTACAAAATCGCTTGCGTCTTCGTTGGAGTAGCGCTGCCATTAAGATTATTGCAGCTGAGGAGGCTGTGGCAGAGGGGGCTGGTGTTGCCTGAGGGGCGTTGGTTTATTTCGATGTTGTGCGAAGGGCCGCAACTGCTGCCTCCTCCGTCTGTTGGCGCGCCTATGAGGGGGGAGTAGGAGGAGGGACGGGTACCGAGGGGAGGGGAGCTCATGGGTGAACCCCACTGCCGGCCCGTTGATGACCCCAAGGTGCCTTTGTTCAGCTGTGGCGACAGCGGCTGGATCGGGAGACTGTCCTGCCGTCTAGATGGCAGCATCGAAGGTGACGGTGCCTCTGTGAAGCTTCCGCCACCCATAGGGCTTACCTTCTCCGCCCGGTCCAGCAGCGGCTGCGCACGGTCGTCACTCACGTCACGTTGCGACACCACCATCACAGAGCCAGGACTCAAACTCGGTGAATCGTCACTCCCCTTCCCGCCCTGCGGCTGCAGGCTCTCACGAACCAAATCAACTAATCGTGGGTCCGCCTGAAAAGAGAGAGAGAGAAATTCAGGGAAGATGTGGGCTTGAAAAAGCTTAAAATGTTGTAAAAGTTTATAGTTTTTGTTTCGTTTTTACATAAGAAACACTTTTACTGCATCCCTTCCGGAGGTGTTAAAGCTATGAGGCAGCAGATAAACTCGCAAGCCGTGTGAACGACAGAGCGGCTGACCATAAGCCCATCAGCTTGCTGTCATATCAAAGCATATCGGACTACCATTATGTACAGAGAAAACTTGAAAAGATGAATGTACCTCCTCACGGTATCTAAAAAATGAACATTTTGAATGCAAAAAACAAAGTCGTTAGGCATACCTCCTTGGCCCAGTACACGACAGAGAGCTCAAGCACAACAAGCAGGGTGGGGATCGCCACCATCCACAAATAGTACTTCGGGTCTGCGATAGGGTGTGTATTTGAAAGCATGATGTGAGTTCCTTAGAGCGGAACATTGCCCAGTGGGGGAGGGCTTAAGCTACAGCGGACAACCCCAGAGGGGTTGCTCTTATGCATTGGCGAGAACGGGAAGATGACGTGTGTATTGTGTTAGCATTTGCCACACCACCCACTAGGGGCTGTGTGCTATCCTCTATTGTCGCCTGACAAAGGGGGTTTTTCATTTTCCCGAAACGCCCCCATGAATCCCTTTATTGTCACAAAAAAGGAAAAAAAGGCGCTTTGTGATCGTGGGGTCGCATTGCGTGTATCGGAAAACACAGCTGCGGTACATACCTGAGTACACAACCTCCCACACGCCGTAGTACTCTGCGTGCCCAAAGAACGAAGGGATGCTTGAGTAAGCTATCACAAAAGCTGTGTGTGAGGGTGGTGATGTGACATTGAGTTTGGATATCGTGAATAATACAGGTTTGTGTTGTTTTGTTATTTTATTTGATAAATTGTTGGAGTAGTTGACTTAGTTGACTTAGTTGACTTAGTTGTGTTGCCACAGTTTTGCAATCTTCACTTTTTTTGATCCCAAAGACTGTGGGAGGGATCAATCATAATAATTGATCACAATTAGCATGGTATGGCTTTGAAAAGGGTGGGTAGGGGGGCAGTAATACCGTGGTATAGCACCATCGAAATGATGAGACTCGCAAAGTGCAGCCACGTCCACGACATGAAACACAGCGCCGCCTTCGCTGTCACTGTTGTGATTGCCGCAGTCATCACGTACGTGCCTGACGTCCAGATGCCCGTCGATAACTCCATTCCTGCATCGCCATTCTCCATCAGAGGGTACAAGCAACCAAATATCACTGCAGAATGAACCTGTAGAGAGAGAAATGCAACAGTGGTCAAGTGCACAACATGTGCCGAGGAGGGGGGGCGCATACAACAAAGAAAAAAAAGTTGATGCTCACTTATCGCCCTAATGGGACTCCCATACATTAATGTCCCATAAAGCTCGCTATGAAATAACTTTTTCCCAAAAACCCCTCCGATCACTACTCCCAAAGGCGAAGTCCGTGTTCAACGGGTTCATAGATTTTCTGAAGGAAAATGCTATGCACACACATCCGCGATGCCGTAACAGGGGTGACAACGCACTCCAGTTCTGTGGCTAAGGCGTTTCAAGAACGCGTCTACGTGGGCAGAAATAAATCTGGAAGAGGGGTACGATCCGAACCACTGGCTGGCAAATGGCACAAATTGGTGCAAAAAAACACAAAGTCGTGGGTGAGCTGGCAGTCAACTGCAAACGATTGGAGGAAGACGGGCAGCACACACTTGATTCCGTTGGGTGCGGAGACAATCGCCAAATCTCGGCCGATAAGGAGGAGGCAGCGCGGGAGGCCACTAAGAAACTTGCTAAAGTTCAAAAAAATACACGGCATCAGGTGGTCGCTCTACGCTGAAGGTGGTGACTGTATGTCTCCGCAACTTCCATCCTAGCGTGACAGCCCTGGGGGGAATTCAGAACAGTACCGAGCTGTCTGCTGCTCAGCAACTGAAGGTGGAGAAGCTGTACGGGAAACTCCGGCACCCATCCTTCGTGCTTCGGAGAGGGGTGATACAGGACTATTTGTCCGCGAATGCCACCGCAGCACGGTGCCTTACAAACTCCTAGGGTATCAAGCGAAGACGTCCGCACCATCGTTTTATCGCTCATTAAAACGATGAATACGCTTACGAGGGAGCGTGGAGAGCAGGAGACTGAGATTGCGAAGGCAGTTGTACCCCACCTCTACGACAACCAAGTTTCAAAAAAAAGACAAAAAAAAAAGGCTTAACTTCGACACGTTGAAGGCAAGCATGTTCCCAGATCACGTGATTTTGACCAAAATTTTGGGGTCCAGATCACAAAAAAAAAAGGGGGTATGGGGTGCATTTTTGGGCGTTTTTGTCGATCGCATCGTCCGATTCGGTGCGATTGCAGAAAGTGATGGGGTCATTTTGGAAAAATGGACAAAATTTTATTGACTTAAATTTTTTCAAAAATATGAACCCATACTCGTAAACAAGGGTCATTTTCAGGTTTGAAAACCCAACTTCAGATGAAATTGTGGTGTTTTGAGTGGGAACACAGTAGCGCCGCAGGCGCACGGTACCCAACTTTTGTCTTTTTCTTTTTTCCTTTTCTCTGCTTTCTTTTGATTGTGCGAGCCGATTGCTCTCCACGGTGGGGTCACATGTGTGTGCAAAAACACTCTGAAGTACCCTTACTGTGAAATATGAGATTCTCTGGTTTTAGTAAGGAAAACGTACCGAGCAAAATCGTCAAAAATCTACGGTAGTCGGTAGGCGCGTAGCGCGACCCCCGTGCGCACCCAACTTTTTTTTTTTTTGTTTTTCTCGGAAAAGTACCGCAATTGACGGATCGCGATCCGTGCGAACCGTGGTGGTGACTCATCTGAAAAAATATTGAGTAGAACATCTGCAGATCGTGTGCAGGCCTAAAGCTAAATAGGGGGGTCCGGGAGGCCAAATGTCCAAAAAGGGAGAAAATAAAGGGGGGGAATTGGGGGTACGTTTTTGGGCTCCAAAAGCCTCCATATTTGCATTTTTGAGCTCAACCCAGTCTGCGGTGGGGTCAATATGAAAAAATGGACAAAATTTTAGTGACTTAAATTTTCGCAAAATATGAACCCATACTCGTAAACAAGGGTCATTTTCAGGAAAATTCGGAAAATTCCGAGATTTGGAAGCAATTTTTCTCCTGAAAATCAGTGGGTTTTCAGCCCCAAAACATACCGCGATTGGAATTTCCGGAATCCGTCCGCGCTGTGGTGGGGTCACTTTGCCGAAATGGCCAATTTTTTGGTTTTGGTCAAAATCCATGTAGGGTAAAGAGGGCCAATGTAAATCCCACAACCAGATTTTCTCTCCCTGATCCTGAACGTCTTGCAACATGAAAATGCGCGAAAACACCGGCATTTGCATTTCCGGAATTCGTCCGTTCTGTGGTGGGGTCAATTTGCCGAAATGGACAAGTTCTTGGTTTTGGTCAAAACCCGTCAGTGTAAGGTAAAGGGGGCAAGTGTTTGCCTGTAGAAACTGGAAGGGAACAGGCAGCGCCGCAGGCGCACGGTAACCAACTTTTTTTTTTTTTTTCCTTTTCTTTTTTCTCCTCTTTCTTTTGACTTTCCGAGCCAATTGCGTTCCACGGCGGGGTCACATGTACATGCAAGTCCACTATGTGGTGGTCTTACTCAACAATATTAGAACTTCTGGTTTCTTAATGAAATCCCCGTACTGCAAAAAAAAAAACGTTCCTACCAAAACCCCCAAAAATCCCGGGATGAGGGATGGACTTTAGCGCGAGCCCTGGTGCAGGGTCCTAGGTATAGGGAACGGAAAAGGTGCGGCACCTTTTCCGTTAAATTCGGATTTTTTTTTTTTTTGGGGGGGGGGGATTTTTTTTGGGTCCCCCCAAAGAAAAAAATCCCAGTAACGGGGGTCCCTCCTACACTCAGCTCACAACAGAATTTTTTGCTACCCAAAATCTCAATTTCCCATACAAAAATTCTCGCATTCAGAAGGAAAGCGCTCGCGAAACCCGAGGGGGCTCAAGGGCACACCGTGGGAGAACTCGACTCAAGTGGTCAAACGCCGAAAGAAAAGGAAGCATGCAGCGAAGCGAAAGCAAAAAAGTAGCGTACCGTGCGCCTGCGGCGCAAGATTGCAGCTCACCCTTTCCCATGACATAGTTTTGTCAGTAAAAATGTGCAATTTTAAGTGATTTTTTTTGAAATGTTGCGTACCGTGGCTTCGCCACGAACCTTTGGGTGTCATGAGCGTCGTTTCTTTTTGTAAATGTACTGAGGTTACTGATAAGCGCACGATTCTTTCGTGCCACCCATTCTTGGATGGGTAGCATCGTTGTCGTTGGAGTAATGATTTTTTGAGGCTGTTGTGGGGTGGTACATTTTCCGCGCGCAGCGCGGAAATTTTTTTTTTGCAGCACCTTTTCCGTTTCCGTTTTTTTTATTTCGACCTAGAACCCTGCCTGGTGCCGCCGCAGGCGGCTTTTTTTTTTTTTCCAAACCATCCCAAAAAGGCTGTTTTTCGACGATTTGACACTCGATCTTTTCATATATTTTTTTTACGGTCACTTTAGTCACCAAACTTACCCCCTAAGTAGCCTGCGGCCTTCGTGCAAATAAAGGGGGGGAACTCATTTTCAAAAATGTCGGGAGAAAGGAGGCGATTTAGCTTTTGGCCTGATCGTGTGCGAGCACTTTTTTTTTTTTTTTTTTTTTTTCCAAAATTCCTGAAAACCAGATCATGATCACGATCTGGGAAAAAGCTTGGTTGAAGGCCCTGAAAAAAAAAACAAAAAAAAAAAAAAAAAAATGGAAAGGACCCAGGCCTGGGCCTAAAGTGGGTGCCCGGGGCCCGATTTTGATTTTATTTTATTTTTTCTAAGGATTTTACACGGGGGAAAAATTATTTTTTCTAAGGATTTTATACGGGGAAAATTTATTTTTCTAAGGGTTTTTCTTAGGGGAAAAAGTCTGGGGGGTCGGGCCGGGCCCCGTGTGGCTGAGAATAACTCGCACTCTGCCCGGGAGTGCGGTACCAAGCCATAATGAACAAAAAAAGTCTCCACCCCGCTTCCTTCGGTCTCGTCCCTTTCACCTCCCGCACAACAGAATAAATAATAATACAGTATGGTGCGTGTGACTGCAAACGTCGAGGGAACCTTGCTTCTTGCAGTGCTGCAAGTGCTCGCCACCACGGTGGTAGCAAAGTGCATTGCGTTGGCGCACTTGGGCAGGCCCTGACGGCACTGAGGAACGAAAAAGAAAAATAATTCAGCGCCTCCCAGGTCTGCACCTTTAAAAAAAATTTGCCTGCGGCGCCATTTTCCCTTTTTTGCTCTGCAAAAAAGGATTCGCTGAGTGGCTTTGTGGTATAAAAGCTGCATTTTTTATACTGTACCCTAATTTTTTTTCGCCTGCGGCGCCGTTTTATATTCATCCCGAACATTCGGGGTGCACGTAGCGCGTAGCGCGCCCGGGTTTAGGACCCCTTCTTGAATTTCGAGGGGGCGGTTCACGTTACAGTGGGTCCAGAATCATAGTTCAATTTAACCCCGCTAAGCAACTCGCTGGTGGTAATGACCAAAACGTGTATC
Source organism: Rhynchopus sp. YZ270_cl-10 (assembly GCA_964035575.1). Classification (NCBI taxonomy): domain Eukaryota; phylum Euglenozoa; class Diplonemea; order Diplonemida; family Diplonemidae; genus Rhynchopus; species Rhynchopus sp. YZ270_cl-10. The sequence goes on from OZ037879.1 coordinate 829,932, forward strand.
AGCCAAGAACTTGCCCATTTTTTTCAAAATGACCCCGTGACAGTGAGGGTAAAAGCTCGGAAAACCCGAAAAAGGCCAAAAAAAAAACCCCGAAAAGGGAAAACCGAGAACATATTTCGGCAGGGGGCAGCGTGTTCTCAGAAAAATCCAAAAATTGCCTGTAAAAATCCTTAGAAAAAACCTGGGTGCCCGATCCAAAAAAATGGAAAAAACCCCAGGGTGCCCGCCCACCCCTGAAAGGACCATACCACACTCCACACCAGCCACCGGACAATTGAGTCTCGTGAGAGCCGTCCACTCTTGGACCCACGCAGGTCGTAGTAGAGCATGGGGTGGCGCAGGATCTCCTGCCCGTCCACGTCGTACTCGAAGAGCCCCATCACCAAGGGTGGGAGAAGTGTGAAGATCATGTTGTAGTTGATAATCACCCACGAGTCGAACAGCGTCTGCCCAGTGAACCCTGCGAAGGCAGAGTACGCAATCTGGCACAACGCATACACAAGGTTCTTGTAAAAGGAATACTGAATGAGGTAAGAGTTCTTCAGCAACGCGTACCGCCCGTGCACAGCAAGAAGCGGAACAAGGTGCCTAAAGCGGGGAATCGAATAATCCGACGACCGTTCTGCCTGGCTCCCCTCAAGCCCCATGATCCCAACACCCACCTTCGCGCGCTGAATCATCGACACGTCGTTTGCCCCGTCGCCCACCCCAAGGCAGGTGATTCCCTGGCCCTGCAGCGTGCCCACCACCTCCGCCTTCTGGATAGGTGTCACACGGCAACAGATGGCGCCCCCAACAATACGCGACAGCGTCGTGAACAGCTCCCGGCACTCATCATCGCCGAAGACGACCTCAAGGGTCAGTCCGTCAATGAGAAGGCAGATCTCGGACTTCTCCACGGGCGACTGAATCGTACCCATGTTATTTCGGAAGGAGGGCTGCTTGCTGCGCTTCATGAAGGTGTTGAAGTTCGAGTTTGTCCCGTTGAGGGTGTTCCCGTTGTTCCCGTTGTTCACGTTGTTGTGCGAGATGTTGTTCGTCGACTGCCCGAGTGAGGCGAAGGAGTTGTAGGATGAGAGCTCCTGCGAGTTCTTGCGAGCGTACGGCGGTGACCCGTACGGGTCTGGTATAGAGGAGAAGGACTCGACCTCAGTGATGGCGTTGTTCAGCTCCGTCCGCACGTGGGCGAGCTTGAGCTGCGCCTCGTTCTCCTTATCTGCGATGTTGGAGTGCAGCGGGGAGAGCGACATAGGCGACCCTGGCGAAGGCGGTGACGACCCGCCTGCCCGCCACCCCGCCACATCAGGGTTGATGATGACTGTGGATGCGGAGATGACGTTCGAAGACTTTCCGATGTTGACTGCAGTCTCCTTCTTGTCACCTGTCAACACCCAGATCACAACAGCAGCAGCCTTGAAGTAGGCGATGGTCTCCGGCACGCCATCCTGCAGCTTGTCCTCGATACCCGTAGCGCCGATGAGCAGCATGTTGCGCTCCATCTCAAGGGAGGCTGTGTCCAGTGCGTCTTGCTTCCCGTGCAGGGTTGCCGTTGCCTTGTCCCATGAGTTTGTCCGCCACGTTGTGTACGCCGCCTCACGAAGCGGCTTCCACGCAAAGCACAACGTACGCAGCCCCGAGCAGGCAAAGTTGTGCAGCGCACCCTCCACCTTGCTGTCGATGTCCGACTTCTCGCAGCGTGCCATCACCGCGGCGTCTGAACCCTTTGTAAGAAGCACAAGACCATAAGAAGGGTGCCGCACAATGACAGACATCATCTTCCGCTCTGAAGAAAACGGCAGCGTGCACAGCAGTGTCATCTTCAGCGGCTGTGAGGTGTTCGGTATGCGTAGGGTGATCTGCGCATCGGTTCTATCGGTGAGGACATAGCCGTTCGACTGTGCAGACAACGCCAGTGCCACTTCGTCCGTAGAGTCACCAGCGAACTGGTAAACAGGGGAAAGAGTGTGGTCGAGTGCCGCGTTCTCATACGTCGTGTCGTGTGCCTCAGACACAGAGGGGATGAGGGTGCTACACGCAGCCATGCTCTGCAGCAGCATGTGCGTGGAGAAGCTCTCAGGGTACTTCCCCGAAAAGGCACGTCCGCGTGATAGGTTCTCGAAGAAGTCTGATGAGAAGAAGCCGTCGCTGTGCATCGAGCGCACCATCTCGCCAGCATGTCGCAGCTCGTCAAATGTATTCCCAGAAACGTACGCGGACGCAAAAAGCATTTTATTTTCGGTCAACGTCCCGGTTTTGTCAGAACAAATCGTTTGCACCTGGCTCAGCTCTTCGTTCAGCGACGCTGTTTTGGCCTTCATCGCCAGGTCCCTCTCTTCATCGTACATGCGTAGGTCCCACTCCATGAACTTTGCCTGAAACAACTTGCAGAACTCGATGCTGAGGAATAGCGAAATCGGCATCATCAACGCAAGCAGGACGAAGTACGTCAGATACTGCTTCACGAAGTAGAGCGCCACGTGGTACTCATCGTTGTAGTACTTGATGTAGAAGGCATTGCTTTGTGACGAGGCGTATGCGAAGTACACAGACCCCCCTGTGAGAAGCAATATGCACAGCTGCTGTGCAGCAAGGATGTACTGGATCAGCTTGGAGAGCTTCTGGTCTATCCGCGAGATCTTGACCGGCGGCTTTGTCAGGTTCTGCGACATCTTTGTGTTAACCCCCGTGTAGACAGCCATCCCGAAGGTGAAGGAGGTCTGCCGGACGTAGCAACCTCGCAGCACAATATTGTTGAGATCGACTGGCGTCGTGAAGTCGAGGGTCTCCGACGTGAGCAGGCCGTCCCATGCAGAGAGCTTTGGGGAGGGCGACTCGCACGCAATGTGCATCGCAAACTGGTTGAAGTTCTCTGCCTCCTTGAGCGCCTTGGTGCTTGCGACGACCGACTTCTTCTTCAGGTTCGTCTCCCCGTCGAGGTTCGCTGTCTCGATGTAGCAGCCCTCATCCTCCCGCCCTGAGGACAGCAGAAGGATGTCTGCCGGCACCTCCTGGTCCTCGTCCAGACAGAGGATGTCCCCAGCGTGCACTTCGCGCGAGGCTATCAACCTTAGCGACGACGTCTCGTAGTCAAGCACCTTCACCTTCCGAGAGTTTGCACGCGAGTCCTCCTTGTGGCGTTTGATGTCTTCGTAGGCGTCGCGCAGCATCGCCACCCCTACAACAAAGAGAAGAGGCGCAATCGTGGTCACCGGTACCACAGGCGAGACGCCAGGGATCAAGGCAAAACACATGTTGACGAAGAAGTAGATATTCGAGACCTTCTGGAACTGCAGGCAGAGGTTCTTCGGGATAAAGTTGATGAAGGTGTACTTTGAGGTCACAATCAGGTTGTCGGGGAGGTCTGGGTTCGGGTTTGCGCCCCAGGTTGCGCGGGAGGCTTTGTTACGGCAGCGGACGTGCATCAGAGATGGGCCTTCACTTGAGAGCGCAGCAGCGTCGTACACAGGGCGCTCCCGTGACGCAGACGGCGGGGAGGGCCCTGTGGCTTCCATCTCCACCGCCCCACCCAGCAGCGTCCCTTCAAGCTCCGACATCCGTGACGCCTCTGCAACACTGCCTGTGTGGCTCCGCATTAGCTCAGCCAGCCGAAGTATGCTACCCTGCTTACAGCAGCATGAATGGTATGGGCGTTGTGTATGTCTGATAGTGGCATAGAAGGGTGGTGAGAGGGGAGGAAGGGGAGGGGGAGGGGAGGGGGGGTCAAAAAAAATATAAAAAGATAGCGTTCAGTCAGGGCATATCCTAAGTCTGTACCCGGTACCCGCGGGTTTTTGAAAAAAAGTGCGCCCCTTTTTTTTGCACGGCTATAAGGTCCCACGTTGCCCCTTTTTTTTGCACGAGGGGTCTAGGGGAAAGGGGAAACCTACTTGACAAAAGTGCCCGTAAAAAAAATATTTGGAAAGATCTGGTGCGAAACAGTCCAAAAACACCATTCGGTGGGAAAAAATTCACCCCCTATGGGGTGGCCCGTGGTCGCAGCGAAGTGTCGTTTTCTAGTTTTTGTGTACCTGTGTACTGTGTACTGTATATTTGGGTTTGCTAATCCTTAACACTCGCAAACCCCTGTGTGTGGGTTTTTGGGTGGTTTTTGCCCACAAACGGCTTTGTCGTTTTTGGGTGTGAAAACGTGGGTTGTGTGACAAGGCAAAGGGCACGTGTGCACGACCGTGTGTGGCCCACGCAGGGTTCTGATAACGCGCAAGCGTGTTTTCGGCGCCACATACACGGGTCTGGGCCAAAAAACCGGGTTTTGTGTTGAAACTTGTGGTTTTGGGTGCAAAACGCCTGTTTTGCCTATATAATCCTTAAAGAACACACGGTTTCAAAGGCGTTTCCACGTAAACTCGCGACATGAAAATGGGAATTAAAAACAAATCTCTCAGAGATCTGATTTATTGAAGTTCTCTTGTTGTAGTCTTTTTTGGGGAAGGGAGTTATCAGAAATGGCCCAATCTTTCCAATGCCGAAAAAATCTTACACTTTGGTGACTCTGCGAAATGTCGACAATCCAAACGATTGGTGGACCCCGTGTGTACTGTGTATACTGTGTATACTGTGTATACTGTGTATACTGTGTATACTGTGTATACTGTGTATACTGTGTATACTGTGTATACTGTGTATACTGTGTATACTGTGTATACTGTGTATACTGTGTATACTGTGTATACTGTGTATACTGTGTATACTGTGTATACTGTGTATACTGTGTATACTGTGTATACTGTGTACTGAGGAAATTGACCAAAAACGAGAACTTGTCCATTTCGGCAAATTGACCCCACCACTGGCCGGACGGATTCCGGAAATGCAAATGCCGATGTTTAAAAGCGCCACCAACGATGAAACCTGGAAAAAAAATCAGAAAAAAATCCGCCCCTTTTTTTTGCACCCTTTTGGCAAATTTGGCCGCTCAGACCTCATATTTAGGATATGCCCTGCGTTCAGTCTTGTTCATGTTCAAATAGTGAAAATAAAAAACTGTTATCTGAGTTTAAGCTAGTCTGATAAAGAAAGAAACGAAATCAAAAAAAAGAATTTTTCGCTGATCGCACCGGATTTTTGTGGAGTGTGTAGGAACAAAATCAAAAACTTTTCTGTGGATAAGTTGTGTCGTGTTTACATCGCTCTCACCAAAAATTCGGGCACACTCAGATATGTTTTCATTTCCTCCCCTACAATCTTTGCAAGGCAGTTGTCTCAAAAAAAAAAAAATACTGATGAAGGTGGTCATTCCATAAAGGGGAGGGGATCGACGTATTATGATAGCTAAAATTTACGCCCGTTCTTTTGAAAATGTTTCAGTAAGGAACCAGAGGGTGATAACAAATAGCTACTCCACAAATCGGGTCGAGAAAAAAATGTCGTGAATCAGAAAGGGTTGTCGTTCGGTTCAAAACGCACGTTGCGATCAGAGCCTTGTTTGCATCTTCAAATGCGAGTATCCGTAAAAATTTTGGGCAGTATGTACTGTATGTACTGTATGTACTGTATGTACTGTATGTACTGTATGTACTGTATGTACTGTATGTACTGTATGTACTGTATGTACTGTATGTACTGTTTGTACTGTATGTACTGTATGTACTGTATGTACTGTATGTACTGTATGTAAACTTTTTTGGGATTTTTCTTTTATTTCCCAACCCAACAACAAAGATAAAGCGTGAATTTTATTTTTCCTTCCTTCAAAACTTCACACACAGCGCTTTTTGGTTTTTGGGAGACACACAAGGTGCCAGGTTCTATGATACCCTGCACCTGTTTGTCATGTTGCTTCCCGTGCAATACATGGAGAAACGTTTCGCACTCGAAACTAGGGTTTTTGATAAAAAAAAAATAAACAAAGCACAAAAACCAGCGTGTGTGGAAGAAAAAAAGAAGAGGGAAAATATTTTTCTGATTCAAAGTCGTGTCTATGTTTTGGGTACGGGGCGGAGAATAAAATCTGTTCGATAAAAGAAACACAAGCTTTTTGTTTTATCTTGTTCAACAACTCGCGTATGCGACTAGGTCGTAAACGAAAAAAATTTTCTTCACAGCACAAGGGGTGAGGAAGAAGAAAAGAAAGCGAATAAAAACGAAAAAACAATGTTTTCTGAATGTGATGATGGTGTTGGGGTGGGGAAAATAAAACAGCTCCAAGAAAAGCTCCTGCGTCAATTTTCTTTTTGCTAAGAAAATTGAAACCGCACCTCACTTTTCCTCTTTATGTTTTTCCCCCACCCCCGCAAATAATAAAGCAATAAAAACAATAAAGACAAAAGGGAGAGGTTGTGGTGAAACGCACACACCTCGACCTGTCGGTGAAACGTGGCTCTACTCCAACCCCTGGATTAGAAAAATGGCAGAAGGAGGAGGAGTAGGCTACGGTGTTGAATTTCCTTCGAGCATTGCATGTAATCATTAAAAAAATAAAGTTCAAGGTACAATAATAGGTCTACTCCCCCTTTAATTGCTAAGAAAAAAAGGGGGTGTGCTGTGGAAACTCCGCGCGATTTTCGAAACCACCATAGGATCCTGGCGATTTGCCTGGGTGGTGCTGATGCGACCGGTGATCGACGACAATTTGCCGTCTATGCATTCTGTGTTCCTAGCGTACGAAGAAGGATGTAGCATACCTGCAGAAGAGCAGAGTGCTGGGCGCATCGTAGATTACTGCTACAGGGTGGAGTTCCACAGCACACCCCGCTTTTTTTCCGATAGCAATTACTTATTTGGGATGTTTTTTTGAAAACTTGGTTGTATTAGTGTAGCCACCTAGAGTGTGCACCACTATACTAAACATTATTACGTCACCGCAGACGAGCGCGATGATCTCTCTTGTGTGGCAGATGTCACATTGATGGAGCTATGATACTACTACCCGCCGGGCCATCATCAGATGGGGGCGGAGCGGAGGGGGGTTTATTGATGACGGATATCTTCCGTTTTTTGGGAGCAGTTTTGTCGCAGGCTCTGGGAGAAGGCGCGCGATTTCTTTTTCAAGAACATGTTGATGGATTCTGTTTACTTATGTATTTTTTCTGGGAAAAAAAAATTCCTCAAATCACCCCATGTTGTAAGATGAATCTGAAACTTCAAAAAATCACACATTTTCCATACTTTCCACAGTGCCCAATTATCACAGATAGATGAAGTCATGGGGGTTTGATCGCCTTGCATGCTCAAGGGCAAGTTGTGTGTCTGCAGCAGTGCGTCTGCTCTCTACGAGCTCAGCAGCTTGGGCAGACACAATACGTTTGTACTTGTCGACGATACCCTTGACGATAAGTTTGTGCTTGTCGACTTCGGCACGAGCCTCGCACAGGAGTGCCATGAGGTCCTCTTGCATGGGTGGTGGTTCCGGGTGTGTGAAGGACACAGCATGTGGGTCTGGTGTCACCCTGTTAACCTTCGTCTTCCGGTCGACCTCTGCATACCACCGCTCCCGGCAGTACAGCCAGATGTCCAGAAGGAACTTCAGCACAGCCGCATTCCCCACCCACTCGCCAAGGTTCTCCCCCACATCCACCAGCGCCTCGTTCTCCTGCGACACCCCCAGAAACGCAACCACAGCAAACGCAAACTCAAGCAGCCCAAGCAACACCTCCACCCAGTTCTCCACCCACCGTGAGAACGGCTTGTCTTTCAGCACGGTGGCAGTCCAGATCAGCGGCATGCAGGTAATAAGCCCCGCCCGGCCTGCACAGTTCACAAGCGTCTGTGGGTTCCACCCAAAGAGAACGCCGATGGAGCCCGTGAAGATGAGCTGTATGGCGAAGTACTCGCTGTGCTCAAAGCGGTACCCGTCGAAGACACAGGCAGACGCACGCAGCGCATGTGTCGGTGTCTGTTCACGCCACTCCCACCGTGCGGCGACGTACCGATCCAGCCAGCGCGTCGCCGGCACAGCAGCAGTGACGTATGTCTTCCGAGCACGATTTGCCAGCCACAGCAGCCATGCAATCACCCCTGCAGACAGCAGCAGAATGCCCATGCCCACACCCAGATCGGCGTGGCTTCCGTGAAGCACCAACGCAGTGGCGCCTTGCATGATAGGCGTCCACAGCAGCTCCAACACAAGGCACACCACCGGGACAGGCATTGCACGGAGAGAGGCCAGCACACCTGGCGTGCCGTACACACTGCTGTGCACCAAGGCTCCGAGGCACGTCGTCAGGATGAGCATGGTGATGATCACGGTGTTCCCGATGGCAGCACCACGTTCCTCGCGGAGTGTGTCTCTGCCGATTCTGAGCTGCGAGGGGCTCAGGACAAACGGCGTCGGTGTTGCCGTGTTGCGTGGGCACTCCAGCATGCGGAGGTACATCTGTGCACGCGCCACACGCGACAGGCCGTGCGACGTCATGGTGAACGACCCCGTCACCACCGTCGTCGCCAAGGCACCACCAGTCACCCCTGTAGCCGTTGCGGTTGTGGTCCACTCTGTGTACTCCTCCAACACTGCGCTCCCATCATCGGGCTGGCTCAGCAGCGGCTGCGGTGTGAGTGTTGTCAGTGTCGGTGCCGGTGTGTCCGGTGGAGCTGTCTGCAGCGGGGTCGTGGTGGGCGCAGTTGTAGGAGCAGCCGTCTTTGGGGCAGGTGTGGCCGGAGGACGCGTGTGCCCCGGTGTCAGTGTAGAAGGCACAGCAGTGTCCGGTGCAGGTGTCTGCGGGGGAAGCGTCTCAGGGATGGCTGTGTCGGGTGCTGGCGTGGGTGGGGGCTGGGTGTTTCCTGGTGTGAGTGTAGATGGCAACGCAGTTTCTGGAGCTTCGGTTTTTGGCGCGTCTGTTGCAGGTGGGTCAGTTGCGGGTGGGTCAGTTGCAGGTGCGTCAGTTGCAGGTGGGTCTGTGGCAGGAGGATCTGTAGCAGGTGGGTCGGTTGCAGGTGGGTCAGTTGCAGGTGCGTCAGTTGCAGGTGGGTCTGTGGCAGGAGGATCTGTAGCAGGTGGATCAGTTGCAGGTGCGTCTGTATCGGGTGCGACTGTCATCGCAAACGGCGCCATGGTGTTCGGATTCTTCCACACACGCACCGACCCGTCCGCCGATCCACTAGCAATGAAGCGCACATCCTTCGAGAACCGCACACTGCGGACCGCACTTGTGTGTCCCTTCATGTCGAGGATGAGGGTTAGCGAGCTGTCTGGCACCCACATCTTCACGTTGTTATCCCCGTCACCTGCGGACACTATGTACGCACCGTTGGTCGAGTACGCAATGGAGTTCACCCACTCTGTATGCCCACGGAAGGTGGCCTCTGCTTTCTGCGTGGCGAGGTCCCAGATGATCACTGTCTTGTCCCTACTACCGCTTGCAACCTTTTTCCCATCTGGAGAGTAGGCCACAGTCATAACATGGTCTGTGTGCCCTGTCAGGGTAAACTCCACGGACTTGCTTGCCACATTCCACACGATGACGTCTGTACCACCACAGGACACTATGCGGGTGTCGTCTGGAGAGAACTCTACACCCCGCACCTGGCCTAACCCTGCCGGACCATGCCAGAGCACGTAGGCCACCGCACCAGAAGAAGTCCACACACGCACAGCGTTACCCGAATCCCCGGTCACAATCTGCGTACCCCCACTCGAGAACGCGACACTTTTCACAGTGGCCCCACCACCAACAGAAACGGTCTGCTGCACGGTACCGTCACTGACACGCCATATCTTGAGGGACGAATCAGTACCGCCAGTTGCCACAGTTGCCCCATCCGGTGAGTACCTCACAGCCCGCACCCAACCCTCCGCATCGCTCGAAAAGGACTGTACCTTATCTCCAGTCGACGTGTCTAACTCATGTAGGTCATATATTTCTTTGCCGTTCACAACTTTATAGCCTCCAGTTAAGAGACGCGTCCCAGAAGGGGAATAGTCGATGGCATAGACAAACTCTCCCGAGGGGACCCGGATCCCTCCCACGCAGTTCGGGTCGTCGCCACTATTGCAGGGAAGAAGGAGTTGTAGGTGTAACGAAACTGCCCACAAAGCGAGGATCGTCATAAAAGAGTAGTTGACAACGTGCTAAAACACGTCTGAGTCGAGCTCATGCAAAGGATGTGTACGTGGGTTGTATTTAAAAGGGCACCCCTACTCCCACATCTCCTGAACAGTGTGGTTGTTTTGGGGGTGTTAAGGAGGCAGGAGGGAAATGCATGAGAGTTAGGCAGGAAGTGAGATACGTCAGCAGAGATCAGGAGGTGCGTTCAAGATGCAAGACGAATCTAATAAAAAAACCGTCATGAATTTAGTTAAACCAGTTGACAGTACCTCACACTTTTCTGTATAATAAACAAACCAAGAGAATAATAGAAAAGTAAATTCTAGAAAATACTTGTGTTTTCTAGTTTATAAAGACTGCTGTTCCGGCCACCCTCAGTCCCTCCCTCAGTCCCCTGGCTATCCCCCTCCCCCCTGCTAGATCCGACCAAAAACCGGACCAAAACGCATGCAAAAGAACGCGACCAAAACAGCGCGTTGAAACGCGTGCAAAAGGGCGCGACCAAAACAGCGAGTTTAAACGCATGCAAAAGAACACGACCAAAACAGCGCGTTGAAACGCGTGCAAAAGAACGCGACCAAAACAGCGCGTTGAAACGCATGCAAAAGAACGCGATCAAAACAGCCCGTTGAAACGCGTGCAAAAGGACGCGATCAAAACAGCGCGTTGAAACGCGTGCAAAAGGGCGCGACCAAAACAGCGCGTTGAAACGCGTGCAAAAGAACGCGACCAAAACAGCGAGTTTAAACGCATGCAAAAGAACGCGATCAAAACAGCCCGTTGAAACGCGTGCAAAAGAACGCGACCAAAACAGCGCGTTGAAACGCATGCAAAAGAACGCGACCAAAACAGCGCGTTGAAACGCGTGCAAAAGAACGCGACCAAAACAGCGCGTTGAAACGCATGCAAAAGAACGCGATCAAAACAGCCCGTTAAAACGCGTGCAAAAGAACGCGACCAAAACAGCGCGTTGAAACGCATGCAAAAGAACGCGATCAAAACAGCGCGTTGAAACGCGTGCAAAAGAACGCGACCAAAACAGCGCGTTGAAACGCATGCAAAAGAACGCGACCAAAACAGCGCGTTGAAACGCATGCAAAAGAACGCGATCAAAACAGCCCGTTGAAACGCGTGCAAAAGGACGCGATCAAAACAGCGCGTTGAAACGCGTGCAAAAGAACACGACCAAAACAGCGCGTTGAAACGCGTGCAAAAGAACGCGACCAAAACAGCGAGTTTAAACGCATGCAAAAGAACGCGATCAAAACAGCCCGTTGAAACGCGTGCAAAAGAACGCGACCAAAACAGCGCGTTGAAACGCATGCAAAAGAACGCGACCAAAACAGCGCGTTGAAACGCGTGCAAAAGAACGCGACCAAAACAGCGCGTTGAAACGCATGCAAAAGAACGCGATCAAAACAGCCCGTTAAAACGCGTGCAAAAGAACGCGACCAAAACAGCGCGTTGAAACGCATGCAAAAGAACGCGATCAAAACAGCGCGTTGAAACGCGTGCAAAAGAACGCGACCAAAACAGCGCGTTGAAACGCATGCAAAAGAACGCGACCAAAACAGCGCGTTGAAACGCATGCAAAAGAACGCGATCAAAACAGCCCGTTGAAACGCGTGCAAAAGAACGCGACCAAAACAGCGCGTTGAAACGCATGCAAAAGAACGCGATCAAAACAGCGCGTTGAAACGCGTGCAAAAGAACGCGACCAAAACAGCGCGTTGAAACGCATGCAAAAGAACGCGATCAAAACAGCGCGTTGAAACGCGTGCAAAAGAACGCGACCAAAACAGCGCGTTGAAACGCGTGCAAAAGAACGCGACCAAAACAGCGCGTTGAAACGCATGCAAAAGAACGCGATCAAAACAGCCCGTTGAAACGCGTGCAAAAGAACGCGACCAAAACAGCGCGTTGAAACGCATGCAAAAGAACGCGATCAAAACAGCCCGTTGAAACGCGTGCAAAAGAACGCGACCAAAACAGCGCGTTGAAACGCGTGCAAAAGAACGCGACCAAAACAGCGCGTTGAAACGCATGCAAAAGAACGCGACCAAAACAGCGCGTTGAAACGCATGCAAAAGAACGCGATCAAAACAGCCCGTTGAAACGCGTGCAAAAGAACGCGACCAAAACAGCGCGTTGAAACGCGTGCAAAAGAACGCGACCAAAACAGCGCGTTGAAACGCATGCAAAAGGACACGACCAAAACAGCGCGTTGAAACGCGTGCAAAAGAACGCGATCAAAACAGCGCGTTGAAACGCATGCAAAAGAACGCGATCAAAACAGCCCGTTGAAACGCGTGCAAAAGAACGCGACCAAAACAGCGCGTTGAAACGCATGCAAAAGGACACGACCAAAACAGCGCGTTGAAACGCGTGCAAAAGAACGCGATCAAAACAGCGCGTTGAAACGCATGCAAAAGAACGCGACCAAAACAGCGCGTTGAAACGCGTGCAAAAGAACGCGACCAAAACAGCGCGTTGAAACGCATGCAAAAGAACGCGATCAAAACAGCGCGTTGAAACGCGTGCAAAAGAACGCGATCAAAACAGCGCGTTGAAACGCGTGCAAAAGAACGCGATCAAAACAGCGCGTTGAAACGCATGCAAAAGAACGCGATCAAAACAGCGCGTTGAAACGCGTGCAAAAGAACGCGATCAAAACAGCGCGTTGAAACGCATGCAAAAGAACGCGATCAAAACAGCCCGTTGAAACGCGTGCAAAAGAACGCGATCAAAACAGCGCGTTGAAACGCGTGCAAAAGAACGCGATCAAAACAGCGCGTTGAAACGCATGCAAAAGAACGCGATCAAAACAGCCCGTTGAAACGCGTGCAAAAGAACGCGACCAAAACAGCGCGTTGAAACGCGTGCAAAAGAACGCGACCAAAACAGCGCGTTGAAACGCATGCAAAAGAACGCGATCAAAACAGCGCGTTGAAACGCGTGCAAAAGAACGCGACCAAAACAGCGCGTTGAAACGCATGCAAAAGGACACGACCAAAACAGCGCGTTGAAACGCGTGCAAAACAACGCGATCAAAACAGCGCGTTGAAACGCATGCAAAAGAACGCGACCAAAACAGCGCGTTGAAACGCGTGCAAAAGAACGCGATCAAAACAGCGCGTTGAAACGCATGCAAAAGAACGCGATCAAAACAGCCCGTTGAAACGCATGCAAAAGAACACGACCAAAACAGCGCGTTGAAACGCATGCAAAAGAACGCGATCAAAACAGCGCGTTGAAACGCGTGCAAAAGAACGCGATCAAAACAGCGCGTTGAAACGCATGCAAAAGAACACGACCAAAACAGCGCGTTGAAACGCGTGCAAAAGAACGCGACCAAAACAGCGCGTTGAAACACGTGCAAAAGAACGCGATCAAAACAGCGCGTTGAAACGCGTGCAAAAGAACGCGATCAAAACAGCGCGTTGAAACGCATGCAAAAGAACGCGACCAAAACAGCGCGTTGAAACGCGTGCAAAAGAACGCGATCAAAACAGCGCGTTGAAACGCGTGCAAAAGGACGCGATCAAAACAGCGCGTTGAAACGCATGCAAAAGAACGCGATCAAAACAGCGCGTTGAAACGCGTGCAAAAGGACGCGACCAAAACAGCGCGTTGAAACGCATGCAAAAGAACGCGATCAAAACAGCGCGTTGAAACGCGTGCAAAAGAACGCGACCAAAACAGCGCGTTGAAACGCGTGCAAAAGAACGCGACCAAAACAGCGCGTTGAAACGCGTGCAAAAGAACGCGATCCAAACAGCGCGTTGAAACGCATGCAAAAGAACGAGACCAAAACAGCGCGTTGAAACGCATGCAAAAGAACGCGATCAAAACAGCGCGTTGAAACGCGTGCAAAAGAACGCGATCAAAACAGCGCGTTGAAACGCGTGCAAAAGGACGCGACCAAAACAGCGCGTTGAAACGCGTGCAAAAGGACGCGACCAAAACAGCGCGTTGAAACGCATGCAAAAGGACGCGACCAAAACAGCGCGTTGAAACGCATGCAAAAGAACGCGACCAAAACAGCGCGTTGAAACGCATGCAAAAGAATGCGACCAAAACAGCGCGTTGAAACGCGTGCAAAAGAACGCGATCCAAACAGCGCGTTGAAACGCATGCAAAAGAACGCGATCAAAACAGCCCGTTGAAACGCATGCAAAAGAACACGACCAAAACAGCGCGTTGAAACGCATGCAAAAGAACGCGATCAAAACAGCGCGTTGAAACGCATGCAAAAGAACGCGATCAAAACAGCCCGTTGAAACGCGTGCAAAAGAACGCGATCAAAACAGCGCGTTGAAACGCATGCAAAAGAACGCGATCAAAACAGCCCGTTGAAACGCGTGCAAAAGAACGCGATCAAAACAGCGCGTTGAAACGCATGCAAAAGAACGCGACCAAAACAGCGCGTTGAAACGCGTGCAAAAGAACGCGACCAAAACAGCGCGTTGAAACGCGTGCAAAAGAACGCGATCCAAACAGCGCGTTGAAACGCATGCAAAAGAACGCGACCAAAACAGCGCGTTGAAACGCATGCAAAAGAACGCGATCAAAACAGCGCGTTGAAACGCGTGCAAAAGAACGCGATCAAAACAGCGCGTTGAAACGCGTGCAAAAGGACGCGACCAAAACAGCGCGTTGAAACGAATGCAAAAGAACGCGATCAAAACAGCGCGTTGAAACGCGTGCAAAAGAACGCGACCAAAACAGCGCGTTGAAACGCGTGCAAAAGAACGCGAGCCAAACAGCGCGTTGAAACGCATGCAAAAGAACGCGACCAAAACAGCGCGTTGAAACGCATGCAAAAGAACGCGATCAAAACAGCGCGTTGAAACGCGTGCAAAAGAACGCGATCAAAACAGCGCGTTGAAACGCGTGCAAAAGGACGCGACCAAAACAGCGCGTTGAAACGCATGCAAAAGGACGCGACCAAAACAGCGCGTTGAAACGCATGCAAAAGAACGCGACCAAAACAGCGCGTTGAAACGCATGCAAAAGAATGCGACCAAAACAGCGCGTTGAAACGCGTGCAAAAGAACGCGATCCAAACAGCGCGTTGAAACGCATGCAAAAGAACGCGACCAAAACAGCGCGTTGAAACGCATGCAAAAGAACGCGACCAAAACAGCGCGTTGAAACGCATGCAAAAGGACGCGACCAAAACAGCGCGTTGAAACGCATGCAAAAGAACGCGACCAAAACAGCGCGTTGAAACGCATGCAAAAGAACGCGACCAAAACAGCGCGTTGAAACGCGTGCAAAAGAACGCGATCAAAACAGCGCGTTGAAACGCATGCAAAAGAACGCGATCTAACAGCGCGTTGAAACGCGTGCAAAAGAACGCGACCAAAACAGCGCGTTGAAACGCGTGCAAAAGAACGCGACCAAAACAGCGCGTTGAAACGCATGCAAAAGAACACGACCAAAACAGCGCGTTGAAACGCATGCAAAAGAACGCGATCTAACAGCGCGTTGAAACGCGTGCAAAAGAACGCGACCAAAACAGCGCGTTGAAACGCGTGCAAAAGAACGCGACCAAAACAGCGCGTTGAAACGCATGCAAAAGAACGCGACCAAAACAGCGCGTTGAAACGCATGCAAAAGAACACGACCAAAACAGCGCGTTGAAACGCATGCAAAAGAACGCGATCTAACAGCGCGTTGAAACGCGTGCAAAAGAACGCGACCAAAACAGCGCGTTGAAACGCATGCAAAAGAACACGACCAAAACAGCGCGTTGAAACGCATGCAAAAGAACGCGACCAAAACAGCGCGTTGAAACGCATGCAAAAGAACACGACCAAAACAGCGCGTTGAAACGCGTGCAAAAGGACGCGATCAAAACAGCGCGTTGAAACGCGTGCAAAAGAACGCGATCAAAACAGCGCGTTGAAACGCGTGCAAAAGAACGCGATCAAAACAGCGCGTTGAAACGCATGCAAAAGAACGCGACCAAAACAGCGCGTTGAAACGCATGCAAAAGAACGCGACCAAAACAGCGCGTTGAAACGCGTGCAAAAGAACGCGACCAAAACAGCGCGTTGAAACGCATGCAAAAGAACGCGATCAAAACAGCCCGTTGAAACGCGTGCAAAAGAACGCGACCAAAACAGCGCGTTGAAACGCATGCAAAAGAACGCGATCAAAACAGCCCGTTGAAACGCGTGCAAAAGAACGCGACCAAAACAGCGCGTTGAAACGCATGCAAAAGAACGCGACCAAAACAGCGCGTTGAAACGCATGCAAAAGAACGCGATCAAAACAGCCCGTTGAAACGCGTGCAAAAGAACGCGACCAAAACAGCGCGTTGAAACGCGTGCAAAAGAACGCGATCAAAACAGCGCGTTGAAACGCATGCAAAAGAACGCGATCAAAACAGCGCGTTGAAACGCATGCAAAAGAACACGACCAAAACAGCGCGTTGAAACGCATGCAAAAGAACGCGATCTAACAGCGCGTTGAAACGCGTGCAAAAGAACGCGACCAAAACAGCGCGTTGAAACGCGTGCAAAAGAACGCGACCAAAACAGCGCGTTGAAACGCGTGCAAAAGAACGCGACCAAAACAGCGCGTTGAAACGCATGCAAAAGAACGCGATCAAAACAGCCCGTTGAAACGCGTGCAAAAGAACGCGACCAAAACAGCGCGTTGAAACGCATGCAAAAGGACACGACCAAAACAGCGCGTTGAAACGCGTGCAAAAGAACGCGATCAAAACAGCGCGTTGAAACGCATGCAAAAGAACGCGACCAAAACAGCGCGTTGAAACGCGTGCAAAAGAACGCGACCAAAACAGCGCGTTGAAACGCATGCAAAAGAACGCGATCAAAACAGCGCGTTGAAACGCGTGCAAAAGAACGCGATCAAAACAGCGCGTTGAAACGCGTGCAAAAGAACGCGATCAAAACAGCGCGTTGAAACGCATGCAAAAGAACGCGATCAAAACAGCCCGTTGAAACGCGTGCAAAAGAACGCGATCAAAACAGCGCGTTGAAACGCGTGCAAAAGAACGCGATCAAAACAGCGCGTTGAAACGCATGCAAAAGAACGCGATCAAAACAGCCCGTTGAAACGCGTGCAAAAGAACGCGACCAAAACAGCGCGTTGAAACGCGTGCAAAAGAACGCGACCAAAACAGCGCGTTGAAACGCATGCAAAAGAACGCGATCAAAACAGCGCGTTGAAACGCGTGCAAAAGAACGCGACCAAAACAGCGCGTTGAAACGCATGCAAAAGGACACGACCAAAACAGCGCGTTGAAACGCGTGCAAAACAACGCGATCAAAACAGCGCGTTGAAACGCATGCAAAAGAACGCGACCAAAACAGCGCGTTGAAACGCGTGCAAAAGAACGCGATCAAAACAGCGCGTTGAAACGCATGCAAAAGAACGCGATCAAAACAGCCCGTTGAAACGCATGCAAAAGAACACGACCAAAACAGCGCGTTGAAACGCATGCAAAAGAACGCGATCAAAACAGCGCGTTGAAACGCATGCAAAAGAACGCGATCAAAACAGCCCGTTGAAACGCATGCAAAAGAACACGACCAAAACAGCGCGTTGAAACGCATGCAAAAGAACGCGACCAAAACAGCGCGTTGAAACGCATGCAAAAGAACGCGATCAAAACAGCGCGTTGAAACGCGTGCAAAAGAACGCGACCAAAACAGCGCGTTGAAACGCATGCAAAAGGACACGACCAAAACAGCGCGTTGAAACGCGTGCAAAAGAACGCGACCAAAACAGCGCGTTGAAACGCATGCAAAAGGACACGACCAAAACAGCGCGTTGAAACGCGTGCAAAAGAACGCGATCAAAACAGCGCGTTGAAACGCATGCAAAAGAACGCGATCAAAACAGCCCGTTGAAACGCATGCAAAAGAACACGACCAAAACAGCGCGTTGAAACGCATGCAAAAGAACGCGATCAAAACAGCGCGTTGAAACGCGTGCAAAAGAACGCGATCAAAACAGCGCGTTGAAACGCATGCAAAAGAACACGACCAAAACAGCGCGTTGAAACGCGTGCAAAAGAACGCGACCAAAACAGCGCGTTGAAACACGTGCAAAAGAACGCGATCAAAACAGCGCGTTGAAACGCGTGCAAAAGAACGCGATCAAAACAGCGCGTTGAAACGCATGCAAAAGAACGCGACCAAAACAGCGCGTTGAAACGCGTGCAAAAGAACGCGATCAAAACAGCGCGTTGAAACGCGTGCAAAAGGACGCGATCAAAACAGCGCGTTGAAACGCATGCAAAAGAACGCGATCAAAACAGCGCGTTGAAACGCGTGCAAAAGGACGCGACCAAAACAGCGCGTTGAAACGCATGCAAAAGAACGCGACCAAAACAGCGCGTTGAAACGCGTGCAAAAGAACGCGACCAAAACAGCGCGTTGAAACGCGTGCAAAAGAACGCGATCCAAACAGCGCGTTGAAACGCATGCAAAAGAACGAGACCAAAACAGCGCGTTGAAACGCATGCAAAAGAACGCGATCAAAACAGCGCGTTGAAACGCGTGCAAAAGAACGCGATCAAAACAGCGCGTTGAAACGCGTGCAAAAGGACGCGACCAAAACAGCGCGTTGAAACGCGTGCAAAAGGACGCGACCAAAACAGCGCGTTGAAACGCATGCAAAAGGACGCGACCAAAACAGCGCGTTGAAACGCATGCAAAAGAACGCGACCAAAACAGCGCGTTGAAACGCATGAAAAAGAATGCGACCAAAACAGCGCGTTGAAACGCGTGCAAAAGAACGCGATCCAAACAGCGCGTTGAAACGCATGCAAAAGAACGCGATCAAAACAGCCCGTTGAAACGCATGCAAAAGAACACGACCAAAACAGCGCGTTGAAACGCATGCAAAAGAACGCGATCAAAACAGCGCGTTGAAACGCATGCAAAAGAACGCGATCAAAACAGCCCGTTGAAACGCGTGCAAAAGAACGCGATCAAAACAGCGCGTTGAAACGCATGCAAAAGAACGCGATCAAAACAGCCCGTTGAAACGCATGCAAAAGAACGCGACCAAAACAGCGCGTTGAAACGCGTGCAAAAGAACGCGACCAAAACAGCGCGTTGAAACGCGTGCAAAAGAACGCGATCCAAACAGCGCGTTGAAACGCATGCAAAAGAACGCGACCAAAACAGCGCGTTGAAACGCATGCAAAAGAACGCGATCAAAACAGCGCGTTGAAACGCGTGCAAAAGAACGCGATCAAAACAGCGCGTTGAAACGCGTGCAAAAGGACGCGACCAAAACAGCGCGTTGAAACGAATGCAAAAGAACGCGATCAAAACAGCGCGTTGAAACGCGTGCAAAAGAACGCGACCAAAACAGCGCGTTGAAACGCGTGCAAAAGAACGCGAGCCAAACAGCGCGTTGAAACGCATGCAAAAGAACGCGACCAAAACAGCGCGTTGAAACGCATGCAAAAGAACGCGATCAAAACAGCGCGTTGAAACGCGTGCAAAAGAACGCGATCAAAACAGCGCGTTGAAACGCGTGCAAAAGGACGCGACCAAAACAGCGCGTTGAAACGCATGCAAAAGGACGCGACCAAAACAGCGCGTTGAAACGCATGCAAAAGAACGCGACCAAAACAGCGCGTTGAAACGCATGCAAAAGAATGCGACCAAAACAGCGCGTTGAAACGCGTGCAAAAGAACGCGATCCAAACAGCGCGTTGAAACGCATGCAAAAGAACGCGACCAAAACAGCGCGTTGAAACGCATGCAAAAGGACGCGACCAAAACAGCGCGTTGAAACGCATGCAAAAGAACGCGACCAAAACAGCGCGTTGAAACGCATGCAAAAGAACGCGACCAAAACAGCGCGTTGAAACGCGTGCAAAAGAACGCGATCAAAACAGCGCGTTGAAACGCATGCAAAAGAACGCGATCTAACAGCGCGTTGAAACGCGTGCAAAAGAACGCGACCAAAACAGCGCGTTGAAACGCGTGCAAAAGAACGCGACCAAAACAGCGCGTTGAAACGCATGCAAAAGAACACGACCAAAACAGCGCGTTGAAACGCATGCAAAAGAACGCGATCTAACAGCGCGTTGAAACGCGTGCAAAAGAACGCGACCAAAACAGCGCGTTGAAACGCGTGCAAAAGAACGCGACCAAAACAGCGCGTTGAAACGCATGCAAAAGAACGCGACCAAAACAGCGCGTTGAAACGCATGCAAAAGAACACGACCAAAACAGCGCGTTGAAACGCATGCAAAAGAACGCGATCTAACAGCGCGTTGAAACGCGTGCAAAAGAACGCGACCAAAACAGCGCGTTGAAACGCATGCAAAAGAACACGACCAAAACAGCGCGTTGAAACGCATGCAAAAGAACGCGACCAAAACAGCGCGTTGAAACGCATGCAAAAGAACACGACCAAAACAGCGCGTTGAAACGCGTGCAAAAGGACGCGATCAAAACAGCGCGTTGAAACGCGTGCAAAAGAACGCGATCAAAACAGCGCGTTGAAACGCGTGCAAAAGAACGCGATCAAAACAGCGCGTTGAAACGCATGCAAAAGAACGCGACCAAAACAGCGCGTTGAAACGCATGCAAAAGAACGCGACCAAAACAGCGCGTTGAAACGCGTGCAAAAGAACGCGACCAAAACAGCGCGTTGAAACGCATGCAAAAGAACGCGATCAAAACAGCCCGTTGAAACGCGTGCAAAAGAACGCGACCAAAACAGCGCGTTGAAACGCATGCAAAAGAACGCGATCAAAACAGCCCGTTGAAACGCGTGCAAAAGAACGCGACCAAAACAGCGCGTTGAAACGCGTGCAAAAGAACGCGACCAAAACAGCGCGTTGAAACGCATGCAAAAGAACGCGACCAAAACAGCGCGTTGAAACGCATGCAAAAGAACGCGATCAAAACAGCCCGTTGAAACGCGTGCAAAAGAACGCGACCAAAACAGCGCGTTGAAACGCGTGCAAAAGAACGCGACCAAAACAGCGCGTTGAAACGCATGCAAAAGAACGCGATCAAAACAGCCCGTTGAAACGCGTGCAAAAGAACGCGACCAAAACAGCGCGTTGAAACGCATGCAAAAGGACACGACCAAAACAGCGCGTTGAAACGCGTGCAAAAGAACGCGATCAAAACAGCGCGTTGAAACGCATGCAAAAGAACGCGACCAAAACAGCGCGTTGAAACGCGTGCAAAAGAACGCGACCAAAACAGCGCGTTGAAACGCATGCAAAAGAACGCGATCAAAACAGCGCGTTGAAACGCGTGCAAAAGAACGCGATCAAAACAGCGCGTTGAAACGCGTGCAAAAGAACGCGATCAAAACAGCGCGTTGAAACGCATGCAAAAGAACGCGATCAAAACAGCGCGTTGAAACGCATGCAAAAGAACGCGATCAAAACAGCCCGTTGAAACGCGTGCAAAAGAACGCGACCAAAACAGCGCGTTGAAACGCGTGCAAAAGAACGCGACCAAAACAGCGCGTTGAAACGCATGCAAAAGAACGCGATCAAAACAGCGCGTTGAAACGCGTGCAAAAGAACGCGACCAAAACAGCGCGTTGAAACGCATGCAAAAGGACACGACCAAAACAGCGCGTTGAAACGCGTGCAAAACAACGCGATCAAAACAGCGCGTTGAAACGCATGCAAAAGAACGCGACCAAAACAGCGCGTTGAAACGCGTGCAAAAGAACGCGATCAAAACAGCGCGTTGAAACGCATGCAAAAGAACGCGATCAAAACAGCCCGTTGAAACGCATGCAAAAGAACACGACCAAAACAGCGCGTTGAAACGCATGCAAAAGAACGCGATCAAAACAGCGCGTTGAAACGCATGCAAAAGAACGCGATCAAAACAGCCCGTTGAAACGCATGCAAAAGAACACGACCAAAACAGCGCGTTGAAACGCATGCAAAAGAACGCGACCAAAACAGCGCGTTGAAACGCATGCAAAAGAACGCGATCAAAACAGCGCGTTGAAACGCGTGCAAAAGAACGCGACCAAAACAGCGCGTTGAAACGCATGCAAAAGGACACGACCAAAACAGCGCGTTGAAACGCGTGCAAAAGAACGCGACCAAAACAGCGCGTTGAAACGCATGCAAAAGGACACGACCAAAACAGCGCGTTGAAACGCGTGCAAAAGAACGCGATCAAAACAGCGCGTTGAAACGCATGCAAAAGAACGCGATCAAAACAGCCCGTTGAAACGCATGCAAAAGAACACGACCAAAACAGCGCGTTGAAACGCATGCAAAAGAACGCGATCAAAACAGCGCGTTGAAACGCGTGCAAAAGAACGCGATCAAAACAGCGCGTTGAAACGCATGCAAAAGAACACGACCAAAACAGCGCGTTGAAACACGTGCAAAAGAACGCGATCAAAACAGCGCGTTGAAACGCGTGCAAAAGGACGCGATCAAAACAGCGCGTTGAAACGCATGCAAAAGAACGCGATCAAAACAGCGCGTTGAAACGCGTGCAAAAGAACGCGATCAAAACAGCGCGTTGAAACGCGTGCAAAAGAACGCGACCAAAACAGCGCGTTGAAACACGTGCAAAAGAACGCGATCAAAACAGCGCGTTGAAACGCGTGCAAAAGAACGCGATCAAAACAGCGCGTTGAAACGCATGCAAAAGAACGCGACCAAAACAGCGCGTTGAAACGCGTGCAAAAGAACGCGATCAAAACAGCGCGTTGAAACGCGTGCAAAAGGACGCGATCAAAACAGCGCGTTGAAACGCATGCAAAAGAACGCGATCAAAACAGCGCGTTGAAACGCGTGCAAAAGGACGCGACCAAAACAGCGCGTTGAAACGCATGCAAAAGAACGCGATCAAAACAGCGCGTTGAAACGCGTGCAAAAGAACGCGACCAAAACAGCGCGTTGAAACGCGTGCAAAAGAACGCGACCAAAACAGCGCGTTGAAACGCGTGCAAAAGAACGCGATCCAAACAGCGCGTTGAAACGCATGCAAAAGAACGAGACCAAAACAGCGCGTTGAAACGCATGCAAAAGAACGCGATCAAAACAGCGCGTTGAAACGCGTGCAAAAGAACGCGATCAAAACAGCGCGTTGAAACGCGTGCAAAAGGACGCGACCAAAACAGCGCGTTGAAACGCGTGCAAAAGGACGCGACCAAAACAGCGCGTTGAAACGCATGCAAAAGGACGCGACCAAAACAGCGCGTTGAAACGCATGCAAAAGAACGCGACCAAAACAGCGCGTTGAAACGCATGCAAAAGAATGCGACCAAAACAGCGCGTTGAAACGCGTGCAAAAGAACGCGATCCAAACAGCGCGTTGAAACGCATGCAAAAGAACGCGACCAAAACAGCGCGTTGAAACGCGTGCAAAAGAACGCGATCAAAACAGCGCGTTGAAACGCATGCAAAAGAACGCGATCAAAACAGCCCGTTGAAACGCATGCAAAAGAACACGACCAAAACAGCGCGTTGAAACGCATGCAAAAGAACGCGATCAAAACAGCGCGTTGAAACGCATGCAAAAGAACGCGATCAAAACAGCCCGTTCAAACGCGTGCAAAAGAACGCGATCAAAACAGCCCGTTGAAACGCGTGCAAAAGAACGCGATCAAAACAGCGCGTTGAAACGCATGCAAAAGAACGCGATCAAAACAGCCCGTTGAAACGCGTGCAAAAGAACGCGATCAAAACAGCGCGTTGAAACGCATGCAAAAGAACGCGACCAAAACAGCGCGTTGAAACGCGTGCAAAAGAACGCGACCAAAACAGCGCGTTGAAACGCGTGCAAAAGAACGCGATCCAAACAGCGCGTTGAAACGCATGCAAAAGAACGCGACCAAAACAGCGCGTTGAAACGCATGCAAAAGAACGCGATCAAAACAGCGCGTTGAAACGCGTGCAAAAGAACGCGATCAAAACAGCGCGTTGAAACGCGTGCAAAAGGACGCGACCAAAACAGCGCGTTGAAACGAATGCAAAAGAACGCGATCAAAACAGCGCGTTGAAACGCATGCAAAAGAACGCGACCAAAACAGCGCGTTGAAACGCGTGCAAAAGAACGCGAGCCAAACAGCGCGTTGAAACGCATGCAAAAGAACGCGACCAAAACAGCGCGTTGAAACGCATGCAAAAGAACGCGATCAAAACAGCGCGTTGAAACGCGTGCAAAAGAACGCGATCAAAACAGCGCGTTGAAACGCGTGCAAAAGAACGCGACCAAAACAGCGCGTTGAAACGCGTGCAAAAGAACGCGATCAAAACAGCGCGTTGAAACGCGTGCAAAAGGACGCGACCAAAACAGCGCGTTGAAACGAATGCAAAAGAACGCGATCAAAACAGCGCGTTGAAACGCGTGCAAAAGAACGCGACCAAAACAGCGCGTTGAAACGCGTGCAAAAGAACGCGAGCCAAACAGCGCGTTGAAACGCATGCAAAAGAACGCGACCAAAACAGCGCGTTGAAACGCATGCAAAAGAACGCGATCAAAACAGCGCGTTGAAACGCGTGCAAAAGAACGCGATCAAAACAGCGCGTTGAAACGCGTGCAAAAGGACGCGACCAAAACAGCGCGTTGAAACGCATGCAAAAGGACGCGACCAAAACAGCGCGTTGAAACGCATGCAAAAGAACGCGACCAAAACAGCGCGTTGAAACGCATGCAAAAGAATGCGACCAAAACAGCGCGTTGAAACGCGTGCAAAAGAACGCGATCCAAACAGCGCGTTGAAACGCATGCAAAAGAACGCGACCAAAACAGCGCGTTGAAACGCGTGCAAAAGAACGCGATCAAAACAGCGCGTTGAAACGCATGCAAAAGAACGCGACCAAAACAGCGCGTTGAAACGCATGCAAAAGAACGCGACCAAAACAGCGCGTTGAAACGCATGCAAAAGGACGCGACCAAAACAGCGCGTTGAAACGCATGCAAAAGAACGCGACCAAAACAGCGCGTTGAAACGCATGCAAAAGAACGCGACCAAAACAGCGCGTTGAAACGCGTGCAAAAGAACGCGATCAAAACAGCGCGTTGAAACGCATGCAAAAGAACGCGATCTAACAGCGCGTTGAAACGCGTGCAAAAGAACGCGACCAAAACAGCGCGTTGAAACGCGTGCAAAAGAACGCGACCAAAACAGCGCGTTGAAACGCATGCAAAAGAACGCGACCAAAACAGCGCGTTGAAACGCATGCAAAAGAACGCGACCAAAACAGCGCGTTGAAACGCATGCAAAAGAACACGACCAAAACAGCGCGTTGAAACGCATGCAAAAGAACGCGATCTAACAGCGCGTTGAAACGCGTGCAAAAGAACGCGACCAAAACAGCGCGTTGAAACGCGTGCAAAAGAACGCGACCAAAACAGCGCGTTGAAACGCATGCAAAAGAACACGACCAAAACAGCGCGTTGAAACGCATGCAAAAGAACGCGACCAAAACAGCGCGTTGAAACGCGTGCAAAAGAACGCGACCAAAACAGCGCGTTGAAACGCATGCAAAAGAACACGACCAAAACAGCGCGTTGAAACGCGTGCAAAAGGACGCGATCAAAACAGCGCGTTGAAACGCGTGCAAAAGAACGCGATCAAAACAGCGCGTTGAAACGCGTGCAAAAGAACGCGATCAAAACAGCGCGTTGAAACGCATGCAAAAGAACGCGATCAAAACAGCGCGTTGAAACGCATGCAAAAGAACGCGATCAAAACAGCGCGTTGAAACGCGTGCAAAAGAACGCGATCAAAACAGCGCGTTGAAACGCATGCAAAAGAACGCGACCAAAACAGCGCGTTGAAACGCATGCAAAAGAACGCGACCAAAACAGCGCGTTGAAACGCATGCAAAAGAACGCGATCAAAACAGCGCGTTGAAACGCATGCAAAAGAACGCGACCAAAACAGCGCGTTGAAACGCATGCAAAAGAACGCGATCAAAACAGCGCGTTGAAACGCATGCAAAAGAACGCGACCAAAACAGCCCGTTGAAACGCATGCAAAAGAACACGACCAAAACAGCGCGTTGAAACGCATGCAAAAGAACGCGACCAAAACAGCGCGTTGAAACGCATGCAAAAGAACGCGATCAAAACAGCGCGTTGAAACGCATGCAAAAGAACGCGATCTAAACAGCGCGTTGAAACGCGTGCAAAAGAACGCGATCAAAACAGCGCGTTGAAACGCGTGCAAAAGAACGCGATCAAAACAGCGCGTTGAAACGCATGCAAAAGAACGCGACCAAAACAGCGAGTTGAAACGCGTGCAAAAGGACGCGATCAAAACAGCGCGTTGAAACGCATGCAAAAGAACGCGATCAAAACAGCGCGTTGAAACGCGTGCAAAAGAACGCGATCAAAACAGCGCGTTGAAACGCATGCAAAAGAACGCGACCAAAACAGCGAGTTGAAACGCGTGCAAAAGGACGCGATCAAAACAGCGCGTTGAAACGCATGCAAAAGAACGCGATCAAAACAGCGCGTTGAAACGCATGCAAAAGAACGCGACCAAAACAGCGCGTTGAAACGCATGCAAAAGAACGCGATCAAAACAGCGCGTTGAAACGCGTGCAAAAGGACGCGATCAAAACAGCGCGTTGAAACGCATGCAAAAGAACGCGACCAAAACAGCGCGTTGAAACGCATGCAAAAGAACGCGATCAAAACAGCGCGTTGAAACGCATGCAAAAGAACGCGATCTAAACAGCGCGTTGAAGCGCGTGCAAAAGGACGCGATCAAAACAGCGCGTTGAAACGCGTGCAAAAGAACGCGACCAAAACAGCGCGTTGAAACGCATGCAAAAGAACGCGATCAAAACAGCGCGTTGAAACGCATGCAAAAGAACGCGATCTAAACAGCGCGTTGAAACGCGTGCAAAAGAACGCGATCAAAACAGCGCGTTGAAACGCATGCAAAAGAACGCGATCAAAACAGCGCGTTGAAACGCGTGCAAAAGAACGCGATCAAAACAGCGCGTTGAAACGCATGCAAAAGAACGCGACCAAAACAGCGAGTTGAAACGCGTGCAAAAGGACGCGATCAAAACAGCGCGTTGAAACGCATGCAAAAGAACGCGATCAAAACAGCGCGTTGAAACGCATGCAAAAGAACACGACCAAAACAGCGCGTTGAAACGCATGCAAAAGAACGCGATCTAACAGCGCGTTGAAACGCGTGCAAAAGAACGCGACCAAAACAGCGCGTTGAAACGCGTGCAAAAGAACGCGACCAAAACAGCGCGTTGAAACGCGTGCAAAAGAACGCGACCAAAACAGCGCGTTGAAACGCATGCAAAAGAACGCGATCAAAACAGCCCGTTGAAACGCGTGCAAAAGAACGCGACCAAAACAGCGCGTTGAAACGCATGCAAAAGGACACGACCAAAACAGCGCGTTGAAACGCGTGCAAAAGAACGCGATCAAAACAGCGCGTTGAAACGCGTGCAAAAGAACGCGATCAAAACAGCGCGTTGAAACGCATGCAAAAGAACGCGATCAAAACAGCCCGTTGAAACGCATGCAAAAGAACGCGATCAAAACAGCCCGTTGAAACGCGTGCAAAAGAACGCGATCAAAACAGCGCGTTGAAACGCATGCAAAAGAACGCGACCAAAACAGCGCGTTGAAACGCGTGCAAAAGAACGCGACCAAAACAGCGCGTTGAAACGCATGCAAAAGAACGCGATCAAAACAGCGCGTTGAAACGCGTGCAAAAGAACGCGATCAAAACAGCGCGTTGAAACGCATGCAAAAGAACGCGATCAAAACAGCCCGTTGAAACGCGTGCAAAAGAACGCGATCAAAACAGCGCGTTGAAACGCGTGCAAAAGAACGCGATCAAAACAGCGCGTTGAAACGCATGCAAAAGAAAGCGATCAAAACAGCCCGTTGAAACGCGTGCAAAAGAACGCGACCAAAACAGCGCGTTGAAACGCGTGCAAAAGAACGCGATCAAAACAGCGCGTTGAAACGCATGCAAAAGAACGCGATCAAAACAGCCCGTTGAAACGCGTGCAAAAGAACGCGACCAAAACAGCGCGTTGAAACGCGTGCAAAAGAACGCGACCAAAACAGCGCGTTGAAACGCGTGCAAAAGAACGCGACCAAAACAGCGCGTTGAAACGCATGCAAAAGAACGCGATCAAAACAGCGCGTTGAAACGCGTGCAAAAGAACGCGACCAAAACAGCGCGTTGAAACGCATGCAAAAGGACACGACCAAAACAGCGCGTTGAAACGCGTGCAAAACAACGCGATCAAAACAGCGCGTTGAAACGCATGCAAAAGAACGCGACCAAAACAGCGCGTTGAAACGCGTGCAAAAGAACGCGATCAAAACAGCGCGTTGAAACGCATGCAAAAGAACGCGATCAAAACAGCCCGTTGAAACGCATGCAAAAGAACACGACCAAAACAGCGCGTTGAAACGCATGCAAAAGAACGCGATCAAAACAGCGCGTTGAAACGCGTGCAAAAGAACGCGATCAAAACAGCGCGTTGAAACGCATGCAAAAGAACACGACCAAAACAGCGCGTTGAAACGCGTGCAAAAGAACGCGACCAAAACAGCGCGTTGAAACACGTGCAAAAGAACGCGATCAAAACAGCGCGTTGAAACGCGTGCAAAAGAACGCGATCAAAACAGCGCGTTGAAACGCATGCAAAAGAACACGACCAAAACAGCGCGTTGAAACGCGTGCAAAAGAACGCGACCAAAACAGCGCGTTGAAACACGTGCAAAAGAACGCGATCAAAACAGCCCGTTGAAACGCATGCAAAAGAACACGACCAAAACAGCGCGTTGAAACGCGTGCAAAAGAACGCGACCAAAACAGCGCGTTGAAACACGTGCAAAAGAACGCGATCAAAACAGCGCGTTGAAACGCATGCAAAAGAACGCGACCAAAACAGCGCGTTGAAACGCGTGCAAAAGAACGCGATCAAAACAGCGCGTTGAAACGCGTGCAAAAGGACGCGATCAAAACAGCGCGTTGAAACGCATGCAAGAGAACGCGATCAAAACAGCGCGTTGAAACGCGTGCAAAAGAACGCGACCAAAACAGCGCGTTGAAACGCGTGCAAAAGAACGCGACCAAAACAGCGCGTTGAAACGCGTGCAAAAGAACGCGATCAAAACAGCGCGTTGAAACGCGTGCAAAAGGACGCGACCAAAACAGCGCGTTGAAACGCGTGCAAAAGGACGCGACCAAAACAGCGCGTTGAAACGCATGCAAAAGGACGCGACCAAAACAGCGCGTTGAAACGCGTGCAAAAGAACGCGATCAAAACAGCGCGTTGAAACGCATGCAAAAGAACGCGATCAAAACAGCGCGTTGAAACGCGTGCAAAAGGACGCGACCAAAACAGCGCGTTGAAACGCGTGCAAAAGGACGCGATCCAAACAGCGCGTTGAAACGCATGCAAAAGAACGAGACCAAAACAGCGCGTTGAAACGCGTGCAAAAGAACGCGATCAAAACAGCGCGTTGAAACGCATGCAAAAGAACGCGATCAAAACAGCGCGTTGAAACGCGTGCAAAAGAACGCGATCAAAACAGCGCGTTGAAACGCGTGCAAAAGGACGCGACCAAAACAGCGCGTTGAAACGCGTGCAAAAGGACGCGACCAAAACAGCGCGTTGAAACGCATGCAAAAGGACGCGACCAAAACAGCGCGTTGAAACGCATGCAAAAGAACGCGACCAAAACAGCGCGTTGAAACGCATGCAAAAGAACACGACCAAAACAGCGCGTTGAAACGCGTGCAAAAGGACGCGATCAAAACAGCGCGTTGAAACGCGTGCAAAAGAACGCGATCAAAACAGCGCGTTGAAACGCGTGCAAAAGAATGCGACCAAAACAGCGCGTTGAAACGCGTGCAAAAGAACGCGATCAAAACAGCGCGTTGAAACGCATGCAAAAGAACGCGACCAAAACAGCGCGTTGAAACGCGTGCAAAAGAACGCGATCAAAACAGCGCGTTGAAACGCATGCAAAAGAACGCGACCAAAACAGCGCGTTGAAACGCGTGCAAAAGAACGCGATCAAAACAGCCCGTTGAAACGCATGCAAAAGAACACGACCAAAACAGCGCGTTGAAACGCATGCAAAAGAACGCGATCAAAACAGCGCGTTGAAACGCATGCAAAAGAACACGACCAAAACAGCGCGTTGAAACGCATGCAAAAGAACGCGACCAAAACAGCGCGTTGAAACGCGTGCAAAAGAACGCGATCAAAACAGCCCGTTGAAACGCATGCAAAAGAACACGACCAAAACAGCGCGTTGAAACGCATGCAAAAGAACGCGATCAAAACAGCGCGTTGAAACGCATGCAAAAGAACGCGACCAAAACAGCGCGTTGAAACACGTGCAAAAGAACGCGATCAAAACAGCGCGTTGAAACGCATGCAAAAGAACGCGACCAAAACAGCGCGTTGAAACGCGTGCAAAAGAACGCGATCAAAACAGCGCGTTGAAACGCGTGCAAAAGGACGCGATCAAAACAGCGCGTTGAAACGCATGCAAGAGAACGCGATCAAAACAGCGCGTTGAAACGCGTGCAAAAGAACGCGACCAAAACAGCGCGTTGAAACGCGTGCAAAAGAACGCGACCAAAACAGCGCGTTGAAACGCGTGCAAAAGAACGCGATCCAAACAGCGCGTTGAAACGCATGCAAAAGAACGAGACCAAAACAGCGCGTTGAAACGCGTGCAAAAGAACGCGATCAAAACAGCGCGTTGAAACGCATGCAAAAGAACGCGATCAAAACAGCGCGTTGAAACGCGTGCAAAAGAACGCGATCAAAACAGCGCGTTGAAACGCGTGCAAAAGGACGCGACCAAAACAGCGCGTTGAAACGCGTGCAAAAGGACGCGACCAAAACAGCGCGTTGAAACGCATGCAAAAGGACGCGACCAAAACAGCGCGTTGAAACGCATGCAAAAGAACGCGACCAAAACAGCGCGTTGAAACGCATGCAAAAGAACACGACCAAAACAGCGCGTTGAAACGCGTGCAAAAGGACGCGATCAAAACAGCGCGTTGAAACGCGTGCAAAAGAACGCGATCAAAACAGCGCGTTGAAACGCGTGCAAAAGAATGCGACCAAAACAGCGCGTTGAAACGCGTGCAAAAGAACGCGATCAAAACAGCGCGTTGAAACGCATGCAAAAGAACGCGACCAAAACAGCGCGTTGAAACGCGTGCAAAAGAACGCGATCAAAACAGCGCGTTGAAACGCATGCAAAAGAACACGACCAAAACAGCGCGTTGAAACGCATGCAAAAGAACGCGACCAAAACAGCGCGTTGAAACGCGTGCAAAAGAACGCGATCAAAACAGCCCGTTGAAACGCATGCAAAAGAACACGACCAAAACAGCGCGTTGAAACGCATGCAAAAGAACGCGATCAAAACAGCGCGTTGAAACGCATGCAAAAGAACGCGATCAAAACAGCGCGTTGAAACGCGTGCAAAAGAACGCGATCAAAACAGCGCGTTGAAACGCATGCAAAAGAACGCGATCAAAACAGCCCGTTGAAACGCGTGCAAAAGAACGCGATCAAAACAGCGCGTTGAAACGCATGCAAAAGAACGCGACCAAAACAGCGCGTTGAAACGCGTGCAAAAGAACGCGACCAAAACAGCGCGTTGAAACGCGTGCAAAAGAACGCGATCCAAACAGCGCGTTGAAACGCATGCAAAAGAACGCGACCAAAACAGCGCGTTGAAACGCATGCAAAAGAACGCGATCAAAACAGCGCGTTGAAACGCGTGCAAAAGAACGCGATCAAAACAGCGCGTTGAAACGCGTGCAAAAGGACGCGACCAAAACAGCGCGTTGAAACGAATGCAAAAGAACGCGATCAAAACAGCGCGTTGAAACGCGTGCAAAAGAACGCGAGCCAAACAGCGCGTTGAAACGCATGCAAAAGAACGCGATCAAAACAGCCCGTTGAAACGCGTGCAAAAGAACGCGATCAAAACAGCGCGTTGAAACGCATGCAAAAGAACGCGACCAAAACAGCGCGTTGAAACGCGTGCAAAAGAACGCGACCAAAACAGCGCGTTGAAACGCGTGCAAAAGAACGCGATCCAAACAGCGCGTTGAAACGCATGCAAAAGAACGAGACCAAAACAGCGCGTTGAAACGCATGCAAAAGAACGCGATCAAAACAGCGCGTTGAAACGCGTGCAAAAGAACGCGATCAAAACAGCGCGTTGAAACGCGTGCAAAAGGACGCGACCAAAACAGCGCGTTGAAACGCATGCAAAAGGACGCGACCAAAACAGCGCGTTGAAACGCATGCAAAAGAACGCGACCAAAACAGCGCGTTGAAACGCATGCAAAAGAATGCGACCAAAACAGCGCGTTGAAACGCGTGCAAAAGAACGCGATCCAAACAGCGCGTTGAAACGCATGCAAAAGAACGCGACCAAAACAGCGCGTTGAAACGCGTGCAAAAGAACGCGATCAAAACAGCGCGTTGAAACGCATGCAAAAGAACGCGATCAAAACAGCCCGTTGAAACGCATGCAAAAGAACACGACCAAAACAGCGCGTTGAAACGCATGCAAAAGAACACGACCAAAACAGCGCGTTGAAACGCATGCAAAAGAACGCGATCAAAACAGCGCGTTGAAACGCATGCAAAAGAACGCGACCAAAACAGCGCGTTGAAACGCATGCAAAAGAACGCGACCAAAACAGCGCGTTGAAACGCATGCAAAAGAACACGACCAAAACAGCGCGTTGAAACGCATGCAAAAGAACGCGATCAAAACAGCGCGTTGAAACGCATGCAAAAGAACGCGACCAAAACAGCGCGTTGAAACGCGTGCAAAAGAACGCGAGCCAAACAGCGCGTTGAAACGCATGCAAAAGAACGCGATCAAAACAGCCCGTTCAAACGCGTGCAAAAGAACGCGATCAAAACAGCCCGTTGAAACGCGTGCAAAAGAACGCGATCAAAACAGCGCGTTGAAACGCATGCAAAAGAACGCGATCAAAACAGCCCGTTGAAACGCGTGCAAAAGAACGCGATCAAAACAGCGCGTTGAAACGCATGCAAAAGAACGCGACCAAAACAGCGCGTTGAAACGCGTGCAAAAGAACGCGACCAAAACAGCGCGTTGAAACGCGTGCAAAAGAACGCGATCCAAACAGCGCGTTGAAACGCATGCAAAAGAACGCGACCAAAACAGCGCGTTGAAACGCATGCAAAAGAACGCGATCAAAACAGCGCGTTGAAACGCGTGCAAAAGAACGCGACCAAAACAGCGCGTTGAAACGAATGCAAAAGAACGCGATCAAAACAGCGCGTTGAAACGCGTGCAAAAGAACGCGATCCAAACAGCGCGTTGAAACGCATGCAAAAGAACGCGACCAAAACAGCGCGTTGAAACGCATGCAAAAGAACGCGATCAAAACAGCGCGTTGAAACGCATGCAAAAGAACGCGACCAAAACAGCGCGTTGAAACGCATGCAAAAGAACGCGATCAAAACAGCGCGTTGAAACGCGTGCAAAAGGACGCGACCAAAACAGCGCGTTGAAACGAATGCAAAAGAACGCGATCAAAACAGCGCGTTGAAACGCGTGCAAAAGAACGCGACCAAAACAGCGCGTTGAAACGCGTGCAAAAGAACGCGAGCCAAACAGCGCGTTGAAACGCATGCAAAAGAACGCGACCAAAACAGCGCGTTGAAACGCATGCAAAAGAACGCGATCAAAACAGCGCGTTGAAACGCGTGCAAAAGAACGCGATCAAAACAGCGCGTTGAAACGCGTGCAAAAGGACGCGACCAAAACAGCGCGTTGAAACGCATGCAAAAGGACGCGACCAAAACAGCGCGTTGAAACGCATGCAAAAGAACGCGACCAAAACAGCGCGTTGAAACGCATGCAAAAGAATGCGACCAAAACAGCGCGTTGAAACGCGTGCAAAAGAACGCGATCCAAACAGCGCGTTGAAACGCATGCAAAAGAACGCGACCAAAACAGCGCGTTGAAACGCGTGCAAAAGAACGCGATCAAAACAGCGCGTTGAAACGCATGCAAAAGAACGCGACCAAAACAGCGCGTTGAAACGCATGCAAAAGAACGCGACCAAAACAGCGCGTTGAAACGCATGCAAAAGGACGCGACCAAAACAGCGCGTTGAAACGCATGCAAAAGAACGCGACCAAAACAGCGCGTTGAAACGCATGCAAAAGAACGCGACCAAAACAGCGCGTTGAAACGCGTGCAAAAGAACGCGACCAAAACAGCGCGTTGAAACGCATGCAAAAGAACGCGATCTAACAGCGCGTTGAAACGCGTGCAAAAGAACGCGACCAAAACAGCGCGTTGAAACGCGTGCAAAAGAACGCGACCAAAACAGCGCGTTGAAACGCATGCAAAAGAACGCGACCAAAACAGCGCGTTGAAACGCATGCAAAAGAACGCGACCAAAACAGCGCGTTGAAACGCATGCAAAAGAACACGACCAAAACAGCGCGTTGAAACGCATGCAAAAGAACGCGATCTAACAGCGCGTTGAAACGCGTGCAAAAGAACGCGACCAAAACAGCGCGTTGAAACGCGTGCAAAAGAACGCGACCAAAACAGCGCGTTGAAACGCATGCAAAAGAACACGACCAAAACAGCGCGTTGAAACGCATGCAAAAGAACGCGACCAAAACAGCGCGTTGAAACGCATGCAAAAGAACACGACCAAAACAGCGCGTTGAAACGCGTGCAAAAGGACGCGATCAAAACAGCGCGTTGAAACGCGTGCAAAAGAACGCGATCAAAACAGCGCGTTGAAACGCATGCAAAAGAACGCGACCAAAACAGCGCGTTGAAGCGCATGCAAAAGAACGCGACCAAAACAGCGCGTTGAAACGCATGCAAAAGAACGCGATCAAAACAGCGCGTTGAAACGCATGCAAAAGAACGCGACCAAAACAGCGCGTTGAAACGCATGCAAAAGAACGCGATCAAAACAGCGCGTTGAAACGCATGCAAAAGAACGCGACCAAAACAGCGAGTTGAAACGCGTGCAAAAGGACGCGATCAAAACAGCGCGTTGAAACGCATGCAAAAGAACGCGATCAAAACAGCGCGTTGAAACGCATGCAAAAGAACGCGATCTAAACAGCGCGTTGAAACGCGTGCAAAAGAACGCGATCAAAACAGCGCGTTGAAACGCGTGCAAAAGAACGCGATCAAAACAGCGCGTTGAAACGCATGCAAAAGAACGCGACCAAAACAGCGAGTTGAAACGCGTGCAAAAGGACGCGATCAAAACAGCGCGTTGAAACGCATGCAAAAGAACGCGATCAAAACAGCGCGTTGAAACGCGTGCAAAAGAACGCGATCAAAACAGCGCGTTGAAACGCATGCAAAAGAACGCGACCAAAACAGCGAGTTGAAACGCGTGCAAAAGGACGCGATCAAAACAGCGCGTTGAAACGCATGCAAAAGAACGCGATCAAAACAGCGCGTTGAAACGCATGCAAAAGAACGCGACCAAAACAGCGCGTTGAAACGCATGCAAAAGAACGCGATCAAAACAGCGCGTTGAAACGCATGCAAAAGAACGCGATCTAAACAGCGCGTTGAAGCGCGTGCAAAAGGACGCGATCAAAACAGCGCGTTGAAACGCGTGCAAAAGAACGCGACCAAAACAGCGCGTTGAAACGCATGCAAAAGAACGCGATCAAAACAGCGCGTTGAAACGCATGCAAAAGAACGCGATCTAAACAGCGCGTTGAAACGCGTGCAAAAGAACGCGATCAAAACAGCGCGTTGAAACGCATGCAAAAGAACGCGATCAAAACAGCGCGTTGAAACGCGTGCAAAAGAACGCGATCAAAACAGCGCGTTGAAACGCATGCAAAAGAACGCGACCAAAACAGCGAGTTGAAACGCGTGCAAAAGGACGCGATCAAAACAGCGCGTTGAAACGCATGCAAAAGAACGCGATCAAAACAGCGCGTTGAAACGCATGCAAAAGAACACGACCAAAACAGCGCGTTGAAACGCATGCAAAAGAACGCGATCTAACAGCGCGTTGAAACGCGTGCAAAAGAACGCGACCAAAACAGCGCGTTGAAACGCGTGCAAAAGAACGCGACCAAAACAGCGCGTTGAAACGCGTGCAAAAGAACGCGACCAAAACAGCGCGTTGAAACGCATGCAAAAGAACGCGATCAAAACAGCCCGTTGAAACGCGTGCAAAAGAACGCGATCAAAACAGCGCGTTGAAACGCATGCAAAAGAACGCGACCAAAACAGCGCGTTGAGACGCATGCAAAAGAACGCGACCAAAACAGCGCGTTGAAACGCGTGCAAAAGAACGCGATCAAAACAGCGCGTTGAAACGCATGCAAAAGGACGCGACCAAAACAGCGCGTTGAAACGCATGCAAAAGAACGCGACCAAAACAGCGCGTTGAAACGCATGCAAAAGAACGCGACCAAAACAGCGCGTTGAAACGCGTGCAAAAGAACGCGATCAAAACAGCGCGTTGAAACGCATGCAAAAGAACACGACCAAAACAGCGCGTTGAAACGCATGCAAAAGAACGCGATCTAACAGCGCGTTGAAACGCGTGCAAAAGAACGCGACCAAAACAGCGCGTTGAAACGCATGCAAAAGAACGCGACCAAAACAGCGCGTTGAAACGCATGCAAAAGAACGCGACCAAAACAGCGCGTTGAAACGCGTGCAAAAGAACGCGACCAAAACAGCGCGTTGAAACGCATGCAAAAGAACACGACCAAAACAGCGCGTTGAAACGCATGCAAAAGAACGCGATCTAACAGCGCGTTGAAACGCGTGCAAAAGAACGCGACCAAAACAGCGCGTTGAAACGCATGCAAAAGAACGCGACCAAAACAGCGCGTTGAAACGCATGCAAAAGAACGCGACCAAAACAGCGCGTTGAAACGCATGCAAAAGAACGCGACCAAAACAGCGCGTTGAAACGCATGCAAAAGAACGCGACCAAAACAGCGCGTTGAAACGCATGCAAAAGAACGCGATCTAACAGCGCGTTGAAACGCGTGCAAAAGAACGCGACCAAAACAGCGCGTTGAAACGCATGCAAAAGAACACGACCAAAACAGCGCGTTGAAACGCATGCAAAAGAACGCGACCAAAACAGCGCGTTGAAACGCATGCAAAAGAACACGACCAAAACAGCGCGTTGAAACGCGTGCAAAAGGACGCGATCAAAACAGCGCGTTGAAACGCGTGCAAAAGAACGCGATCAAAACAGCGCGTTGAAACGCGTGCAAAAGAACGCGATCAAAACAGCGCGTTGAAACGCATGCAAAAGAACGCGACCAAAACAGCGCGTTGAAACGCATGCAAAAGAACGCGACCAAAACAGCGCGTTGAAACGCGTGCAAAAGGACGCGATCAAAACAGCGCGTTGAAACGCATGCAAAAGAACGCGACCAAAACAGCGCGTTGAAACGCATGCAAAAGAACGCGATCAAAACAGCGCGTTGAAACGCATGCAAAAGAACGCGATCAAAACAGCGCGTTGAAACGCATGCAAAAGAACGCGACCAAAACAGCGCGTTGAAACGCATGCAAAAGAACGCGATCAAAACAGCGCGTTGAAACGCATGCAAAAGAACGCGACCAAAACAGCGAGTTGAAACGCGTGCAAAAGGACGCGATCAAAACAGCGCGTTGAAACGCATGCAAAAGAACGCGACCAAAACAGCGCGTTGAAACGCATGCAAAAGAACGCGATCAAAACAGCGCGTTGAAACGCATGCAAAAGAACGCGATCAAAACAGCGCGTTGAAACGCATGCAAAAGAACGCGATCTAAACAGCGCGTTGAAACGCGTGCAAAAGAACGCGACCAAAACAGCGCGTTGAAGCGCGTGCAAAAGGACGCGATCAAAACAGCGCGTTGAAACGCGTGCAAAAGAACGAGACCAAAACAGCGCGTTGAAACGCATGCAAAAGAACGCGATCAAAACAGCGCGTTGAAACGCATGCAAAAGAACGCGATCTAAACAGCGCGTTGAAACGCGTGCAAAAGAACGCGATCAAAACAGCGCGTTGAAACGCGTGCAAAAGAACGCGATCAAAACAGCGCGTTGAAACGCGTGCAAAAGAACGCGATCAAAACAGCGCGTTGAAACGCATGCAAAAGAACGCGACCAAAACAGCGAGTTGAAACGCGTGCAAAAGGACGCGATCAAAACAGCGCGTTGAAACGCATGCAAAAGAACGCGATCAAAACAGCGCGTTGAAACGCGTGCAAAAGAACGCGATCAAAACAGCGCGTTGAAACGCATGCAAAAGAACGCGACCAAAACAGCGAGTTGAAACGCGTGCAAAAGGACGCGATCAAAACAGCGCGTTGAAACGCATGCAAAAGAACGCGATCAAAACAGCGCGTTGAAACGCATGCAAAAGAACGCGACCAAAACAGCGCGTTGAAACGCATGCAAAAGAACGCGATCAAAACAGC
This sequence comes from Rhynchopus sp. YZ270_cl-10, assembly GCA_964035575.1. NCBI lineage: Eukaryota > Euglenozoa > Diplonemea > Diplonemida > Diplonemidae > Rhynchopus > Rhynchopus sp. YZ270_cl-10. The sequence goes on from OZ037879.1 coordinate 868,396, forward strand.
GCGTTGAAACGCGTGCAAAAGGACGCGATCAAAACAGCGCGTTGAAACGCATGCAAAAGAACGCGATCAAAACAGCGCGTTGAAACGCATGCAAAAGAACGCGACCAAAACAGCGCGTTGAAACGCATGCAAAAGAACGCGATCAAAACAGCGCGTTGAAACGCATGCAAAAGAACGCGATCTAAACAGCGCGTTGAAACGCGTGCAAAAGAACGCGATCAAAACAGCGCGTTGAAACGCATGCAAAAGAACGCGATCTAAACAGCGCGTTGAAACGCATGCAAAAGAACGCGATCAAAACAGCGCGTTGAAACGCATGCAAAAGAAAGCGACCAAAACAGCGCGTTGAAACGCATGCAAAAGAACGCGATCAAAACAGCGCGTTGAAACGCATGCAAAAGAACGCGACCAAAACAGCGCGTTGAAACGCATGCAAAAGAACGCGATCAAAACAGCGCGTTGAAACGCATGCAAAAGGACGCGACCAAAACAGCGCGTTGAAACACGTGCAAAAGAACGAGATCAAAACAGCGCGTTGAAACGCATGCAAAAGAACGCGACCAAAACAGCGCGTTGAAACGCATGCAAAAGAACGCGATCAAAACAGCGCGTTGAAACGCATGCAAAAGAACGCGACCAAAACAGCGCGTTGAAACACGTGCAAAAGAACGAGATCAAAACAGCGCGTTGAAACGCATGCAAAAGGACGCGATCAAAACAGCGCGTTGAAACGCATGCAAAAGAACGCGACCAAAACAGCGCGTTGAAACGCGTGCAAAAGGACGCGATCAAAACAGCGCGTTGAAACGCGTGCAAAAGAACGCGATCAAAACAGCGCGTTGAAACGCGTGCAAAAGAACGCGATCAAAACAGCGCGTTGAAACGCATGCAAAAGAACGCGACCAAAACAGCGCGTTGAAACGCATGCAAAAGAACGCGATCAAAACAGCGCGTTGAAACGCATGCAAAAGAACGCGACCAAAACAGCGCGTTGAAACGCATGCAAAAGAACGCGACCAAAACAGCGCGTTGAAACGCGTGCAAAAGGACGCGATCAAAACAGCGCGTTGAAACGCATGCAAAAGAACGCGACCAAAACAGCGCGTTGAAACGCGTGCAAAAGAACGCGACCAAAACAGCGCGTTGAAACGCGTGCAAAAGAACGCGACCAAAACAGCGCGTTGAAACGCATGCAAAAGAACACGACCAAAACAGCGCGTTGAAACGCATGCAAAAGAACGCGATCTAACAGCGCGTTGAAACGCGTGCAAAAGAACGCGACCAAAACAGCGCGTTGAAACGCGTGCAAAAGAACGCGACCAAAACAGCGCGTTGAAACGCATGCAAAAGAACGCGACCAAAACAGCGCGTTGAAACGCATGCAAAAGAACACGACCAAAACAGCGCGTTGAAACGCATGCAAAAGAACGCGACCAAAACAGCGCGTTGAAACGCATGCAAAAGAACACGACCAAAACAGCGCGTTGAAACGCGTGCAAAAGGACGCGATCAAAACAGCGCGTTGAAACGCGTGCAAAAGAACGCGATCAAAACAGCGCGTTGAAACGCATGCAAAAGAACGCGATCAAAACAGCGCGTTGAAACGCGTGCAAAAGAACGCGATCAAAACAGCGCGTTGAAACGCATGCAAAAGAACGCGACCAAAACAGCGCGTTGAAACGCATGCAAAAGAACGCGACCAAAACAGCGCGTTGAAACGCGTGCAAAAGGACGCGATCAAAACAGCGCGTTGAAACGCATGCAAAAGAACGCGACCAAAACAGCGCGTTGAAACGCATGCAAAAGAACGCGATCAAAACAGCGCGTTGAAACGCATGCAAAAGAACGCGATCAAAACAGCGCGTTGAAACGCATGCAAAAGAACGCGACCAAAACAGCGCGTTGAAACGCATGCAAAAGAACGCGATCAAAACAGCGCGTTGAAACGCATGCAAAAGAACGCGACCAAAACAGCGAGTTGAAACGCGTGCAAAAGGACGCGATCAAAACAGCGCGTTGAAACGCATGCAAAAGAACGCGATCAAAACAGCGCGTTGAAACGCATGCAAAAGAACGCGATCAAAACAGCGCGTTGAAACGCATGCAAAAGAACGCGATCAAAACAGCGCGTTGAAACGCGTGCAAAAGAACGCGACCAAAACAGCGCGTTGAAACGCATGCAAAAGAACGCGATCTAAACAGCGCGTTGAAACGCGTGCAAAAGAACGCGATCAAAACAGCGCGTTGAAACGCATGCAAAAGAACGCGATCAAAACAGCGCGTTGAAACGCGTGCAAAAGAACGCGATCTAAACAGCGCGTTGAAACGCGTGCAAAAGAACGCGATCAAAACAGCGCGTTGAAACGCATGCAAAAGAACGCGATCAAAACAGCGCGTTGAAACGCGTGCAAAAGAACGCGATCAAAACAGCGCGTTGAAACGCATGCAAAAGAACGCGACCAAAACAGCGAGTTGAAACGCGTGCAAAAGGACGCGATCAAAACAGCGCGTTGAAACGCATGCAAAAGAACGCGATCAAAACAGCGCGTTGAAACGCATGCAAAAGAACGCGACCAAAACAGCGCGTTGAAACGCATGCAAAAGAACGCGATCAAAACAGCGCGTTGAAACGCATGCAAAAGAACGCGATCAAAACAGCGCGTTGAAACGCATGCAAAAGAACGCGACCAAAACAGCGCGTTGAAACGCATGCAAAAGAACGCGATCAAAACAGCGCGTTGAAACGCATGCAAAAGAACGCGATCTAAACAGCGCGTTGAAACGCGTGCAAAAGAACGCGATCAAAACAGCGCGTTGAAACGCATGCAAAAGAACGCGATCTAAACAGCGCGTTGAAACGCGTGCAAAAGAACGCGACCAAAACAGCGCGTTGAAACGCATGCAAAAGAACGCGATCAAAACAGCGCGTTGAAACGCATGCAAAAGAAAGCGACCAAAACAGCGCGTTGAAACGCATGCAAAAGAACGCGATCAAAACAGCGCGTTGAAACGCATGCAAAAGGACGCGATCAAAACAGCGCGTTGAAACACGTGCAAAAGAACGAGATCAAAACAGCGCGTTGAAACGCATGCAAAAGAACGCGACCAAAACAGCGCGTTGAAACGCATGCAAAAGAACGCGACCAAAACAGCGCGTTGAAACGCATGCAAAAGAACGCGATCAAAACAGCGCGTTGAAACGCATGCAAAAGGACGCGACCAAAACAGCGCGTTGAAACACGTGCAAAAGAACGAGATCAAAACAGCGCGTTGAAACGCATGCAAAAGAACGCGACCAAAACAGCGCGTTGAAACGCATGCAAAAGAACGCGATCAAAACAGCGCGTTGAAACGCGTGCAAAAGAACGCGACCAAAACAGCGCGTTGAAGCGCGTGCAAAAGGACGCGATCAAAACAGCGCGTTGAAAAGCGTGCAAAAAGACCCGTGCGTTGAAAAGTATGCAAAACCTGCAGAGAATTGTCAGACTTCGGAAAACCTTATGTGTTAAACTTTACCGATGATTGCAACCGGACACTTAGGTGTCAAGATCAGGAACTGGTACACGCTGAGGGACGGAGAGGTGTATGTTAGCTCGTGTTTCTACATGCATGTCCGTTCTATCTATTTGTGGGACGAGACTGCTACAATGCCTGTTGTTAGCCTCCGCTTTCGCGGTACTCTTTTTCTCTGGCTTCTCTGTAAACTTTTGCTGTGGGTACTTTTTCGTTGAAAGTTTGCCATGTTCCGCCTGTACTCCGGCCCTACCCAATGTGTGCTCACTAGTGGCTTAACTTCTGTCCGACCAGTGCATGGCATAGTTTTGTTCTAACTGATGTAGGTTTTTAAATGCTTTGAGAACCACGTTTTTTTGGATATGGTTCTTTTCACAACACTATTTTCTTGTCACCTTTCGCGTGGTGTTGTCCACAGGGTTTACATCTGTTGTTCACCCCCTTTTCACCCTTTTCTCCCCTTGCCTTTAGCACCAGGAGTTTTATATTTCTCCAGCCAGTTTTGCAGCACAATATTCACAGCAATTTTAGCTGTATTTTTTTTACCCCCTCCGCAACCATCTCACCCTCTCTCCCTTTCAAACTCAAATCACCGAAATTACCTTTTTTTGTTTCATGTAACCATTTTGTCCAGGGACTTCTAACATGGCATCGAAACGTCCCCCGAAGGGAGATGGTGACTCCTCTACGGTCAAGGTGTACGTGAGGGTCCGGCCTTTCAACCAGCGCGAACTGGACGCTGTGAAGAAGGATGGTGCGAAGCTGAACTCGGTCATCCACATGATTGACCAGAAGTGCTCTGTTCTTGACCCCAATACGAACGCAATCAAGCACGCCTTCAGCTTTGACCAGTGCATATGGTCTATCCCGGATGACATGTTGAAGGAAGTCTCTAACCTCAAGGAGAAGACAAACCCATTCTTTGCACAGAACGACGTCTACGAGCTGTGCGGTACGAAGCTCCTCGGCAATGTGCTGGATGGTTACAACGCATGTCTCTTTGCCTATGGGCAGACAGGTAGTGGTAAGACTCATACCATGATGGGCAAACGTGACGACGAGGCGCTCCGGGGCATCACACCGCGTCTCTGTAAAGATCTTCTCCAGCGTACAACTGCAGCGAAGCAGATGAAGTACAAAATCTCAATTTCGTACATAGAAATCTACAACGAGATGGTGCGCGATCTCCTGGTGCCCAAGAAGAAGGAGGGGTCCCTCAAGGTGCGTCAGGATCCGACCACAGGAACATACGTTGAAGACCTTACGACACATGACGTCAAAACGGAAAAAGACATCATGGCCCTGATCGACAAAGGTGACGTCCACAGAACCATTGCAGAGACGAAGATGAATGCAACATCGTCACGTTCTCATGCGATTTTTATGTTGAACATCAGCCAAATCCCCGTCGATGAGAAGCCGGACAAGGCAGGCGACAAGTCTTCGAAGCAGAGCAAACTGAACTTGGTCGATCTCGCAGGGTCTGAGCGTGTTTCTAGCAGTGGTGCGGAAGGTGTCAACTTTAAAGAGGCAACGAAGATCAACTTGTCGCTCACAACATTGGGGCGAGTTATTGACGCCCTTGCGGACCTTGCGAATTCAGTGAAGGGCGCGTTTCCGCCGTACAGAGACAGTATGCTCACGTGGATTCTCTCCGATTCTTTGGGAGGAAACAGCAAGACAGCGATGATTGCTGCGGTGAGTCCTTCTGGGCTGAACTTGGACGAAACGGTGAACACCCTCCGTTATGCGTCTCGTGCAAGAGAGATCATCAACATCGCTGTTGTCAACGAGGATTCGTCTGTAGCAAAGATTAAGGAGTTGGAAGCGAAGTGCGAATTCCTCCGTAAGCAGATGCGCGAAGCAGGTGGTGCGACCATCAAGTTGAAGCTGCACGAAACGGAGGAACGGTGTCTCTTCCTCGAGGCGAGCGTGAACAAATTGGAGAAGGAGCGGGTATGGCCTTTTCAAATAAATTTCCATTTACAGTTACATTACTTTGAATTTACTCAGGGCATTACCACAAGAACCTCTTTTGAAAACCGATTTTCACACACAGGCAACACCACTACTTTAACGAGATATCCAAAAAAAAAAAGGACCAAAATGATACTCTATTAAAGTCTGTATGACAGCTATACACCAACAATTTCTCAAAAATACAAACAAAAAGCGGACTTGAGTGACAACTTATAGTTCAAATGACCACCACAAACTTCATACAGGATGCGTTTGTTCAAGAGAAGAGAGAGCGGTTAACTGTCCAATCCTCCCGCAAAGAACGCGATGATGAGAAGGTAAAGAAGCTTGAATTGAAAAATAAGAAGAAAGAAAAAGAAGTCGACAAAGCGAAGGAGGCTGCAGACGAGGTCAAACGCGAGGTGCTGGATCTCTCAAACAGAGTCAAGGAGCTTGAAAAGAAGTTGAAGGAATCAAAAGAAAAACTCAAAGACTACAAAGAGAGCTCCCAACGGGACATCAAGGATGCTGTCTCAGCGGTATGATACTTTTTTATTCACTATTGGTGTTCCTGAAACCACTGTCAATATAGGCCCCCTCTGGAACACCAATTATTCTTTTTTACAATATTCCAAGCATTGGCAAGAGGAAATAGAATTGGCGGAAGGTGCGTGCCTGCAAATTGTTTGAAGTGAGCTGCCTTTATTTTTTTAAATATTGGTGTGATTCAGGGGGCACGGACAACCCACGGACAACCCACGGGAGAACCACGGGGGAACCACGGTGATCACACAAAAATGATGATCAAATATGTGAAAAAAAAGATGATTATTTTTAGTGCCTGAGTTATATACTCTCAGCGTGATCCTTTGAGGGAAACAAAACGATCATTTATTTTATGGGGTTTTTTGGCACAAAATAAGGTATCATCTCATGGAGCGTTTTAGGGTCTGTGGGATGACGCCCGATGACGGCTGATGACGCCCGATGACGCACGATGACGGCCGATGACAGCACGATTACGTTTTTTTCTTTTTTTGGGTACTGACAGGGGTGTCGCTAATTCGGGTCCAGGGTCCCGACTTTTTCAAAACCAAAAAAAAAAATTGCACCCCTAGTAAAATCTGTGTAGGAAAAAAAAAATTTGCACCTAATACAGGGTGGGTTCAATGTGTTAACAACTTGTTCTTTTTTTAAGTGAGAGGCCACCGTGAACTCGGTTGTGTCAGAACGTTCCAAAAACGAGGTTTTTGGGGGTCAGGGAAAATCCCCAGGTGCCGCCCTCACCCCGCGAAGATTTATTTTTTGGGTGGGATTTCCTTACCCTGCCTTACCCTTTTTTTTTTTGCAAACCAGGGTTTCCTTAGTAAAGGTACCATAGCGTGTTTTTGCGCACACATGTGACCCCACCGTGGAGAGCAATCGGCTCGCGCAATCAAAAGAACGCAGAGAAAAGGGAAAATATAAAAAGACAAAAGCCGGGTACCGTGCGCCTGCGGCGCTACCGTTCTCAGTCAAGAACACCACAATTTCATCTGAAGCTGTGTTTTCAGAGTTGAACATGACCCTTGTTTACGAGAATCGGCAGTCTCGAAAAGTGCACAGGAATAAAAAAATGGTGAAAACTTAAATACCGAAAACTCGTCCATTTTTCCAAAATGACCCCATCACTTTCTGCAATTGCACCGCATCGGACGATGCAATCAACAAAAACGCCCCCCCTTTTTTCGTGATCTGGGAATATGCTTGCAAGGGTTTCCTTGCTAAAACCAGAGAATCTCATACTTCATAGTAAGGGTACTTTAGCGTATTTTAGCGCACACATGTGACCCCACCGTGGAGAGCAATCGGCTCGCACAATCAAAAGAACGCAGAGAAAAAGGAAAAGACAAAAAGACAAAAGTTGGGTACCGTGCGCCTGCGGCGCTACCTACTGTTCTCAGTGGTCACAATTTCATCTGAATTTGGGTTTTCAGACCTGAAAATGACCCTTGTTTACGAGTATGGGTTCATATTTTGTGAAAATTTAAGTCACTAAAAGTTTGTCCATTTTTCCGTATATCCCCCACCACAGCCTGGGATTGGCTCGGAAATGCCACAAAACACTGTTTTTTCGCCCCTGGTAATGGAAAAAAAATCCCCACGTAAAAAAAAATTTGCACCCCGATTTCAGATTTTTCAAAAATTTCCCCAAAATTAGCGACACCCCTGGGTACTGTGTATACTGTGTACACTGTGTATACTGTGTATACTGTGTATACTGTGTATACTGTGTATACTGTGTATACTGTGTATACTGTGTATACTGTGTATACTGTGTATACTGTGTATACTGTGTATACTGTGTATACTGTGTATACTGTGTATACTGTGTATACTGTGTATACTGTGTATACTGTGTATACTGTGTATACTGTGTATACTGTGTATACTGTGTATACTGTGTATACTGTGTATACTGTGTATACTGTGTATACTGTGTATACTGTGTATACTGTGTATACTGTGTATACTGTGTATACTGTGTATACTGTGTATACTGTGTATACTGTGTATACTGTGTATACTGTGTATACTGTGTATACTGTGTATACTGTGTATACTGTGTATACTGTGTATACTGTGTATACTGTGTATACTGTGTATACTGTGTATACTGTGTATACTGTGTATACTGTGTATACTGTGTATACTGTGTATACTGTGTATACTGTGTATACTGTGTACTTGTCCATTTCGGCAAATTGACCCCACCACTGGCCGGACGGATTCCGAAAATGCAAATGCCGGTGTTTAAAAGCTTCACCAAGGATTTCACCGAGGAAAAAAAAAATTTCCCCTAGCACGATGATTCCCGATTATGCACGATTATGCACGATTACTCAGGATTACGCACGATGACGCCCGATGACGGCCGATGACACCCGATTTAGCGCGATTCACCCCCCCCGGAAAACGCTCCATATCTCATTCGAAATATTCTTGAAAAAAAAAAGGTTTCCCTAAATTTACTAGGTTCTTTTCTTGTTTCTAATATCCCACCACCCTCGATCACAGCGCGACACACTGAAGGAAGAGCTGGCGTCTGCCTCAAAGAAGGAGGCGAAATCTTCAAAGAAGGCCAAGGTTTGTCCTCCATCCTCCACCACCACTTCCCCCATTTGTCGTCATGCCGTACCTTTCCCCCTTTTTTTATAGACATTTTATGTTTTTTTCTGTTCCAAATTGATTGAATCCTTCCTCTCAAATGCCCTAAATTTTTTTGAAAGTGTACGCATTTAACTTATTCACTTCTTCACCCCCGAGCTGCGGTTTAAGCACGTTTCAACTCTTTCTTTTCCCTCACGTCAGGAAGCCGAGACGCAGATCCACAAGCTTGAGAAGAGTATGAAAGGCACTGACGACCTCAGCGCGAAGCTGCTGAAGGAGAAGCAGGAGTGCGAGGAGAAGTTGAAGGACGCTGAGAGCCAGGTCTCCTCGGTACTGCGCGAACTGAAGAAGAAGGCATGTACCCCACACCCATATTCATACCTCGTATCAGATTACACACTTCAAAATTCACCATTTTTTTTATAAATGTGATACAACACTAAGAACTATCCTGGAAGGAACAATAAAAGCTTCTCTTAAGGGTTGAGGACGAACGACGTCTATACCTTCCGTACAAAGACTTCGGCCAACATTGAGTACAGAACCCTAGGCTTCCACTCTTTAGTGGATTGTCGACAACAAACACATCCTGCGTTCTCATACGACTGATTCTCACACATTCATGCCTTCTTTACCCACCTCTAACCACAGGAGGACATTCTTGCACAAAAGGAACAAGACCTGGATGTGGTTGGGAGTAACCCTGCTGCTGTGGCGGATCTTGCGCAATGCAAGGCTGACCTGGAGGACTTACGGAAGGAGAAGGGGGAGGTGGAGGCGGACCACAATACACAGAAGGTGCTTGTGAAGGGGCTGAAGGCGGATCTGCAGGACCGTGACCGCGCGGCAGAGTCGCTGCAGCGCAAGGCTGATGAGCTGCAGAACCGTGTCGACGAGCTGGAAGACGACAACGCCGGACTCGAGGAGGACCTTGAAAAGGAAAAGAAGGCACTCTCCACAGTGCAGGCTATGAAGGAAGAGTTCAGTCAAGCCTCCAAAGAAGCGGAGGCCAGAACAGAAGAGATCCAAGCCAAGTACGAAGCCGCAGACGACAAACTCGCAGAAACAACCGCAAAGCTTCAGACCCTCGAAACCGAAGCAGCGTCATCCAAAGAAGGGCTCGCAACGTATGCATTTGCGAATATAAAAAAAAATCCAGAAAAAGAAAAATCCGTAGTGGAGTTCATCCTCGGGTGTCTACACTAATACAACCAAGTTTTCAAAAATCCAAAAAAGAGGAAAAATGGGCAATCTAGGAACGGGGAGAGATTTTTTCACTAGCTCTCAGTAAGCTCTCACAGACTCTCACAGCCTGTTGCGTGTCTCACAATGGATCACCCAAAAAAGGAAAAACACGGGTTAGGAAAATTCTTCAAAAAGGGAAAAATAAAAAAAAATTAAAAAAATAAAATCACAGTTTACAAGACGAGAAGGAAGCGCTGGACACGCAGATCGCAGACCTCCAGGCAGATCTTGAGGCTTCCGCTGATGAAAAGGCAAAGCTTTTGGAACAGATTGACACTTCTCGGCAGGAGGACAAGCAGGCTCAGGACAAGCTGTCGGCACAGCTTGTGAGTGCACAGGAGGAGGCTGAGGGGCAGAGCACGCGTGCTGATAATGCTGAAGCGGAGCTTGCCGAGACACGTGACGAGCTTGACGCGAGCAAGGCCGAAGTTGCTGCGGCTCGAGACCTGGAGGAGGAGACACGCAGGGAGACGGCAGTCCTGCGCCAGGAGCTGGACGACTTCCAGACCACAATCCGCACGCTGAAGGAAGCCGGGCAGGAGAAAGACGCACAGCTTGAAGCGTTGGGCGTAGAGCTGAAGCAGGTGCAGAACCACTCTGCCTCTGCTGAGAAGCGGGTCTCGGAGCTGGACACAACCATCACGGCGCGGGAGGCAGACATCGAGAAGGCTAACAGCGCACTGCACAAGGCAGAAGCGGCAGCGGCTGAGATGAAGAAAAGTTTGGGCGGCGATGTCAGCAAGCTTGAGGCCTCGGTCGAAGCGCTGAAGGAGCAGTTGAAGAAGGAACAGCAGGCGGGCGATGAGAAGGCCAGCGTGGCAGAGTCTGCGGCAGCCAAAGCATCCGAGAAGCACGTTGCCGAAGTGAAGCAGCTTGCAGAGAAGCTCGCAGGTGTGGAGGCAGACGTTGCCTCCAGGAACGACAACATTGCAAAGCTCGAGAAGAGCCTCGAGTCTTCGAAGGCAGACTGTGCAAAGCTCACCACCTCTCTGGAGCAGGAGAAAGAAGGACGCAGCACCGACTGCGCCACAAAAGACGCAGACCTGGCAAAGAACGCGGCAGACCTTTCAAAGACTGCTACTGAGTTGAAAACTGCGCAGGACACGATTGCTGATATTACCAAACAACTCGACGCTTTGAAATCCAGCTCTGCCAACGACGCAGATGCCGCAAGCAAGTCTGCTGCGTCTTTTGAAGAAAAGGTTACTGCACTTCAGGCGGATATTACTGCGCACAATGCAACGATTGCAAGGTTGGAAGAACGTGCTGGTGCCGCAGAGAAGGAGCGCGATGCTCTGCAGAGCAACTTGACGGAGACAGAGGCTTCTGCATCTTCAGCAAAGGAAGCAGCGTCTGGCGAGCTGCAAGAGGCACAGAAGGCTGCCGCAGCTGCCGCAGAGAAGGCCGCACAGGAGCTGGCTGTCGTCCGACAGACGCTCAGCGAGGAGCAGGACAAGGTCAAATCCTCGGGCCAGCAGAACAGCGAGACAAGTGCGCAGCTCGCAGACAAGACTGCAGAACTCGCACGCACAGAAGCAGCCCTCACAGAGCAGCAAGCAGCCACCGTTGCACTCGAGGCTCAGATTGCGACACTCAATACCACCATTGAAGGCATGAACACTTCCACTGCAGACGCTGCGGATAAGCACAAGGACGAACAGACTGCGCTCAACGCGCGCATCACTGAGATTACTGACAAGCTTCACACTACCCAGAACGATCTGCAGGCTGCAACACAAGAGTCTGCCTCACGTCAGGAGTCGATTACTGCACTCGAAGAAAAGGTTGCGACACTCAACACCACCATTGAAGGCATGAACACTTCCACTGCAGACGCCGCGGATAAGCACAACGACGAACAGACTGCGCTCAACGCACGCATCACTGAGATTACTGACAAGCTTCACACCACACAGAACGATCTGCAGACTGCAACACAGGAGTCTGCCTCACGTCAGGAGTCTATCAACGCGTTGGAGGCTCAGCTTGCGGCGGAGCAGGAGCAGCGTGCATCTGAGTCTTCGTCTCATGCAGACGCGTCAGGGAAGCTTGCGGCAGACCTGGAGGAGGAGAAGGCGGCACTTGCTGCGAAGACCACCGAGGCAGCAGGCCTGACGGACGCACTTGCTGCCATGACTGCCGAAAGCAACACACGCGCAGAGACTATCACGCAACTTGAGGGGGAGAAGGCTTCTGGCGAGGAGGCTCTTGCGGCCCTGCAGGCTGAACACACCCAACTCACCGAGGAGAAGCAGGCAGCAGACACAGATGTAGCACGGCTCAATGGCGAGCTTGGGACGGAAACGGCAGGCAGGGCTGCTGCAGTGGAGGAGGTTGCGCTTCTCAAGGACACACTCAGCAGCGAGATCACGCAGAAGGAGGCCGTCAGCAGCGAGCTTGCCCTCTGCAAGGCTGAGCTCAGCGCACTGAAGGAGACGCTTGAAGGTGTCAAGGACTCTTTTGAGTCTGAGCGTCTCACGTCGGGTGACCAGCGGGACAGAATCGCTGAGTTGGAGGAGAGCCTCTCTGCACAGCAGGACGAGGGCACTGGCCTCACAGCAGAACTTGCACGGGTTTCTGCCGCAGCAGAGATCGAGACTCTGCACGCAGAAGAGGTGCAGGCACGTGCACAGGTGACACACCTCGAGGCAGATTCACAGCAGCGCCTCTCAAGGGAGTACTGCCGCGGGGCAGAGATCCGTCTTCGTACGGAGAGGGTGAACCTTGAGGAGAGCATCCGGAATGAGATTACTGATCAGTTGAATGACCTTCAGTTTGCGGAGATTGAGGTGCAGAGGAACGAGGTGTTGCGGGAGACCACGGAGAAGCTTGATACACAACATCAGGCGAAGATGACGGAGATGAGTCTTGCACACAGCCTGGAGATGTCTGAGCTACTGAGCCTGCGTGACGAGGTTGCAACATTGAAGCAGGCCCTGCAGGCGCACGACAAGGCAGCTGGTGGTGGCGGCATTGCAGGCTTCTTCGGAGGAAACGGAAAGGCAGCAGACGACGCTACCCCAGCCAAGTCATCCAAGCCCGCCGCACCACGCACAAAACAACAAAAGGGCCCTACCCGCAACCTCTTTGCAGAAAAAGAAGCAACCAACGGGACCGTGGACGACGAGTTCGATCATTAGATTTTATGTCAGGGTAGGGTAGGGAGGGATGGCAGAGGGGGAGCAAGTTTGATTTTATTTTTAGAGCTATTTATATTATATTACTGTGTCCGCGAAGCAGCGTTTTGCATTTTTTCTTCTTTTTTTTTTTTTTTTCAAATTCACTTTTTTTCCCTGTAGGGTGAACAGCATCACCTCTTGTCAGAACAAATTCCTGCCAATTTATGGTCAAATTATTTAAGGACCTGAGGGGGCTTTTTTTTCTGTACCTGCATCAGTTGCCTCTGCATTGAGATTTTTCACCTTTTTCACCCTTTTTTTTTTTGTGTTATCAAGCATTGACGAATAGAAATGGAAAACGACGGATGGTGCGTGCCCGCTTTAGCGTATTGTTTTTCCACTAACATCACTCACATTCATCAGTGAAAAACACAATCCTTTTGCGGTGCGATAAACGAAAAAGTGTTTTCTTTATTTCATTTAACTGTCATATCCTGAAGTCGTTTTCTATTTTTTTTTGAGATGCTTTTTCGACTTCGATTCTTCTAATGAGGAAGGGGAGAGAGTGGACGAAAGAAAGATAGGCAATAACGCCGTCTGGGAGAGGTTCTCAAGGAAAAGCGAACCCATCTTTCTTCTTTCTTTAAAGGATGTGTGTATGAGAGACACATTCATCCTTTTCAGTTTTCTTTTTTTTTAACCCGCGGAGTGTCAGTGCCTGCGTCCCAGAGGCGTTTTGCACTATCAACTTCACTTTTTTTTTTCCCCCTTCTCTTTCAATTTCCGCACAGACAATTTCCAGGTTTTTTTTTTTTGCGAGCAAGTAAGCAATAGTGCAACGCAAACCACATGTTGTGGAGCCTGGGTCTGTTGTCAATACTCTCGTCATCCCTTCCTCTGTTTCTTTAGAGCATTAGGAAGGAAAATAAAGCAGAGCGTGGGTATGCGTGTGTGGGGAGGAAGGGGGGGGGGGGGGGAGATAAGTATCATCCCAACGATATCATTGTCTTATCTGCGTGTGTGCTTTCCTTTATTTTTTTTTTTATCAAAATGTGATTGATGTGTCGTGTTTTATTATTATTTTGAACCGTTAGATTTAGGGATGAGGGTGGTGATGGGGGGCGGGGGTATGATATCTGAAAAAAATACAGGGGAGGGGGGAGGGAGGGGAGGAAAACAAAAGCAACCGGGTCTCATGTCTTTGCTTTCATTTTATTTTTTATTTTTTTCAACGAAAACAAAAAAGAAAAACTCACCCTTATTCTCTCCCGTTTGTCGGTATGCCCTTTTTTTGATTCCTTTATTGAGGCAAAAAAATTGCATTACATCTTTTGTGTCTTATGTTGACGGAAAAATCCAGCTTTGCTTCGTTTTTTCCTCTTTTTGGTGCTCCGGGAGTCGATATTGACAGGTCGCTGACCGATTTCCGAAAGCACCATCTTTGTTGTCTTTTTTGTGTCTCAACTCGCCCAATACTTTCACATCCTCACACTTTGGGACTGGGTCATTATTTTTTTCTTTGAGGTGACTAAGCGAGGCTTAGGGTCATCTTACCAAACACCTCTTTTTTTCTTCTTCATTGAGCTTCATATTTGAGGCCAAGCGAGCGAAGCGTGAGTGCATCACCTACCCTCGCACTCCCAGGGACAGTCAAAAGGCAGTCTTGATAAAAAAAGAGAACCCTAGTGGTAATCCATTGGGTAGGGGGGGTTTTTGCAGTGACTGTGCGAGGATGAGGAAAAATATTTATTCAAACCAAAAAGAAAAATACCATGTATTTTTGACATAAAATAATCCCCACAGGGGCACTGCAAACAAAAAAGGGCTGGGGATAAGGGGGAGGGGTTGTGCTAAGAGCATCAGGGTGCCACATTTCCGCTCGGGGAGCAAAATAAAAGATTCCCATACTATTTTCCCTCTATTTTTTTTTTTTTTTTTTTTTTTTTTTTTTTTTTTTTTTTTGTTGTTCAACTTAGCCCAAGGCTCGACTTTTTTTTTTCCACATCAAACTGGACAGGGCGAGGGGGGTACGTTTACTATGCACATGAAAAGCACTTGGTCCGAGCGAAGCGAGGGCCAGATGTCTTACAATCTGTACAGTGCCGGTTAGTTAGAACGAGGCACAAAAGTGAACAAAACTAGAGATGGATTGTTATTGTCATCAGCACAGTCAGCACCATTGACAATTGAGGAAAAATGGAGTATTAACATGGGAGAGGCAGGGGAGAAGACAGACTGTCCAGTCAGTGTGGTTTTACTTAGCGTTCCAGTTTGGTACCCAGCTGGTTCTGGAGGGGGGGGGGGGGGGGGGGATGTTATCTTTTTACAATACGAAGTTCCGTTCTTGTCACAACAAGCGTCCTTTTTGTTCTTTTTGTCCTTGTAGTCTTTTTTGATAGGGTAATTAACGCCATTAGCGGTCACTCATGGAACTCGTATGGGAGGGGCTGGGGGGGGGGGGGGGGAGGGAGGGAGGGGAAAGGGAATTCACAGATTACCAAACACATCATCTTACTCACGAGTCCTTGCGTCACTCACGGCCATTCTGAGCGAGGACTAGATGCAGTTCAGCAAAAAATCTAGACAAACAGGTCTCTAAAGAAGAGGGGTGGGGGAAAAGAAAAGGGAAGAAACGAGTGTTGCTACACACAAAAGAAAAGGGGGGGGGGGGGGGGGTCTAAAAACGAATCTAATGCTGGCCGCTTTCCTCCTAAGCAGCCATCCTACGGAGCAGCTCCTTGGCGTTCCGGAACCGCTCCGTCTCTCTCTTCTCCCGTCTCCCGTCACCGCTCACCTGCCTCTCCTCCCACCACTCCTGCAGGTCCTGCAGCGCTCTCTCCGGACTCAGGGGGGTGCTGCCCTGCTTCTGCCCACGCTCGGGGTAGAAGTGCCTCCGCCACTCATCTACACTGGCGGGCACAGTCTCTCCATACCTCGCACAGGAAGCTACCTCCACAGGGGCGTCAGATCCTGCTGGGTGGGCGGTGGGTGCTCGCCTTTTGGCCGCAGCCTTCTCTGCGCGTTTTTCGGCGACGCGCTGCTCCGCCTGTTCCCTCCTCTTCCTGGCGGATGCTTCCTTCCATGCACCCTTTTTGGCCGACCCCTCCTTTAATTCGCACAGGATAGCTGATGGCTTTTGTTGTTGAAAGCTGGTCCTCATTGCGGTCATTGTCGGTGCGGCGTTCTCGGTCATGTTAGTGTCGTGGTTGGTGTCGGCAACGTCGTCGTCGTTGTTGTCAGTGTTGGTGTCGTTGTTGGTGTCGTTGTTGTTGTTGCTGTTGTTGTTGTTGTTGCTGTTGCTGTTGCTGTTGCTGCGCCTTTCCATCTCCATGCGGCTGGACTCGAAGGCCTCATCCAACTCCTCTTCCTTAATCTCTACCTCGGCCAGTGGGGGTGCTGGGTTGCTGTTGTTGTAAAAGCTACCTCCCTGGCTGGTGGTCGATGTAGAAGGAGTGGTGGTGGCTCTGCGCCTGCGTGCTGCACATTTAGCGCCCTCCCCTGCGCAGGCCTCATTAGTACACCACTTGAGTGGGCACGCCGAACAGAACCAATGTGCAATGCTGTCCTCGAATACCGCAGCGCAGCCCTCGCACGTCACCATCTCTCCGTCTCTATCCTGCCTGTCACCCATGTACGACAGCGTTCCGGTGTTCATGCACTGCATCTCCACAGGGGGGATTTGTGGCTCCATCTTCATCATCATCCCCCTCGCCACTGCACCTACCACTAGAGGGGAGTAGTGCCCGGCGCCCACCGGTCCTTCGTGTAGCAGGGCTATCGCACCTCGTGGGGCTGCCGCCGGTCTCAGGAATGTCGTCTTGCTGTCCGCCCGCACCACCGCCACAACTATCTGTAATGCACGGGAGAGACCAGCCAACGCCGTCACGTCCGCCCACGAACGAGTGTCCGGACTCCCCTCCACGCTCATCCAGCGCACCCACGACCCGAAAGTCGGTTCCGCCGAGTTCGCCAGGTCCCTGTCCTGCTTGACCCTCGTCACTGCAAGCTTCCGCAGGTCCCCAGAGGAGATGTCCCTCCACTCCCGTAGCAGCCACCTGACTGCATCAAAGGCGCAGTCCCCGACAGTGAACGGCACTGTTACCGTTGGGACTGTCATCCCGAGGGTGTTCCAAAGTTCTTCGTGGAACGTCTGTGGTCGAGTTGCGCTCCCATCCGCCGGGTTAGGGCAAGGTGGAGGGTCAGGGTGCTCCGCAGGCTCTTCGGGGTTCAGTGCGGACACGTCGATATCGAATAGACCGTCGTCTGGTGCATAATCTATGGGAGGCAGGTGGTCGGGAGGAAGTCGGAAGTGTTCGTCCTCACCTGGCAACGGCGCGACGTCCACCTCTATCCTCTCCCTGAGCGCGCCTGCTGTGTCCCCGCGCAGACACCCTCTGTCCATCGCTGACTTGCCAATCATCCGCTGCAGCGTAGTGCCCATCCCCCACGCCCAACGACGCGACATCTCCTGCTTGCTGCCCAGCTTCCTGTCGGCTGCGAAGCGTAGCATTTGCGTCCAGATTGTGGATGCCGCAGGCCCGAACCCTCCCGTCGTCTCCAACGCGAATGGAGTGAAGGTGATCCGTGCAGCAATGCAGGCGGCCTGGTGCTTCCCCCTCTTCGCCGCCTCCGCCTTCGTTGCCGTGTACCCCTTGGCCACCGCAGCACCCTGCACCATCGACTTGCACGTCGGGGTCCACACTGTCACGTCAATGGCCCGCCCCCGCGACTCGCCCACCCCCGTGGACAGGAAGAGGTCTGCTGGCTTCTTGTTCCCCAGTACCAGGTGTTGGGGTTCGAGAGTGGGGCCTAGACCTGCTTCGTTCGCAACGGAGTAGACGAAGTCGCGTACTGCGTTGTGCCTCAGAATGCGGTGTCCTCCCATCTTGCAGGCGAAGATGTGGTCGCCTCTCGCGTCCATGGCCTGCCCACACTGCCTGCACTGGACCCCGTCTGCGAAGAGAGGTAGGTGCATGCGGATCCTGCAGACCGCCTGGAACTGCTCCGGGGGGATGTGATGTTCCCACGTTGGGGGCGCCATGAGCCACGCGCCTGCATGCGGAAGGGAGAGGGAGTTCATCCGTGCCCGATCAGCCGCATCACCCTCCAGGTACAGTCGCCGCAGCTGTTCTTCGAGGATTCCTGCCGATAGCTCCCTTTGTCGCACAGGGGTGGCTGGTCTCACCAGAGGGTCTACTTTGTCTGCTTCTGCTACATGTCGGTTGTGCTCCGTCGCAGTCTCTTTCCACCCTTCCGCATCCCATTGGAACTCCGGGTCTAGCACCTTACACAACTCATGTAGCCCGCTCCGCGACCCCATCGCCGCGGCCGTCCAGTGGTCACGGATGCGACGGACTCCCATGCCTCCAGCTCTGCAGGGAAGTGCTGCCTGACGACGTGCCATCTCTGGGAGAAGCCCTTCCGTGTCACCCATCAACGAGGCGAGCGCAGCGTCGACCTCCTTGTCGTACTCCTTGAGGTACTGATGAGTACACGCATGTCCGATAGCACGCATGTAAAACACCATCCTCGCGAAGCCTTCACACTGGCGAAGAAGCGTCAACCCGACCTGTACGTCCTTGAGGTCCTTGAGGAGGCGGAGCTGCTCAGCGAACTCCTTCACCTGCTTGTCCATGTAGGACTCGCAAAACTCGTCGTCACCGATAGGCGCCCCCAAGAACGCGAACCCACCGTACTGCACCTTCATGGCCTTGCCCTCACATGCTGCGCACGCACCGTCGTCCGGGTATCCATGGGCACACACTGGCAAGCCCGCCTGTGCTAGGTCACGTGGCGTCTGCTGTCCTAGCGCAATCACCTCGCATTTCGCCAGCTTCACCCGCAGACCCATCGCCAGGCTCCGCTCCTGCACCAGCTTCAACGCCCGTCCCACTGCTTCGGGTGGGCCCATGATGGTCCCGTCGTCCAGGTACCACAAGCTGGCATCAATCCCCGGCATCGCCTTCACCTCCTCCGTCAGTTCCTTGATCCCTAGGGAGAAAAGAAGCGGTCCTGCCGGGTCACCCTGCTGTGCCCCTCGTTGCGACTGGATGAGGTCGTCGCCGTGCAGGAGGGAAGTCGGCCTGCCGTAACACCACTCGATCCATGGGGAGATGGTGGGGAGGTACTTTCGAGTAGCCGCGAGGAAGGTGGACCGGTGGATGCTGTTGAAAGCGTTTTCATAGTCCACGAGGACTATCACCTTGTTCTTCCCTAGGTTGCGTTTCACGTAATCCGCCACCACCATTGTAGCAGCCTCCAGTCCACCATCCACCGCCACCCCTACTTGGCGACCAGGGAGAAGCTTGTCCCGCGCCTGCGTCCGGACTGATCCCACTTCAATCTTGCTCACCACCCGACGAAGTGTGTTGCCTGCAGATATGGGGCGGACATCCGTTTCACCTTTCTTCAGGGCGACGAGCGTGGCTCCGGCAAGAAATTCTGCTGCCTCAGGTGGGGCCTGGCCTCTTCGCAATAGGTCCAGGACTAGCGTCATGAGG
Source organism: Rhynchopus sp. YZ270_cl-10 (assembly GCA_964035575.1). Taxonomy (NCBI): domain Eukaryota; phylum Euglenozoa; class Diplonemea; order Diplonemida; family Diplonemidae; genus Rhynchopus; species Rhynchopus sp. YZ270_cl-10. Next base: position 887,882 of record OZ037879.1, read on the forward strand.
GGGAGGAGGTTGAGGTCAGGGTGTTTGACCATCCATTCCTTCAAATGGTCGCCCCTGAGACCGAATGGGCCTGGTGATGATCCCTTCGACATGCTCTTGATGGCCTTCAGGGCGTCGATGGGCTTCAGGGGTTCGAGGGCAACGTGCGCAGTGGTGTTTGCCACCTGTGGGGCCTCCTCCGGGTGCTTCGCCCTCAGCTTCGCTGTCGTCTCTATCGTAACGGGCGCAGTACCGCCTTTGTGGAGACGACTCATCCCTGCTGCGAGCCTACCGTTCCGGACTTCAGTGACACACGCTTTCTCCCTCTCCTCCTTCGTCGGCTCCTTCCGCTCCTTGCCCGGCCCACGCCCAGGAAGAGATCGAGTCGCTGCAGACCACATCGCCGCAATTTCCCCCTGCGACCACTCCGTCACCTCCGCCTCCCGCTGTGCCACCACCTTCTTGCTGATGTTCGCACCTCCCCGTTTTCTGGACAACACGAGTTTTGCGAACATGCAAAGCCTCTTCCAGCTGTTCTCGTCGTTGCAGCCAGCTACGTCTTCCAACACCTTCGCGAACTCCACCGCCGCCGCCCGGTCAATCGCTTTGGGCACGGTGTCGTGGGTCGGGATGGGTGCTGCCGCGATCTCATACCAGTCCGGCATGTCGCGGTCGTCCACTTCCTGCGCCGGTGTGCGGATGGTGGGTGACGGGCGTGGCACCGCCTGTACCAGCCTCGAGCATTGCAGGCACGTCTCGTTCTTCGCTGCTCGGATGCCGTCACACACACCACATTGACCCAGGCCGAACTTCCGCAGAGTGTCGTGCGGAATGTGGTCTCCCTCTGCTAGGTGGCCAGCGATATGTGCGCGTAGCCCTGGACCGGATAAGGGGATGTCCCGGTGGAACCGGCTTCCCTGGCAACACGGTACTGGGCAGTAGAGGAGGGGGGAGTCCCCTTCCAGTGGAGAAGTCGCGTCCTTCGTCATGCCGGGAATCGGAGACACCGCCAGCCGGGATGGGATGAGCTCTGCAATGGGGGCGGCATTGGCTAGTGCGGAAGCCTGTGCCGGGTCCATCTGCACCTGCTCGTAGTGTTCCCCAATCAGCGATATCACCCTCACCTCCCGTGGCTTCTTCTTTTGTGTCTTCTTCTTCGACTGGCGTTCCCTGTTCACCACCACCATGGGGCACGCCCCCGGCTGCACAACCAGGATCGTCAACGACCATGTCATGGCTATGTGGTGTAGCGTCAGCAGGTCACCCCAAGCGTCTCCTTCCACCCCTGCTACCCACGTGGAGAATTCAGCCTCCGTGTCGAAGTGTCTTCTGAGGCCGCGCTTCTTCTCGGTCGTCAACGCACTCCTGGCCAGCTCTTTGCGTTCGTTGGCTACGTCCAGGTAACTGCCCATCTTGCCCATGAGGGAGACGTACATGCAGTTCCCTTGCATGTCGTTGGCGATGCGCTTCCCTCCATTGCGTTCTAGCAGCGCATCGACCTCCGCCTTGCCCAGTACATTGCCGTCATCTGCCCCCCCACGCATCGCCCCTGGCTCCATTCGGACTGTCCCCTGCTTACGGCTCTGCCACCTCTCAGCACTCCTCTTGTAAATGAGAAAGAAGCGCCGGCTGCGTCTCCTCCAGTGCCTGCGGTACCGTCTGGGCCGCCTCGGTGGGAAGAGCAGCCCTGACACCATCACAGCCATGACCAGCGCGTAGACCCACATAGCCCCCACAATTGTGGTCCACCTGGCCACCTGCTCGTATGACGGTAACATTGTCTGTGTGACGGGGAACCACTGCAGGATCTCGTCCATCATGGCCACCAGCCCTTGGGAGTGCCGCCACAGTATCAGGGGTTGAGCCGACGTTCCTGCCCTGCTTACCCATCCCCTGGGCCCCTTCCCGCAGCCCCCACCACCCCAACTAGGATCACCAGAACTGTTGCCGCGTCTGTAGCTGCTGTTGCTGTTGCTGCTACGGTTGCTGCTACAATTGCCCTCGTTGTGGTTGCTGCTGCTGCCTCCGTCACCTTCCCCTCCCTCCCCTTCACTGCGCAGCCGGGGTGATACTGGGGCCCCTCCCAGGACTCCAAGGGGTTCATTTCTGCTGCTATCACAGTTGCAGCTACTGATGTGGTTGGGCATCAAGTGCCTCTTTTTGGGGTTATTATGGGGGGGAGGGGGGTGTGGGTTGCTATGATAACAGTTCCTAGTGCTGTTACTGTTGTAGCCTCCACATGTGTTGCTGTTGCCTCTGCTGCCGCCGCGATTGGCGCCGCTGCAGCTGTTGGTGATGGTGCTGTTGCCGCCGCTATTGCTGCTGCCACTGCTGCTGTTGCACCTGCTGCCGCCGCGACTGATGCTGCTGCTGGAGTTGCTGCTGCCGCTGCCGTTGATGCTGCGGTTGGTTCTGCAGCTGCTGTTGTTGATGCTGCTGCAGCTGCTGTAGTTGCTGCTGCCGCTGCCGTTGATGCTGCGGTTGGTTCTGCAGCTGCTGTTGTTGATGCTGCTGCAGCTGCTGCCGCCGCGAGTGATGCTGTTGCTGCTGTTGTTGATGCTGCTGCTGGTGCTGCAACTCACCCTACCCCCGTCTGCATCCAAGGCTCCACACAGGAGCACCACAGCCCATATCTGGGCTCTCCACCTGCCCATCTTTCACCAACAGGAAAATAAAAACAAAAAGGACAAGAAAAACAAAAAGAAAACACGTCTCTACCTGCACTTCGCCAGAGAGGAACTACTCAACGGCCTTCTCTCTGCCCAGGACACGCCACTAGGAGGCGACAGGTAGGACCCACACAAGGGGGAGAAACAAGTGGGAAAGGGGAGAAGCAAAGGACAAAACGGGTAGTGTGTAGCAAAACGTGTGTGCCCCCTTTTTTTTTTTTGTTGTACGTTTTCAACCCCCTTCCCTATTCCCCCACCTTATCCTTTCATTCTTTCTTTTCCTTCATCTAAAATTCATCAGAACGCCCTTTTTTTTTTTTCTTTTCAAAAAAATGGTGTACGTCAAAAGCAGCTCTGCTTATCATTCTAGCCATAAGGATGAAGACCGTTGTTTTATTCGTGAGGATGAGGACTGGGCGGTGTACGCAGTGCTGGACGGACATGGAGGGAAGCAGGCTGTGAACAAGATTCATTATAGCATTTCACTGATGTACCTAGAGGTGCTCCGACAGTGCGATAGCAGCACCTTGACTGAGTCTCCGGAGGATTTCCGCGATGAGCTGGCTGTGATGTTGGAGCGTGAGTACGCCTTTCTGGACCGCCACCTGGAGGACCACACACAGGACTTCTCTGGGGCCTGCATCACCTCTGTGCTTCTCAGCGTCCGCCACCCCATCTGCTTTGTCAGCCATCTTGGAGACTGTCGTGCCGTTCTTCTCCAAAACGGCGAAGTCACCGCCATCACCGCCGACCACCAACTCTCCAACCCCGCAGAACAACTCCGCGTCGCACGCACCGGAGCAAAAACACAATACGGCAGAGTCTGTGGCCTAGAACCTACCCGTACCTTAGGTGATCACGATGTAAAGCGTGGTGCTCCCAATGCTGTTTCATGTGTCCCTGAATTGCATATGGTGCATCTTGCGTCTAGTAAACCACCCGGAAAAGGAAAGAAAGGGAAGGAAAGCAAAGACCCGCTTGTCTTGGTCCTTGCAACCGACGGTGTCTGGTGTGCCCTCAGTGATAGCAAAGCGATGTCGACAGCGGCGATGCACCTTTCAAAAAAACCCATGCCCAACGTGAAGGGCGCAGCCTCAGCAGTCACAAAGCTGGCGGTGACAAAGGGGTCTACTGACGATGTCACCACTATAGTCATCTACATGGAGGTTTGAGGGACTTCCTTTTTCTCATTTACGTACCAGATCAGAGGGGTCTTGCCCCCGAACGTTTATGTTTATTTTATTTTATTTTGAAAAATAAACGCAGAGGCGGGAAAACCCCGTCTCTCGTATTTTTCTAAGGGTTCTAAGGGGGTGGGGTGGGGGGGTGAAACATCATATCATAATATCCCATCGTTTCTTTTTAAAAAAAAGGTGACTAAGGCAACGGAGAGGCTAGAGGGTTCATCTTATAAACCTTTTCTTCACTTCCTCTCTTTTCGCTTCGGGTGGTACGTATCCTGCACCTCACGGGTGTACGGTATCATTCCACCCCCATTATTTTTTTCTCGTGAGAATGATGTCCATTTGGGCATCCATATTTCATTTTTTTTTGAGGCTGCAGTATCGCTGTATGTGATACAGGTTGTCTGGGGAGGTGCGGAACACCAGCAGGGTAAGGGGAAACAGTGTGTGTCAACCATGTATCCTGTTGTGGTCTTGATCTCTGCGAAGAAGGAGGTGGTGCACCGCAGCTGTCTGTTTTTCTTTGCGCAGGAGAGAGGGGGGTGTGTGAGGCATTCCGTGTGTGGGGGAAAATATAGGTTTTCCTAAGAGGAGTACGTGTGTGGCGTTTATTCTATCTGTTCTTGGTCTCGCTTTGTGTACGCGGGCTCTATGATGTGTCCTTTTTTTGTCATATCAGTGGTCAATATGTGTCCAATTAGGATGTATGTTTTCAAAGTTTTCTTCACCTCGTTTTTTTTCTCTTTGTACCGGGCAACACAAAAAGACGCCATGTTCTTTTAACTGTTGACCATTTTTTGTTTTAAAAACAAACACATACTTACCAAAGTGGAGCATGTACCAAATGTTTTCATAATATAATCTGACTTCAAGTAATTCGGTGCGCACCTTCTGTCGATTCTATTTCCTCTTGCCAATGCTTGGTACACATTAAAAATACCATCATTTTGTTTTTAAGATGTACGGCGCCCGAGGCCCGTTCATTTTTTTTTTTGTTGTCTTTTTATCTTTTCAGACTATTTAGTGACTAAGTATGGCTTAGAATCATCTTACAAACTTTTCACTTTTATTTGGGAGGTGTGCACGCTTCATGCGACACATTTCGTTCTTTTTTGGGAGTTTTTCTTTTCATTTTTTTTCCTATTCTTTATTCTTTATTCTTTATTCGAGCCGAAGGACCGGGTCTTACTATCAACGTGTTATCAGTGTGCCCTGCGTCCGCCGATGTCGTACGTCTCTCACGCCAGAGGTGAAATTCTTAGGTCACGGGAAGACGAACTTCTGCAAAAGATGAAAATATTCTCAAGAATGGCTTCATTATGTACGGTGAGGCGTTTGCACTGTCAAACTTCTCTTACAATGTGGAGCGACGGACACTAGGAAGTAGACTAGACAAATATTCTCAAATCTGCAAATTTTGTGGGTGTGCCAATTATAGAGCCTCAAAGTGGCAGCTTGAGAATACATTAGTGCAAACCTTGGAAACATTGTTGTTTCATTTATCCTTTTAAATGGAGGTGTGTGTTGCAGTAAGGCTTTTTCATCCTTTCATTTTTCTTTTTTGTAAGAGGACGCGTCTGTTGGACAACCCCGTCCTTTCAAAAGAAAAACACAGTGGAGACAGTGGAGATTGCACAAACTGTGGCAACACAACCGAGGCAACTACACTACTCTAACAAATTTATCAAAAAAAAAAAAAAAAAGCATTATCTTAATCATTTTTCTTGCAAAGCTTCCTCCGGTTCCTTCAAAGCTCAGTCCTAACTCTATCTTTTTCAAAAAAATAAGGTTTGTATTTTGTTACGTTATGTTCAATGTTTTTTTTTTGGGGGGTGACTCAGCAAAGGAGAGGCAGGTACGAACTTTTTCTCTTTGTATTTTCCAAGCCTTTCTTCACTTCAAAATTTATTTGGATGCTTTGACGTGCATGCATCTTTCACTTTTATCTATTTTTCTTCTCTCTTGAGAAGAAGTCCACCAAATAGTGTAGAACTGAAACTGACTTTCTGCACGAATCTGCTTTTTCCCAATTTTCTCAAGCAAATATTCCTGTCTACTCTACCACAAACAAAAGGTGGCTGCATTGTCCCTCGATAAATACCTTCTATCGCTTTGAAGCTCGTGTGATAGGCCCCCTGAGGTTTTCAAAGCAAATAAAAGGGGAGTGGATAGACCTAGGATCCACCCTAACAATTTCTTCTATTATTCATGATTTTGTAGGTACACTGTCAGGAGAGGGCTTTGTATTTCACTTTTTTTTTCTGATCGTACGCGAGCAGTATATATCTTCCTATTCTGTCGTTACGTCGAGCGACGTCTTTTTCATCTTTTGCAGATGAATCTGACAACCAGAAACAGTGCATGAACACGAAAAAATTGTCATCGTGGCAATTTGTGATAGCTCTGCTCCCCTTTTTTTGTTATCCACCAAACCCTTTTATGCACGCTTTAACCCCACCTTCCCAGCTCCTTTTTTTTTTCATCACCTTTTCATGAAACCAGTGAAGACTGTATGCACAGCTACACAACGGATTATCAAAGAGAAATCATAGATCAAAGTATCCCCGATCAATCTAATCACAAGAAGTCACAAGAGCTTCTTTATTTATCCCCCCCCCCCCATTTTGTCACTCCTACCCCCTTTTCCCGAGGCTCTCGCCAACCCCTTTTGGCCAAAACAGGGGTGATTTGGTCCCGAGCTTTCCCCCCCGTAAAAGCGGTCGCTGTGCGCGACTCCCTGCAAGAAGGTAAGACTCTTTCTCCCCTCTGATGCATACAATCGTGAAAGTCGGGTGCGGAAGGGTGAAACCACAAGCCGTAGTGGGTGTCAGCCTTCGTATCAGTAACCTCAGTACATTTATCAAATAAACAGCGGTAATGGTACCCAAAGGTTCCTGTCGAAGCGATGGTGCACGAGTGTGGGGTGATCCAGGCTCCGGATCATCCCCCGTTTTTAAAAAATTTTTTTGGGTGATTTGGACCCCCGATCAACCCCCCCCGCGAGAGACCATGGCTTTTCCTCCTCAAAGCTCCCCCTCGTTCCTTCGTTTCTGACTACATGATGCATTCCGACCATGGGAGGAACGTATCTTATAAGTGAGTTAGGAATGGTGTTCATCAACAAGAAACACACACACAGCCTTCACCAAACGTGTGTTAAACCCCCCCCCCCCCTGTAGGGGGTACGACTCCAGCCATTTTTTGCGCACGGAAAATTCATTTGGCATTATCTGGTCATCTCCAAGGCAACTGCGGGTGAAAAACACCCTCAGAGTGGGTCACAGGGGGCCTGTGGGTCGAAAAACGACCCAGAAGCCACCCCAGAATACAAAAAAATGGAAAAAAATAGTGAAAAAACGGCTTTTTTCACGTTTTGGCCACTTTGGGCAAAATAGCGATTTTTCGAGAAAAAAATCAAAAACCGGGATATTTTTTGACATCACAAAGCCTCCTTTGGCACAAATATACCCCAAAAGTGGCCTGTGAGTCCATTCCAACCTGTTTTGGACATATTTGACACTTTTGGAAGTGTTTTTTTGGTGTTTTTAGGTCAAAAAAATGCCCAAGACGTCCCCAAGACATCCCCAAGACACTTTGCACACCCCCTGTTACGGTCATATTTTTTTCGTTTTTTTGCCTGAAACCCCCAAAATACCCCTCCCGGACCCCACATAGTCCCGAATATCCATCACACACCCACTCAGAGTGAGTAGAAGCACCCCAAAAAAAATATTTTTTAAAGCCCTTCAACTTCAACATGGATGCTGCCGAAACTGAAGCACAATTTTAGGGCTTTAAAAAATATTTTTTTTGGGGTGCTTCTACTCACTCTGAGTGGGTGTGTGATGGATATTCGGGACTATGTGGGGTCCGGGAGGGGTATTTTGGGGGTTTCAGGCAAAAAAACGAAAAAAATATGACCGTAACAGGGGGTGTGCAAAGTGTCTTGGGGATGTCTTGGGGACGTCTTGGGCATTTTTTTGACCTAAAAACACCAAAAAAACACTTCCAAAAGTGTCAAATATGTCCAAAACAGGTTGGAATGGACTCACAGGCCACTTTTGGGGTATATTTGTGCCAAAGGAGGCTTTGTGATGTCAAAAAATATCCCGGTTTTTGATTTTTTTCTCGAAAAATCGCTATTTTGCCCAAAGTGGCCAAAACGTGAAAAAAGCCGTTTTTTCACTATTTTTTTCCATTTTTTTGTATTCTGGGGTGGCTTCTGGGTCGTTTTTCGACCCACAGGCCCCCTGTGACCCACTCTGAGGGTGTTTTTCACCCGCAGTTGCCTTGGAGATGGCCAGATAATGCCAAATGAATTTTCCGTGCGTTTGTTCCCAGCCAAAATGGCTGGAGTCGTATCCCCTACCCCCCCCCCTGCATAATATTAAATAACTTTTATTTATTATTATGTTTTTATTTATTATTATGAAAGTTATTTATTATTATGAGAAAATGGCCAGTTATTTAATATTATGCGCTATTTATTAGTATGAGATTTCGTGTACAAACAGCCGTGGGGGGTATCGAGTACGTGCACGTGTACGTTCCCCCTGTGCTCGGTGACGAGGTGAAGAAGAAGGGCAAGGAGTTAATCGCCGAGCTGCGAGAGACAGCGAGGTAGCAGGCAATGGAAGCACTCGCGAAGATGGGCAAGAAGGAAATGGCGAAGAAGGCCGCACTAAAAAAGAATCTGAATCACTTCGTTTTTCGAACCTGCCTCCTCCGCACCCCCTTTTTTTTGGATCTCCATCCTCACCTGGCCTACTTATCCACCCTGTTACTAGGGGACACACCGTACAGCCGCCGCCGCCGCCAAAAAAAAAATCCTATTTATTATTATGATTTATTTATTATTATGAAAGTTATTTAATATTATGAGAGTTATTTATTATTATGCGCTATTTATTATTATGGCTATTTAATATTATACAGGGGGGGGGGTTTACTTATTTTTTTTTAAAAGGCCTTTCTTCACACAATCACCACGGGCAAACAGCGCCCAAAGCCTTATCTCTCCCCTTTTTTTCTTCTCTCTTTTTTAGAACCTCCCCCCTCGTGTATCCTTTCCACTCCCACCCCCACGCTGTTTTATCTCAGTTCTCCTCTCTCTCTCCCCTTCACTCTTTTTAGTACCTCCTATAGCATTTTACCCTACCCATATGACCAAGGATGCCTCCCCCCCTTTATACCCCCACACACTAGAACACATTGTTTGGAGTATTTGCAGGGATTGACGCAAAAAAATAGTTTTTTTTTTTAAACACAATCTCTACCTATTCTGTTGATGACCTCTGCGGCTGATCCATGGTGGGGGCAGGATGCTGAGATCCCTTCTGATACGGTGCACGCTGGGTTGTCGTTGGAGGAAGCAACGCGCACTACAGCACAGGCAGTGTCCACTGGCCATGCGGACGACGTTGCGGCCCGCGCAACGGCAGGAAACAGCTATGAGAAAGCTTTGCTAGAAGGTCATTCCCGTGCAGTGGCGGCTGCAGACGCATTTCTTGGCGCAACTGAGTCGTTTTCGGGGGGAGAGCCATCACCTTTAGATTGGTTCCGACCGAAATGTGTGAACCATGTTTACGACCCTCATATGCATTGTAAGAGAACGGAGGTGACGGTTGAGCAGATCTGTGCGACGCCTGCCTTTGCGTTGGACATCAGTGCTGCGCAGAAGCGGATTGAACGTCTGCATGAAGCACCCTCGCAGGAGCAGGCAAGGCAACGGAGGGCAAGCACCACCACCACTGTGCGGCGGAAGCCTCCGCCACCGCTGCCCCCTTCGCCGCAGACGAGAGCTGTCGACACAGAGCTGGTGGTGCGGGCGCTGCCATTGGAGGGGTCGGTCATGCCGTTGGCGCATAGAGGGAGTGTATCGTGCCCGGTGCAGATCTTTGATAGACCCATCGCAGTAGCAGCGCCGGTGGACGTTGATGCTGTGCCGTCGCTCAAATCAACTGTTTTTTCTGGTGGAGGTGAGGTGAGTGGTAGTGCCGGTGGTGGTGGTGGTGGTGGTGGTGCTGGTGGTGCAGGTGGTACGCCCCGCAGACGCGCTGAAGTGCGCGAACCCCAAGAACCGACGGTGCTCTGCCCAGTTCGTGTGGAGACAGGGTGCTCTCTGTCGTACAACAGAGGTGATTTGGGGAAGTTGCGTGCACACCTCACCAGTGTGCACGGTGTTGCGTCCGAAACCCTATCAGAAATGGTGCAGAAAGCGCTCCAAGAGCGTGTCCACTGTCCCGAGTGCAGCTTTACCACAACCTCCGAAACACCTTCCCTAGCACTCTTTACACATCTCCGCTCCGCACACAAAACCCCAGCCGCAGGTGCACGAACCCGTGCAGAAAAGACTTGGACCGGTTTGGGAAGAATGCCGAAGAAATAAAGGAGGGTCATTTCTCTGACAAGAGTTTTTTTGTCCTTCGTGGGGGGTGAGGTGGTGGGGATAGATGTGGTTAACTGTTCAACGCTTCTCTTTTTTTTTGAGTCAGGCCAGCTTATTGCACACGGGAGAGCTGCCACATCCAGGGTGAGATGTGCTGCCTGTGAATGACTTCTCAAGTCTGTATTGTACTTCGTGGTAGCCCCAAGGGAAGACACCCTTCTTCAGAAACCAGGTAGAGAATATTAGTTTTTGGCCGTTAAAAAAGTCTGGGGTGTAAAGAGGTCGTGTGATTCGCCGAGCGGTTGTGAACCGCCTCTCTTACGGTACGGACCACTTACCTCCCACCCTTTGCATGAGCTCGACTGAGATGCGTTCTCGCGCGTTTCAACTACTCTTTGTTTTGTTTTTGTGGCCTTCGCAACAAGACACCTATGTCCCCTCCTTTTTTTCCCCCTTCAAGTCTCCTAATCTCCCCCTCCCGATTGCCACCTGTCCCCGTTCGCACGTCTCCCTTTCGGCAACGTGCACCAATCTACAATCACCCACTCGGACTGACTAAGATGAACTGCGACTCGCCGAGGCGGTTGTCGCTGGTGTAAGTTGCGGCGGCGGCGCGCGTCTCGTTGGTCATCTCTCCGATTATGTTCCCATGGGGTCCTGTGGGGCCTGTTGCATGCGGGAGTCACCACCAAGAAGGGAGCTCAAGCCCTTGCCCCAGGCAGCCTTCGACCCAGCACTGGCTTCCGACTTCAGCTTGCCCAGGAACGTATTCCAGACGTCCTGAAGTGCGGACGTGCTGGTCTTCAAACCCAAGCGATCGCGAAACTTTTCCGACACGATCTCGATCGCATCTTTACCGTATCTGTAATTTAAGATGCTTGTTATTTATTGGTGTTCATGACTGGTCACAAAAATGACATACGTGGAGGATACCTCAGTTACTAAGTAGTAACGAGGCCTGCAGATCTGCACCACGGCCTCCTGCACATCCGACAGGGGTTTCAACCCCTTCACCGCATCGACCCACATCCCGACCCCTGCCCCCTCACCGCTGCTGCGATCATATACGCAACTGCATCAGGGTGAAGGGGCTCCTGCTGCCTGTCGTCCCCTGCCAAGCACCCCCGCTGAGGCTTATCCCTGTTGTTACCACAAATAGGGAAGCGTTGTCATCCATGACGCCTCCATACCCACCCATATCGGAACCTCCCAAAGGAGTTGGTGGCCTGACTTTGTCTGCATTTTCCCCCCTGCCAACGTATCGAGCTTCCGTTCTGCCTCTCTCCTTTCTCTCCCCTCCTCCTCTCCCCAATTCATTCACTACAGTATCTTTTTTTCCCCCTCCGCGGAACGGAGCCACAGCTCCGCGATAGTGGGGTGGGGATGGGTTGGAAGGAGGAGGATGAAATTGTGAAGATCCGTGCCCTCACTGGGGTTGTTGTGTTGCTGAAGATCCCTGTGCGTGTGCCGGTGTCGGAGATTAAGCGGGTCTTGCTGCACTATGCCGAGACCTTTTACATCACGCAGTACAACCTGGTGACGGATGATGGCGTTGTGCTGAAGGATATTCTTCCCTTGGCACATCAGATTGAGGAGTCGTGGAGGAAGCCCGGGAAGAGCATCTACCTCACCATGGTGCCAGCACCGTACACCTACCGCGCCGTGCGTGAGCATGTGATGCGTGTCAGGGAGATCCACTCCAACGACCACGCAGAGCTCCCCATTACATACGCCTTCACAGCGCCCAGCACCGAGGCCCCCACCACAGAGAGAAAGAGCGGGATGGCCGCAAACGTCTTCCCCCTCCTCTCCTGCCCCTCCATCGTCAACATGCATGTGTCCGGTACAAACCCCTTCTGTTTGGACTCCGAGGACGAACGGCCCTTCCTCTACTCGACCAGCAAGGTGCTCGCCAAGGAGGTGGTCAAGCTCTGCAAGAACCCCTTCACCGCAAGCCAGGCCAGCCAGGTCGGGTTGGCCGCACTGAAGCAGCCTGCTGTGGGTGTGAGTACAAGCGACCCTCTGACGCACCGTAAGCTGCGTGGTGACATCAGCTACTTCACGGTCTCCTTTGGGAAGCAGACCTGGGGGGTGGGTGCCTGTGCGGGTGGCTTCTACCTGCTGGAGAAGGACGACCTGTCGTCACACACACGCACCTCGGACATCTACCCTACGCTCATCTGCCTGCTGTGCGCAGTCGTCCCTGACCAGAGACAACGCTACGAGTCGCTTGTGCACATGATCGCCGACTCACGCCCAGGTGCCTGCGTCTTCGAGGGCATGCTCCCCTCCGTCCCCTCCCGTGTAGGTGGTGGCTACGGCCTTGGGTCCCTCGGCCCGCACGGCACCGCACAGTGGCTGACGGACCCACCCCAGCCCTTCGTACGCGACCTGTGGCGCACCAACGAGCATGAGTTCTTTGTGAACCAGCCGCAGGACCTGCGCGCACCGCAGCGCAACTGGGTGAGCCCCTTTTTGAGCAGTGCCGACAGTGACTCGTCGCGGCAGCAGAACATCCCCACTGTGCTGTACGAGCAGGTGTACCCGGAGTTCCTCAGCACGGCAATGCAGGCGACGGTGCTGGCGGTTGACGGGACACTGTCACCTCTGGACTCGTCTGTGCCTTTTGAAGAGCGCACATACATCTTTAACGGCATCTCGATTTCCTTCTGCGTTGATGACGACAAGCGCCGACGTGCGGCGCCTTCATGGAGCCGCGTGCACAAGGAGAGCGCACTCTCTGCACTGCTGTCACCTGATGTGCTGTGCCTGGGACGTACAGAGGTCTGCTTTGGGACGAGCTGCTGCGTGGACTACCACGGCTACCGTGCATGGTGCGAGGCCTTCTCCTACGACTACTACGACAAGTTCGGCCTCTCCAAGACTGCCTTCCGCGAAAGCCCCACCGACGACCCCCTCCCGCACGCCGAAGGCGTAGCCAAGCTTGCCGAAGGCGTTCAGCAGAGCGACAGCAGCTTTGCGCCGCTCTTCCCCAAAATCTTCAACCTCGACACACACGACGGGCAGTGGGCCGTCCCTGAGGGTCTCCACGTCTACAAATCACGCGACGGACGCTTCTACATCGACGGCATCAACCACGTCGTCCCCACCGGACGCAGAATCGAACTTCTCGTACTCTCCCACGAGGAAAGCGAGGAGGCGGTCTCCTCCTCCTCCACCCCCAAGCACAACGCACCCTGCACAGGCGACTCTGCCTCCTCCGGGGGGTCCTCCTTTGGAACAAACGAGCTCCAGAGCAGGCCTTCCATCAGCTCGACACCGGTGCACAACAACCCTAGACGCTACGACGACAACGAGGGGAAGGACCTTGACGCGATCTGCTGTGTCTCTGCGTCTTCCGGGGGGTCTGCGAGCCACGCTTCACAGGCTGCTTTGGACGCACTCCTGGAGCAACAGATCCACCGCTTCTACGACGCCTTGGCAGCAGGCACTGTGTGCCCTGCCGACGGTGCCGACCTTGCGAAGCAAATGCACGACAAAGGCATTCCGATGCGCTGCCTGGGCCGCCTCATCGACGCAGAGAGCAAACCCGCACTGCCCGCCTGCGTGACCCGCCTCCTGCATCTGGAATGCGTCGCCCGCAGTGCTAAACACTTCATCCGCGCGCTCCTCCGCGAGCACCGTGCCCAGGGTGTCGCACAGCCCCTCTCCGAATACCTCAACGTCCTCTACAGCAACCCACACTCACCGCAGGCCTGCGAAGTGGCCGACCGCATTGCAAAACACTTTGGCGTCACCTCCACCAAAACCTGGCGTGGCTCGCACGAAGACGAATGGTACGTCCTACGCTCCATCTGCGTGAAGGTCGGGATCCGCCTTGCTGGACGCGAATTCGCTTTCAGCAAAGATAACATCTTCAGAAAAGGCGACTTTGTTGATTTGGTGGTAGTCCCTTATGGTGCGATGGAGGGGGTGAGTCTGACGCAGGCTCAAGAACGTCTTGAGGAGGGTGACGTCAGGGGTGGTCTGCGTGATTTGAAGCTGAAGCTGAGTGACATCGCGGATTCGAATGGGTGGGACTCAGCGTTGCTGAACCCACTGCTGTTTTCGATGGGGAAGGTTGCGTTGCAGGAAGGTGAACCTATCGCGGCAGCGTCGCTGTTTTCACGTGCCGCCGCCAGCGCACGTCTTGCTTATGGGGAGGATTCGACAGACTTCCAATGTGCGGTGCTCAATGCTGCCGTCTCCGTCTTCACCTCCCACCAGCCACAGTATATCTCGCATACCAACATCCTCGATATAACAGCGTCTCTCTCAAGCATCGCCACCTCCACCACCCAGCACGCTGCGGCAGCGCAGTCGCTCATCCAAGAGTTCAAAGACCTTTCAGTGCTTTGAGATGCATTTGATTTGAGATGTGAAAACAGCCATATTCATCTTTTCTTCAAGGTACACTGTCAGCAGGGCTGTATTTCAAGGCAACTTTCTTTTTCATTTTTTTTTCTAGGTGACTTCACAGCGGCTTAGGTTCATCTTATAAACATTTTTTTCTTTATTCTTACGAAGCTTGCTTTAAAGGAGAAATAGTATTACCGGTACGGTCGCCAAATCATCCCTCAGGAGGATTGTGCAATCAACGAAAACAACTTTACTTCCTACCGATCCTACTATCCCCCCTCTGTCAAAACTATTGTCGCTTAGCATTGGATAGAAGTCGTAAGGGGTGATAGTATTTTGCATTCAGTATGTTACGCAGATGAGGTTTGCAATAATTATCCCTCCTTTTTTGTTTTTCTTTGTTTTTGCGCTGTCTGCTGCCTTGGCCGTAGTCTCTAATATATTTTCTTTAAATATACAAGGTGACTAAGCACGAGAGGCTTAGATTCATCTTATAAACTCTTTTTTTAAAAAGCAGTTCATACAAGAGGAGAAGGGGGCGGTTTGTCAATACTACAACGTTTCCTTGGAAAAAAAAAATGATTTGTTTTCTTTTTTTTTTTTGCGAATATGTGTTTTGTGTAAGGGGGAGGAAATGGGAAAGGGGGAAGACCAGTACCTATACCTACTAAAGGAAAGGTGTCAAACTTGGTCGGGAGGGTGGGAGGTACAGCAGAGAATAAGACTCGGGGACCCGGTACCGGGACCAGGACCTGGACCGGGAACCTTGACCAGGACTGGGACCAGGACCCAGGGACCGGGGACCCGGCTTATTCTCTGCTGTGGTGGGAGGGGGCAGGGGAAATATCAGTTTGTTTCTATTTTCTTTTCTCCCCCCCCAATGTTTAATATTGCTGTCAAAATCTGAAGAGGGTGTATCATACCTTCCCTCTTCCCTCCCTAATCAATGTCCATAGTTTATGTGGAGCGTTGAGATTACGGACATTTTAAAGTACCTACATCACACTAAGAACGCTGTGTCTGGTGAGGTGTTTGTACTTTCAACGCCTCTTTTTTTTTAAAGATGTTGTGTGCACACAGTACATTCATCTTTCAAGCTTTCTTTTCTATACAAAGGCTACAAAAAAAAAAATAAAAAATCAGGTCTTTTTTTGCGCCCTCGATACAAAAAACCTTCAGCATGTACAACAGTTTCTACAATAAAAAAATTTCTCAGCAGGCTCGTATGAGCAATTCCTCCCCCCCCCTAGAAAATGGTGTTTGACCGTCTGAAGGGCGGCTATGCTAAATCAAACAGATTATTACAAAAATAGTGGAGCTCATCCTCGAAGTAAACCAAGTTTTTTTCAAAGAAAAAAGACAAGTGTATTATGTCATTTTAATACATTAGCTTAGGACGACACTGAGAACCTTGGTGAGGTGATTGATGTCGCAACATTGTAAATCACTTTATCCAGGGGGTGTGAAGTGGGATTGTCGACTGTGTTGGAATAGTGTAGTGTCTTGCCTGAGGGCTCCATAAATGTCCACACATTCCCCCCCCCGTATTCTGCATGCCATTTATTTCTGTTTTTCTTTTGTTAGTGTTCCAAAACAAGACTGACTTCTGATGATGTATCTCAATGGTTTGGAGCTTTGAGGAGCCTTGTTGTTCCAAGGGTTTGAGCCTTATGGCCAGTCCCTAGTCAGTTTTTTTTTTGCTGGGCTGGATGTGCTTGTGTCCTCTGTACGTGGTAGGTGAGACTATTAAGGATATTTGTGCGTCAAATCATCGACCTGGTCATTGCACGACAGCTAGCCTCCTGTACTATCCTGATGTTGTATCTTTGTTGGAGAAAGTCCTAAAGACTTATCCACACTGGGAGAGGGGGAGAAGTTGTGGTTCAAGAAGGGGGGGTTTCTTTACCCTCTTGATTGAATTTTTTTTGTTGATTTTAGCAGCTAAATCCTGAGGGGAGAGCAGGGGGGGGTGAGAGGAATGGGGCTTTCCAGAACACAAAAAAAAAAGCACCTGGAATGAACGTTATAAGGAATTACTTATCATATCAAGGTGGGTGGGGGGAGGGATGATTGTTAACGATACCTCAGGGCACTGTGCGGCCATCTTTACGGTAAGGTTTTACGGTAAGGGAGGGGAGGGGAAGGGAGGGGGGGGGAAACAGAACGGAACGAACCCAATAAGAGGTGCCTTTGACCCTTAATTAAAACATGAAGTGTTATTTGTGAAGGTGGGGGGGAACGCGGGAAGGGGGTGAAAGGGGAGGATTTATTTTCCTTCTGCTGCCGTTTTTTTTTTTTTTTTTTGGTCAGGGAGCTGATGCTCCAGCCACATCCTATACCTTCTTCTTTTCATTTTTTTTATTTTATTTTACACACACATTCCGCGATTCCAACGAAGTCCAACCAGGGTATTAGTTACCGTACAAATTCTGGTTTTGAAAACCAGAATTCCCCAATTCTGGTTATTCACAGGGTTTCCGCCAAGGGGGACCGGGGGGGACCATGGACCCCCCCAATATTTTTCCCAGAAAAATCCGGATTTTTACAGGGGTTTGGGGGGGCCCATGGACCCCCCCAAGAAAAATGGGGTTTTGGAGGTTGTAGATGACCCCCCGTGGTCATGTGACCCCACCGTGCAGAGCATTTGGCTCGCTGTGTCAAAAGAAGTGGAAGAAAAGGGGGGGGAAAATCTAAAAGAAAAAAAGAGAAAAAGAAAAAAGTAGCGTACCGTGCGCCTGCGGCGCTGTTGCTGACTATTTGATATTGATATATCCCCATTGATACTTATGTGGTTGCCCCTTTTTTAAGGAGGCTTCGATGCAAGCAGCGAGTACATTCACTTTCTATTACATGTTCCAACTGCAGCACTGTAGCGCCATACAACGAAAAAAGCAAATGCCATCACCCTCTCACAAGACCCTTACCTTGTTAAGCTTCCACCCCCGACCAGATCCTGCACTAGCAGGTGATTGTCGACACAACAAAAAAGCAAAGACAGCCTTTCTGCAGCCTAGTGGAAGTGACACCTCAATCGGCAGTGAGCTCCCCCGCCCTTTCAACCCTTCCCGAAATTTTTTTTGCGGCCCTCCCCCCGCAGCACCCTTCGCCTCTCCACCTGTGGCTGCCAGGGAGGCGCGCGCGAAGCGCGCGACGACCGCTCTTGCGGGGAGAAAAAAAAAATTTTGGGGGGTCTTTTTGATGGACCCCCCCAAATCCTGAAACCCCAAATGCTGGCGGAAACCCTGAATTCAAAAAAAAAAAAAAAAGTGAGATTCGGGATTTTTCAAAAAAAAATTTTTTTTTTTGGCCAGGGGCCTGAAGGAAGTTCGGTTCCCACCCACCCCCCCAGCAGCCCAACCTCCTCATATCGAGCGAGAATAAGGGATCGGCGATCATAAAAAAGTAGCGTACCGTGGCTGCGCCTGTGGCGCAGCCAAAAATTATGAGCAGTAGCCCTACTATGCCATAGTTTCGCTGTGAAAATGTTCGATTTTGTACATGTGTCACAATTTTTGAAATGTTGCGTACCGTGGCTTCGCCAGAAAAGTTTTGATGCCATGACCGCCGTTTCTTCTTGTACTAAGGGAAGGTTTTGTTTGCTAGAGAGAGCCCAGTGCAGGTTAGTTTGGTTCCTGATGTACGTTACCATCCCACGTCATCATGTTTTGACGCGAAATGAACGGACCTTTTCGCGCGGAGCGCAGAAAATTTTTTGTTGACCCTTTTTTTGGCAGACCACAAGAAAAAATAGCGATTCCTGCTGGGGGAGGGAAAAAACCAGATAACCAGAATTTGGCCGGAAAAAAAAAAGCTAACTAATACCCTGGTCCAACGAAGAAAAAAAAAAAAAACCGAAAAAGAAAAAAAAAAATCAACAACAAAAAAGAAAACAAAAAAACCCCACCCCTTTTTGTGATGTTTGCATCATTTTTTTCATTTTGATAATTTTTTTTTTTGCGGTTGGAATAGTGTAGTTTGTGCCACCTGTGTGCAAATCCCCCTTACTATCCAAAATACATTGTTTTTTTTTTTTAAACCCAAAACTGACGCTAAAAAAATCTGTGGCGCTTTTTTGTCTGCTTTTCTTCACCCATCCCCAAACTGCGTTTTTTTCGTTTCCCTCCTTCCTCCCCCCTCCTTTCTCCTCGAAAACATCAACAAAATAATAGTGCTGAACACCCTTAGGTGAATTCACTAATACAGCCAAAAGTTTTCAAAATAAAATAAGAAAAGAAAACAGCAAGAACAGCAGCCTTTCCTCCCCCCCCACAACCCCACCCCCCCTGCATGTTCCATTCTACGGGGATTTCCCCTATTTCGCAAAAAAAATTTAAAAACTGAAGTTTTATTGATTGCGACTTTTCATTTTGAAAAAAAAAAAAATGTTGTGACCCCATTCTTGTTCATGGGATTTGTCTTTCGGCGGTATTTTTTTTTCCGACTGAGATGCGTTTTAGCACGTTTCAACTACTCTTTTTTAAAAACAAATATTTTTTTTGTGGCAATCATCAAGTCAATCATTGTAATCACTTTTTCCTTTTTTCCTTTTCCCCCTTTTTTTTTTGTGTGTCTTCTCTTTACGTTGCATGCATTTTCCCAATAGAGTGCGATGCGAGCGAAAAGTGGACAAAACAAACAAACAGTGGAGCTCATCCTCGGATGTCTACACTAATACAACCAAGTTTTCAAAGAAAAAAAAAATAATCCCCATCATCGCGTCGTCACACCACACCCCCCCAAATGATGTTATGTACTCCATATGAGTGCTTCATCTCTCTTCCTCCAATTGATCCATTCACGACGGTGGATTAAATCTTGTGATTTTAATGGGTAGTTTCATCGTTCCATCTGATTTTTACTACGCAAAAAGGCGCGTAAAAACAGGCGTGATGACGGTCCTATACGCGCCTTTACGCGGGGTAAAAATCAGGTAGTCGTTGGTTTACAACACTGAAACCATAAGTAAAACCACAACTCAAATCATTTACTTCACCGTCGTGTTGTTTTTCCTAATTTTATTAAAAAACAAAGGTGACTACAGCAAGACTCAGGATCATCTTGCCCCCCTTTTTTTTTAAACATCACAAAAGCTTCCAGCTTAACCAACGGGGTTTGTTCTTTCCTACCTTCTCCTTATGCTTTTAGATCTATTTTTTTTGGGGGTTCGATAACCCCCGCGGAGAACCAGTGCCCCCCTGCGTCTGCCGAGGAACAGTGAGGTGTTTGCACTTTCAACGTCTCTTTTTTGTTGTGTGGCATTGTTTGCACTATCAAATTTTTACTTTTCCCGGTGATGTAAGCGCGAGAGGCTTAGACTCATCATATCTTTTTTTTTTTTGTCAACTTCACTTTTCCCCCCACTTTTTTTTACTTTTTAGCTTGACTCCCACCTGATTTTTACCCCGCGTATAGGTGCGTATAGGCGTACAGGTGCGTAAAGGGGGAGTGGACCTTAAAACGGTCCTACACGCACCTTTTCGCGCCTGTACGCGCTACAACGCGGTAAAAATCAGGTGGATTGGGGTGTGTGTGTGTGCTATCAACGTGATTTCCCCTTTTTGCTTGAACCTCACGATTCAATACCACCTACGGAGTGCTTCTGTGTAAAGGGTAACGCTGTTTTTTATTTATTGCGCATTCTTTTTTTTTTTGGGGGGGTATTTTTTTTTATATATTTTTGCGGCAAAATCGGTATTTTTTAATGACCGCAGTGTGCTTGTGGAGGTTGAATGTTGTGTCTGTCTGATTACTAATCGGGGTAATTCTTGCGCAGAATATGGCCCCAAGTTAATGTGTGTGTCTGTGTGTTTTGAACAAGCAGCGGTGTGGGCGGTTCCTAAGAGTAGGAACATTGCTCTACAGGGAAGGTGTGTGGTTTAACGGACAAAACTCCCCCCCTTTTTTTATTATTTTAATCATATTTCAGGGACTGTGCTACCCTACCGCGCGCTCTGTGTTGCCGTGTCGAAACCCACATATGATGAAGTGTTGATCACTATAGCGGGAGGGGGGAAGGGAAGGGTAAAGGTGGCCGTACTGTGGATTCTGAAGGATTTTTTTTCTTCTTTTTTCTTTGCACTATCAGAATAAAAGCATTTTGATGGTCAAATATCTCTGAATACACAGTACCTCCATCAGGGAGGGGCGGGGTCATAACTATTAAACGATCGAACGTTGACTTTTTTTTCTCTGTTTTTTTGTTCCCCTTTTTTTGTACTTTTTAAGAATGTGTTGTTGTTTGTCCCTACATTCTGCCCTACAACTCCCCTTTTGCAACCAGATCATACAAACAGAAACTAAAAAAAAAAAAAACAAAAAAAAAACCTGTCACACCAATTTTCTTAAAGATGTGTGCATCACAAACGAGGATCTATTTTTGTCCAAGCTTTCATTTTATGAACGCTGATAAGGTGAAATCATAGTATCATCTTATAAATCCCCCCCTTTTTTTTATATTCGAACATTTTTTTTTAAATCCCCTCCTCCCCCTCTCCCTCAGGGTTTTCTTTGGAAAAAAAAAGGACATGAACCAAATCCGGTATTTCAGAATAATGTTTTTTTTCCAAAACCCCCCCTCACAAAAATAAAAAAAGCCCATTTTCTGGATGAAGTGTGACGAACAGAAAAAAAGAATTTTTTTCCCCTGTTATCTATCCCCCCTCTTTGCACTCTCAGTCTCCTCCCACAATCCTCTTCCCTTCTATTTCTCTGCAGGTAGGGGTACACACAGCCATCCCCATACACAAAAAAAAGAAAAAAAACCCCACCGACATTGGTGGAAGAGAAGCCCATTAGTTGAGGTTCTCTTTTATCTGGAGGCAATACACAACGTTCCCTGTACACATTCATTATTTCCGACCTGAAACGGAAACAGCCGATTTTTTTTTGGATTGGCCAACCCATCGTACGTTAGCTGTCATCCTGGTGGAATGAATCGAGTTGTAGGTGGTCGCCGAGCAGGGGAAAACGGGGTCGCATGCTTTAAGCTTGTCAAGGACACAACCCCCGCCCGGAGCAATCCATACCAAGAACGGTACGTAACATTCCTACCCCCCCCCCCTCCACTTCGGCAAAAAAAAAACAAAAGCCAAAGCAATACAGAGAAACCATGTTTTGGTTTTACAACACTTTTTTTTTCTGTCACCTCATGAAATGAAGGAGGAAATAGTTAATTTATTCCCCCCTCCACATACATTGATATGACACACTGAATTGACACACTGAATGCACTTCTTTACATGCAGATCTCCGAAGCAGTTCACAAAGGGAGGTAAAGGGAGTGTACTACAGAAGAGCGGTGGGAGGGGGAAGGCGAAGGGTGGTGGAGGTGGCGGAGGAGGAGGAGGAGGAGGTGGTGGGCGTGTCTTTGAGAAGGAGGCACCAAAGCAGCCGCAACGTGCAGAGCATACCCCAGCGCAAGCACAGTCTCAGAGGCAACGGCAGCAGCAGCAGCAACACCAACAGCAGCAACAACGACCAAAACCGTCTCAAATAGTCTCCAAACGAGAAGTGCCGCACAGAACAGCACCTCCAACAGCAGTAGGGAGACAGGTATTCATTCCCCTTTTCTTTTTTTTGAAAAATCCTTTTTTCAAGCAGAGATAGACTACTAAAAACTTTTCAAAATAGACTTTGTCACCTTGTAGCTAAACCATATTGTCAATAACGTAACTATGTTGGATCTGAAAAAAAATATTGGGAATTCCGATAAACATGGTAAGCGGACTCTCTCTTTACAACAAACTCCTTCTGGCACGGTGTATCAACCCTTTTACAGTTTCCTCATGGGGGTTCCATCCTTCCTGTAGTTTCAAAACAAACTCCAATGTTTTTCTTCTGTTTTTATTGATGTAAACCACGAAATGGATGTAGGACTGCATGGGTTGGGTGTCAACCCCGGTACAGC
The DNA here is from genome assembly GCA_964035575.1 of Rhynchopus sp. YZ270_cl-10. Taxonomy (NCBI): domain Eukaryota; phylum Euglenozoa; class Diplonemea; order Diplonemida; family Diplonemidae; genus Rhynchopus; species Rhynchopus sp. YZ270_cl-10. The sequence continues at coordinate 910,367 of OZ037879.1, forward strand.
CGGTCATACCAAGATACACTGTTCACGAGAGGGGCTTTGTATTTCAACTTTACTCTCTTTGCTTTCTTTTCATTTCGTTTAAGAAAAGAAAGTATATGAAATAACTTTACTGTATTTTGTTCCAACTGTCCAACCTCTTTGCGGGTGTTCATATCCTAAACCTTCACCCCTCCACAGAACGCCCCGCATTTCCAACGCGATGTAGATCGTTCCACTTCTGGCCACCGACGTGAACAGAATGTCTCTCGTGGTTCCCGGGATGCCCCAGACTTGGGACGGTCACGAGACACTGACCGGTTGGAGAGAAGAGAGCGGGAAATAGGTCTTGCTCGGGGGCGTGGGGGTGTGGGGGAGGAGCGCTTTGCACGGCATGACGTCTTTCAGGGACGTGGACGGGAGAAGGTGGAAAGGGAGAGGGAGAGGGAGAGAGAGAGGGTGGGCTCAGGATCGGACCGCGGCAGCGACCGCCAACACAGAGAGGTGCACAGGGAAGGGGGTGGTGGAGCTATCCACCGGCAAGAGCCCCACATCCCCACCGTGCACGGCCCTGCTAATCCACGCACCCTGGCAGCCCCCGCTCCTGCACCAGCAAAGCCTTCCTTCGAACCCCAAGCCACTCAAATGACGATGTCCGAACGTATCGCTGCTATGTCAAAATAGCGGGGAGGAGGGAGGAGGAGGAGGGGATGGGAAGTCTCAGAGTTTTCCAATTTTCATCTTTGCAAATACTGTAAAAAGGGTGGTGAAATGCTTTGTTGATAGAGCGGGAAAAAAAAAATATTATAAAAGTTGCTCTGAAGGGTTCAGGACGACTGACGTCTATACCTTGCGTAGTACAAAAGGCTTCGGCCAACATTGAGTACAGACCCTAGGTTCCCCAAGCGGGTCCTTAGGCGATTGGACGACAAAAAAAGAAAAGAATTCTGTAAAGTGTCCTATGACATTTTTCATGTAAGAACCTACAGCGGAGAAGGTAACAAAAAAAGGGGGCAGGATTGAGGATGAGAAGGAGGGAGGGAGGGGTTGGTTGGGGAACGCAGACTGTTTGGCAGCTGTATCCCCTCAGAGTATCAAAAAGAAGAAGAAGTTACCATTTGTGTGTGTTTTTTAAATACCTACAAGCGTAGCTTAAAGGAGAAATAGTTCCTCAGATACGGTCGCCAATCACCCCTCAAACAGGGTAATTGTGCAATCAACGAAAAAAAAACCTTTTTTCCTTTTACTTACCTATCAGAGTTACTATTTCTCTATTTTTTCCTCTATTTTTTTTATTCCATATTTTTTTGAACTAGCCAAAGGTTACAAAATTAATTTGAGGGGTGAAAACGGGAATGATGGGAATGGGGGGAGGTTAACGTATGGAGGTGAAATTAGGTGGATTTTGGCGGGGTCTGAATGTTTCAGGGATTCACTCTGAACATACGGGATGGGGGCGGGGTTTTTTTTTGGCGAATAGATGCGATTTATTATGTGTGTATTTTTTTTCTTTGAAGTCATGATTGACCATCCCTTTTTTTTTGTGTTACTTCTCATGGTTTTTGTCAAATTCCAGCTGTAGTTTGTGACAGAAGTTCAGCAGAAGAGACGTCGGTTTATCTAACCAAACGTTTCTTTGTTTCCCTTCCATACGATTTGCGTATTCTTGGAACAATGCTGCACAGAAGCGCAGTTTTTTTCTTCTCGAAAATGGTGTGGCGCGTTACCCTACTTTTCAAGTACATACACACTACATAAGAACTACACAAAAATGACTTTTTTTTGGGGGTGTTTAAGGGAAAAAATATTTTTTAGAAGTGACCTTTTTTTGGGGGGTCCGGGGGGGGCCGGAAAATTTTTTCACCAATTTTTGCCTACAAAAAATCGGGAAATTTTTTTTTTGTTTTCGGTTCTTCCGAGTCTGTGCGTGCTGTGATGGGGTCACTTTGCGCTGAGAAATGAGTACTTTTGACCTAAAATGCATGTGTCAGTTTTATACAGGCCATTTTCAGGTTTTGTGTGCAAAATATGGTCAGTACTTGACTTTGAAGGAAAAATGCAAAGTGAACGTGGGAGCAGTTAGCATAGCTGCGAACTTTGCTGCATGTTGTGACCCACCATTTGACGGACGGAGCTCGTAGAACCCAATGAGGAGTGAGAAAGAAGGACATGGTCAAATAAAAAAGTAGCGTACCGTGCGCCTGCGGCGCAAGCTTGCATTCCACCCTCCCCATGACATAGCTTGGCTGTAAAACAAAGTGCATTTTTAAGCGCAATTTTTTGGAATGTTGCGTACCGTGGCTTCGCCAGAACGCAGTTTTCTCGAAGTCTTCTTGCTCTTGAACATTGCAAGTCGGAAAATGGGATACTCTCGCACGGGTTTTGGAGGCTGCGGTCGTTGCACTCCCGTCTTCCGTTGTTGTTGAACGAGGATTCTCTCTCCTGGACCACATCCACGCAAAGAGACGCCACCGCCATTCTCACAGCACTATTGAGAAGCTGATGATTCTTCATGAACAGGCACCCGAGTTTAATACCGAAGAGATGGGGAATATTCTTGAACACGCTGTTGTCCTGTTTCTCAGCGACAAGCGTCACAGGTTCAAGAGAAAACGGAGGGCGGAGGAGTTGGAAGACTTCGCTTCCCCCGTATTTGTTTCCGGAATTGAGCTTATGAGGACCTTTTTCGCGCGCAGCGCGTATGTTCGAAACGTATCGTGGGCAAAAAAAAATCATGATTTTCACCACCAGCCATGGACCAAGGTCGAAAAATGTCTGATTCCTGTGTAGAAAAACCCGTAAAAAAAACCGGAATTCCAAGCCCGAAAGTGCGATTTTTGTAGCTGTTTAGCGTCAGGCCTGCTCTAACACAAAGGGTGGGAAAAATTTTTTTACCCTCCCTTTTTACAATACATAAGCACTACATAAGAACTACACAAATATGACTTTTTTTTTGGGGCGTGCCACACCATGAAAAAAAAAAAAGAAAGGTTGCAAAATGATTTTGCGAAAAGATAAATTTGCTATTTTTCGGCCTCATGGCGTGGCTGCTGCCCGTTGTAGTCTGTCAAAAAAAGAATTTTTTTTCCCTTCTTGAATGCCTTTTGTTTTTGCATTAACACAGAATGCATTTCCCTTCCAAAGGTTGATCCCGTCTCTCTGGGAGTTCCTTCCTGAGAAAAAAATACTAAAAATTAAAAAAAAGTACAAAGGCTTCGGCCAACAAATGAGTACAGACCCGAATCCCACCTGGTGGGATTACTCGGCGATTGTCGACACAACAAAAAAAAAAATAAAATACAGTGACAAAAAGAAAAGGTAAATGGTTCTTCCACACAGCCAAAAGCATTAGAAGTGATACACCTTCACCTCAAAAAAAGAAAGACTGCCTCCTGTACACTTTGCTTCTTCCACTCTACCCAATTTGTTTTCCCTCTCTCTTTGCAATGAAATGCCATTTTGCATTTAATTTCCCCTCCCCTTATTTTATGTACACCCCAAAAATCGTCAGGGGGGGCTACCTAGTAGTGCTACACGACGGGACCCAGTGACAAGTGAAAATGACAAGTGAATGACAAGTGAGTCACTTGTCATGACAAGTAAATAGCCTATATCCCAATAGAAAATCACTTGTCATGACAAAAAAGTCACTTGTCATGACAAGTGACTTTTTTGTCATATTATGACAAGTGAAATGACAAGTGATTCACTTGTCACTTGTCATTGGGTCCCGTCGTGTACCAGTCCAAATGACTAGTATTTTTACCGCTACTGCTACACCAGTCAAACACTACGAGTTTATCATAAGTCGCTATAACTAGTAGTTCCACTAGTTGTCCCCTTGACTAGTCCGCCGTGTATTGGATTAACCTATAGCACAGGCTTAGGTTCATCAAATCAAACCCCCTTTTTTTAAAAGGTACATTTAGTGCACCCTATTATACCTTCTATTCAGTAGAATAGTTAGTATATGAAACAAATTCTCCTTCTCCTCTTCTTTTCCTCTCTCCTCTCCACCCCATATCCCCTCAAAAGCAGACCCCCTAAAAGACACAATGCAATCATAACAACGTTGTTTCCCCCCTTTTTTTGACCGAAGTTAGAGATGGCTGCTGCTGTTCCTACCTCTGCAACGCCACCTTGCAAGGAGTCAACGGAGTACGACAACCCTCTTGAGTATGAGCTTCAGTTCGATGCAGGGGTCGACTGTTTTAGCGATGGGATGGTTGCGGGGGTGGGGCAGGCGAATAATAATGATGTCAATAACAACAACAATACCGCCGCCACCACCACCACCACCACCAAGAACACCCGACCTACCAAAGGAAAACGCAAGACAACAGGCACCCGACGGTCTCTCCCAGGGGATGCTGCTAATGTAACTACCGTAAATGTTGTCACAACCGAGACCACAGAGCTTGCCATGGCAAAGCTCAACATCGGTCTCCCTTCTTCGGACACCCAAACCCGCGCAGCAGGGGGAAGCTCAAATCACCGTACCTCAAGACAACGTGACAGTATTGGCACCCCAAGCGACCGTTCATTTCTGCAAAGTGGTGGTAGAGAAGGGGATTTTGAAGCTATCGTCACGAATGGGATTAATGCGTTCCCCCCTGCCCCTGAGGCGCTCGATGTGAGCACGCCGTTTCGGATGCTCTCGGAGAGTGAAGACCTTTGGGATGTCCCTGCGATGGGGTATAAATTGTTTCCGGTGTTGCCGTGTGTTGCGGGGGAGGTTGAGGTGGGGAGGAAGGTGCAACCGGTGGTTCCGGTGCGGGTGAAGAAAACGCAACTCCCGATGCACAAAAGTGCGCCATTGACAACAACGCATAATGCAAAAATGAATAATAGTATTGGTAGCATGATGCAAATTATGTCAAAACGCAAAAAGGAAGAAGTCATCAGAGCACAACGCAGTACCAGCCCCGACGTAACAACCCTAGGCGCGCTTCTCACAGGAGGCACTGCAGCTTTGTCTCCGATACAACAGATCCTCACAAACGACTCCCCACAGCACCCAAAGACCACCCAGCTATTGGAAACCGTTCGCGCAAACCACGCCCCTCCGCTTCTCCCGCCACTTAAAAACGAACCAAACGGCGACGCATCTGAGGAAGGGTTTGGGGCCTTGCAGAACTCATTAAACCTTGTAGTCTCCTGGGGGTTGGAACGGCATGGGTCTTTGGAGGAATCGTGGAAGCATGCGGCCTCCTTTTTGGCACATTATAAAGCGCACGACGCTGTCATGGTGTCCAACCCCGTGGTGCTTGCGGTGCTGAGAGAGGGGATCCACGCCAGCACAGCCCTGAAGCAGCCCTGCATGCCACGAGCCCTGCTAGCGGCGGTAGGTCTTGACTATATCCTCAGCGCCACCCTCATGATCTTCCCCTTCCTTGAGGAGCTCGTCATCAAAACCAGGTCATTAGTGTTCTCCTCAATCTTCTTCACAAAGCTCGATGATTCTGGGTCAACTTCAGTCCCAAATGGTGGGTGTCCACGCCTTTCCAAACAGCTTCCCCAAAACGCAAGAGATATCCAAGCATTAAGCGCAAAATTTGCTAACCGGAAAACCTATTTTCAAGCCTGCAGGATGCTGTCCCAATCCATTTCTGATAAGGAGTCGTACATCGATGTGGCGAACGTCATTCAGACGAAGATGGAGGGGTCTCTCGAGTACGTCATCAGATACTGGAAGGGGCAGGTTTTGGGGCTATGTTTTCGTGGATGGAAAAAGTCGTTGAAGGGTGATACAGAGGTTGTACGGTTGAATGAGACCATAGAGATATTACGAGAACGACTAATGGAAGCACAAGCTGAAGTACAACTCATGGCAACAAAAGAACGCAAAAGCGCGATGCACGCAAAACTGACGGAATCAACATTAAACATCCAGATTGACCACCAAATCACTACCCTCATCTCAGAGCGTGCAGAGCGTGCGAAACTTAAGGCGCAGCTTCATGACTTAAAGGCGCGACACACCGAAGAAAAACTCAATCACGATGAACGTGACACAAAATCAGTTGACAAACAACGGCGTCTTGAAACTGCCTTAGAACACTTCAAAACCAAACAACTCCTCGAGAACTTCGAGATCGAGAACCGCTCCAAAGTGCTGGACTACGTAGAAGAAAGCCTTACACTCTTTGACAACAAAACCGAAAAGAAAACCGAATCCTTTCTCCTTGGCTGGCTCAACCGCGTTATTGAGACTAGCCCTTTCTACAAACCTGTCAAACGCGTCTTAAGCTTCAACGAGGGAGCTCTGGTATTCGACTCCTACTGGATGCTGCTCAACCGCCTCAGCCCACGCCACTTTGAAAACGACCAGCTCGAGGTATTCTTCGAGGCACGCCCTTCTGCAGCACACCAGGCACACCTTCTCCTGAAGACCCTCGAGGAGATGGGTGTGCACCTCGTCCTCCCCGCAGCAGGCCTTCTGGAGGAAGACACGTGCTACCACTACCATGAGCTCTTTATCGGCACGCTCTTCGTCCGCTTCTGCGGATGGAACACTTCTGGTGTTGCATTTGGACCACCCTCAGCAGAGCTTCTACGAACAGGTATGGCATTGTCGACAACCCTTTTATATCAAATATCTTTGGGGTATTGTTTAAGGTCTGGTAAGGCGTTCATCTTGCAATTTTTTTTTCTGTATTTTATCCCCGCTTGAGACCATGAATTTCACGCCCCTTCACAAAATCGTGAAGGAGGTGCGTGAATTTATTTTCCGGTATTTCACGCTCAAAAAATAAATTCACGCTCAGAAAAATAAATTCACGCTCAGAAAAATAAATTCACGCTCAGAAAATAGTAGAACTGAACTCTCGAAAATTTTTTTGGAGGCCTTTGGAGGCCCAATTTTGCAATTAAAGCCAGAAAAGAGGCATTTTGAGCCATTCTGGGGGTCTCAAACGCATTTTTGAGTTAATTTTCTGTATCACACAAACCACGGATTTACACGTTTTTTTTTCCAAATTTTCATCAAAAAATCCCAAATGAGACCTCAAAAACGTGCGAGGGCACCTGTGGAGAGTGAGTCCGACACGAACACAAGTGACTCATCGTCATCGTCTTCCTCATCTTCCTCAGAAGTACAGCCGCGTAAGCGCCACAAACCCGCTGCACCAGTTCTGGCTCAAGGCGCTGTCCAGCGCTAAGAGTTCCACATCAAAAAACTGAATCAAAAATCATCATAAAAAGAACCACCCCACCCTCTTCTCTTTGTACGTGAAAACGGGTTGTGAAATTCATGGTCTCATTTGGAGATAAAATAATATATTTTCGTGAATTTATACCAGTATTTCACTTACAGGTGGAAACAGCCCTCGGGGAAGCATTTTTCCCCTCGGGCTTCGCCCTCGGGAAAAAATGCTTCCCTCGGGCTGTTTCCACCTGTGCGTGAAATACTGGAAAATAAATTCACGATAATAATATATATTATTTGATAAATTGAGTGGCGTAGTTGCCTCGGTTGTGTTACCACAGTTTGTGCAATCTCCACTTTCTTTATGTGGAACTGAGGGGAGGGTGTAGGCATGAAGTTGTGTGTTGCAACAACGGAAAAAAGGTTACTTTATTCTAAATTCTACGGTACACCACCAAATGACAATCTGACATAACCTTACCATTTACCCTAATTTGGAAAACCCCCCCTTTTTGACGACCTTTCTCTACAGACAACAACACGGATATCACAAAGCTCTTTGGTGAGGAAGCGGGTGAGTCGAAGGATGTTAAGGGGATTTGGGATCGTGCGGCGACGTGTGTGCATAAGCATATTTGGGAGAAGGTGGCGCACAACGTGGAGCTGGAGGAGGCAACATCGAAGCTGAACTCAAATTGGGTGCGTGTAGGTGAAGACGGAAAGAAGATTGCTGTCAAGACCCCCGAGATGCTTGCCACCGCCGCTGAGGTGTTCAAGAAGTACCGCGAGAGGCTGCGCACCGTATTCCACTACTACGCTGAGGGTGAGGACATTGCGTGCAGAACCGACAAAGAGCTTGCCCTCGCAGGCCTCCGCACCAAAGACCTCTCTGGACTCACATCGCTCTCCGTCCTGCGCCTTCTAAGGGAGGCGAGGGTGATAAGCCGTACACACTTCTCGCTCAACCATATCGAAAAATGCATCGGGTTTTCGTCCTATTTCGATACAACCTCCGTCCGTGGGGTGCTTCTGAGAAATGGAGAGAGGATCATCAAGATTGATGAATTTTTGTCAATTCTTGTTGCCCTCGCGTGCATCAACAATGAACACCCAAATCGCAGTGTGGACGACCCGGCATTAGCAGAGGTACCTTCAGAAGAGGAGCAAAAGAGTTGTTCTCTTTTAACCGAAAACGGGAAAATCCGTAGTCAAAACCTTGAGGGGATCGTTGCTCGCATAGTCAAACGCTGTACCCCCGTTTGTGCACATGGTGAAAAGGCGCAGCTTGCACAGCAGTTCAAATCTACGTACATCTACACACCGTCTGTTCGAGCTGTCTTGGCACAGCATGATACCACAGTGCAGATGGTGTTCGACTCATACACCAGCGCAAAGGTTAGCAAAGTGGTGTTGGCAAAGAAGTTTCATGAATGTGTGTCTGATATGGAGTTGATAGGTGAAGGCAAAGGGATGGTGTGTGTGGCAGACGTCGATGCGGTGTTAGAGGCTGTGCTGTCGCGGGAGGAGCTCTACGCGAAGGTGAAGGGCACAGAGGCGGGGTTGCTGTATCATGAGTTTGGTGAGGCGCTGTGTGTCCTCTCGCATTATGTTGACAGCTCGCCGCTTGTCGCGCCAAGTGCGAAAATCTTATCCCTCATAAGCCAAAGCGTCGTCCCAGTCATATCTAAACGCCTTCGCAGTGGAAGCAAAGTGGATACCAATGGTGATAGTGAGTGAAGAGGAGGAGGAGGAGGAAGAGGAGGAGGAGGAGGGGGGGAAAAAAGACAGTGGAGATTTGCACAAACTGTGGCAACACAACCGAGGCAAACTACACTACTCCAAACAAATTTATCAAAAAAAAAATATATTAATGTGTCGTGTTAGGGTGGGGCTTTGGGTGTTCTGGAGCTCGCCAAAAATGTGGAACCCTCTTTAGTTGGTGAGGGTCGGCAAAAAAAGAAAGGGTAGTAGGGAAATATAGGGTATTTTTTGCTTTCCAGTTTAATTTTACCCATTGAAGGGGGGGAATGATGCCAAAAGTTCTTTTTCTTACTTCTTCTTTTGCTTTTAGTTCATTTTTTCTCCTTCTTTTAGTGGGGGGATACGTGGTGTGGTGCAAAGAAGTGTTTCCACACGACGCCCACATGCACATTTCCAAGGTACCGTTGCGGGTAAGTATTTTAGGACCGAACTACTATTGAGTATGTTAAGACATACAATGGCGCCAGATGCCCCAGCATTAGTACAAAAAGGTCCATGCTTCTTGCCAACACGGTATTATTTTATTCGAAGGTGATCCACGCAGGGGGTAGGCGGTCATCTTACCCAGCCCGTTTTCTTTCAAACTTTCAAACTTTCAAAACCAACATTTTCAAATTGAAGTTTCCCCACTTCCCCATTTCTATTAACCCCCCCCATCCCCACCCCCATCCCACTCCACGCTCTCCTGCAGGATACTTAAGAAAAATAATAACAAAAGTGGTGACAATGTTGCGGGCTGCTGTTGTTGCGCTGTGCACAGGAAGTGCACTTGCGTCGCAGATGAAGTACGAGCTGTTCCCCTATGACAGTGTGGCCGAGGCAGACGCAGTGCACGTTGTTGGCAACGCAAGGTTCACTGTCCTGACAGACTCGCTGATTCGCATGGAGTACTCCAATGGGGCACACTTTGAGGACCGCCCGACGCTTGCTGTTGTCAACAGGAAGACCGCAGTGCCGAAGCACAGCGTTGCCCAGATCGGGCAGGGCATCGTCATCACGACGGAGCGCGTCAACCTCACGTACATCCCCGGCTCGGCTGGGTTCGACACTGCAAACCAGCTCACCGTCGTCGCCGTCGGCGACTCCACCTTCAAGACCTGGAACCACGGAGAGACCTCGTTCACTGATGATATGAACCTCCGTGGAACCTACCGCACCCTCGACGGAAAGGGTGTCGTCCCTGTTGACTGCAAGAACTCAAAGCTCCTCCACTGTGAGTGGGGTCTGATGAGTCGCAACGGTTGGGCGCTCATCGATGACACCGGTGTGCCGGTGATGGACGACGACGACTGGTGGACGGACGAGTCTGGGAAGATGTTGAACAACTCGAACGACGAGGACATCTACCTCCTCGCGCACTCCCACCGCTACATGGACGCGCTCAAGGACTACACGTCTATCGGAGGCCACATCCCCATCTTCCCGAGAAGCAACCACGGCGCCTGGTTCACACGCTGGCTCTACTACACCAGCAACGACGTCGTGCACGTCATCAACGAATACCAGAACAACGGCATGCCCCTCGACATCATGGTCCTCGACATGAACTGGCACAAGAAGAACGACTGGAGCGGCTACTCCTGGGACAAGCACCTCTTCCCATACCCGAAGGACTTCACCGACTTCGTGCACCGCCACGGCCTCAAGCTTGCGGCCAACCTGCACGACGCGACAGGCGTGGGCTCCTGGGAAGATAAGTACCCTGAGATGTGTGAGAAGCTTGGTCTCGACCCTTCCAAGCCACCAGGCCCGAAGGGCATCCCTTTCACACTCACAAACAAGTCGTATGTGAACGCGCTGGAGGACATCGTGCTGAAGACTATCGAGGACGACGGCATGGACTTCTGGTGGATCGACTGGCAGCAGGGTGAGAACGCAGCCGGCACAGGCCAGGACGGCGCACGCATGAAGATGAACCCTACCATCTGGACAGACAAGATGCGCTGCACGGACAGCATCCGCCGTTGTGCACAGGGAGGTGACTGCACCAACAAGCGTGGTGTCGTGCACGCACGCTGGGGTGGTCTTGGCAACCACAGGTACCAGCACGGCTTCAGCGGGGATGTGGCTGGGCTGCAGTGGGACAACCTTGCGTTCCAGAGCTACTTCTCTGCCACAGCCTCCAACGTGGGTTGGGGATGGTGGAGCCACGACATCGAGGGGCCTGGCACGGACAACGAGATGTACGTGAGGTGGCTGCAGCTTGGCTGTGTCAGCGGGATCATGCGCAGCCACGACCGCGGGATGAGTGCTGGGGGGTGCCAGAAGTACCCCGACAACAACGACTGCCCACACGTCCGCCCTTACAACACACCGCTTCTGTTCAGGGACATCCATCGCGAGGCGCTTGTCATGCGCGTGGCCATGATCCCCTACCTCTACACGCAGACCAAGGCAGGCTACGATGTGGGCCTTGGCCTCACCCGGCCTATGTACTACTACTGGCCTGAGGAGGACATGGCGTACCCTGCAAGCTTCACCGACAACCTGGGCAAGGAGTCAACCACCCGCCAGTACATGTTCGGAGACTCGATCCTGGCGTCCCCTGTGACTGTCGCATCGAACTGCGACTCCAGCATCGGCACACTTGACTCGCCCTGTGGTGTGACGTCGCAGGACCTCTGGGTGCCCCCTGGTGCGTGGGTGGAGATGCACTCTGGTGTCGTCTACACAGGCCCCGCAACCATCCAGAAGACCTACAGTCTGTACGAAATCCCGATGTACGCCAAGGCAGGTGCTATCATCCCGACCATCCCCGTGCGCACCGGCGACACCATCGGCCTCGCATCGCGTCAATACACAGAGCTTGAGTTCAGTGTATGCACATTATATACTAAAATTGAGGGTCAATTATGATATTTGTTCGCGATAACACGTATACCTTTTTGTACATGTTATCGCAAACTGGGGGGGGGGAAAGTATTCGTGTTTATCGCGATTTGCCCAAAAATTAAAGATCTTGGATCCAAAATAATTCACAAAAATAATAATGATACCACAACCAACCACAACAGGTGTACCCTGGGGCCAACAGCGGATCCTACGACGTCTACGAGGACGATGGTGAGACGTACGACTACCTGAAGGTGTGTTGACCATGTTTGTATTTTTGCATTTGAGACATTTTCAACCAAAACAAACTTTTCACATTTTCATTCGGCTGCTCTTTTTCTTTACCCCATACATCAGCTCAATAAACACCAACCACATTTCATCACCATCTCAATCCCACACAGGGCCTCTCCTCGACCATCTCCGCACACTACACCCGCTCTGGCGAGCTTCTTGCCTTCAACATCAACACCACCGGATCCTTCCCCGGACAGCCCACCGAGAGACGCTACACCATCAAGCTTGTCAACAGCGGCCCTGCCAACAGCGTGACGGTGATGGTTGGTGGTGGGCAGACAGTGCTTCCCTACAGCAGATGGGGTGGGGCGGGAACGTGGTCGTACCACGGAGGACAGATGGCGTTGGTCGTGGAGCTGGATGCTGTGGCTGTGGCGGATGCGGTGCAGGTGAAGATTGTGTCGCATGACGTCCCCGGGCTGACAGGGCTGCGTGGTGTGGTGTCGCGCTCTGTGCTGGCAAAGCGTACCCTCGATGAGACCCGCGAGACCCCAGGCCACGCCCAGCCCGACGCAGGTGGCTCGCCCCTCTCCGTGCTTGCAGAGCTCGGCCAGGCGCTCTCGTACCTCGCTGGCGGAGACGTCTCGATCTTCTCCGCCACCGTCGCGTCCGCACCAGAATTCCTCAGAAACGCAACCTCAGAGTTGACTGCTCTCGCCAAAGACAAGGTATATTTTTTTAAAATTAGTTTTTCAAAAGTGACGAAAGGGTTTAGAATAATCGAGGGGAAAAAAAATATGTTGCAGTGGTGTGTGTTGTTGCTGCAATCTTAGTGCTTCTCCCTAGGAGAAATTCTCCAATAATAGGTGTTTATTATTTTAGTATCGTTCTTTTTTTTGGGCGTGATTTTCCCCCTCATCAAAACAAAAAAAGATATAGTGGAGCACACTCTAGGGTGGCTACACTAATACAACCAAGTTTTCAAAAAAAGAGCACAAAGTAAAAACGACAACTTTCATTCAAACCTCCCTCCATGCGACAAAAAAAAAATCCCTTTCCCCCCTTATTTACTTATAATTTTGAAGTTAACTTTCTATTTTGAATTCATTTTTTCTTCTTCTTAACAGGGAATGTCCAGAGAGGGCTACGCACTCGACCTGATCACCAACGCAGGAAAGTAGGGTGTGCAAGGGGTGATTTTACACACCCCACCGTGGCATGAGGGGATTGCGTCCTTTGCCAGCTATTTGCTCTTCGCTGATGTGTTGTGTCTACACGGTGCATGCATCTGTTACCTTTTTTTTCTCTTTCGTTTTTTGCTCTTTTTTCCCCCTCCACTCTCCCCAACCCTCACGACGTAGCTCCAAAAAAAGCTCATATAATACAACCAAAACGTTTCTATTTTCCTTTTTTACGGAGTTTGCAAAAAGAGGGAATGACCACTACAATTGACCCAATGCATTTTTTTTTAAAGGAGAGGAAAACAAAAAAAACGGGGGCAACAATATTGGAGTGTACCATTGGTAAGCAATGGTATTTCAATGATATAGGTTGAGTGACGACACCTCCCCCTTTTTTGCCAGTTGTGTGTGCACGTTTAGGAAAAGGCAACCTTCCTATTAAGCCATTTTTTCTTGGAGCTTCCAGGACCGTACATATGCTCCGTTCCCTAATAGGAATGGTAAATTTTTTTTCCTAAAAAAGCAAGACAAAACCAACGTTACTACAGTAAGATCTTTGCCAACGACCCACATCCCCTTATCAGGCTTCGCGCTAACTTTTGGAAAAAAATCTGAAAAATCGTGTTTCGGGACCAAAAAAACGCACCTCAAATAGGGTTACGTCTGGGGGTAAAAAAACAGTGTTTTGTGGCATTTCCGAGCCAATCCCAGGCTGTGGTGGGGTATATTCGGAAAAAATGGACAAAATTTTAGTGACTTAAATTTTCACAAAATATGAACCCATACTCTTAAACAGGGGCATTTTCAGGTCTGAAAACCCAACTTCAGATGAAATTGTGGTGTTTTGACTGGGAACAGGTAGCGCCGCAGGCGCACGGTACCTAACTTTTGTCTTTTTATTTTTCCCTTTTCTCTGCTTTCTTTTGATTGCACGGGCCGATTGCTCTCCACGGTGGGGTCGCATGTGTGCGCAAAAACACTCTAAAGTACTCTTACTCTGAACGATGAGATTCCTCTGGTTTTAGTAAGGAAACCCCTGTCTCAAAAAGTGCTGAAAAAGTGCAATTTCCTGTGTCTTTCCCCCGCCCAAGAGCTCGTTTTGTTGCATTTCCTAACCAATCCCGGATTGTGGTGGGGGATATACGGAAAAATGGACAAAAATGCAGCGACTTAAAATTTGACAAACATGAGCCCATATTCGTAAACAAGGGTTATTTTCAGGTCTGAAAACCCAACGTGCTGAAGAAGCTATCGGTAATGTAGTGATGGCGGTGGGGTTTCAGTGACCACAGAGAAGAGTGAGAAAACCCAGGACGGTTATGGCCTCGGAGGGGGTGCCCCATGGCGTCCTACTCAATCTTTATCCGTGAGGGAGGGGATCATCCTCAGGGGGGATGTGGAGTCGTACTCAAAATAAAATGAACACTGTACATAAGTACATCGTGTTTAAACATAGAGGAGGAATGAACAGGTAGCGCCGCAGGCACACGGTACCCAACTTTTTTCTTTTTTTCTTTTCCCTTTTCTCTGCTTTCTTTTGATCGCGCGAGCCGATTGCTCTCCACGGTGGGGTCACATGTGTGCGTGAAAACACTCTAAAGTACCCTTACTATGAAATATGAGATTCTCTGGTTTTCTTAAGGAAACCCCGGTTTGCAAAAAAAAAACGCACCACAAAAATATCCAAAAATCCCGGGACAAAGGACAGAAGTTAGCGCAAAGCCTGCCCCTTATTATGTTTTTCTTTTTTTTTCGCAGAGTCAAAAAAATTCTAAAAGAAAAAGAAAAAGAAAAAATGGCCAAAGGCACACAACGATGCACGCCTCCATTCATCTTCTGGGACTAAAAAAAATAGTCCAATTTTATCGCAACTTTCGCCTACTTGCTACGGTGGGGTAAAACCCTTCACTCACCACAGGAAAAAAAAAACACAATGAAAAGAAAATGCGAAAAAAAAGGAGTCAGGCCAGACAATTATCTCATCTCTGCCTCAACTCTTTTGAGGATGAGTGTGTGTGTGCTGCTCTGCAGTTGAAGGTACGAGAACCCTATCCCCCCCAATTTTTTTTATTTTTTTAGCGGGTAATCGATGCAAAATAAGAACTCAATTTGATTTTTTCTTTTTGTTCCCCCTCTCACCCTGATGGCTGGATCCAACTCCCCTCACCATTTTTTTTTTTTTCTCTTTTTTTTTTTTTTTTGAAATTGAATGATTTTTCCTGTTCCTGCTTTACAACATCCCTCGTGGTAACCGTGTGCATGTCAATGAAGTGCTCTCTCTTTCTCTCTCTCTGAGGGTTCGATAACCCCGCGGAGAACCAGGTGCCTGCGTCCTGCCGACGAACGGTGAGGCATTTTGTTTTTTGCACTTTCAACTTCTCTTTTTCGTTGATATGTTGACCATCTAGCGGTGGCGGACATTTTTCAAATCAATCTTTTCCCCCCTCAAAAAGCAGACCCCCCACCCAGAGTGAAGACAATAATATTTATGAGAGAAACAAATAAGGTGAAAACACATCCTCACGTGTCTATTGTATTGTTGCAAAAGAAAAAAAAAGGTTTCAAAAAAAGTGGAGATTTGCACAAAAAAAACTGTGGCAACACAATCCGAAGCAACTATACTACTCCAACAAATTATCAAAATACACAACCCCCTCCTTATTAAGAGGTGGCTAAGCAACTGAGGCTTTGGTTCATCTGACAAACTTTCCCTTATTATTTCGAGAGTTCATTCAGAAGAGAAAGGACAAGCTCGAGTATTTGAGATGGAGGGGGGTTATCTGACCCTTCTTCTACAAATTTCTCCCAGCATGGTCCTTATTTTTTTTTTATGACACAACAACAAAAAGGAAAAGGAGGGGGAGTACATGGTATACCCTTCGATTTGCTTTACTGTTTGTGTTGTATTATTAATGTGTTCTTTTCTTCTCGGATGTAAACCACGAAAATGGATTGTAGGACTGCATGGTTGGGTGTCCACCGTATACAGCCGGTCATGTACCAAGGTACACTGTTCACGAGAGGGTTTTTGTATTTCAACTCTACTTTCTCCTTCTTTAGCTGTGACACTAAAAATTTTTTGCTTCTTTTTGTTTGCTCTCAATTGGATTTCATGGAAGAAGAAAAAAAAACACTGCTTTCCCCGAGAGGGTTACAGTCTATAAATTAACAGAAAATTTTTCTTTGATTTTTTTTTTTCTCTCTCTTCCTTTCTTTCGGAAAGGTATACCCTCTTATCTTTTTGCAACAGGGATCTTCCCCCCTCCTTTTTTTTTTTGGGCGGTTTTTTCGAAGGCGACTAATCATACGAGAGAATTTTTTTTTTTTTTTTTTTTTTGTTTTCACTTCAGTGCCTGCGTCTGCGTCTGCGTCTGCGTCTGCCGGTGTACGGTGAGGCGTTTGTACTTTCAATTTCTCCTTTTTATTTTTTTGTGTTTCTTTAAAAGTGTCGACATCTACTGCGGGGGGTGTCGGCACTCCCAATTTTTACTTTTTTATTTTATTTTTTGCGAATTCTGTTTTTGGTTTCAGATTAAATTGTTGGCTGCTATCCCATAGTAGTCTAAAATCTAATATTTTTTTTATATTGGTCTCAGATTTTCTGCCCAACACAGGATACCAAAGATTACCCCCCTCCCTACTGTCTGTGCCTGTGTCCACCTTGTATCCTTTTAGTGTACTTTTAGTGTACTTTTAATGTACGATGTGGTGATTTTTTTGCACTTTCAGCTTCCCCACCCCTTCCACCCCACACAACCCCATTCCTTTTCGATTCCCTTTCGTCAGGAAGCGATGTTGCAATCATGGTGTGGTTCCCCCTTATCTAGGGAAGTTGCCCCGCTACGTTGCCTGCATTGCCAAATTCTATGCCCTCCTCTCCCCCTTTTTCTTTCCCTGCTTGTGATACCCGCGTCTACAAATTAGTGTGTTTTGCACCTTCAACTTCCCCTTTTCCATTTTTTTATTATCGTGCATTGATCGTGTCTGTGTTTTATCATTTGGAAAAAAAATTAGAATGAAAATAGTGGAGTATCTTATACAACACGTGAACATGGCGGGTTTTCGAGGATTTTTTTCCCAAAAAAATAGTGGAGTTCATCCTCGGGTGTCTACACTAATACAACCAAGTTTTCAAAAAAAAACCAAGGAAAAGAAAGTGGAGTAGATTCCTTCTGGAATGGCTTTATGGTGGTGAAACCCATATCCAGGCATTTCAGAAGCATCTTCAAATCTTTCTTCTTGTGCATTGATCCAGAAGGCTGGCATAGTACAGTGGGTCAGTCGGAGGTGCCTGCATCAACAACTACAGTTTTTTCTTGTAGCTCCGCGATAACGAATATGATAAGGTGACTAAGCACGAGAGGCTTAGGGTCATCTTATAAACTTTTCTTTCTTCTTTACTAGCTGAGAATGGTGCGTCCCCTCCTCTGATTCACAGTTCAATGTAGTGCCCAAGAACTGCATGCAAGGTGCCCTCTGTCCTAAGTTTGCGTCCATTTTAACTCTTGCACCGTTACCGACTCTCACCAGGGTTTCCTGAAGAGAGAGAAAAAAATCCATTATTTTTTTTGCTGGAGTACCATTGAATCATGAGGAACGTAGCTACGATGGTAACCATGTGGTTCAATTACGGCAAAAAGGGGGGAGGTTTTTTTGCAGTACTTTTCACAAAGCGCTTCAAGTAATATTTCAAATTGGATAAAATGGACAAAAAAACCCCTGGACAACGTCTCTGGAACCAACACGCATGCTTCCCCCTGTGTCCTGTCATGAAGTCACGTTATCTTAGATGGACGTGCAGAGGCATATTTCATCAAAGTTTGGGTACATTTAGTGCACCTTATTATACCTTCTATTCAGTAGAATAGATAGTGGTTTGAAAAAAATCTTTCAATCCTTTTATTTGTCGAAACGATTTTCACCGCCCCCTTTTCTCAAAACGCGTTTAGAATGTGAACCTGTTTTTTTTACAAAAAAAAATGCATCTCCAACGACAACACACAACCCCCTTCATCTCATTCCTTTTACTCCTAAACCCCTAACCCCCTAATTCACTCTCCAAAATCCACATCCAGGGTTCTTTGATACCCCCCACGCAACCCCTCCCTTTGGGCACAGTGTTTGCTCCAGAAGGCTTTTTTTCTCCCTTTTCCCCCCTCCTTCCCAAAATGGAGACCACAGTTGCAGTGTTGGTCGCAGTGTGCTGTGTATTATTGGTGTTAGTGGTGGCTGCGTTCGGCGCGTTTTGCTTTCTTCACCGACAGCGGGCACGGAGTAATTTGATTCATATCCAGACCGGCGATTTGGAGGCGGGAAACGTTAATATGGTTGATTTTGAGAATGCGCTTGCAGCACAACGGTCACCACCACGCACAAAACCACCCCCAGCACCACAACACATGGAGACCCCTGAACCCCTCGCCGCTGCCTCTGCTGCAGAAGACGAAACTGAAGGAGAAGCCTCCAGAGAACAGACTCCCATCGCAACACCGGCACCACCTCAGCAATCCACCACCAACCCACTCACCGATCTCAACCGGGAAATCAACAGAGGCCTCTTAGGGGCCCCCCTCCCAGACGCACACCCCAAAATTTTACCAGAAAAAACCCCCTCCCCTGTTCAGTTTCCTCCAGAGGAGGTTCGGGTCCTCGATCCAATCCTTCCACCATTAGCGAGCCCAAGAGAGACGACTTTGGGAACACAGAAGGAATGTGTACAGACACCGAATGAGATTCACGATCTACCGCGAGAATGCAACGAGGCAGCCGAGTATATGGCAGCGCGCGCGGCAAACAATTGTACCCCTATTCGAAGAATGCCTACCACTGTTGCGGTTCCGGTGCCTTCTGTACATACAACAGCTCTTCACCATGGAAATCTTACAAAACGCGATTCGATCACAATCATCGATGATTCCTCTGACTATGAAGACCGTGCCTTGCAACGTGCTTTAGAAAGTGCGCACAACACCGCGCCACCCCAACCGCAACCTCACGTTGTACGCACTCCAGTAGAAGCTTCAGCTTCAGGTCCATTAGGTGCAGTAAGCGGGGTGCGTGGTGTGTCTCATGCGGTACCCACCTTTAATATTTCTGTTGGTCAGAATCGTGTTAATTTGCATAAGGTGATTGAATCGGATACCCCTCGGGAGGGGGGTCCTATTATCCGCGATTTGGAAGGGTCTGTGATGCGGGGTGGGAGTGGGATAGCACCACGGCACCCAACCCCTTCGCGTTCTGGGGCAACAACGCCGACAAACACATCGCGTCCTCCGCTGTCTTTGCATACCCCTAGGGGTCGGGCTGCAACGTTGCCTCGGAGCGTTCCTTCTTCACCTCATATTGGGAGTGTAGGGAGTGCCTACGGAATGAAATCCCCTGGGCCAAGCCGGGAGAAAGGTTCGATTTATAGTGCAGCATCTGGAGCAAGATTTGCGGGATCGGTTTTGAACAATGTAAACATAAATAATGCGTCCAGCACAATGTTAGGCCAAATGCACAGCGGAAAACGCCAATTTGACAATGTCCAAACCATATCGCACAGCATTTCTCAAGATATTTTGGAGGCAAGCGCAGGTGGGCGGCCTTCTTCTGGTGTAGGGAGTACTATTGAAAATATGCATATCGTCCCCTCTCCGGTGCTTGCAGCGGATGGGTCGGTGGTGCGGACTCCTGGAGCTGGGTTGGGGTCTTTGTTGCGAAAGAACCCTTTTCATTTTTCAATGTTAGTGTCCGATTGGGAACGTCGTGCTGGGAGAGATGCCCTCCCCAGTCCACACCCCATTCCAGCAAGTATCATTGACGAAAAAATCGGATCCATCCACGCAACAGTATCCACAGAGGAGTGGCATCTCCTCGATGAAGCGAACCGCCTGCGTGAAGGGCACGATGCCTCGTACTGGTCAGCCTTCCTTGGAGAAGTGGAAAGACTGAAGAAACACCCTCAGCCGGCATTTAGGTGAAATTAATCCTTTTTTCGGGAAAAAAGGGGAGGAAATGAGGGAGGGAGGAGGGGGCAAGCCCTTTTTAAAAAAATTGGATTTCCTTTTGTGGGGGGAAAATTCGAAGTTAGAGGGGTTAGATTTTTTTGTGGATTTTTTTTTTCAATAGATTTTTCATATTTTTTAGTCCCCTTTGTTGTTGTACTGCGTGTCATATTTGAAGTGCTCAAAAAAAAATTTTTAAAATGCGGAATTAAAACAGAATGTTGGATACCATCGTAGTACCTTTTCTTTGAGTCATATTAGAGTACTGAATCCCTTTTGGTGGGGGGGGAGGGTGATTGTCTGCTGCACAGAGGAAGAGAGTCCTGGGGATGGGATGGTTCACAACCCCCTCGTATTTGACCCATTTTTTTTTTTTAAACCTCCACCCTCCCCGAAACACCCAAAAGAGGGCACTGTCAGTCTGAGGTGCAATTTTTTTTGTCAGAAAACCCGTTTTTCACCGCCCAGAGGAGAGAACCGGAAAAACCGTTTTTTTTCCCCCTCCCGGAAATTTGCGTTCTCTCTTGACCCTAAGAGAGAAGACAGTGGAGCTTCAATTTGGCGCAGGTGGCAACTACATTCCTACAATTCTTTCAAAAAGTGGAGATTGCACAAACTGTTGTCAACACAACCGCGGCAAACTACACTACTCCAACAATTTATCAAAAAAAAAAAAAAAATAGAAAAAAGAAAAATACATGCACTTCTTCCACTCTCCACTCATCCACACACCCCCATTATACTCTCCCTCTCTCTACCCCTCACATCTCTTTTTTTTTTCGTTGTTACAGAAATCTAGAAACAAAAGACTTTTTTTTTTTTGATCTCAACTTTTTCATATAACCTCTCCTCCTCACCTCCCCCCCTTTTTGAAAAAGACTGTTCCTGCAAAACAGTTTTTTCTGTAGACAGAATCGGGGTTTTATCACCCAGAGATTGCCTATGTCCTCCGAGGTGGTGGTGATTGTGGGGAAGCCCTGCTTATCAATCTGCATACCACTTTCCGGAAAGTGTCGTTTCGCTCAACCCAGCTGTGCTCCGCAACACCACCACCCTGGATGTGGAGGTATTGTGTAGAAGCGTCAACGCATCAAACCAGGGGAGGGAATGGGACGTAATCACTTTTTTCCAAAAAAAAAACCCACACACCCCATACTCCCCCACCCACTTCCCCTGCTCTTCAGGTGACTAGCACGAAGAGGATTTTTGGTTCGTCCTTAAGGAACCTCCTCTGCTCTTGTGTTTGCTCTTTACTCTTTGTTATTTACTCCTCTCTCCCTCCCTGATGGATCCTCGTGTCCGTCGTCTGTACAAACGCCTGCTCTTTGTGAGCGACTACCATCCTACCATCGAAGCACGCATCGTTCGCCGTAGAGTAAAGGAGAAATTTCTTGAAAACCACCGCCTGAAAGCCAACAGCAAGGCCTTCAAGGGTGCGCTCGCGTACGGGAAATGGTGGGAGAAGGAGATAGAGACGCTGGTTCAGCTGCACAAATACCGCCAGATGAAGCAGCGGTACGCCATTGAGGATCTGGGACCCATACACCCTGAGAGGCGTCTTAAGAAAGAGGGGGAAGATGGGGGGAAGCTAGCGGAGTAATAATATTGCGCGCCTTTTTTTTTTCCTTCTGTCACCTGAAGGAGGAAATAGAAACACATTTTTGGACACAACTTTTGCAGTTCTGGGGAACCGCGCTGCAGAAGCCACTCCTCACCAAACAGGTCGAGGTGTTGTGCGTTTCACCACAACCTGTCTTCCAAGGGTTTTATCGTGCGATGAGGGTTAAGTTTCTATTTCGCCGCTAGAAGACGCCGTCTCGGAAGCGTAAGCAAACTGTTCCTTCCATCTCCAATGCAAAGGGAGGCCTCAGCTCTATTGGCGCTTCATTGGCGCTCCTGCACTGATTGGCTGCAACCAGAGACCGATATTCACCTTACCATACGACGCATATGCTAGAGAGGTAAAGATACCGTGCCTCAGCATGCAAAAGCAAATAAGGGGTGACAACATCATCCCGAACAACTGTCTTTTTTTTTTTTTTTTGTGACGAAGAGACATACCATCTAACCCAGCGCCTGAGTTTTGTATTTTTTTTTTTTTCCATCCGGATGGCTGGCATCGTACAGTGGGTCAGTCGGAGGTGCCTGCATCAACAACTACAATTTTTTTCTTCTCTTCTTTTAGGAAATGCCTGTATGCCTATTAAATAGTTTTCGCGTAAGCAATTCCCATTGTCAGCTTCGTAACTGTAACCTGGTTCATTCACATCTATTTTTTTTATATTTACAGCGCTTTGTCCCCCCCAACGAAGCATACCCCTGCACTATCCCTTCCAGGCAACCCACAAGAAGTTGCCACCCTTTTTTGCAGCAGCTGATACTCCCCACTCTACTTCCAATCCCACAAGGGGAGGATGGAACCCTACTAGGAAAAGGTGTACAGCTTCTACCCTCCCTCCTCCTCCTCCTCCTCCAACTTCCACTACAGACCCGCTCTTTCTTCTCCTTTTCCCCCTTTGTAAAGGTAGATCTCCATGTCTACCCCACCCCCAAGCGACACCCCCGAACAGCAAGAAGAGATCGAAGAGGATGTCGAAGTCGCTGCAGACGAGAAGAAGGTCCAGCGCCGGGCCCACCAGGAGTACCGGAAGTCCAAGCGGATGCAGGACTGCGCCAGCACGCTGAAGATCATTATTGTGGTGTGGGTGGGGCTCCCTGCAGTCATGCTGCTATGGAGCATTATATGCGGGGCTCTCCTTGCGGCCATGGAAGGCTGGGAGTTCAAGGACGGCTTCTTCTACGTCGGTTCCCCCATGAGTGCCTCCCTCGGTGGCCTCACGCCACTCATCCCGCAGAACCACGGATCCCGGTTCTTTGTGATCATTGCCTGTTCATGGGGGCTAGGCATCTTTGCATGCGGGTCAGCGATTCTTGCAACACCCATTGTAGCGCCTTTGGTACGACTGTTCAGGCTGGATGTGCATGCTGAGGTATAAAAGGGTTGTGGGATGTGGGAGGGTGGGGTTTGAAGGTGCACGACGGGACCCAGTGACAAGTGACAAGTGAAAATGACAAGTGAATACCAAGTAAATAGCCTATATCCCAATAGAAAATCACTTGTCACTGGGTCCCGTCGTGTGACTGATGCGAAGTGGGGGAGATGGTCAGAGAGTTCTTCGGATAGGTTTTCCGCCTTCCTGATGAACGCTTTGACAGGGTGGTTGACGTTTTTTTTTTTTAAATTAAGGCTGCGGCAGTGTTTTTTCTGGAGGGGGTGCGGGGGTGCGCGCGCACCCCCGTCAGACTTTTTTGAGATTTCGAGGGGGTGCGCGCACCCCCTAGGACCCCCTGGGCAGAGTGGTCGGGGGGTGGGGGACCCCCCTACCACTCTGCCCCCCTTCACCTTCCCCATCATGCTCTCGCGAGCCTCACCAGGAAGTAAGGAGTCGGCGTTTCCATAGCTGCAAACATAACTGTTTTGCGTCCCAGGTGCTGGAAGTATAGCTCTTCTCTGTTTGGCAGTAAAAATGTGCAATTTTAAGCGCAATTTTTTGAAACGTTGCGTACCGTGGCTTCGCCAGAAACTTTCATTTTAGATAATTACCAACGAAAGTGCCATTTTATGTCATCATTTCTTAGAAATGTTGCGTACCGTGGCTTCGCCAGGAACCTTTGGGTGCCATGACCGCCGTTTCTTTTGTAAATGTTCTGAGGTTACTGGTACTTCGTGCACCACGTGTGTCTAGTGCAAATATCAATGAAGTGCCGAACTCCGCAGTTGGATAACTGAGGAATTCCCATATTCCGCCGGAGGCCCCCAACTAGAGCTGGGTTGGGACCCGGGTTCGACCGAGTTTTGACCGAGTTTCAGCGAAAACCCCCAAAACCTTTTTAATCCCCTGTTGCATGGTCAACCGCGGGGAAAAAAATATACGCACTTTTTTGCCCTGTGCACCCCCGTCAGCCAAAACCTCCAAATCCTAGAAAAAACACTGGCTGCGGCCAACGAAAAAAAGACATAGTAGTAGAGTAGTAGGGACAGATCAGTTGGTATAATGTTATGTTTAGTGTATTAAGAAATTGCTGTTTTTGGTATTGTTGACCGTTATTACATTTTTTTTTTTTTTTTTGCAACGCTTTTTTTTTGAAGTTTTCTCCGTGCTTTCCTTCTCACAGAACCTGCCAGACAGCCGTGCCTCTGCAAAGATCTTGATGCTTGTAGTGTTCACAGGACTACCCTTCATATTCCTCTTCTTGAGTGTCGTGGTCGGCGCAATCCTTGCAGGTGCTGAGGACTGGGACTACTACGATGGGTTCAGGTATGTGCCCGTTTTGATTATACTCCCCCTTTTAACCCCCCTTTTTCTGCAAAAAAGCAGAAGCCAAGCAGAGAACCAACCATTTTTTCGGTTTTTTTTTTACCACTTTTTTATCCCCCCCTAACAGAATTGTGTTTGACTTTGTCACTACATTCCAATAATTTATCAACCCTTTCACATTTCGGACACTGAATTGTAAAAAAAACAACTATTCCTTTTGCGAGAAATAAGATTCCCATTATTCTCTCTCTGAATATTTTTAACCTTCTGTGACCTGAGACCACCAAAGAATGACAGAACTACACACACTTGGCGAATGAGCATGTACCCGGACGTAGGCTGCATGCGCAAACTAACGTATCTCACCGACGGTGACCTTCCGCGCCTTCTTCGGAGCATCGCTCTCGGCAGACAACTTCTTCAGGTACCTCTGCACGTTGGAGCAATCATTCTGCACCTTTGTACCAATACGAAGGTAATGGTTCGCGTTCAGCTTTGAGTACGACGTCATAAGCTCTCCGGATCAATCCGTCTCCCCTTCTGCTTCTAAGTAGCAATCAACTTTGTCTCCGATCGGCTTCATCTTCCCTCTTCCCAATGGCGTCCAGCCAAGCCTTCATATAAGCGCTCTTGGAAGTGAGCAAATATCTCACCATCATCCTTGGTGAGCTTGGATTGCGTGGAAATAAAGGGATATTGTCCCACTTTATTTTCATGCTAAATAATGTGCTTTATTTCGCAGTGAATAAAGTGCGTTTTCCCAGCCTTTCAAACGTAATTCTCTGTGTGAAATAATGTTCGCGTGTAAAAAAAGTCCTCAGAAAAGCATTTTGTTTTCACACGAGTAAAACTTTATTTCACGTGAGTTGAATAATGCCTGAAGAGCTACACTAAAAATAGATATAAAAAAACACCCTCCTATCAGATACACAATCAACGTCCTCAGTGGGATCCGAGACCCCGAGCAGAAGTTTCCCTCAACAACGTTTGGCAAGATCATGGGGCTTCTGGTGAGCAGCTGGGGCACGGGGTGCAGTGCGCTTGTGGTCTCTGCTGTGGGGTGTCCCTTCGCAGCGCCGCTGCTGCGTGCGATTGCAGACGGGTGAAACCAAACCATCGCTTGTTGTTACGTTCCACCGTAGGGCTGAAGCCCTATCTGCACAGAAGAACCACGTCCTGCCTCTGCTCTCAGCATGCAGCAAGGCCTTCCGCTGGCAGACCCAGAGTAAAAGCTTGTTGTGCTGACGCTTTGGCTTATAGCAAGCGTGCATCCGACGTTGGTGTCGATATCGCGTAATGTTATTGCGTGTGATAGCGGATGAATTAAAAAAAAAGGGAAAGTGGAGATTGCACAAACTGTGGGCAACACAACCGAGGCAACTACACTACTCCAACAATTTATCAAAAATCGTAAAAGGTTGTTCCAGAGCGATAGACCGTAGAATGCAAATAGTGGAGGTCATCCTCGGGTGGCTACACTAATACAACCAAGTTTTCAAAAAAAGTAAAATAAAGAACATAGATACTGTGTGTGGCCGTGTTGGGTCATATTCCTACCGTTCATGGACCCTGGGTTAGAGGGAGAGAGAGAGTATGTGTGTATGAAAAAGGGCCCAAAAAAAAAGATGGTCGTTTTCGTACGATGTTCGTTCTGCAGGATTCTCACAGAGGTTTTTTAAAAAAACTGTACTTCTGTGAATTGATAGCATGGTTGCCACTCTGGGATCACGTAGAAGCGTTTCGTATAGTGGAGTGCATCCTCGGGTGTCTACACTAATACCAAGTTTTCAAAAAAACATTTTTTACTAAAGATGTGGGAAGGTCCGCTCCTTTCAAATTCTCGCGAAGTACGCATATTTTTATTTAAAAAATGCGAGCTTTGCTCCACACAAAACAACGAAACAACTCTGCACTCAATTCTCAACGTTTTTTTTAAGTAAAAAATGGGTTTGGTCCAGCGTTTGTCAAAAAAAAAAAAAACAAAAAGGCTGGATGACGACGACCGTCATGAGCATTGCATAGAGTAACTCCGGCATCACTTAGACGCGTGTGGTATAGTGGAGTTCATCCTCGGGTGTCTACACTAAAACAACGAAGTTTTCAAAAAAAACAAAAAACAAAAACCGGGTCAACACTCCCTTCAATCCGTCAAAACTAATATTCCAAATATTTCAAAAGCCATGCTACAGAACATCTGATTCCCTCTGTACCTCCCCCCTCAGTGAGTAAGATGTGTGCCTTTGTGCATACATCCATTTCATATTTCAAGTTTACTACCCCCCTTTTACGCTAAAGCATATTGCACACACTGATACCCCAAAACGAAAGAAATGATATATTTTTGCACCTCTTTGTTACACAGTTACCCAACAAACACCGGTGGGGTAAAAACTAAGGTGGATTTTTGGGATTTTCAAAACCCTAAGTCTAAGGAGGGTTTTGACCCCTCCGATGTTTGTTGTGCTGCTGTATTTGTTGGAAGTTGCTTCTGGTGGGTTGCCACCCTTGTACAAGCTTCGCCTTTCAGATGTATATGAATAAGTTGCAGTGCCTGCGCCCGCCGATGCACGGTGAGGTGTTTGCACTTTCAACTTCTCTAGTTTCATGGAAGAGAAACGGCACATCTGCCCTTCAATATTTTTTCTTCTTTTTTTTTTCTTTTTTTTTTGGACCACTCACGTCCCACCCCTTTGCATGAGCTCGACTGAGATGTCATCCTTCTGTTATAACACTCCTGACTGCCCCCCTTTGTTCTCCCCAAAAAATGAGTTTAAAGGGGGTGAACAAGATGTTACAAAAAAAAAAAAAAAATGCACACCCCAACATACTCCTCTTCTCCCTTGCAACACCTAACCCCGCACTTCAGAACACCTAGGGCTATGTTCTGCGTAAGAATTACCCTCACAATGCATCCACACCAACCCCACACTTCAGATACACTACCCCCCCCCCCCCCCCCATTAGCGACACATCTCCCCCTCTTATTTATCGAGCAACCGTACGGAGAAGCTTTCACTCCCCCTCTTTTAGGTTTTATTACATCCTCTTCTCAAATTGCATTTGTGTAATGCGCGATGTAGAATCAACGAGGAGTATGGTATCGGTTGCAACGGTGTGTGCGAGGGAAGGAGAGGAGAGGGTTGCGGTGGTGGGAGGGGAGGGTGCGGCACGTGTCGCAGTGTTGCAGAGGATGCGGCTGGCGATACCACTGGACAGCACGACACCTTCCGCACACCACAGCACGGCAGCACCACGCACCCTAGTCTACGAGGCTGCTCTCCGCAACGAACTCCCAACCTCCACCCTCCTCGAGGTCCTCACCCTCCGCAAACTCGCCCTCTGGGTCGAGACACAACTCATCGACGCACTGCTTGCAGAGTCCGAACACACCACCACCTCCACAGAATGCACCAACACCTCCCCACGCCGCCCGACACACACCATGCTCACCCGGCATACCCTAGTATCATCGGAAGGCGCGCATCTGCAAGAAATATCCTCACTTCTACACCAGAAGTTGCATGGATAGGGGGGTAAGGGGGAGGGAGGGAGTATGGAATGCCAAGAGGGTTTGGTTGAAGGGATTGTATGAGATGCAGAGGGGGAGGAGGCTGTGCAAAGAATCCTAGGATGGTCTCTGTGTGTGTTTTTGAAAGCGGTGAGAGGTAGGGGAGGGGTTCCGAAGAGCAGGAACATTGCTCTGCAGGGAAGGTGTGTCAGCCTCTCTCAGGTTGCGGCTTTTGGAGGATATCTCTTTGTTGGGTGGACAGCCAAATTCGCTTCTATGTGTGATATATGGAGGAATGGTGCGATTGCAGCCATACATACGAGGCAGTAGCTGAGATGAGAGTGGAGGAGGAGAGGGGGAAGGTAGGGTATTCCCTCGCTTCTTCGCTGGAGGCTGTTTTTTTTTTTTTGGTGGGGAGGGGGTAATTTATTGTAGTGTAGATGAACCCCCCCTCATTGTTTGTCCTTTGTGTTTCAGGTGGTTGGGAAAAAGCAGTTATTAGAGTGGTTTTCTTTGGAATGTCGCTCTCTTGTGGGTTTTTTGACATCAGTTGCGGATGAAATTTCTGTCGGAATATTGTCCATTTGGGGGGTTGACCGTGTAGAGGCTGGCATAGGGAGGGTGGGAGTGGGGAGATCTAGTATAGGATATAGACAGCCAGGGCGTTCGCTATCGCCATCGTTTTTTCCTGATCGTGGCGAAATGCCAAAAAACCCGAAATTTTTGCTTTTTTACTAGTGCTTAAAATAGGTCAAAAAAAAATTTTTCCGCCGGAGAGAAGCTAGTTCGTGGGGGGTGAATCCCTGGTGCTGAGTGATCAAAAAAAATTGCGATTTGCGCGTGATCCCTTCCCCAGGACTAAAACCAGCAAAACGATGGAGAATTTCATCAATCCCCCCTCACTGAGGGTTCTCTTTGTGCTGTTTAATCGAACAGATGTACAAGAGAGAAGCATCCGTCATATGAGACTTCATCCTTATTTTGATTATTTTCAATAAACTAACCCGTCTCTCTGCCTCCACCAAGGTTGAAGATAGAGTTGACACGAGTAGTGACACCTTCTATAACAGGGGGTACGGGACACCTTCAGCTGACTGCAGGATTGAGGAGCGAGCGGGAGTGCTGGGGAAACTTCCTCTCACGGCAGGCGGGTTTGCGGATGATTTTGAGTACAGTGGACACCCCCTCTGTGACCCCCCCTCCGGGGGGGTCGACAGGGTGGTGGGGAGAAATCTCTCTCTCTTTTTTTTTTTTTTCCTCCCTTTTTTTTTTTTTATTTATTTATTTATACAGGGTTTCGCCCCGGTGGGGCGAAGCCCTGGGGCGAAATAAAATGTCATTTTTTCAGGAAAAGATTTTTTTAACGAAAAAAAATATTTTTCGCCCCGGGGCGAACGCCCTGTAGACAGCCAATAAAAGTGAGGAATAGAGGAGACCGACGAACCGGTTCCAGAACTGATGATAAAGGCAAAAGAAAGGGGGGATGGAGAGGAGGTCTTTGGATAATATGCTGTAAGCGAAAACGATGAGGGGGACGCAAGGCAGAAAACACACCGCAACAAAAACAAAGAAATCCTGATGAAGATGGTGGTTGAATTGTGTTAAAGGTGGGGTTAATCGGCACAGCTGCGTTCCCGGCCAGCCGGAACTCGAAGAGTTCCGAGGAAATGATAGCTATTCTGCCCAAATAGAGCAAGAACAAAAGTCAACATAAAAGATAGTCAGTCTATATCCATTAGATCTCCCCAATCGTGGCAAAAGCCACTCCACCAGGGTGGTAGATACGAGCCGTGGTGCAGTCATCCCTTCAACATGCCTGTCTGAAGGTGGGGAGGGGGAGGTAGGTGGAACATCATGACCAGAACCTATTGTAGGTGAACCGAAAGGAAGAGAAGACCCGCCTAGACTGGGCTGTGCTGTTGTTCCAAACCTAGTGTCGGTTCTTTTTAGCGTCAGGTGTCCAGAGACAACGTTGTGTTGCTATGTTGCTGCGAAGCTGGGAGTAGAGGTGTGCACCCCGAAGCCATCTTCGGGCTCAGAGGAGAAGTAAGGAGGGTAAGGATAGCTTGTACTGGAGGTGGAGAGAATGGGGTGTGGGGGGGTTGGGAAGCAGGTGTGGGTAGTTTGTATACGAGCGGAACATTGCACAGAGCGTGTTTGTGAATGGGCTGTGGGGTGCGGGGATAGGGGACTACAGAGTTCTGCAATGAGAGCAAGCGTTGTGTTTTGGGGGGGAGGATATGTCGCAATGTCTTGGTCGGTGGGTAAGAGGTGACCGAGCATGAGGGGCTATCCCGGCCTTTCTCTTGTTCGTCTCTGCGAAGGGCGTTGCTGCCATCCACCTCTCTGAGTGTGCTGCAGGACGGAAGGAGCAGGATGTGTTTAGCACAGCTGGGTATGGGCGGGGTTAGGTTGTAGGATGACAGGGGAGTAAGGCTGAGCGCAAGCTGTCTGTGAGTGGGCACTGTCTGTAGTATGGCCGTTGTGCGTGTGTGTTGCAGCGAGGGGACAGAATACACTCTGGCACCGGAGTGTGTTTGTTGTGGAGGCAGATACCGTATCTTCTCTGTCCGCAACGGCATGGGCATTACTTCTTGTAGATGCTGCAGCTGTGGTGGCGAAGGGGTGGGGGTGCAATAATGATTACTGCACGCCTCTTTCGATATGACATTGTTCTGTAGAGGAGGGTGGGGGGAGAGGAACTGGTGTTCCAGTTGAGGAAGCGAGCACGAATAGGAAATCCATCTGGTGCGTTTGCACAGAAGAGGCGTGGTAGGTGGGCGGAGGGCAATTAGGGGGGGTGGGGTGTTCGCTGGTACATGGACACATGGACACATGGACACATGGACACATGGACACATGGACACATGGACACATGGACACATGGACACATGGACACATGGACACATGGACACATGGACACATGGACACATGGACACATGGACACATGGACACATGGACACATGGACACATGGACACATGGACACATGGACACATGGACACATGGACACATGGACACATGGACACATGGACACATGGACACATGGACACATGGACACATGGACACATGGACACATGGACACATGGACACATGGACACATGGACACATGGACACATGGACACATGGACACATGGACACATGGACACATGGACACATGGACACATGGTCGCAGCTTAGTTTTTGCCATGTAACGTGTTCGCTACTGCCCAGTAGCTTCAGTAGTTTTCGAGATGATCATTATTGAGTGAGGGTGCCGTTTCGCTCTCCGGGCTTATTTTATTGCTACAAGGGAAGGGGGGCAACAGCTGTATGGAGCGAACGAAGGGCCATCAGAGTGTCTGTCCCTCGTACAATCACGTTCGGGGACGGCTCCCCAATGTCAGCACTCCCAAGTTTTTTTTTTTTGAGCCAACCTCCCCCAATTCCACTCCCTTTCAGAAAACACCCTCAATTTGAACCCCTCTTTCTAGAGGCTGTTTGGGGCATAAGATGTCTGCCCCCCTCAGTATGGTGGGGGATGAGGAGGGGGAGACGCTGGAGCAGGCGTTGAGCCGTGCGAGCGACGTGCTAGCTGCGACCGAGATGCTGCTCCTTGAGCAGCAGCGCGGGCCTGTGTCTACTGCGTCTGGGTGGAGTGCGACGCAGACAGATGTGTCGCATCGCACCTTCAATGCAGCAGCACCACCTCCGCCTCCCGCTTCCTCTACTCCTTCTGCTCCTGCTTCTGCTGCTCCTGTCTCAACGTACACCAGCCACGCAGTCACCACACCCAGGGTTACAGCAGCCCCCGCACCAAGCACAACCAAGCAACTACCACTACCCCAAGCCCAACCACCCACACCGAACCCAACCCGCCCCTCCCGCACCCAAGAGCCACCAAGCACGCCAGGCGCGCCCACGCCGTCCGCATTCCCGGGTGGCCCTGGTGGACGTGCTGTGGTGGCCCCAATGCCTGCACATCAGGCACCGCTCTCTTTGCAGGTGATCCCTGTCAGTCGCGTTGCGACAGCGACACCTCCAAGCAGCGCTGCAGGCACAGCAGAGACGGTCACAACGGGGGTCACTGCGACACAGATATCAGTGGCAGTGTTTTTTGTGGAGTTGAACCGGAACATTGCGATGGAGGTGGACACAGCGGGGGAGTTGCCTGCGTTAATGAAGCGGATGAGGGAGCAGTGTGCGCCTGCTGTTAATAAAACACGCGACTGGCTGGAGCTGTTCTTTCTGGAACGACAGAATGCCTTGGATGACGGACGGTGGTTCCGTGTGGCCGGTGTGGCTGCTCTGCAGGAGGGCATGCAGCTGCTGTTCCGGGTACGCCATGTGCACTCTCGGGACGTGCTGCCTGATGGCAACACATTGCCTCCAGTAGAGACAACAGAGCCCCTTCTGCGTGCAGACGCCACTGTCGCCACCGTCACCACTGCTGACACCACTGCCGTCCCCACCACCACCGCCACCCCATCGCCCCCCGCACAGCTCCCTGAGGAGGACGAACAGCTCCCCCACACCCGCCGCTCCTCCCTCCTCCCCTCCCTGCAAGGTGCCGCAGCAGAGCGTCCCGAAGGGGTGAGGCATGGTGGTGGCCCTGTGGAGGGCAGTAGAAAGTCGGTGCTCCCCATCCCAGCCGCAACACCACCGACAGTGCCGGGGTCCACGCCGGCGCTGAAGACGCCGTCGGAGGAGGATACTGATCCAAAGATAAAGCTGGTATGAATCCAAAATGTGTTTTTGGTTGGAAATCTAGTCTATTGGGGGAAGTAAGCTATCCCCTCTGTCAGCTCTTCTGTGGGTGTTGTGGAGGTTTTCATGCCTTTTTCTGGGTATATCATAACTCATGTTTCGGAGTGTTGTGTTGGTGGAGGATTTGACATTATTCTGACAACGCCTTTGTGCAATTCCACACCCGGGTGCGCTACCGATTGTGATCAAGGTGATGAAGCACGAGAGGCTTAGGTTCATCTTATCAACCTTCTTTTTCCTTTTTTTTTTAAATCCCTATTTGTTTTGCACGCTGAGTTCGTTCTTTGTGTCTTATTAACGCAAACCAGGGTTTCCGCGAGGGCTAAAAACCAATAATACTGAGACCAATCTTTGGGATTTTGAAAAAAACCGAATAAAGATACAACCATATCCTCTCCCTACAGGGCGCCTTCCACGACACCATTGTTAATGGCCACAAACGCATCCTCGAATTGGAAGAGGAACTCGCCCGACGCTCCCTTCCCATCCCCAGCGGATGGGAGCAGGAGCGGGTTGCTGTCTTGGAGCACCCACTGTCCGCACACTTGAAGGCAGACGTGGGGAGGGCGAAGGGTGTGAAGGATGTGAAGGAGGGGACATGCTATGTGAGCAGGCCTGGGTCGGGGACGCATCGTATTGCGCGAATAAGGGTGGTGGGGGAGGGGGTGCTGGGGCAGGTCGTTGTGGACAGTGCGCAGGTGGACATCTGCAACGTGGCTGTGGCGGACATCACACACTTCGGGCCGTACGTCGACACGACACGTGACACAATGCGTATAGGTCTCTCCGTTACGCTCGCTACCCGCGAGACATCATGGGTCCTCGTTATGACCGCCGCAGAGACCGCCACCCGTTGGATAGAATGGGCGTCCCGCTTCAAACACATCTCCACCTCTGTCGTCACCTATCCAGAGGCATAGTGCATTATCTCATTGCGGTGATCAAGTGAGGATTAGAATCAGCGTAGAACCCCTTCTTCTATTTGGATATTATGAAGAAAAAAATTGTTGGGCTGCTCATCCCGTGGTCTAAAAAAAAATCTGCGGTGACGTAAAAATGTTTATTATAGTGGAGCACACTCTAGGGTGGCTACACTAATACAACCAAGTTTCCAAAAATCATTTTTTTTTAAAGACTCGAAGAGGAAGGCTGTGCTTTGTATCATTTGAGGTTCATTTGGGTGATCGCGATTTATAGATCATTTTTTTTAACGTGATGTGGTATGTCCTTCTGAAAGAGGGAAAGAGGGGAGCATATTGCCTCTGTGAATATCGGATGAAAAAAAAAGAAAAGAGAAAAAAAAAGTTGCCCGCATTTTTGGTAATACCGGTGATAGTTCGGTGTGCCTAGAAATCAATTGTGGGTAAATTCCTGTTAGCGATATTACCCATCAGTGTGTGCGTGTGTCTCGTAGAGAATATGAGTAAGATATTTAGTACCGACAGAATGAATTGACCATGGATGTGTTTCTCCTCTAGAAAGAGAACAGAGAGAAGGAGGGAGGTATTTTATTTTCTCAACCTCCCTTCATGTATTTTTTCCCCCCTTTTCTTTCTTCGTTTTTTTTTTTTTTGTAACTTTTTTTATAGAAGAAAGATGGGACCATTTTTGTTGATCCCTCACCATATACTATCAATTTATTGGTTGCATATGATGAAAATATTTTTGCTATTTTAGATATCCCCCTCATGGTACCATGACTAACCACGAGAGCCTCATGGTTCATCGTACCAACTCTCCCCCTCTCCTCCTTTTTGTTTTGGGTACTTTTTTTTTTTGAAAATTTACCCAGCATTCCCTTCCCCATTTCCCTCCCATCGTGTCCGATATGTAAGAAAACGGAACATTTATCCCACCCCCTCTTTTTGGCTACTTTAGGACATAAGCTAAGCGACCCCCTTTAGTCTCCTTTACAACATTGGAGAACATGACAGAACAGTGGAATGATTTGTATACCATTGTTATCTTCAGACTTGATGTTCTTTTTCACCGCTTTTGTTGTGAAGGTGTGGGTGTGGGCGGCGTCAATACAACAAATACTCCTCCTCCGAATCCATTCTTTACGGGCTCTGTAGGGGTAATCGCTCAGTCTCCTGTTGACTTGTGCAATCGTCTCAGATTTGGACCCAGCTTCGCTGCAGGAATTGAACTATCTGCTCCTTCTCCATCTCTTCCTTCGTAAAGGGTCAAATTTACAAACGCGGTTAGCGGGGAGGAAGTATGCATTGCCATACGAAGTACCGCAGTGTTATATCCTGGCCGACATTGTACTTCGCTTTAACCTCTGATACCTGAAGCTGTAGAGTCCGGTGTATGGACTTTTTCTTCGTATTAACCCCACAACCTGTGGAGTGTTCATGGTGACCTTTTTCGCAACACAGAGAGGCTTTTTTACAAGACCTTACCATGCACGCTGACATTCCGTGGTCATAACAATGTTTTGTATTTTTTTTAAATCCTCAGGTTTCCATATTTTTAAATCTGCCGTCCACTCTGGGAGGGGGCAAGTACCATTCTGAGGAGAGACGACTCCCTCTGATGCATCCTTCTTGACGCAATCGCAACGGATTTCATCTTTTGAGTTGTTGTGGTTAAATGTGGCGTAATTTTACGGCTATTTTTTTTTCATAATACACAGTAGCATAGGGTATTTGTATCCATTTTCAATTTTTAAACATCGCCAGATGCAGGGGACTCAGACACCCAGTACCACTACGTCGTTTCTGGGCCCCAGTCTACCGGAGAATCACCTCAGATATGCCAGGACCATGCAAGCAAGGAAACCCGCAAACCCGCTAAAATGTACCCCTCAAACCCGTAATAGAGGCAAAACTATACTACTCCAACAATTTGTCAAAATAACAGCAAACCTCCTCACATCATTCATAACCACACAGCATCCGTACACACAGCCCCCCCCCTCCCCACACACATCTGTGACTAATGAGTCGCCAGACCCTCCCCCAGAACCAGCAGAGACACGACAATGTGTCTGTTGTACGAATGAAGGCAGGGTATGCCCACCCCCCTCCTACGTCTTTCCCCCCCTACCCACCCACCCCTTTAAAAAAACAAAGCAGCAGCAGGAGGACTTCCTTCCTGTCTATAACTCTACAACATTTGCACATTATTCGAACCACCTCTCTTCTAATGAATTCTCACTGATTACCCACAAGAGACACATGCACTTCTACCCCACACCACCACCCTCCACAGCGGCTGCACCTTTGAGGTGGCCTGCTATAGAAACAAAGCACAGTCGTATCGGAAAGGCATTGAAAAGGACTTGACCGAGGTGCTCCAAGCGGAACGTGTCTTCACAAATGTATCGAAAGGGATGTTCGCGAAGATTGAGGACATCCGCAAACACCTTACTGCATCGATACGCAAAGCAAAAAACATGACAGACGATGAACTCGAGCGCGCCGCGGTACAACTCATTTTGGATACGGGAGTCATGCAGCTGAATGAATTTGAACGAAAACAGGAGATGGAAGGGCTTCTGCAGGATGTCGCGAATACCATTGCATCAAAATGCGTCAATCCTGATACCGGACGTCCGTATCCCGTTGGGATGATTCTGGCTGCGCTAAACAAGATTGGCTATGCACCAAACAATCGGAAGTCTTCCAAGATGCAGGCGCTGGATGGGATTCGCCAGCTGGTTGAAAGCGACGAGCTTCGCATTCAACGGGCACCTATGCTTCTACGTGCCTCTGTCACAATGGCGTATGCACCGGTCCTGCTGGCGTTCCTCCAGGAGCAAGACGGGGCGCGCGTCATCAAAGCGTCCAATGACGTGGTCGACTTCCTGACCCCACCCGACCGCTATCGTGACATCGATGCCGTCATCAGCAAAGGCGGCAGTGAATGCTCACTCCAGGTCATCGCCAACGTCGTCACCGAGGATGGTGACGGCAAGCTTTCCTACGAAGTAGAACGGCCCCAATCCGTCTCCGAATCAGTCAACTCCCTCACAAAGGCACCCCCTTCCCCCGCAGCAAAAAAGAAAGGCAAAAACCGAAAGCTCCAATCCTCCTCCGAAGACGAAGCTCCGCTGGAAGACAAATCTCACAAAGCAAAACGGCAGGAAAAGAAGAAGAAGCACAGCCTAGCGGAGGCGGTCACACAGCTGAGCTCTGATGAGGACACCTCAAAACGAGGAAAGCGGGGGAAGAAAAACAAGAAGGGCAAGCACGCGATGGAGCCTATTGCAGACACTGCGCAGAGCTCTGACGACGAAGACACCTCTAAGCGAGGAAAGCGTGGGAAAAAAGCCAAAGCCAAGGGAAAATCTGAGACTACCACCACCACTCGCGCAGAACGCAAACGCAAGGAGAAAGAGATTGAGGAAGAAGAATACGGTGTGTCTGAGGTGCAAAGACGGAAGGAAGAACAAAAGAAGCTCAAAGACGAGCAGGACAAAACCAAGCTCCTCGCAGACCCTAACTACTATGAATCGGATGAGTTTGGCAGTGATTACGACGATTTCTACAAAGACGAAGCAGAAGACAAAACACTAGAAGAAATCCACGAAGAAAAACTCGCCAAAAAGAAGGCCCTCGAAGAAGCAGAAGCGCTCCGCCTCGAAGACGCTGAAAAGCAAACCGTCCGAACCTCCGCGACCCGCAAAAAGAGAAGAAGAAACAAAAAGGGTGAATTCATTGACACCGATGACGAAGAAGAAGCAGGTGAAAAGGAGGATGACATATAAAGGCAATGTTGTCAGGTCAGTGAGAGGGGGGTGAGGGGTGTCCTTGAAGGGATCAGTTTTTTTTTTTTTTTTTTTTAGAAAGAAAGATGGGACCATTTTTGTTGATCCCTCACCATATACTATCAATTTATTGATTGCATATGATGAAAATACTTTTTTTTTTTTTTTTTTGTTTTTAAAAAAGGTGTGTGTTTGTGAGTGCGTGCGTGTCATTCATCTTTCAAAATTTGTGTGTGTGTTTTGTACCTCCTCATGTCCTCTAGCCTACGAACAAAGGGAGTTAACAAAAAAAAAGTGGGGTAACATGAAATGACCGAATTTTTCAAAAAAAAAAATCACAGAAAAAAAAGGATATCAAAAATTTGAAAAAGAAATATGCGGGTGGTAGAGAGTAGTCCTAAAATCAAACATTTTTTTCTTCTTGATCCTTCTTCCTATGCTATTTATTGAATGCATGTGTTGAAATACTTCTTCTTCATTTACGTGCAGCACCTTTCCAACGTGATTGTCGATAACAACAAACACCATTTTTTTCATTTTTTTTTTTGTTGCCTGAAAATGAAAAGACATTCTTGAGTCTCACGCAATGTATCCTTTGCCACAACAAATGGAAGGAGGGGGACAAAGGGAATATGGCCTACCTACCTCAATACCCGCGAATTAGAAAACAAAGAAAATATAGTGGTTTTTCCGAGTTTTCAAAAAAGTTATTCTCTCCCCCCTTTTTCTCTCAAATACAATATTCCGGGGTTCGATCACCCGCGGAGTGTCAGTGCACTGCGTTCGCCACTCATGGGATTCCGACAAGAAAGGGGCATCAAGCGACCACTTCGCCTCAGCCATGCTCCGACCAGCAGCGTTCACCACAGCTGCCAAGTGGTACTTCACCTGTTTCGCCTGAGCCTTTGTCGTCGCTGGGCAGTTCAGGGCGTCGGAGAAGGAGTTAAGCTCCTGTACTGATGTGTCTGTCATTGTAGGTATAGTGACATTCTGTGGCACAATAGTCTTGACGGGGAGCAGTTTGTCCTTGTCACTCCTATCGACTTCTGCGAGAAGAACGCTTGGTGCGGCGCCGACAAACACTGTGCGTTCCGTGCGTAGGGCGCCGCATGTGCACCGCATGTCCCTCACAACGCCGTCCACCTTCTCCTTGGCAACCCCACCCACAAGCGTACTCCAGTCAACGTCCCTGCCGTTCGTGAGGCGTTTTGCACTATCAACTTCACCTTTTTTCTCTCTCTTTCTCTCTTTCTTCGTCATAGTAGAGGTTGCTGTTTTAACTCAAATCATTCCAGTTTCAGGATTATGTCATCCCAGAGAGAGAGAGAGATCAACCCCGACAGTACTGACCACCTCCTGCAGGATGTGCTCCAGGTCTTCATAATCTATGTGGGTGGCTAGGCGTTTAAACCGGACCTCCTCCTCCCTGTCTAAGAGTCTCCCCAATCCTTTTCTCCCCACAGGGCCGGCCTCCCCCCCCCGACCCACCCCACATTGAGGTGGGGCCATACACATCGCATCCTAGCTTTATTCTCAGCAATGTCTTTTCAGATACACATACCGCCGTTTCAGACACCAGGGGACATCAGCGCGTTTGCTGAGGAGGTGCAGAGTGCATATTTTATGGAGAAGGGGACTGGGGTCCAGGTGGACACCGTGTGGTCACCGGATGAGGGGCACACAAATAAGGTCATCTATTTGCATGGGTATGGCGACGGCCCGAATGGGATGGCTCAGCTAGCAAGAGAGTTGCACCTTCCGCAGACGGACAGCCATGTGTTGACGGCGTGGGGGGAGCTGCCGTTGGGGCTGGACGGGCGGGGGTGGTACACCAATGCGGCACTTCTCTCAGAGCTCTATGGGAAAGCCTCTGCAGACGCGATGGAGAAAAAAGAACGTTCTGTCGCTGTCTCCGCCATGAAAGCGCTGCTTGCGAAGAACCGTTGCAAAGCGGCCTTCACATATCTGGTAGGGCACGGTCAAGGTGCGGAGCTTGCACTCTGGGCTGCGTCGGTGTTTCCTGTTGCAGGAGTGGTGAGCATCGATCTGCCGCAAACGGCAACACTGCCGGCGCCAGAGGTGCTGCAGAAGACGCTGCGTGATGTAAACCTCTTTGAGCGTGGTTCGTCCCATCCGCATCTCAAAGGGTTGCCGCTGTTGCAGAGGGAGGGGGTGTCTGGTGGGGTTGCACCGCTTGTCAAATGGTTTGCGACGCATCTTCCTCAAGAATTCCTCAGTCTTGCCAAAAACCCTGACGTAGTTACGATCAAGACACGCTCGAAAGCGGGGTAAACCTTCAAAAAACGTTAGGTGGGGGTACAAGCTTCATTGAGACAGATGTTACCCTAGGTTGCCCTATGTTGCATCGGTTCTCCCGAAGGTTCCTCTGCGTGAGTCAAATGGTCCATTCCACGGGAGAGGATTCGCTGTAAGGTCGCAATAAACGATTGTTTTCTGATCAATCCCATACAGTAGCCATCTATGCAGAAATGCCGTTAATGCGGGAAGCGCATGCCAGCAGGGTCGTGTTTCGCCGCTTGCTGCACATCTCATCGATCACTCAAACCACCCTCCCGCTGTGGGTGGTATGCAAAGGAAGGTTGTGGTTTCTCCATGGGGTCTACACAGTCCACAGGAACGTCGGACGTACAAATGACCGCTCTGTTGATCGACTGTGTGTATGGTTGTGCGCTTGGTGGGGGGGTGAGCTTTTGTCAGAGAGAGAGAGAGGAAGGAGAGAAGGGGGAATCACCACATCACTTTGCCTCTGAAATGAAATGTGTCAGTATCAGCTCCGCTTCGCCCAGATGTTAAGACCTTAGTGGGGGGGGGGGGCTCAGTGTCGCACCACTCCTGGGTTGGTTGGTTGTACAGAGGGCTGTGGGTCCTTCAGGAATTTATCAGCGCATTTTTTTTTGACAATTCTGGTGATTTTTGTTTCAAAATGAGGCTTAGGCAGCGGTGAAAATCTTGGGCAGTAAGCCCGGGAAAACCCGGGCTTAATTAATTTTGCGCAGAGCAAGCCCGGGTTCGAAGGCCGGGTTTACCCGGGCTTAAGCCGGGTTTTCCCCGGGTTTTAACTTTTCTGGGGTGGGCTGCCCCACCCCGCTCCGGGGGGTGTAGCCTCAGGGTGCAGCCCGGGGTAGTCAGTCGCCGAAACGAAGCTCTGTTGACAGAAAACAACAAAATCAGTAAAGAAAACACACACGTCTATACTCAAGGGTTACCCACACCCAGAGCGCGACTTAATTGGTCAAACGCCGAAGGAAAAGGAAGCATACAGCATGGCGAAATAATAAAAGTAGCGTACCGTGCGCCTGCGGCGCAAGATTGCAACCCACCCTTCCCATCACATAATTTGGCTGTAAAAATGTGCAAATATAAGCTCAATTTTTTGAAATGGTGCGTACCGTGGCTTCGCTTTGGGTGCCATGACCGCCCTTTCTTTGTTATAAATGTACTGTGGCTACTGACAATTCGCGCCTGGTGCACGAATTGTTATCAATGAAGTGCTGAATTAGATAACCGAGGAATTTTCATATTCCGCCGGAGGCAACTTGAGCTGGGTTGGGGACCCGGCTCGACCGAGTTTCAGCGAAAACCCCCAAAACCTATAATATCCCCTGCGGAGGGGAAAATTATTTTTTTGGGCTGACCGAGCCAGCCCCTCGTGGGCGGAATTCTCTTTTGAACCCTGGGTTTGCAGAAAATTTTTTTACACCAGTATTTTAATTATTTTCACAAAAAAAACCAAGCCCGGGTACAAACCCGGGCTTCGAATTAATTTTGCTAGCTGGGGAAGCCCGGGATTTTCAACCCTGGGCTTAGGTTCATCTCAACTTGATCAGAAAATCCCCCCCTTTTCAAGCCCTTTTGGCAAAAATCCTTTGTAAATTAATTTACAGAACTGGGCGTTTCCCCCCTCC
Organism: Rhynchopus sp. YZ270_cl-10; assembly: GCA_964035575.1. Lineage (NCBI taxonomy): Eukaryota > Euglenozoa > Diplonemea > Diplonemida > Diplonemidae > Rhynchopus > Rhynchopus sp. YZ270_cl-10. The sequence goes on from OZ037879.1 coordinate 951,698, forward strand.
TTGATATATGAGATCATTACCCATCCCAAAATTCAACAATTTTTATTTGCTTTTCCATTTCTCCCACCATTTCTCCCTCCACCTCCACCCCCACTTCTCAGTACACATTAAGCACAATGCAGCGAGGTTATGAAGATATGGTTGGGGGAGAGAGAACTGCACGACTGCAGCTGATTGATGCCTTGCAGGAGCGGGACGAGGTGGTGGTGGAGCTGCAGCGCGCGATGTCGACGGTGAACATGCTGCGGGAGACTGTGGAGATGGAGGGGGTCACCTTTGCGAAGGCGAGAGAGGAGCTCCTTGGGGATGTGCGTGAGTTGTCGCAGGAGAAGGCTGACCTGCAAACCCAACTTGACACTGCCAAGGAAACAATTCTTCATCACGAACGACAAGCCGCAAAAATGCAACACCACATCACCGGCCTCTGCACCGACGTCGAGGACACCAAGAAGAAGCTCTCCAACACCGACTCCTCCACCTCCTCTCTCCGCCTCGACATTGAACGCCTAGAACGTCTCCTCAAAGAAGCACGCACCCAACGCGACGAAGCTAAAGACTCCGCAGACACCACCCAACGTCGTCTCACCGTACAAAGCGAAGTGCTCTCGGAGGCGCAAAAGGAGGTAGAGGCACTCAAAAAGGAGATGCAAAAGGTGTCGCGTTTCGAACAGCTGATAGTAGACCAGAGCAGGGAGCGGGTAACGGAGATGTGCCGGTCGGTGCGGAGGAAGGAAGGGCGCAACAACAATGCGGCTTATATAACAGAGAGGAGAAAGCTGCTGTTGTCTGGGAGGGCGCAGAAGGCGGTTACCGTGCCGCCCGAGGAGGTTGATACTGTAGAGAGGTTGGCTGATGCAAGCCCGGCTGTTAAGTATGCACTGACCCGTACACCGGCGCGGAGTGGTGGTGGTGGTGGTGGTGGTGGTGTGTCCAGCCCAGGGCGAAGATCACCGTCGCCATCATCGCCTTCGCAGTCGCAGAGAACTATGGAAAAGTTCAAATGGGCAAGTGCGTCACTCAATGCACCCCATTCAATTCTCTCGCGTTACTACCTTCCAAAATAGTGTGAGTGTGAGGTGAGTAAGGGAGGCATAGGTTCGTATCTTATTTTTGGCCAGGTTTTAGGTACAATCTTTTTCTGAATGGTCTGAACGATCTGTGATGGTCTGAAGCTCAACTTTTTTATTTTTGTACATCCTCCTGTACCCCACACCCCTAGTTAGTTCTGTAGGCATAGCACTGCAATATTACCAAAAGATGGGGCGGTCTTACAACTTTTTTATGATTCAATTACTTGGGGTTAGGGCTGGGGTTATGAGTCTGGGGGTTTTTGTCAAAGAGAGATATCGTAATGGATGTTACCTGCTTTTTTTGCTGTTTTGCTGCTCGCTTCCTTCGCTGGTAGCGCTGCACCAATGCACAGTAGAAGCAGAACAACCTGGCACCAGAGCAGTGTGTCTGTAGTTCCGCCGGATCAGGAGGTTTGGGCTGTGAGAAGACGGGTGGGGGGTAGTGGGGGTGGGTGTGTTCGGAAAGCACGGTGCAGAGAGAGAGAGAGGGTTCCTGATAGTGTATCATATATAGCAGGTGGGGGTGGGGAGTACGCTCCGTTCGCATGTGGACAACGTTCGCCTTTGCAGCGATCGGTGGCCCCACAGAATGGATGCCATGTTGTTGGTAGGAGGGGGTTGTGGGAGGTTGTGTCGCACCCAGCATGGGGGCTGTCTATTGTGTTGATGTACAGCGCTTTGTCTTGACTGCAGCAGTCGTGCCTTTTTTCGACAGCGATGCTCTGAGATGAGTGCGGGTTTGCCACACCTTAGACAGGGAAGCCACCAATGCAGGAGGTGTTCACAACCTCATTCAGGACGGAAGGAGCTGGAAGGGCGAGAGCATGAGAAGTGAGGGTGAGTGTGCACTGAACCTTCTGATAGGTTGTGCGGTGATGCTGTCGTGGGGAGAGGTGAGAGGGGAGAGGTGAGGGGAGGGGACTTCTTTTTTGCTGTGTTTCTTTGGGACTCAAAGAGGGGACCTTTTTTTTTGCAAGAGTTCTCTTTCCCAGTCTTTTGGGTGAGATTGAGCCTGCAAACTATGCTGAAGGTGATTGGTGAGGAAAAATGCGAGACACTTTGCGTAGTTCGGACAACCCCCGTTGTGCAAGCAGATCTTACGCCCTTTGCAAGCAGACCGGAGATGTAATGGGTGGGGTTGGTGGGGGGAGGGCTTTGTGAGAGCTTCACTGCAGTTTGCCGTACACCGAGAGCGAGAGAGACAAAGGGAAGCAAGGAGGGACATGGCATGCTGTCGAAGAGAGCTTGTTGGAGGGTGGAGATGGGGGGAGGGTGGGAGCTTCCTGAGTGCGGAATGTGGCGCGATTGTGTTGGAGGTGCGAGCGAAGGGGGGATGAGTGATGAATGGAGAGGGGAAAGGAGAGAGAAAGAGAGGTGTGTGAGCTTGCAGTTCAGGGGGTGCCGTGCTGTACTACTGTTGTTACTGTGTGTTTGAAATCAATTCTGGGGTCATTCCTGCGATTTTTCTTTCCCAGTTTCGCGGTGTGCGTTTGGTTTGGTTTGTGTTTTTCTTCTTTTGCATCCCAGACGTTCCCATACGCAAGACAACATGAAACCACGTCTGCACCGAACTTTTTTCTTCAAGAAAATGGTGTGCTGGTCGGAGTGGTCCATGTTTTTGCGGGATCGTTATAGCGTACAGTGCCCATGATGTGAGGATGTGGGCAATGGGTTGGGCAGCGTTGTGCACACAGAGCATTCTTGGCGTGGCAGAGGCCTCACTCCGATCACGAGAACTGCGTTACCCTAGCAAAAAGGAGATGGTGGGGCGGGGGGTGGGCAGGTAGGGGGGGCATCTCACACGCATGGGGGGTTGTCTATTGTGTTGATGTACAGCGCTTTGTCTTGACTGCAGCAGTCGTGCCTTTTTTTCGACAGCGATGCTCTGAGATGAGTGCGGGTTTGCCACACCTTAGACAGGGAAGCCACCAATGCAGGAGGTGTTCACAACCTCATTCAGGACGGAAGGAGCAGGAAGGGCGAGAGCATGAGAAGTGAGGGTGAGTGTGCACTGAGCCTTCTGATAGGTTGTGCGGTGATGCTGTCGTGGGGAGAGATGAGAGGTGAGGGGAGGGGAGGGGAAGCATGTACTGTCGTTACAGTTGCAGTTGAGTATACTTTAAAGAGGAGGGTTCGAGCATTGCGGAGGGACATGAAGCCGTCATTTGTGTTGAAGCACAGTGAAGGGGAGGGAGGGGGTGCGCTGCATCGTTTTTGCGTGGAGGGGATGGTTCTGTCGTTGTCAGATGAGTTTTGGTGAGGATGGTGGCTGAGTGAGTGAGGAGAGGTGGCAGAAGTAGAGAGAGGGTTGTGTTTGACTGTTGGGATGGACTCCGAGAGAGGGGGATATAGGAAGGTTTGTACGTAGCGAAGCTAGAGGCAGAGGAGGGACGAGGTGTCGTATCATCTTGTCAACCTTTTTGTTGGGTTGGAATGGTTGAAGGCAAGCGTCGAAGCTTGGAGGATGGGGGTATCGGGAACGCTGAGGGGAGGGTCTATCATCAACTAGGTGGAGGGGGGCGGCGGTAAACCTGACTAGAGGGAGAGAGGGGACTCTCTTGGGGAGGGGGGAGGGGGGGACATGCTTTCTCTTGCTGAGAGGGGTTCTGTGCGTTGTAAGCTTTCGCTGTTTTCCTGACCCTGCTGGTGGTAGAGGTGATAATTTGTTTGAGCAGTCCTGCACCGTCTCCGTTGACATTGCGGCAAATGGGGGGGTTAACCTCAGCATCTTTGATGCTGTATGTGTGGGATATGCACGAGAGGCTTAGGTTCATCTTATAAGCTCTTCTTGTCTTCTTACCTCTAAAAGGTTCAACCGCAGGGCACTTCGTGCCTGCATCCGTTGGGGGGTGCCTACGAGGGTTTTATATCAGTCTAAGCATGTTTGCAGCGTTGGGGGGGACGTAGAGTGGTTGTTCGGCATCCCATCTTGGGGATGTAGAACAACTGTAGTGTCTTGGGGGATATTGGGTGGTGTTCGTGGGGAGGGGTGATGGGAGGTGACAGACTTTAGGGGGTGCATGTTGACCCTTTCAAATGCTTTCAATTCTGTGAACTGAAAGTATATGAATCTAACTTTGGACTTTGGGAAGAGGGAAAAAAGTGTTGAAGGTGTTTTGAGCAGAAAAAAATTCGGCAGAACCTGTGCACAAGTTGTAGGTTTTGAGGTCTTTGTTTTGGTTGTGGTTGAGATGAGCCCAGTGAAAATATCAATTTTAGAAATTGCAATTATGTTGTGACCTAGGTGTGAGTGCTCGCTTGGTCTTCTGCTTCTGTAGATGATGTAGGGAAGACACTCCATGTGTATATTGCCCGCCGTAGTCTTAACACTGCTAAAAGTAGTACCTCACATTTCTGTCCGGTCAAGGTGGGTCATCTCCTATAGTGGTACCTGCAATCCGCAGATGCGTTTGCACTTTCGAGTTTCGTTGTGGCTTTCGTGCTTTCTTCTGTCAGCTGCAGAGGTATTTGTGCTTGCATCTTGAGGTGTGTGCACTGACCACTGCTAGTTTTCTCATGTGAAGTGCTATCTGTCGTACTCATCGTTCCGGTCATACCGCCCCGTGAGTACCTGCACAGTCACGCCGTGCCGATGTGTGCGACCACTGCCTCCTTGGCAAGGCCGGTGCATGGACTCGACTGGAGCGCTGTCGATGAGCCTCTGAGCTTGCAGGCAAGGCAGCCGGTCTCGCTCATCTGTCCCATATCAGGGAGGATATGAGGCGCCCCTGTGGAGAGCCGGTGCCTGCGCTCCGTCGGTTGTCAGTAGAAGCGTTTGCACTTTCAATGTTCCCTTTTCTAGTCTTATTTCTAGTGATTTTATCCGGATGGCTGGCATCGTTCGTGGGTCAGTCGGAGGTGCCTGTCTCAACAACTACAGTTTCTAGTCGGAATAGAACCTGTGTTGAATGTTTGTCGATGTTTTGAAGGGGGGCAAATCCTTCACAGACTACTCTGCTCTGCCTTTACTCGGTGTTCGCACGGTTAGATGGATTTCTGACAGCCATTTAAGGCATGTTCCCCTGACTTGGCCAATCCTCGCTGAGGTCAAGCAGAGACACCTCACGCCAACGGCAGCTCTCGTACATCCCACGTGTCTTGGAGCTTCCTCTACGGTGAACCGGTCGTAATCGTCTCATGGAACACCTACAAGGATCGCGAAGCTCCCTACCCGAGAAGTGCATCCTCGACGTCCTTCTCCGCTCTACGAAGCACAGCGACACCTCTGCCGAAGGCAGCTTCAACGTGCTTTCTTCGTATCTGCAGAGTGTGAAGGATCTACCCCCCGTTCTTGCGATGATCAGCGATGATGCTGTAGATGTTGCTCCAATTCCTCGTGACTTATGCACTGTACTTGTTCTGTATTCTGCGAAACTTTATGTTTTTGTCAGTGCACTGCGTCTCAGAGACATTTGCACTATCAACCTCACTCTAAGTTAGCTGCAATCATTGCTGTCTCGTATGCAGCTCGCCACAGTTCATACAACCCCGACGCAGGATACGACAAGAACATAGTCTCTCGCATGACTGGTCTTGCGGTATTCTTTATGAAGATGAAGATTTTTCCCGACTATTCTGCTGTATCCGTTTTTGTTTCTATTTTTCCTCTTTCTCGGTTCATTTTTCTATCCCATAGTCGATGTGGTATAAGTCGCAGAAATGCGCGAATGGAGGTCAAACCTCATACAGCACGTGGACAGGAGGAAAAACGCGTTTGTTTTGTCTCGGTGCGTTGGGGCAAGGATCGGCAATACGTATTGATACGTATTCGTATTAACACGAATACGTAGGGGTGTTTTTGGGAAAATACGCGCCGTTGGGGAGGGATGGTGCAAACCTTCTGGCCAGTATTCCGTGGATAGTGCACAACGTGCGAAGCCCTATCAACTGCTTGTCAGGTGTAGTTAGGGTTGAAGTCCAACCCCATCTGCGTCTGCCAGAGAGACATGAGGGTTTACCTCCACAAGGCACTGTCTAGCATCTGTTCTGATCAAGCAGATAAGGTAAGATCTTGTTCTGCAGAAAGGTGTTTGGTGGTTTTAAGGTAAAGGCATTTTCCTCCTCGTCAAACAATCCGTGTTCGGTGCCAAAGAGTCGTAGCAGTCGACCCATAGGGTACTGTTTGTTTTGAGGGGTTCTACCCGACGTTCCTCTCGTATGTCCAAATAATGTACCGCATTAAAGCCCAAAGAAAAAGGATCCGGTCTCACGTTTTAAGGTTCCATAAAGAAGGCAATAGTGGGTTTGGTCCAGGGTGCGTAGATTTGTGTGAGTATACTATTTTCGATATTTTTTGAAAAATTGAAAAATGGTAATGTGGGTGGCTGAAGGGGGGTGATAAGAGGGGTGTGCACCCCATTCAGTCACACTAAATGTGTCACCCCCCGATGTGTTCTCCGCGGCAGCTGTTTGCTTCGCCTTATCTCTCGTTTCGTGGATAGCCCGTGACGTCATTCACCGTATTCCATTTTTCAAAAAATACGTGTCCAGATACGCACCCCGTCCTGTCCATGGCATGCCTCAGGAAGCATGGTTCGTCGGAGAGGTTAGACGGTGGCGGTGGGTCAATTTGTTGATGACCCACCCCACATTTGGCCGAGTAGCAAACTAAATCATGAGGATGGCGCCATGAACACACCATAGTTGTCGAAACACCAGACGTGTCTGACGCACGTCGTGGTGACCCTTCCTGGAGTAGTTCATCGGCGCCGCGATCATCGGGCGTCCGTCCCGATTCTTCTTCCTCTAGTTTGAGACACACATGTCGCAAGACCCTCTGTAGTCCCGCTGCGACACAGTGGCACTTGTCGCAGCACTGTGTCGCTGTCATCGGTGTCGATGCCCCAGCACACTACCCACACGCAGACTACCGTGTCGTTCACACCAAGTGCCTCATCGTATTCCTCCAAAAAATTTGCATTGCACAGCATTTGTCGGTGTTGATGTGGTTGTGGGTGCAGTCCACGCATCGCACCTTACTGTGTGTGGCACACCCCTGCATGTTCCCCTGCTTCCTTCTCTCTGTCACCAGTATGGGCGATGTCTGTCGTTTCCGCTTGTTTGCGCCGCCGCGACTGGGGCAAGCGCTGCACCCTTCTGGCTCGCCTCCGCGCCTGCTCCTGCTCCTGTGCCTCTGCCATGCGCTTCTATGGTTCGCCCTTGAAGAGCGTTCATCTGAAGCAGAGTGAACCACCGAGCAGTGACCCCATCGCTTCTTCGTCGTCATCACCTTTTCCCGCATGTCACGCAGGTATACCCGGCGGTACGTCTGTCCACCCTGAGAAAACTTCGAAACCCAACATGAGCTGTCTGCGTGATGGGGCGTTGTGCCATCAGGCCAACGATGCAGTAAGCATGCCTTCATCTCCCAGAAAGGTGTTCATCCCATTTGTAGTCTGTGGAGGTGATAGCTTTCCACAGCGCTTGTTCCAGCGGGTTCAACGCCCCCAACGCACTGCCTTCTGTGCCGGTTTCCAGCCACACAAAGGGAAACAGAGACATCTCGCCCAGCTTCGGCTCGTTCCGCTCATTGCAGAGTCCATTCTCTCGATCGTAAACGTGTCGTGTGATGATTGCCGCCATCGTCCCTGCACACACACCTAGACGGTGGCGGAGGGATGCATTTTGTGCCCAAGAGGTGTGTATCAGCTGGACTTGTACATCTGTGTCCATTCCGCAAAGCAACACAGTCTTCCAAAACACAGCAATGTTCTTATTCATGGGTAGTATCCGGATATAGATACCAGGAAATTCCAGAAAAAAAACCAGTATGGGAACAGCTGTGTTGTGATCTGGAGAAAACCTGGAATTTCGTGAAAAGTATGAGGAAACACCTGGATATGGATCTACTACCCATGGATACACCATGGACTCGTAATGACATTACGTGACAAGCGACGAGCGAAAAAACGTGGGAAATTACGCGCGCAATGACGTCGTCACGACGCGGGCACCCCCTCGTATTGACGACATCACGGCGTGGGGGTTTCCTCATCACGACGACGGCATTACGACGTCATGACGAGGGGTGCCCTCGTCACTACGAAGGCACCCCTCATTGCGAGTCCATGGTGTATTTGATATGAGGAATAACAACTCCAAAACGGCAGTTCAGCGACAGTTTAGGTTAGGGTCTGTAAATGCCCTGGAATACAGTTTTTCGGACAAAGTATGGAGAAGAAGTGCCCTCAGCAATATATTTTTTTTACTTTTGGCAGGGTTTCCGCCAGGATTTGGGGTTTCAGGAATTGGGGGGACCATCAAAAAGACCTCCCCAAAAAATTTTTTCTTCCTGCAATAGCGGTCGTCGCGCGCTTCGCGCGCGCCTCCCTGACAGCCACAGAGAGGAGAGGCGAAGGGTGTGACAACCGTGGGAGTCTTCTAGCACCAGGTTTGATAGCAGCCACGTTAAGTTTCACAGCTGTGTTGTCTGGTAGAGGTAGGTAAGGGGTCTTGTGAGAGTGGAGGGTGGTGGTATTTCTTTTTCCCTTGTGTGGTGATACACAGTGATTGCAGTGCTGCAGTTGGAACACGTAATGGAAAGTGGATGTGCTCCTCGCTTGCACCGAAGCCCCCTTTAAAAAGGGGCAATACACAGAAGTATCAATGGGAATATCAGTCGCTCCCCCGAAAAGTGTCAATTTGGTGGACCACCTTTCACTAATTTTCTACTCCACTAATCTTATCGATTTTTTTTGCATTTTATCGCGCGGGCTCCGGAAACGACGAACAGCGCGTTTTCGAGGGGAAAAAAAAATATTTAATTTCCTGGGATTCGGGTACGAGGGCCGAAAAAGTGGTCTAAGGAAACTGACCTGTGGACCGACCAAAAGCCGAAAAAACTTTCCGAGAATGCTTTCTTTGGATTCATTCGTCAAAAATCTTTCAATTCCGTACTTTTTTTTTTTTTTTTGAACCCCATTTTTTTCCTATGGGATGGTCGGCTCTGCCCCCCAAATCGAAATTTCACTACTTTTAATAGGGGAAAACACTAAGGAAAATGGCTCATAATACAGAACCTGTACTGGTAATGCTGGAACATGTTGCTTTTGTGACAACTGCGTGAAAGGGTGGCAGATCGCAGTCCTGCCGAAATACGTGCGTACCCTGGGCCTGGTGTCTTCAGCTGACTGTCAACCCGAGGTCACGAGAAGAGCTAGCTAGGTGTACGTTGCCTGTCTCGCGCAGACAGGGGGAATCCACTCTCTGTACACGACCTCTGTACACCCTGTGTGACCAAAAAAAAGGGGGTCACAGATCAGGCAATGCGCATCGGAGCAGTACTCCTACACCCGGGTGAAGCAAGAGGACAGGAAGAAGCAGCTGTCCCCCAATCAACAAAAAAGGCCGCTTTTTTCGTACGGTTTTCTTGTACAGGCGCCTTTGCATGGGTTTTTACCTATATAAATACAGTGGTAAAGTGCAATAACCCCGTGGACCACCTTTCACTAAATTTCTACTCCACTAATCTTCTCGATTTTTTTTTGCATTTTATTGCGCGGACTCCGGAAACGACGAACAGCGCATTTTCCAGCTCCGGAAAAATAGGCTGATATCCTGGGATTTTGGAGAGATTTTCGGCAAAAACCGTTTTTTGGGATTTGACTAAATTTGATTTTTTCAAAAGTTCAAAATTTTTGCTCCAATGGAATCAGCGGGCAAATTTAAGCCCAAATACGTACTTTTTTCAAAAAAAATTTGACTTTTTTTTGGGGGTTTCTCAAATTGACACTTTTCGGGGGAGCGACTGATATATCAACATCATATAGCCAGCAACACAGCGCCGCAGGCGCACGGTACGCTAATTTTTGTTAGACTTCACCATCCCTTTGTCTTCCACTTCTTTTGACACAGAGAGCCAAATGCTCTGTACGGTGGGGTCGCCATGACCACGAGGGGTCATCTACAACTTCCAAATCCCCATTTTTCTCGGGGGGGATCGTGGTCCCCCCCTGTCCCCCTTGGTGGATAAAACTTTATGTTTCGATTGAAAATTATATCTTAATCTTACTTTTGTGCTACGCAAGGTGGCTGCACGCACATAGGATAATGGTTGAGACACCAGGCAGCCCAAGCCCTGCTCTCGGGTACTGTAGGGGTGAAGGTGTTCCCGCTCTTTGGTGGTATGGGGGTGGGGATGGATGTGCCCATGGCATGCTTACAGCGGTGTGTTAGGGTGGGGGGTTAGTGAGGACCTTGAGGGCGAGGGGTTGCTTCTGTGCTTCTGTGATGCGCGAGTGTGCAGATGAGTGGATTGAAGCATGGACACTGGGAGGGTTTTCAGACAACTATGTCAGCATGTTTATCAACGCCAGACACATTGTAACGCAAGCACACCTCGGCAAGGTTACCGTGTACGTGAAAACGTTGGGAAGCATGGGGCCAAATTCCCAACATTTTTACGCACACAGAACCTGGGCATGACTGATACAGTCCAATACTTTCTCCAGGTCAGGACCACGCATCGTTGATTGGGCAGTACTGCTTACTTGCTGTACCGCATTGCTGTACCGCATACAGTAATTGGTCGTTGCGCACACCAGAAGTATAAAGCCTGCCTACACCAGCTGACAAACTTCGCGACTCCAGTGTTGGGCGCGTCCATCCTTTTGGTGCATATGGGGTTGCATCGTTCCCACCTGGACACACCTCTAGTGTGTGGTATCGGACGGTGTGAATCGGGTGTGTCAGGCCACCAGGTTTGAGTGCATGAAACCAATGTGGCCGTGGTGCATGCTTCTGGAAGTGTGTGTCTTTGGGGGCGGGGGGAGTGTGCATCATTTTGTCATTTTGCGCAAAGGGGGGTTTCGGGTTCGGGAGAATGTGAAATGGAGGGCTAGGGGATTTCACCATCTGATATCCTCTATTAGCTCTGGCGTGAGGTCTCTCCTTGGTTAACCAACCTTCACGAAATACCGGCGTCTCGGTTTGCTAAAAAAGAACACCGCGTGGAGTAAGGGAAAGGGGACCTCACCACTTTTTTCTCCCAACCCAACGGGATGGGTTCGGCACTCCAGGAGAGGGTGCAGTGGTATGGTGTTCACCTTTGTGGGTAATACAATCAATATCCTTATTGTGAGTTCCTCTGCATTCCAATAGGGGCTAATAGGGGCTAATAGGGGCTAATAGGGGCTAATAGGGGTCTCGGGGTGGTTGCGTGCACCTCCTTGGGCATCTAGGAAGCCTTGGGACAGCTTTCTCCTGCTCACTACCTACTGTACAAAAAGTAGTGCAGCTTTCCAAGGTGGCTAACCATGCTCCCCGCTCGAAGCGTTTCAAGGGTCAGCGCGCCTCGCCCTTCGGAACGGTAGGATGGACCTTCCTTCGTCCAAAGGTGTTGGGTTGTAGGTGGAATGCAGCTGACACTATTTTGTATCAACTAACTCATTGTAACCCCAGGAAAAACCCTCCCCTGAATACCTGAAAAAATGGATAGAATTGGCAACCAGACGAAGGGGGCACGGATCAAGGACCACCCCATCTTTCTAATGTATTGGTACGGCGCGTGCTCGATCTTTTCGATTATCAACTACGTGTCGTGGGTGCGTTTTGAGGAGGACCTGGTCGGAGGCGATGTGACCAGGGCGTACCTCGCGTTTGTGCTGATTACGGTTATGGTGTATTTGTGTGCGTCTGGGTTTTGCTTCTTTTGGGCGGCAAGGTATTGCGACCAGGAGACGAAAGAGGGGATCAAACAGCGCAACAAGCGGGTCCACCAGGGAATGCTGTTCATCTACTTCCTGAGCGACGTGCCCTTCTTCATCCTCGACCTGTACATCGTGTACTGGTACGGCTGGGTCGACGTCATCCAGGGCATCTCCTTCGTCCTCAAGCTCATGTCCTGGATGGTTGGCACCTTCTTCGTGTGGTTTGTCTACATGTGGAAAGTCTCCAAGTTCCTCCACAGAAAGACTGGTGCCGACAGAGAGATCCAACTCGCTGGAGCGCCAGGAGTGACCTTCAGCATAGCAGGAGTGAACAACCTCTCCCCTGATATCTAAAATGGCTGGAGGTAGGGATGATTTTGGGGGAATGGTTTTTTTTAAATAAACGGTATTTTTGGTACCGAAACCTAGATTTTTTTTCTGTTTTTTTTTTTCATTTTTTTTTCAAGGTGACTAAATCACAGAGAGAGAGAGAGGCTCAGGGTCATCTTATAATTTTTTGTTTTTCTTGCGTCGTTAGCCTGTATGTAGGTCAAGATAACGTCGCATATTTGTCACATTATTCTCCCCTCTCCCCTTTTTATTATTTTTCATTTTTTTTAGACTAAAGCTTCTTGGGCATTGGGGGTGGGAGAGGTGCGGTTTGAGTAGGGTCATGCATACACCAGCACAACGGTGAAGTCAAGCCATTTACTTGACTGTTGTAGCTGTGGACACCCCTCCCCTGCCAAGCAATAAGAAGCACAAAAAAAAAAAAAAAACCACTAGAAATGGAAAAGTGGAGATTTGCACAAACTGTGGCAACACAACCGAGGCAACTACACTACTCCAACAAAATTATCAAAAAAAACACACAAAAATAAACCACTAGAAGAAAAGTGGCACACAACGTTGTTACTATTCTAACATTTTTTTTTTAAAACAGAGAAAGAGGAAAAAGCACTTTGCACAGAACCTATCTTTTGAGAACTACACGAGAAAAAAACACGCTGTGTTAAAACAGAGGTTCTAAAACTAGATCTACAATGGGTTATGACTATAGGTTGGTCTATTTTTAATAAAAAAGGGATAAGGACAGTCTGGCCCACTACGTTTGACTTTTGGACAGTATGGGCCCAACATGTTTCGATAAAGACAGTTCAGCCCCAAACGTTTGCAAAAAAGACAGTTCAGACCCAAAACGTTTGCAAAAAAGACAGTTCAAACCCAAAACGTTTGCGAAAAAGACAGTTCAGACCCAGGCAGCGGTAGGGAGTACCCCCCGCTGAATCTGGCACTGGGTGCCCAGGCACCCAGATACGCAGGTACACACGTACACGTACCCCAATTGCCAGAGTCGACGCAACAAAAAAGTCCAAAAGACTTTGTTGGTGGCCTTACTCATTTGGATCACAACAATTTTGGCCCAGGCACGCTCTTGAAGTATGACAATTTAGTGTGTATGGGGCAGGGTGTTGTTTTGTTCTGAATTCTCTTTGTTATAACATCTATCTAGCATCAAAATTGTGGAAAATTTTGCACCCCAAACACCCTCAGCAACGCACGCCAAAAGGCGCCCCTTGTTTCTGGGAGTTGGTTCTCATGATACCTGCACAGCGGGCATTCCTCTGAGTCCAACGCATGTTGGCCTGTCTGCGGCGTTGTACTTAAGGTGCACGAAGACAGGGTCTGGTGGTAAATTTTGCGTAGTACTGCGACGTGGTACTGCGTGGGTCTGGGAATATGGGTACCTGGGTACAGGATATTGGTTGTCAAAGACATCTTCCACCATGCATTGAGGAGGGTAAGACAGTGGTCGCAGTTTGTACTTGATAGCATTACAACATTTAACTTCTCCACGGGGGTCTTGGGCCGTTCACTCGGTTATACCTTGACTAGCGGAAGAGGCCTTTTTGGTCTCTAGAATATCCGGTCTTCCCGAACGGAGGCACACTTTGTGTGTTACTACGACCTGGCAACTTCCAGCAGTAGGTTAAGTAATCTTTCTTGTAAATTGTTGGATCATTATCTCCTCAGTGCATGAATGCCCCACGTGACTGGACACTTTTGTGTTTGTCATGTGGAGCTGTGGTTGCTCTTTCACGACTTTTTTCCTTGTACACCAGTGTACCGTGTGCCTGGGTACCTGGGTCGCCTGGGTACGTACCGGTAAATGTGACCAAATACCTGGTCATGACCAGGTGGTCTGACCAGGGAGACCTGGTCAGACCTCTGACCAGCGCACGGTGATAGCCGTGCCCAAGGCCCACTCAGGGGTGGCATTTTTGGGCTCAGGTGGGTGCAGCTGCCTGGGTCTGAACTGTCTTTTTTGCAAACGTTTTGGGTCTGAACTGTCTTTTTTGCAAACGTTTGGGGCTGAACTGTCTTTATCGAAACATGTTGGGCCCATACTGTCCAAAAGTCAAACGTAGTGGGCCAGACTGTCCTTATCCCAATAAAAAAAATGCATTTTTGAGGAGAACAGAAAAACTCGCAAAACCCACAAACCCGGGGTTATTCCTTTCAGATGTGTGCACGAGAGACACATTCATCTTTCAAGTTTCCCTTTTTTTTTTTTTTACATTTTATTTTGACGTTTCATGTTTTATTGTGACCCTTACCTTACGACGGTGAGCATAGATGATTACCCACACCCCACTACCCCACTACCCCATATTTTAGATCAAGACAGAGGAACAACTACAAGAGGGGGGGTGGAGAAACGGGGACAGCGCCCCCCCGCTATCCCAGGCCTCCCCTCATCATTTACCTCTTGAGAAAAAAAGCTATTCCTGCCGTGAAGGGGGGGCGAGAGGAAATATGATAGGTTAGCCTTGAGAGGTGATTGAGTGGCTCCTCTTGTGGCCATGCACAATCTCTCAGTGAGCTCTCGTCGTCCCCTGAGAGAGGAGGGTGATTTATACGCATAGATGGCGTACTCACCACGCTACTTCCCATACCTCAAAAGAAGATTGTAAATCGTTTTATTAGGAAAAAAAAAGGAGGGGGTTTTTATGTGGTTTTTTTTTTTGTCTGAGTTTGTTGGGGGTTGTCAGTGTTGACAATGATTATTTGCATTTTATGGTGCTTTCGGAAATCGGTCAACGCCCTGTCAGCGACCTGTCAATATCGACCCCTCCCGGAGCACCATTTTAGTTAATTATTTTCCCCAAATGGATGACGTTGAGCAAAACAGAAGCTGGAGAGGAGCTTGCGACGAACCTGAAGCTGGCACGATTGTCAAAGATACAAACACCCCATACCCTATCGTGCACTGTCACCCCTTTTTTTTTTGTGTCACCTCATGAAGGAGGAAATAGAAACAAAGCATTTTGAACACACTTTGCGGTTCTGGGTGACGAACCGCGCTGCAGAGGCACTCCTCGCCAAACAGGTCGAGATGTGTGCGTTTCACCACAACCTGTCTCCCATGGGTTTTATCGTGTGATGAGTGTTAAGTTTCTATTTCTCCAACCAAAATAGGTGAGTCGGGGTTCATCTTACCAACCTTTTTTTTCTCCGTTTTCAGTTTCCCCCCTACCCCTCTCCATTTCACCCAGCTAACTCCACAAACCCTTCTCTTATTATGTCTGTGTCGCACGATAAGTCGGTTGACTCCCCCCAGGCACTCCGTGGGCTGCGTCTGAACCCGCATGCGGACAAGCAGAGCGAGAACAGCTTCCACATTGGTGGGGACGCTGTGGACAGCCAGGAGCCCGCATGGGGTTCCACACAGCGCTACCAGGCGCGTGGTGGTGACCACTCCGGTATGCTGAGACATGAGGCAGGTGAGTCGAGGCCGTCCTCCTCGCGTAGAGAACGCTCCACGTTCGACCCTGCAGAGAACAGAGACTGGACGCAGGACACAGGCTCCACCGTGCAGAAGGTCGTACAGGAGGCTGCCACCCACGAGAAGATGGAGCGTGGCGACGAGTGGTCGTCTTCCTCGTGCGCAAAGACGCTCGGCAGCGGCGACTCCCCGAAGAAGCACTTCGTCATCGAGCGTGGAGACAAGACCATCCCCAACGAGTATGATTTGATGAAATCGTCTTTTATTCATACCTTTGGATGTTACTGTGAAGGAAATACCCTAGAGGTGAATTTTATTTTTCTAAAATAGTCGGTTAAATTCTAGATGGTATAAAAAAACCGCGAAATTTTTGCTTCATCATTTGCGTTTTTATTGGGCTCAGGGAGGGAACATAGTGGTATTATTCATCTTTGCCAAAAAAGAATATGGGGGTGTAAAAATCACTTTATGGGGTGGCCATAACATAATGCCAGGACTTGCATAAAGTGGAGGGTACATAATGTGAAAAAATTGTCACCCGATGCAATAAAAATGGTCAACACCACATTCCACCACAGGAAGCCGAGACGCGACCCCCACGCCTTTGTGTCTGGATGGAACCACGACAGCCAGAAGACCATTTCCGAGCAGAAGCGTGTCCTCGACCTCTGCCCCGCCGCCCCTGCACCAGCAGCACCCAAGTCCACCGCACGCAAGGAGGACTGGGACTCCAACCTGAAGACGCTCCCCAACTGCGCAAGAGGCGTTCAGAGGTACACAAATTTCCATTCCCCCCCACCCCCACAAAAGAGCACAAAGCAAACATAACAAAAACTTTCATTCACACCACCCACCCCATGACGCCATGCTTCACACTTTGTCTTCAAATATTTTTCGTTAGAGTGTACCTCAACAATACCATTGATAGGATGGTGAAGACATACAACACTCCTTACCACCCAAGCAATGTTATCATCTTCTTTTTTCACCTAAGTCCCACCCTTTGCATGAGCTCGACTGAGATGCATTTCACATTTCAACTACTCTTTTCCCCCCCTGTGGGGTGGAGCGTGCACCATTTTTAATATATTTCGTGACGTCCACATTACATCCATTGAGGTCAGCAAGCTGATGGATCATCTTATAAACCATTTTAAGGTGGCTGATCACGAGGTTTAGGTTTATCTTGCAAACGTTTCTTTTTTCTTCTTCTTTAGTGCACCCTATTATACCTTCTATTCAGTAGATTTATTTTGGTTAGTAACAATTCAATTAGTTAGAAACAATTCTTTCTTTTTTCTGTTCTTTTGAAGCACCGCTTTTTTTGTAAATACCACAGAATCCCCCACGTGTACGACGACATCAAGGACTCCGTCGTTGAGCAACCGGCACGTTCTCCGATCAGGCAGTTCTGATGAGTCTCATCAACCCCTGCGCAGCATCTCAGCATCTCTGGCCCTGAATACACAAAAAAAAGAATCTTCTGTGGCCACTCTGTGACATTCGTCATTCGCCAGTTAGTACAAAGAAAAACACAAAATATTTTTGGAGCTGTTGTGAACTGAACACAGCTAAAAAAGAGTTTTAGGGGACAAAAAAAAAAAAGGTAAAAATGGGGGAAATTGGATGAAAAAAGCAAAAAAAATAATCTGGGGAAAACAAAAAAAACGTCTTTCCCATTATTTCAGTCCTTTTCTTTTTTTTGTTCTTCTTCCAAATAAAAATCAAATTTTGGGATGTGTCTGTGCGTTACTTTTTCTTTGGAAGTTTTCTTTGTGTTTGCTATCTGTGTGTTTTTTTTTTTTCAATTCCATGATTTAGTCCCCACTGTCCCAGAAAAAAAAACAAAGAAAAAAAATCAACCAGAAGTTTTGGATGATCATCAGATGCTGTGTTTTTTGTGCTATTACGAACTTAGAGGATTCCCTAGAGGAAAGTTTCCCTTCTTCCTTTTTTTTTAAAATTCTGCTTCACACACACTCAAAAAAAAAGGAGGAGGGAGCTTTCAAAATATGCCACCTTCTAGAGCTCGTATCCACACACAGCCATGGTTTTCTGTCTTACTTCTGACACCCAAGCCCCCCCCCCTCCGCGCGAACAATTTTTTTTTGAATTCAGTTGCAGTGAGAGAAACAGCCTTTACGGTTACTCCACTGCTGATTTTTTCTTTTTTATTTTTGAAATGAACGATATAGGCGTATACCATCGTTCAATTTTGAATTTTTTTTTGGAAAAAAAAAATAAAAAAGTGTTGAAAAGATGTGCGGCTTTCCCCCAATTTTACGCCCATATCCTTTTTCGAACATTTCCTCCTTTTTTTCAAGGTGACTAAGTACGAGAGAGTCTTAGGGTCATCTAAAAAAACTTTTTTTGTAATTTGCTCAAGTTCAAAAAAAAGTAGTATGGGTGAAGCTCATCCTCGGGTGTCTACACTAATACAAAACCAAGGTTTCAAAAAATAAAAAACTAAAAGGGAAACACCACTTCGCGATTGCACCCAAAAAGAAACAAAACAAAAAAAAATGTCCTCCCTTCGTTCGATCACTTTTGTTGAGTGTCCTCCCCCTTAGGCATACACTCGATGTGAGTCGCATGCGATAATCATTATCGCTCACGTAGAATGATTTTGGTCGTGCGAGAGTTGAGCGATAATGAGCGATAATTGTGCGATCTTTTTTCGCCAGACCAGAATTGTACAAGAATGCGAGAATGCGAGAATGCGAGAATGCGAGAATGCGAGAATGCGAGAATGCGAGAATGCGAGAATGCGAGAATGCGAGAATGCGAGAATGCGAGAATGCGAGAATGCGAGAATGCGAGAATGCGAGAATGCGAGAATGCGACTCGCATCGGGTGTATGCCTAGTGATAGCTGTATTGTGATAACTGCCCATCATGATACATAATGCACAACATAATACAGCTTGTATTGTGATGCATATTATATATTATGATGGACAATTATCATAACACAGCTATCACTACTTCCCTCCCCCTCTCCCCTTCAACCTACCTCACACAAAAAACATCAAACACCAGAACAACGTGGACTAATCCCCCTCCCTCTCTCCCTCCTCCCTCCCTCATACCTAGATTTATATTACCCCCTCTTTTTCTTTTCAGAGTTTAGTTCATCGAAACCCAGCCCTCTGTAGATCTTTTTCTCAACACTCTATTCCCCCCTTTTTCTACTGATGATAAAATAACCGAATATTTTTCAATTTTTTTTTCCAAGGTGGCTAAGCACGAGAGGCTTCGGGATATCTTATAATAAAAGCAACAAAAATGGCGTCATATCTAGAACCGCCTTTTAATGAAATCCCTGACGAGGTTTTTATGCAATGTTTTTCTGAGACCGCCGAAAGCGAACCCTTTGAGACGTTTAAGGAGAACTTAATCGAAGGGCACATTACGAAGTATCGGGTTCAAGATTTGAGAGGAATTTTGAGGGTTTTGCAGTCAGATGTATATCGGGATCAGGTTACAATCTGTTTTAATGTGAACAAAGCGGATTTGGTGTCGCAGCTTCATAACCTCAGAGAACATGCGAAGAAACGTCCGAGTAAACCCCCTCCCGTACCAATCCCTGTCATACCTACCGGAACAGTGTCGCCATACCTCAACTTCGCTTCCGTTCCCACCTCCAAATCAGCCGGGAGTGCTTCGAACTCCCCCCTATCCCCCGATGGCAGTCTCCCCTTCTCCCCCATAGGGGAAGCGGCAGAAGGGAGTAGTGGAGTGGTCGCAGCACCGCTCCCGACGTTGACGCCAATGAAGAAGCGTATCCACATCCCGACACCCCCGGATATCACTGCAGCGACGCGAGAGGCGATGGGGGAAAGGCTGAAGGGGGTCGATTGGGTATGCGAAAAAAAACAGTGGAAATTGCACAAACTGTTGCAACACAACCCGAGGCAAACTACACTACTCCAACAATTTATCAAAATAACAGAGGGTGTTTTTTTTTTGTGAACAGCAAATTTAGTTCATTGTTTTGAGTACTTTAATTCCCCCTTTTTAGGGTAAATGGTGTGGCCGAAGGGGGTGGTGCTGTTTTGTGCTATTTTGGGGTCGTCGGAAGTAAAGACCCTTTTGTGTCAACAAAGCGTTTATCATACAATGCATCCAGACCGCGTCGGGTGGAAAGGACTGAGGGTGGGGACAGATGGAGTGATGAGGGGAGGAAATACAATAGTGTCCCGTCAGTGGTGGACCCAGGTGACGAGGGTCAACCACGGGGAAACAGTTCGATATTTAAACCGAGTCTACACTGAGTCTACTATACTCCGCGTAGACTCGGTGTAGAGGTTTATACTGATATAAAAAAAAGCAACTACCACGTATGGCAAATGATAATTTATTATGAGATCTCATAAGGGTAGGCACACTTTTTTATTTGTTTAATGCTCGCGCGCGCGGAAAATTTTGAGATTCCAAAAAAAAAAAAAACATGGAAGAAGAAAAAACATTGCCTTACGTCAACAGGTTATCTTGACTTTCCCTCCCGTCTTCCTCCACGGGAAAAATCAACCAAATATCTTCGAACACAGAATCCTCCATATACGAGTGGGTCACATGATATAATTCTATCATGTGACCCCACCGTGGAGAGCAATCGGCTCGCGCATCAAAAGAAAGCAGAGAAAAGGGGAAAAGAAAAAGACAAAAGTTGGGTACCGTGCGCCTGCGGCGCTACCTGTTCCCAGTCAGGAACGCCACAATTTTATCCGAATGTGGATTTTCCAACCTGAAAATGACCCTTGTTTATGTGGATGGGTTCATATTTTGTGGAAATTTATGCCACTAAAATTTTGTCGGTTTTTCTGTATATCCCCCACCACAG
Source organism: Rhynchopus sp. YZ270_cl-10 (assembly GCA_964035575.1). Classification (NCBI taxonomy): domain Eukaryota; phylum Euglenozoa; class Diplonemea; order Diplonemida; family Diplonemidae; genus Rhynchopus; species Rhynchopus sp. YZ270_cl-10. Next base: position 972,043 of record OZ037879.1, read on the forward strand.
AACGAGCGGATTCTGGAAATGCCTATCGCGGCATGTTTGGGCTGAAAACCCACTGTTTTTTCAAGGGAAAAAATTGCTTCCGGATGTCGGAATTTTCCGGAAAATTTCCAGAATTAGAAAACAGCCTGGCTTCGATGTTTTATTTTTGCTGTGTCTCTGTGTGTGTGTTTTTTTTTCTGTGTGTGTTTTTTTCTGCGCGCGCGCGCGGAACTTTTTGGGACCCGACCGAGCATTAAACAAAAAAAAAAGTGTGCCTACCCTAATAAATTATGAGATTATTATGCGCTATTATGCGCCCACATAATAATCGCATAATGCCAAAATAGGCATTAAAGCAGGGGGGAGAACAAAAAAAAAAAAAAAAAAAAAAATTCCCCCCCCTGAAAAATTTTTTTTTGTTCCCCGACCCCGCCAATCGTGTGGTGTGCAACGACGTGACGCCACATAATTAGCACATAACACCACATAATTTGCTCATAATAGCGCATAATATCTCATAATAGCGCATAATAGCTCATAATAGCGCATAATATCACCGGTATTATGAGATCTCATAATGGCGCATAAAAAATTATCATTTGCCATACGTGAACTACCCACAAACAAACACTACAAAACAGACACCCCAATCTGCGTACGAACAGCTGGAGGCAAACAGGCAAATCTTTGGCCACCAACAGCCGCAGTACCCTACCGTACGCTGGATGGGGAGCGATGTATGCAAGCCCTGCTGCCCCACACAGCACAAGGCTTTCCCTCACAATCAAGCATTTGGCCTCCCTCCCCCCTTTTTTTAGGGAACCAACCACAACAAGCTTGGGTTCATCTTATACACCTTTTCTTTGCTAACATAGTAAGTTTTCTGGTGTGGCTGAAAGGGTGTGCTATTTTTGTGCTACTTTCTGCTATTTTCTGCTATTTTCTGCTATTTTGGGGTCGTCGGCCACACCGTTTCCCCTTCTTTTTCATCCTCTTTTGGAGTGCACTCACCAACACTTTGATGGATTCTCAGCACCCTACACTTCTGGGGTGACAACATTGGTTCTCATCATCCTAACCTCTCTCTTTTTGTCTAACAGTAGTGCACCGCCTCCCCCCTTTTCATACTACACACCATTCACCACCTATATCCGCTCATTTCTTTTTTGCACAAAAAGGGTAACAATGCAGAGGTTTACCCCCCCTCATAGCTCTGCCTTCCCCCTTCCTCAAAACACCTCTTTCCTCCCCCCTACTCAGAGCATTGCTATCATTCGTGCGACCAACTCTTCCGTGAAGACCCGTGTTACTCTCACGGCGACGCTCAGCAGTGAGGAGCACAGTAAGGTGACCAACACCCGCAAGCGTCTCTATGGTCTCCACGTAGTGTGCTTGCTGCGGCGGTCGTTGTACCCAGCGCAGTGGCCCGAGGGGTTGGGGATCAAGACGGCGGAGGGGAAGGTGTTTACTGTACCACATGCTGCATGGCGTAGTAAGGACGATACACGGGATTGGTGTCGCGTCGTTGCTCCGGTAGACGTCACTGCCGCTGTGGGCTGCCTCACCAGAACGGTGAACCTCTCGATCGACTACACCAAGGTGCACCAGAGCATCATCCTTGCCCTCTGCCTTGTCGAAAGCAGAGGCATCGCTGCGGTCATAGAGGATACTAAGACACGCCTTCTGGAAACCCACCGCCAAGATGACGACGACGACTCTGACAAAACCCCGACCATTCTCCCAACACCTTCCCAAATGCACACCGCACGCCCGCACCTCTCACAAGGCGATGAGGTGACCGTAGACCGCACTTCAGTCCCGGTTTACGACCCGGTTACGATGTGTCGTGTTCAGTTTCCAGTAAAGGGGAGGCTTTGCCGTCACCCAGGCGCGTTTGATCTGAATACTTACATTCATTATTGCTGTGGTTCACGTGTATGGTGCTGTCCGGAGTGTGAGGAGCCTGCAGGGCTGGCCTCTTTGATGTATGACCCTGCATTTCAAACGATATTAGACGCAGATTCAGTGAAGAACAACTCAGAGGCGATGTTCATTACATTGTTTGCAGATGGGTCTTGGGTGGTCAAACCTTCAGAAAACGAACACAGCGACCCTGAGCCCGATACAAAAAACAAAAAACGGCCGTTCTCCGAAATGGACCAAGTAGACCTAGTAAGCGATGACTCCTTCGAAGAAGATGAGGAGATCACCAACTTGCTTCCCCCCAAGGCATGGGGGGTGACTACTCCGCAAGTTGTTTCGAAAAAGACGCCAACAGGATCAGCATCTCGCCGGAGAAGGGTCGAAGAGGAGGAAATTCTCGAACCCCCGTCCTTGTCGCGCCACCATCCCTCCCGCAGTGCGCTGAAGAAGCCACGAACGTCGTCTAGTGGAGCAGGTACGTCGTCGGACAACCCAATAGAGCTTTGATATTATTTAGAGAAAAAAAAAACGTATTCAATTTAGGTTGATATCAAAAAAACAAAACAAAAACAAAAAAAAAGAGCAAAACAAAATCTCATCTTTGCCACACTCTGAGGTGTGTGTCGCAAGCCCATTTTTCTGCGACTATTTTTTTTTTTTTTTGAGTGAATATTGAAGACAGAGCTGTTGTCTTTTTGGCAATGGTGGCTGTTGATGCAAAGAAAAACTATTTTTTTTTTAAATAGTGGAGCTCATCCTCGGGTGTCTACACTAATACAAGAACGTTTTTCAAAAAAAAAAAAAAATGAATAAAACAATGTGAAGAGGATGAGGAAAGGGGAGGGGAGGGTAGGAGGAAAGATGTATTTTTTTTATGGATCACGTTCCCAACGATTCGCATGACCTTTTTATTCTCTTTTTTTTTTTTTTTTTGACAAAGAAATTGCTCAAAAAAGATTTTAAAAAAAGGAAAAGGCAAGGGGGGCCTTCCGTACCCAGAGCCTATGCAATTGTGAAAAAAGAAGAAAAAAATACGACTGTTTTTTCTCCCCTTTCTTTAGTTCCACCCTAAAAAAAATCCTTTCTCGCACTTCTCTAACAAGGTTCAGGGCTCAGGGGGTCAGTGATCAAGGATTGTTTTTTTTTATTGAATAAAATGTCTGTTCCCGTACCGCGACGTTTCCCAGGCCACCTTCTTGTACAATGTACCAATCCTGGTGCTGCAGTTTCGCTTGAGTTCTATTGCGATGTGCAATGCCCATACAGCAAAAAAGCATGGAAGACTGTGTCAAAGGTATACAAATTTTAATACACCCCAGGAAAAAAGGACAGTGGAGATTTGCACAAAACTGTGGCAACACAACCGAGGCAACTACACTACTCCAACAATTTATCAGAAAAATAAGGGGAAAAAAAACTTCTTTTTCAAATTTATTCTCTTCCTTTGGGAAGAGAAAAGAGAGAAGAGACACCAAATAAAACCTGATGATTATTTATAGCACCCCCACCTCAACCTATAAACCCCATATATGCAACGCAACGGGTAATGTTCCACTCTTGGCGAAACAGCAGTCAAGGGAAACGGACTTGAAACTGTCAGAGGGGGGGGAAAGAAGACCCTGTTGAGTTTGACTCTAGTCTGCCTTTGCGAGCTATCCACAACTGCTTTAAACGTTTAAACGCAATGGGCACTATTCCGTACAGGAATCACCCATACACTGCATACACCACACATCCTCAGGTGGCCGACCACTTCAAAGGGCGCATCAAAATCACCTTAATACCCTACGCACTGGTGGGACACCAGCAAGCTTACGACGTGCACAGGGCGCTCGAGGTATGTTTTTTTTTTTTAGTTTTATTTTATACCGGCCGCGTACATATTACGTCGCGTATTTATTACGGGGGGTACTTATTACGTCGCGTACTAATTAAGTCGCTTTTTGGGGGCCCGCGGGTGCCCAAAAAGCGACGTAATTAGTACACACCGTAAGGTGAAAAAAGTGGGGGTAATCATGTTGGAACACAGCTGGTGTGGGCACATCACTGGGGGGATACCACCAAACCCACACAATCCCGAAGTCATCGCAGACCGTGTGAGCGAGGGGGAGAACAAACCCAACACGCGGCGCGTGTAGACGGCACAGGGTAAGGTGGAAGAAATCGGTGAGAACTCTGCCACAGTGCGTCTAGTACCTCCACATGCGCAAGAGGAGTGGGAAGTGCCAATGAGTTCCTCAAATCCGCAATTTGAGCCATTCGTTCATATTTCAACGAACATTTTAAAAAAACTTTTGTTTGCATGTTGCAATCTCTGCCCAATGTAACCTTGTAAAGGGCCGAGGGCCAACACGCCAGCACCAAGAGAAATGCCAGACATCCTTCCCACTCACCTTGTCCGTAGATTTTGTTTTTCTTCAAAAAATTAATTACGTCGCACACTTATTACGTCGCGTACTAATTAAGTCGGTATTTGCCCTAACCGACTTAATTAGTACGCGACGTAATATGTACGCGGCCGGTAGGGGAAATGTAGTGTGGGAAAAAGTTTCTGTCGCGATGATGTCACTCCACCAGTTTCCCTCGTTACGACTTTTGACAGCGCATCTGCCATCATGCCCATGGCATCCGTGATCACCTATTCCCCTCTGTTTTTCTCCGACTGCTTTTTGTATTTTGGGCCTCCCTTTTGATTTAAATAGTCGGACCCATGATATCCCTCTTCCCCGTGAAGGGTGTTCCTTACCAATCGCTTAGGCCGCATTCCCACGCAATTGTCTTTCTTAGAAAGTCAACATAATTTCGCGTCTTAACAATCTTAAAAGATTTGACGCAGAAGTGTTCTCTACTGCTGTCAAAACTCATCACACCGGCACCAAGCTGGTTCTTCTTCTTTGTTCCAAAGGGAAACAAGTGAGGAAATGCCCTTGGCCACAGTGCATCATCGTACATCGACACCATTGTCCCACCCAAGTCTACGTTCAGCATCTCTCTACTTTTTGAGGTCAGCAGTCCTGCTGTTCACACCACTGCCACAGTCGCAGCCAAGTTACCACTTCCCGTCGAAGCTCTTTCTCACTCAGCCAGGTTGTCGCTCACAGAATTCATGGCTGCTCCTGGCTCCCCGAATTCCGGCGGAGTGCTTCATGTCGTCGCCTGTCGTCGTGTCGTTTCCCTTGACAGCGTTCAGTGCAGCGTCTTCCTTTTCCCATTCTTTTTTGAACGCCTTGTATCTTTCTACCGCCCGCCCCTGTCATCATTCTTTTGAGCCATCTCCCTGGCCTTCATATTCTCTGTTAAGCTCTCTCTGTATTTTTCTCGGTCTCCCCTGTTTTGTTTTTGCCCCTTACGAAATTCACTGTTAAAAATGTTATCATCATTTTGTTTGCTGCATCGCCAATAGTGGTGCACACAAACCTGATGCATGCGGCAGGCATAGTCAACGTTACCTTTGTGCCTGTCACTTTCTTATGACATGGCCACCTACCATCCGTACTCAATACCCTTTTTCAGGTTGTCGCACGAAAAACCAGCCCTGCTGAGTACTTCGCCTTCATTGACTATGTCTTTAGCAACCAGAGTGAGTTTAGCAATCCGCAGTTCAAGACGAAGAGTCCGTTGGATTTGCTGCGTCTGCTTGCGAGCTGGACGTCGGTGAACCATGGCATTGCGCTGGACGAGCTGGCGTCGCTGATGGACGACGACACAACCTTTGACGCTGTGAAGTGCTGCCAACGACGTGGCATCAGCCTCGGCATCTGGTGCACCCCCACCTTCTTCCTCAACGGCGCGCTCATGACAAAAGTCACCGGCAACGACGATCCTTCAACATGGATAGAATACCTCGAATCCATTGTAGAATAGTTCGCTTCTCATTTACACTTATGCACGGCAACCTAGTCATTCAAGGCTACTCTTTACGATCCTTTTACTGGAACAAAACCTTAGCACCGTCAGTCATTTTACTGTAAAGTGCCAGTCATGGTGTGGCTAGGTCGTCGTGTGGGGAGGGGGAGGGGGGGAAGTAGGGGGGGGGGGCGTGACATAACCATTTTAACAAATGCCAAAACGGCCAGATAGATTTAACAAAAGCGAATGATATGGGGGTCTTGCAGAGTTGCGTTTGTCTTATTTGGGTGTTGTGTTCGGCAGAAGGTGCACTTATAATACATGAGACAGACGTCTATCGTGTTTTGATGGACAGATACCAGACCGTCGCCGACCCTCCAGAACACACCATACCACTCTTGTGTGCTTCCCGTCGCCGTCCATGCAAACCCTTACCACAACACCTTGTAGTGCGCTGTGATGGTCGGTCTCAATCCCTGAACCCTTGACCTTGAATCCCTCCTCTCCACACACACGTCAGGTACTTTATACACAAAACCATGAAGCCCACAATGTTGTTGCGTGCATGCATTGCAGTACTGTTGTGTGCGTTTGACTTAGACTGTGTGTGTGTGGATGCGACCACTCCAGTGCCACCCACCGACGTGCCAGACACACTCCCACCAGGTGTGTTTGATGTCTGCGACGAACAGACCGACCTGAACGACAGTGCTGGGAACGTGAGCTTTTCGAACAGAGGAGGGTTTTACTCTGAGTGCTACAACATTGCGTGCGACAAGGACATGGTGGTCAGGTTTTCGGCCAACACAGAGTATTACCAATCCACTGCGCGGTTGTACACCTCACCGACTGGCACAGACTTCAGGTTGGCGAGAAGCCTGTTCTGGGCCTCCTCCCTCGAAGATGTTGACATTGTGCTGAGTGGTCACGTCTTTGTGCAGTTCAGAGGCAGCCACATCAGAGAAGATTCAGTGCTTGATATCAACTACGTGTGTAAGGATGCGACCAGTCCAGCACCACTCACAGACGTGCCAGCTCACGTCTGCAACGAAGTGGGTCATAATGTTGGACAGGTGAGATTTGTGAGCGACCGCAGAGAGTGCTGGCACATTGCGTGCAACAAGGATGTTGTGCTCAATTTTGCAGTCATGGAGTTGTACGACATGGCTGCCGTGAAGTTGTACTCCTCAGTTAATACCTCAGGCTTCACCTTGAAGAGAAAATTTACCGAGAGTTCCAGCCGTGTCGACCGTGTTGTGTTGAGCGGGTCAGTTATACTGCAGTTCGAAAGCGTTTCAAGTGGGACCAGTTCACTTGAGTTTGACTACGTATGTGAGGATGGGACCAGTCCACCCACAAATGCGCCGCAACTGGCAACTGACATCCCTGTCGAAGGATCTGAGAGCGCTGGGGGTTTGAACCTTCCAAACTACTTGTCGATCCTTTTCCCTTGTTTGCTTGTTGCGCTCATCATGTCTTGAAGACAGTTTCCATTTCTTCTCTTTGGGTCAGACGAGAGTACGTGGTTGCATGCAGTGTACCATCTGCATGTGTCCTCCTGCTCGCTTTGCTTTGTCATGACCTATTGTGCGGTACGGTGTACTCCTTCCTGTCCTGGAGACACTGTATTTCCCAGAGAACACCACGCATATAATAGGCTAGCTTTTCCCCTGAATGATGCGCAGTTGCATCACATCTACTTCATTTTGTTTTTCTGTCCCCTCCCCTCCACAACACATTGCATTGCAAGCAGAACCTAAAGGTCTTCAGATGACACTACAGTCGTCACGAGACATCGGGTCTCATGAATCGAAGATGCCAGGTCCGTTTTGTATAGTTGAAGTGCTGTTCCAATCAATGTTGTTCGTGCTTGACACGGTATTGCCGTTATTGCCTTTTTGTAATGAATGCCAAGCAAAGAAGTGCTGCGGTGCTTGACAACCTCCACAGAAGCGACGTTGTTTGGTTGAGCCGTGTTTTGCACTTTCCAAAAATTTTGTTTCTTTAACGCGAAAATGCACTGACACCACCCCGCACCCTCCCCTTGCCACCTTGTTATAATTAACGAAGTGCCCACCTCAGTCCGAGACTGTTGTCGGTGTCTTCGTTTGCAGAGACAAGCTTCACTCTTTTTCACCATTTCCCCCTTTTCTGTACAGAACAGATCTTCAGGAAGAATATCCGTTTCCGCTGGCCACCAATCTCCATCTTGATCGAGATCTTGACAATTTGTGTTTTGTTGTGTCGACATTTGCCTGGTTACCCGCCAATGTGGGTATTTAGGTAATTGTCTTCGTATAAATTGTCAATATCTTGAAAAGGCAGAACCAAAGTCTCAAAAATTTCAATTTTTTTTGAGAAACAACCCCATTTCTTCCTTGGATCTTTTCGGTACCGACGTTTATTTTTGCGCTATTTATGTTCTTTTTTTTTCTTTTTAGCATCACCCAATTATTTACAGTGGGAATTGAAACAAATGGACGTTACGCTGACGTGTTGTCTTTTCCCCTTGCCCCCTCCCACGTAACCTCTGTTGTTGTTTTCTGTTTGCTGGGTAATTCACTCCCCACCCATCCTTGCAAATGCCGCAGAGTGTCCGTGCCTGCGTCCCAGAGGCGTTTGCACTGTCAACTTCACTTTCAAGTCTATGTTCCTGGGTTTGCATTGGACAGGCGTTTCATGCATAGGCACACCACCTCGTAGTGTGTTGGCATGGTCGTTCTCAATCCCTGAACCATTAACCCCGAACCCCCCACTCCACACACACGTCAGTCACTTTATACACAAAACCATGAAGCCCACAACGTTGTTGCGTGTATGCATTGCAGTGCTGCTGCTATGTGCGGGCACAGCGACAGCCACTTCGTATCCACCAGGTGTGATTTACCCCTGTGACGGGGTCACCGAACTGAGCGTGGGATCTGGGAGCCTGAGCTATTCAAACGAAAAGACTTTCCACACGGAATGCTGGCATATTGCGTGTGAGGGTGTTTCGATGAGGATACCAAGCGTAGAAGTGTTCAACCTGGCTTCCCTGCATATGTACAGCTCAGTGAATGGGTCCGACTTCCTCTTGAAGGAAAAGTTCAACGGCATCTATGAAGCCACCAACCTAAAGATTGAGCTGAGCGGTTCTGTGTTTGTGCAGTTCAGAAGCGGTTACTGGCCAGGGAGGTCGGCGTTTGACTTATACTACGTGTGTACGGATATCGAGGTGCCACCCCCACTCCCACCAGGTGCGCACCCTCCCTGCAACCAACGCACCGACCTGAGCGATGCTGGGAACGTCAGCTATTCATACACAAGGGGCACCAACAACTACCACATAGAGTGCTGGTACTTTGCATGCGAGAAGCACGCCCTGATCAGAATGTCGTCCATGCAGTTGTTCTATCCCGCCTCAGTGCAGATGTACAGCTCAGTGAACGACACACTCACCAGAGAGAGAAGCTTCCACTTGTCTGAGCACATGTACTCAGACTTTGATGTTGTGTTGAGCGGTTCTGCGTATATCCAGTTCATCAGCGGCGTTTCCTCAGGGACTTCGACAGTTAACTTTGACTACATGTGTGTGGATGCAACTCCAGCACCAACCACAGAAGTGCCAGCCACACGCACACCAGGTGTGTTTTATCCCTGCGACGAACACACCAATCTGAACGATGCTGCTGGGAACATGAGCTTTACAAACAATGGAGCATTTAACACTGAGTGTTACACCATTGCGTGCGACAATGACGTGGTGGTCAGGTTTTCGGCCAACGGAGAGTACTACCACGCCACTGCGAAGTTGTACACCTCACCGACTGGCACAAATTTTGGGTTGGCAAAAAGCTTCTTCCACAGCTCCTCCATCGAGGATATTGACATTGTGCTGAGTGGTCACGTCTTTGTGCAGTTCAGAGGCAGCCAGATCAAAGAAAATTCAGTTCTTCGCATCAGTTACATGTGTCTGGATGCCGACGTGCCACCGCCACTCCCACCAGGTGCGCAGCCTCCCTGCAACCAACGCACCGAACTAAGCGATGCTGGGAACGTCAGCTATTCATACACAAGGGGCACCAACAACTACCACATAGAGTGCTGGTACTTAGCATGCGAGAAGCACGCCCTGATCAGGATGTCGTCCATGCAGTTGTTCTATCCCGCCTCAGTGCAGATGTACAGCTCAGTGAACGACACACTCACCAGAGAGAGAAGCTTCCACGAGCACTTATACTCAGACTTTGATGTTGTGTTGAGCGGTTCTGCGTATATCCAATTCGTCAGCGGCGTTTCCTCAGGGACTTCGACAGTTAACTTTGACTACATGTGTGTGGATGCAACTCCAGCACCAACCACAGAAGTGCCAGCCACACGCACACCAGGTGTGTTTTATCCCTGCGACGAACACACCAATCTGAACGATGCTGCTGGGAACATGAGCTTTACGAACAAAGGAGCGTTCAACACTGAGTGCTACAACATTGCGTGCGACAAGGACATGGTGGTCAGGTTTTCGGCCAACACAGAGTATTACCAATCCACTGTGCAGTTGTACACCTCACCGACTGGCACAGACTTCAGGTTGGCACATGGCTTGTTCCGCGGCTCCCCTCTCGAAGATGTTGACATTGTGCTGAGTGGTCACGTCTTTGTGCAGTTCAGAGGTAGCCACATCACAGAAGATTCAGTGCTTGATATCAACTACGTGTGTACAGATGCGACCAGTCCAGCACCACTCACAGACGTGCCAGATGTGCCGCACTCCTGCAACGAAGTGGGTCATAATGTTGGACAGGTGAGCTTTGTGAGCGACCAGACGGAGTGCTGGCACATTGCGTGCGACACGAATGTTGTGCTCAACTTTGCAGTCATGGAATTGTACGACATGGCCACCGTGCAGTTGTACACCTCGGTCAATGGCGCAGGGTTTACTTTGAAGAGAAAATTCACCAAGCACACCCCCCGTGTCGACCGTGTTGTCTTGAATGGGTCGATCTTTGTGCAGTTCGACAGCCCAAGTGGGACCAGTTCACTTGAGTTTGACTACGTGTGTGAGGATGGGACCAGTCCACCCACAAATGCGCCGCAACTGGCAACTGACATCCCTGTCGAAGGATCTGAGAGCGCTGGGGGTTTGAACCTTCCAAACTACTTGTCGATCCTTTTCCCTTGTTTGCTTGTTGCGCTCATCATGTCTTGAAGACAGTTTCCATTTCTCTTCTTTGGGTCAGACGAGAGTACGTGGTTGCATGCAGTGTCCCATCTGCATGTGTCCTCCTGCTCGCTTTGCCTTGTCATGACCTGTTGTGCGGTACGGTGCACTCCTTCCTGTCCTGGAGACACTGTATTTCCCAGAGAACACCACGCATATAATAGGCTAGCTTTTCCCCTGAATGATGCGCAGTTGCATCACATCTACTTCGTTTTGTGTGAGATGTGTGTGCACGAGAGGCACACTTATCTTTCAATTTTTCTTTGTTTTCCTTTCCCCCCCCCTCCACAACACATTGCATTGCAAAGCAGAACCTAAAGGTCTTCAGATGACACTACAGTCGTCACGAGACATCGGGTCTCATGAATCGAAGATGCCAGGTCCGTTTTGTTTAGTTGAAGTGCTGTTCCAATCAATGTTGTTAGACTCCCGCGCTATCGTCGTTACTGTCTGTTTAGGGTGACTGTCAATTTATAGGTGCTGCGGCAATTTGACAACATGTTTGGTTGAGCCGTGTTTGCACTTTCCAAAATTTTGTTTCTTTAACGTGATATTTGCACGCATCCACCCCGCACCCTCCCCTTACTACCTTGTTATAATTAACGAAGTGCCCACCTCAGTTCGAGACTGTTGTCGGTGTCTTCGTTTGCAGAGACAAGCTTCACTCTTTTTCACCATTTCCCCCTTTTCTGTACAGAACAGATCTTCAGGAAGAATGTCCGTTTCCGCTGGCCACCAATCTTCCCCATCTTGATCGAGATCTTGACAATTTGTGTTTTTTTGTGTCGACATTTGCCTGGTTACCCGACAATGTGGGTATTTAGGTAATTGTCGGTGTATCGTCCACCTTGTGAAAACATTGGAAAACGTGAATAAGGCAGACCCAAACTACTCGAGGCCTTTAATATTGAAGAGGAAGAAACCCCCTATTTTTTTCTTGAAGATCTTTTCGATACCGAGATATTTTTTACGGTATTTTTTCTCTTTTTTAGTATCACCAATTTGTTTTCAATGGGAAATGAACCAAATAGAAGCGTCACGCTGACGTACTGTCTTTTCCCTTTTCCCCCCTTCCACACAACGTCTGTTATTATCTGTCTGCTGAGGAATTCACTCCCCAGCCACCCTTGCAAATGCCATTCTGCTCTCCTGAATTAAGAGTGCACGGATCTGCTCTAACGCGCTCTTCTTTCAACAGACGCAGCTCTGCTTGCTAACAACCCCACCCCCGACCCCTCCCCTTCCTACCTGAGAAGAACACTCCCACTATTACGTTTTTCTTACTCAACAACACAGCACATCGACATCCCTTATTGAAAGTGATTGAGGGTCACCAAAGTGTAGCATGACAGTGCAAATGTCTTGCTGCGTCACTTAGGTCATTTGAATGTCTCAAAAGGGTGCCTTTTCCCATGAAGAGACATGAAGCTTCCGAGGGCTGAAACAGTGGGCTCTTTATGTGTTTTGGAACACTACGTCCTACCCTTTGCATGAGAAAGGCTGAGCTGCGTTTTTAGTATGTTGGAACAGACGTTTCATGCAGAGGTGTGTTGGCATGGTGGGTCTCAACCCCTGCACCCTTGACCCCGAACCCCACTCCACACACACGTCAGTCATTTGAGATACAAAACCATGAAGCCCACAACGCTGTTGCGTGCATGCATTGCAGTGCTGTTGTGTGCGGGCACAGCGACAGCCACCTCTTATCCACCAGGTGTGATTTACCCCTGTGACGGGGTCACGAAACTGAGCGCGGGAGCTGGGAGCCTGAGCTATTCAAACGAAAAGGCTTTCCACACGGCGTGCTGGCATATTGCATGTGACAAGGACGTTGCGATGAAGATACCAGCCATTCAGGTGTTCAAGCTGGCTTCCCTGCATATGTACAGCTCAGTGAATGGGTCCGACTTACTCCTGAGGGAAAAGTTCAACGGTGCCTATGCGGCCACCGGCCTTGAGGTTGTGCTGAGCGGTTCTGTGTTTGTGCAGTTCAGAAGCGGTTACTGGCCAGGAAGGTCGGCGTTTGACTTGGACTACGTGTGTCTGGATTCCGAGGTGTCACCCCCACTCCCACCAGGTGTGCAGCCTCCCTGCAACCAACGCACCGAACTAAGCGATGCTGGGAACGTCAGCTATTCATACACAAGGGGCACCAACAACTACCACATAGAGTGCTGGTACTTAGCATGCGAGAAGCACGCCCTGATCAGAATGTCGTCCATGCAGTTGTTCTATCCCGCCTCAGTGCAGATGTACAGCTCAGTGAACGACACACTCACCAGAGAGAGAAGCTTCCACGAGCACTTATACTCAGACTTTGATGTTGTGTTGAGCGGTTCTGCGTATATCCAATTCGTCAGCGGCGTTTCCTCAGGGACTTCGACAGTTAACTTTGACTACATGTGTGTGGATGCAACTCCAGCACCAACCACAGAAGTGCCAGCCACACGCACACCAGGTGTGTTTTATCCCTGCGACGAACACACCAATCTGAACGATGCTGCTGGGAACATGAGCTTTACGAACAAAGGAGCGTTCAACACTGAGTGCTACAACATTGCGTGCGACAAGGACATGGTGGTCAGGTTTTCGGCCAACACAGAGTATTACCAATCCACTGTGCAGTTGTACACCTCACCGACTGGCACAGACTTCAGGTTGGCACATGGCTTGTTCCGCGTCTCTCCCCTCGAAGATGTTGACATTGTGCTGAGTGGTCACGTCTTTGTGCAGTTCAGAGGCAGCCAGATCACAGAAGATTCAGTGCTTGGCATCAGCTACGTGTGCACGGATGCGACCAGTCCAGCACCACTCACAGACGTGCCAGATGTGCCGCACTCCTGCAACGAAGTGGGTCATAATGTTGGACAGGTGAGCTTTGTGAGCGACCAGACGGAGTGCTGGCACATTGCGTGCAACAAGGATATTGTGCTCAACTTTGCAGTCATGGAGTTGTACGACATGGCCACCGTGCAGTTGTACACCTCGGTCAATGGCGCAGGGTTTACTTTGAAGAGAAAATTCACCAAACACACCCCCCGTGTCGACCGTGTTGTGTTGAGCGCGCCGGTCTTTGTGCAGTTCGACAGCCCAAGTGGGACCAGTTCACTTGAGTTTGACTACGTGTGTGAGGATGGGACCAGTCCACCCACAAATGCGCCGCAACTGGCAACTGACATCCCTGTCGAAGGATCTGAGAGCGCTGGGGGTTTGAACCTTCCAAACTACTTGTCGATCCTTTTCCCTTGTTTGCTTGTTGCGCTCATCATGTCTTGAAGACAGTTTCCATTTCTCTTCTTTGGGTCAGACGAGAGTACGTGGTTGCATGCAGTGTCCCATCTGCATGTGTCCTCCTGCTCGCTTTGCCTTGTCATGACCTGTTGTGCGGTACGGTGCACTCCTTCCTGTCCTGGAGACACTGTATTTCCCAGAGAACACCACGCATATAATAGGCTAGCTTTTCCCCTGAATGATGCGCAGTTGCATCACATCTACTTCGTTTTGTGTGAGATGTGTGTGCACGAGAGGCACACTTATCTTTCAATTTTTCTTTGTTTTCCTTCCCCCCCCTCCACAACACATTGCATTGCAAAGCAGAACCTAAAGGTCTTCAGATGACACTACAGTCGTCACGAGACATCGGGTCTCATGAATCGAAGATGCCAGGTCCGTTTTGTTTAGTTGAAGTGCTGTTCCAATCAATGTTGTTAGACTCCCGCGCTATCGTCGTTACTATCTGTTTAGGGTGACTGTCAATTTATAGGTGCTGCGGCAATTTGACAACTTGTTTAGTTGAACCGCGTCCGCCCTTCCATTGCCGTTAAAAAATTTTAACGTGAAAAATGCACTGACACCACCCCGCACCCTCCCCTTGCCACCTTGTTATAATTAACGAAGTGCCCACCTCAGTTCGAGACTGTTGTCGGTGTTTTCTTTTAGAGACAAGCTTCACTCTTTTTCACCATTTTCCCCTTTTTTTGTTACCCGGTGCCGAACAGATCTTCAGGAAGAATGTCCGTTTCCGCTGGCCACCAATCTTTTCCATCTTGATCGAGATCTTGACAATTTGTGTTTTTTTGTGTCGACTTTTGCCTGGTTACCTGTGAAGGTGGGTACTTAGACAATCGTCGGTGTATTGTACAACTTGTCAAAACCTTGGAAAACGTGAATAAGGCAGACCCAAACTTCTCGAGGTTTTTAATCTCGATAAAAGGAAGAAACATTATTCATTCTTGAAGATCTTTTCGATACCGAGATTTTTTTTACGCTGTGTATTTATTTCTTTTTTTTTTTAGCATCACCAAATTATCACCAAATTATTTTCAATGGGAAATGAAACAAATAGAAGCGTCACGCTGACGTGTTGTCTTTTCCCCTTACCCCCTCCCACAAAACCTCTGTTGTTGTTTTCTGTTTGCTGGGTAATTCACTCCCCAGCCACCCTTGCAAATGCCATTCTGCTCTCCTGAATTAAGAGTGCACGGATCTGCTCTAACGCGCTCTTCTTTCAACAGACGCAGCTCTTGCTTGCTAACAACTCCACCCCCCGACCCCTCCCCTTCCTACCTGAGAAGAGCACTCCCACTATTACGTTTTTCTTACTCAACAACACAGCACATCGACATCCCTTCTGGAAAGTGATTGAGGGTCACCAAAGTGTAGCATGACAGTGCAAATATCTTGCTGCGTCACTTAGGTCATTTGATTGTCTCAAAAGGGCGCTTTTTCCCATTAAGAGACAGGCAGTTTCCGAGGGCTGAAACAGTGGGCTCTTTATGTGTTTTGGAACACTACGTCCTACGCTTTGCATGAGAAGGACTGCGTTTTTAGTACGCTTCATGGGTGTGTATGAAAGGGGCGTGCGATAAAGTGCTATTTTGGGGTCGTCAGGCACACCACTTCAATTATTTGTTTTTCAAGTCCATATTCCTGTGTTTGCATTGAACAGACGTTTCATGCATAGGTGTGTTGGCATGGTGGGTCTCAACCCCTACATCCTTACCCCGAACCCCACTCCACACACACGTCAGTCACTTTATACACAAAACCATGAAGCCCACAACGTTGTTGCGTGTATGCATTGCAGTGCTGTTATGTGCGGGCACAGCGACAGCCACTACGTATCCACCAGGTGTGATTTACCCCTGTGACGGGGTCACCGAACTGAGCGTGGGATCTGGGAGCCTGAGCTATTCAAACGAAAAGACTTTCCACACGGAATGCTGGCATATTGCATGTGACAAGGACGTTGTGATGAGGATACCAAGCGTAGAAGTGTTCAACCTGGCTTCCCTGCATATGTACAGCTCAGTGAATGGGTCCGACTTCCTCTTGAAGGAAAAGTTCAACGGCATCTATGAAGCCACCAACCTTGACGTTGTGCTGAGCGGTTCTGTGTTTGTGCAGTTCAGAAGCGGTTACTGGCCAGGAAGGTCGGCGTTTGAGTTTTACTACATGTGTGAGAATGCCGACGTGCCACCGCCACTCCCACCAGGTGCTCACCCTCCCTGCAACCAACGCACCGACCTGAGCGATGCTGGGAACGTCAGCTATTCATACACAAGGGGCACCAACAACTACCACATAGAGTGCTGGTACTTAGCATGCGAGAAGCACGCCCTGATCAGAATGTCGTCCATGCAGTTGTTCTATCCCGCCTCAGTGCAGATGTACAGCTCAGTGAACGACACACTCACCAGAGAGAGAAGCTTCCACGAGCACTTATACTCAGACTTTGATGTTGTGTTGAGCGGTTCTGCGTATATCCAGTTCATCAGCGGCGTTTCCTCAGGGACTTCGACAGTTAACTTTGACTACATGTGTGTGGATGCAACTCCAGCACCAACCACAGAAGTGCCAGCCACACGCACACCAGGTGTGTTTTATCCCTGCGACGAACACACCGACATGAACGATGCTGCTGGGAACATGAGCTTTTCGAACAAAGGAGCATTTAACACTGAATGCTACAACATTGCGTGCGACAAGGACATGGTGGTCAGGTTTTCGGCCAACACAGAGTATTACCAATCCACTGTGCAGTTGTACACCTCACCGACTGGCACAGACTTCAGGTTGGCACATGGCTTGTTCCGCGGCTCCCCTCTCCAAGAGGTTGACATTGTGCTGAGTGGTCACGTCTTTGTGCAGTTCAGAGGTAGCCACATCACAGAAGATTCAGTGCTTGGCATCAGCTACGTGTGCACGGATGCGACCAGTCCAGCACCACTCACAGACGTGCCAGATGTGCCGCACTCCTGCAACGAAGTGGGTCATAATGTTGGACAGGTGAGCTTTGTGAGCGACCAGACGGAGTGCTGGCACATTGCGTGCAACACGGATATTGTGCTCAACTTTGCAGTCATGGAGTTGTACGACATGGCCACCGTGCAGTTGTACACCTCGGTCAATGGCGCAGGATTCACCTTGAAGAGAAAATTTACCGAGCACACCCCCCGTGTCGACCGTGTTGTGTTGAGCGCGCCGGTCTTTGTGCAGTTCGACAGCCCAAGCGGGACCAGTTCACTTGAGTTTGACTACGTGTGTGAGGATGGGACCAGTCCACCCACAAATGCGCCGCAACTGGCAACTGACATCCCTGTCGAAGGATCTGAGAGCGCTGGGGGTTTGAACCTTCCAAACTACTTGTCGATCCTTTTCCCTTGTTTGCTTGTTGCGCTCATCATGTCTTGAAGACAGTTTCCATTTCTTCTCTTTGGGTCAGACGAGAGTACGTGGTTGCATGCAGTGTCCCATCTGCATGTGTCCTCCTGCTCGCTTTGCCTTGTCATGACCTGTTGTGCGGTACGGTGCACTCCTTCCTGTCCTGGAGACACTGTATTTCCCAGAGAACACCACGCATATAATAGGCTAGCTTTTCCCCTGAATGATGCGCAGTTGCATCACATCTACTTCGTTTTGTGTGAGATGTGTGTGCACGAGAGGCACACTTATCTTTCAATTTTTCTTTGTTTTCCTTCCCCCCCCTCCACAACACATTGCATTGCAAAGCAGAACCTAAAGGTCTTCAGATGACACTACAGTCGTCACGAGACATCGGGTCTCATGAATCGAAGATGCCAGGTCCGTTTTGTTTAGTTGAAGTGCTGTTCCAATCAATGTTGTTAGACTCCCGCGCTATCGTCGTTACTGTCTGTTTATGGTGACTGTCAATTTTTTGGTGCTGCGGCAATTTGACAACTTGTTTGGTTGAGCCGCACCCGCCCTTCCATTGCTGTAATTCTAAACAGATTTAACGTGAAAATGCACTGACACCCCGCACCCTCCCCTTGCCACCTTGTTATAATTAACGAAGTGCCCACCTCAGTTCGAGACTGTTGTCGGTGTCTTCGTTTGCAGAGACAAGCTTCACTCTTTTTTTACCATTTTCCCCTTTTTTTGTTACCCGGTGCCGAACAGATCTTCAGGAAGAATGTCCGTTTCCGCTGGCCACCAATCTTTTCCATCTTGATCGAGAACTTGACAATTTGTGTTTTTTTGTGTCGACTTTTGCCTGGTTACCTGTGAAGGTGGGTACTTAGACAATTGTCGGTGTATTGTACATCTTGTCAAAACCTTGAAAAACGTGAATAAGGCAGACCCAAACTTCTCGAGGTTTTTAGTCTTGAAGAAAGGAAGAAGCCCCCTTTTTTTTTCTCGAAGATCTTTTCGGTACCGAAAAATATATTTTTTTGCATACACTAAGTGTTATTGGAAACTAACCATATTTAATAACAACGGTAGATCTGTCTTTACGCTTTTTCCTTTTGTATTTCACATGCATTCTTTTCATTCAGAAAAGAATGTGTATGAAATAACCTTTTGAATCCCCCCCCCTCGCATCCATTACCCTGTGCCATGGGCAAAGAGCCTAATGGCTACTGCGGTCAACGTAAAAATACATAGTGGTAGAGTAAGGACAGATCGGTTGGTAAAATGTTATGTTTAGTTTTACGGTATTTTTTTTCTTTTCTATTTTAGCATTCCAAATTATTTACAGTGGGAAATGAAAACAAATAGAAGCGTCACGCTGACTTGTTTTCTTTTCCCCTCCCCTTCCACACTGTTATATTCTGTCTATTAGGGAACACTTCCCACACACCCGGTTGTGCAAGCCGTGCATATTGATTGTGATTCAGGTGACCAAGCACGATGAGGCTTACGACGTCACCTTTTGCACAATAAACTGCTATTCTGCTCTCCTGAATTAAGAGTGCACGGATCTGCTCTAACGCGCTCTTCTTTCAACAGACGCAGCTCTTGCTTGCTTACAACCCCACCCCCCGACCCCTCCCCTTCCTACCTGAGAAGAGCACTCCCACTATTACGTTTTTCTTAATCAACAACACAGCACATCCACATCCCTTATGGAAAGTGATTGAGGGTCACCAAAGTGTGTCATGACAGTGCAAATGTCTTGCTGAGTCACTTAGGCCATTTGATTGTCTCAAAAGGGTGAATTTTCCCATGAAGAGGCCATTTGAATGGGTGTTGTTGAAGACGAGACGCACCTCTCTCTACCCTGAGTAGCGACCCGTTCATCTTGGCTTCTTCTTGCAACCCAGGGTTGCCTTCTACGGAACTGCAGCTTGCGTCACTTCTTCTTAGATGTCTGGTGCTTTATGCCATAGGTATTATGCACCATTTGGGTCGTGTATGGTATAAAGGGTTTACAATAAAAAACACTTCACAACAGAGAAAAATCATGGAAATATGCGTGGAGTGCTTAGACGGAGAGAAGCGTACAGTCGAGGTGGGTGTGGATGATACAACTACGGACATACGGCGGAAGGTGGCGACTGCAGCAGGGTTGTGCGAAGACGGCTTTGCCCTCAGCTTCGGAGGGAAGGTGCTGGCC
This sequence comes from Rhynchopus sp. YZ270_cl-10, assembly GCA_964035575.1. NCBI lineage: Eukaryota > Euglenozoa > Diplonemea > Diplonemida > Diplonemidae > Rhynchopus > Rhynchopus sp. YZ270_cl-10. Next base: position 991,848 of record OZ037879.1, read on the forward strand.
GAAGGAGACGACACGACGCAGCTGAGTGCTGGGGACACAGTTGTGCTGACGAAGACGAAGTCGCAGAAGGACGACGCCATTGCAGCTCTTCGTGACTTGGGTGAGACCAGGCTGACGGCAGAGAAGTTCAAAGGTCTGGCAGATCCCAAGCTGATTTATTTGTTTCTGCAGGCGGAGGTTGTTACTGAGATACCCTCGAACTACTCAGGAGGCGGCACGTTTGAAGAACTAGATCTCAGTGGTGTGTCAGGTGTGACTGCAATACGCGACAACTTCCTTCTCGAATGCAGCGCATTGCACACTGCTGATTTATCTGGGTGGCGCAATGTTACACACATTGGCAACTGCTTATTGTCCTTCTGCACTGCATTGCGAAACCTTGACTTGCGTGGGTGGAGCAATGTCACGCAGATTGGAACTGCGTTCCTCTCCAACTGCACCGGGTTGACCACACTTGACTTATCTGGGTGGAGCAATGTGACGCAGGTTGATAATTGCTTCTTGTCCGACTGCAGTGCATTGACCGCGCTTCACTTCTCTGGGTGGAACAATGTGACGCATATTCATAACTGCTTCTTGGCCAACTGCAGTGCATTGACCGCAGTTGACTTCTCTGGGTGGAGGAATGTGTCGCATATCGGGAGCTACTTCCTGGCGGGTTGCAAGGCATTGAAAGCACTTGACTTGCGTGGGTGGAGCAACGTCACGCAGATTGGAGCTGCGTTCCTCTCCAACTGCACCGCGCTGACCACACTTGACTTATCTGGGTGGGACAGTCTGACACATATCGAGGCCGCCTTCCTCTCGGGATGCATTGCATTGAGACAGCTTGACCTGTCTGGGTGGAGGAGCGTGACGGTGATCGGGAGAGACTTCTTCAAAGGATGCAAAATAGGTAAAAAAAGGATCAACATCACCGGGTCGAGCAGTGTTGTGTCAAACTATGTCTGTCACAGCACGGATACCAAACGCAAATGTGTGTGCATGTGAATCTTTACCTGCATCTTTTGAGAGGCTAGCTGCTCGTTATTGTTCATGAATTTTTCACTTTTACATTGTACTCTCGCCTCAAAGAAATTATAAATCGGTGATGTTTTTTTTTTATGCACAATACTTTGCATCATTGCATGTATGCATGATACAACGTATCTATAGAACACCCTTCTACTTTCCCTTCTTTGATTCGAAAGAATATGAAACAATCGTATCTCCCCCGCGCCATTTTATCTCATCCCCATTTCATCCCACCTCACTTTAAAACCCCCCAAATTTCAGGGGATACAATAAAAATGAGGGTTTTGAATACTGTTTTGAAATGCCTTCTGAATTTAGGACTTGGGGGTGCGGTGATTGTGTCTGGTGTGTACTGCCTGGATGGGTTGATCAGGAAGGGGTACCTGCACGGACGACCCACACTGCACAGCATGGCAGGGGACGAACGCATGCAGCGCATCCTTGCTGAAATGCATACCACAAACGAACCGTACCGGCCGACCTTCTGGGCACACTCCGCCATGGCGCAGCTTGGCCTCCTCACACTCTGGAAGTCCATCCACTCCGGTTCCCTCTCCGTTGAACGGCATATCCTCACCTGCGCTGATGGAGGTGAAGTTGCCGTTAAAGAGTACCTCTTCGAGAAAACACTTCCCCAAGACGCACCGATCATTCTTCTCCTGCACACCATCACCGGAACTGTCCAGGATGAGGCGGAGTTTGCAAAGCGCGCATATTCCCGCGGCTGGCGGCCAATCCTTTTATGCCGCCGCGGCCATTTCTCTAAGCTAACCACCCCAAGATGGAATGTCATGGGGGATGTGGAGGACACCAAGCTTATGGTCTCATTTGTTCACGCGAAATACCCGGATGCGTATCTCGGGGCGGTGGGGATTTCGGCAGGATCGGGGCAAGTTGTCAGCTACATCGGAACCATGGGAGAGGACACCCCGGTTCAAGCAGCGGTCTCTCTGTGTCCAGCGTACTCTATCGACACTGCCTTTGTGTATTTCCAAGAACAATCACCACTTCTCGCGAAATACCTTTTAGGATGCCTCAAATCTCGTTTTTTGACCGACCATGAACACATCCTGGGGGACCAAAAGGGGTATACCAAGGCGTTAAAGAGTGAATCAATTGAGGAGTTTATGGTTAATTCGGTGCACATGGCAGGGCATGACACGTACGAAGGATTTCTTGAGGCCTCAAACCCAATGGAGTTGTACAAATCAAACGCAACACCATGTCTGATTCTCAACGCAACAGACGACCCGCTCTGTGTCGAGGAGAACATCCGATACGACATCGCATCGTCGACAGAGAACTTTGCGCTTGTCATCACAAAGTCTGGGAGCCACGTCGCATACCGTGAAGGCATCTTCGGGCAGTCTTCCTACATGCACAGAGTAGCGCTGGATTTTCTCGAAAGCTCCATGAAGGTTGCCAAAACGGATTGATTTTTTTCAAAAAAAAAATGTACTTGGCCCAATTTTCTTACACCACGGTCAAAGTCAAGGTATACATTTGGGTGGTTATCGAATATAACGCGTAATACAGAATGCGTACTGTAATTGTAAAAAAAAGGTCGAACTTCCAGAAAAATCCTGAAAAGGTTGAACATATTTGCGGTCGACAATTCTTCTGATCACGGTAATACAGACGGCATGATACATAATGCGTAAAAAGGGCATCAAGCGAGAGTTGGTGTGATAGAGGGTGATACTGTGTGCTTCGGATGATAGTAAATGCATCAATAGGCACACAGTAGTGCAGTGGGGGCTGTTAGGCTTGCTCAGAACATGTGATGCGTGCGGTGTGAATGCACCGGATGTATTTTTTTCTGCACAAATTCGTTTCAGAACCCCCAGGCGGCGACGTACTGCTTTGTTGGAGAGGGCATGGGAGGGGAGGGGGGTTGGGGGAACTCAGGGAGGGGAGGGGGAGGGGAGGACATCAACTTTGTCCATAATGGTTCCTTTGCGTTGTGATGTTGTTAAGGTGGCTCAGCAATGGTTTTGGATCACTCTTTCAGTACCCCACACCAAACGGAAATTTTTTTTCTGTCAAGACAAACACAAAAAATGCAATGCCCGATCTCTATTTGATGCCGTATACCGGAGGTATTTGCACTTTTTCAACCTCTCTTTTTATTCATTCCTCAGCAACACCCCCCCAAAGATGAACTCCGATTTTCATTTATTTATTTTCCCCACTAATAGTTCGGGAAAGTCACACCATTTTTTCTTTTCCCTTTTTTTCCCCAAAAAAAAATTCCACCGGCTTTTCCAGTGTGGCCACACCTGGCACATCGGCATAATAAAGCTTCCTTGCGTTAGGGGTATCTATGCCTGCATCCGTTGAGTTCACTCATGGGATGAGGGTGTGTATCTGTCTGTACCCATGCGCTTTCCTCACCTCCCTAATTATTCTTCTTTGACAGGAGCGTTTCTGCACTGTCCACAGTTTTTTTTTTTTTTTTTCTTTTCCAGAGAGCTGGAAAGGCCCATCATTGTTATACAGTTTTCTTGCGCAATAGAGCAACATAACAAAAGAAACAAACAAAACATACCCATTTTTTTCCCATCCCTTTTTTCAAAGACTCCGTTTCCCTTCTCACAAAACCTTTTTTTTTGCAAATTCTTGGGACTGCATGGTTGGGGTCCACCCCGGTACACCCGGTCATACCAAAGGTACACTGAAATATTTCAAGCCACCATTTTTTTTTGACGACCTTTCCTCACCCTTCACTCTCACCCCTTTTTTTTCACCCCCCCACAGAACCCACCCACACAATGTCGCTCCTGGCACCCCTTGTAGGTGCGCTCTGCATCTCTGCGGAGTACACCCCCGAGGAAGCATCCTGTGTCTACTCGCAGACCGGCTCCATGGTTGCCGCATCGACCATTCACTTTGCACAGTCGCACACTGTCCTGCGCGACGGCGAGCTGGTCGAGGAGCCTGTACCAAACATTATCATGCAGGTCAACACTATGGGGAGCTATGAGGCGTGCACCCAGGTTGGAGGGAAGTACTGTGTGCTGCGTGATTGGGGGAACATCCGGGGGACGATCTGTGCACCGTTGGGGTGCACCTCTACAATGCTGAAGACGATTGTCACGTCAAACTTTACTTCGGAGGAGCTGGCCCTCGGGTGGACTGCGCTGTACTGTGTGGGCGACGACGACTCTGATGTGCAGCCCTGGGAAGACGATGCTGGCGCCAAGGCAGTCACCTCTGTGCTCTTCCTCATCGCAGGAATGACCCTCATCTGCACCATCATCTGCAGAATCTACGAAATCAAAAACCCCACCAGCCTTGCCGAAGGCGCCGTCCACACCAACGCCATTGACTTCTGCTACTGCTGGGACTTCGGAAAAAACTACTTCTCCCTCGTCCGCGTCACCCCAAGAACCAACACCTCATTTTTAAACGGCATCAAAACAATCGCGCTTCTTTGGACAATCCTGGGGCATACCCCAATCATTTCGCCCTTTTTGGACAACACTGGGAGCATCGATTGGTCGAGGTACCACTACATCTTTATGTCGTCTTATTTTGTGAATTCGAACACTTTTCTTTTTGTTTGCGGGTTTGTGGTGTCCTACGTCACTATCAAAAGCTGGTCAACCATTCCTGAAGAGCAGGGTGCGGTGGGGACCCTCAAGCGCATTGCGATGATCTACGTGGACCGCTACGTGCGTATCACACCTCTGTACCTTTGCATCATCTTCTTCGTGTACAATGTGGCGGAGCACGTTGCCGAGGGCCCGCTCCAGCCTCTCCTCTACAGGGGTGGTGGTGCGGTCGCATATGACTGCGGCGACGGCAGCTGGGTCAAGAACATCTTCTACATCACGAACAGCAACCACTGCTACATGGGGTCTTGGTATCTCTCCGTGGAGTTCCAGTGCGTGCTTGTTGGCACGCTTCTCACAGTGCTTTACAAGATTTCGCCCAGATCAGGGTACGCAGTGAGTCTCGCAACACTCCTGGGATGTACCGGTCTGCTTGGGTACTTCTATTCAACGGTGTCGACAGGGTCGGTGCAGAAGGGTGGAGACATCTACTTCCAGCTGTACGCAAGGTGTCCGTCGTATCTCTTTGGGATGCTGTGCGCCTTTGTCATCTCCTCCGAAGACTCGCAGGACAAAGTGGAGTATCTGACTGCAAAGCAATTCGTGCGTGTCATTCTGTATGCCGTCTCGTTGGGAATGATGTGGGGTGTATGCTCAGCAATGATGACAGCATTAAAGCAGCAGGACGACGAGGAGAAGAGCTACTCCAATGTCGAGAAGGGGATGTACGGGGTGTTCTTCCAGTGGGGCTGGGGGTTGGGTCTCACAATTTTGACGCTGACTTGGGCGTGCACGGAGGGGAGGGGCGGGCATGTTGTCAACTTCCTGTCGCATCCGTTCTTCGAGCCGCTCAGCAGGCTTTGGCTTGGTACATACCTGATCCACTTTGCGGTCATCGGGATTGTCAGGTCGACGAACACCAGCATCGGACACTACACCGGAATGTTTGTGATTAACTCATGGATTTCCGTTACGGTACTGAGTTTCTTTGCGTCCGCAGTGGGGCATGTGTTCATCCAGAGGCCTTTCCTGGCCATGTGGCAGATGCTGTCAGGCATGAAGGAAAAGACAATGCACTACGGAAACGAAGCAGCGAACGCAGCTAACTCCGCGACCACAGTGAACACCACGATGTCCCTCAACGGAGATGATATTAAGCCCTCCACAAGAAGACAGGCCTACGAGGAGCTGTCGGAAATCAGGCCCATCACTGGGTGAGAGAGAGAAAGAGAGAGGTTTTAGTTGTGTTGGTGTGACCAAGAAAAAGGAAAAAAAGGTAGCAACGTTCATCGGGTCTACACTAGCAACTAAAGATTTCCCAAAGGGAAAAAAAAAAAGAGAGAAAACAGAAAACAAACCAGAACAAACTTCAAAAGACTTTTAAAAAGGGAAAATTTCCACACCTCCCTCCCCAACAACGTTATCCCCCCTTTTTTTGTGTGTTTCCTTTTACCGCGTGAAGTGTTTTGAAGCTCAGTTGCTTATTTTTGTGATCTCTGAAAAAAATCGGTTTTTGGGGTACAATTCTATTTTAAGTTAAGCAGAGTTAAGAGCCTCCAATGATCGTTCATCTGGCTGATACACTGTTGTATTTCAAGCCAAGCTTTCTTTTCTTTGTTTTCAATTTATCAACAAATGTGTGTTACCTTCCCCCCCGGTTATTCATGCTTCAAACGAAAGAGAGAACATCGGCCAGTTTTTTTTTTGCTTGTTTTGCCCAAGTGGGTGGGGACGGGGGTTTTAATAGGAAATATGTTTTTCAAAAGCGTGCATTCACCCCCTTCCCTTCCTTTTGACACTGTAAAAACAGCCCACGCCCAGTTCCCTTTACCGTTATCGCTCCACAATATTATGAGAACCGATTCGCACGCATTTTCTTTCAGTTTCTTTGTTTTTGAAGATGTGTGCACGAGAGGCACGAGCGATTTGCACGTCAACACCGCAACGGTCCTCCACCAGAGTTTCCCCCGGCTTCGACCTATCCAGGCATAGTTCACCACAGGTTTCTTTTTTTTCATTTTCATGGTTGGAAGCCACCGGTACAACCGGTCATGTACCAAGGTACACTGTCACGAGAGGGCTTTGTATTTCAAGTCAACTTTTTTTCTATTTTTTTCCAAGGAGACTAAACAAGGCTTCTCTCATTTTCATCAACCCTTTTTTTGAGTGCCTGCCGTCCGCTGATTGACGGTGAAGTGAAATTGCACACTTCCGACTTCTTTTTTTATTTGTCATTAGAAAAAAAAAGGCAACATCGTGACCACACCAAATCAATGCTCGCCTGCTTGGTAAAAATTTGCTTTTTGGTTTTGGATGTGTGTACATGAGAGAGAAAGAGGTCTTATCATATTTTCAATTTTTTTTTCTTGCCCATTATTTTTTCCCCTGGAGAATGTTCAGTAGGCCGTCGGTCCTTTTTTTGGTGCAGTTTCAAGGTTTTTTCTTTTGTGTGGGTTGTGCTTGCTACACTAAGAAAGTGTTTCCTTGTCTTTCCCACAGTCAGATGCATGCAGCCAGCCATACGCGTTGGTAAATGCAGATACTATATACAGTGTGACACAGAATTAATGGCCGATGAAGACATTTTATAAAAAAACGGCAAATTTTGACAAGGACATATTCAAAACACCCCCAAAACATAAAATATTTACGCCCAGGAACACAATAAAAGCAAAAATATAATGGTTAAGGGTAAAGTGAACACTGAGGCCACGAGGGAAGGGTTGCGCCTACAGGCAGCGTCGCTAGTCGTTGTTGGCGGTAAGAGCCATGATGAGGTGGCGGAGTTGCTGAACGTTGCGAAGAGGAGTTTGGGTAGGTGGGTGAAGGAGTACCGCGCTGGAGAGCGGAATTTTTCGGACAAGCCAGGGAGGGGACGCAAGAGATCGGCCACCACCGACACCGTTAAGAATAGGGTGGTTAGACACATGCGGGGCAAGCGGTTTCAGTCTTGCAGGAAAGTAGCGTCGCGACTACAGATTTCGAGGGAGAGTGTCCGCAGGTGCCTGAAGGAGAAGGGGCTGAAGCCCGTTCAAACGAAGAGCAAACCAAAGCTCTCGGAAAAGAACATCACTGCCCGGATAGAGTTTGCTGAAACGCATCGAAACACCGACTGGTCAAAGGTGATGTTCACCGATGAAAAAGACTTTTGGCTTTTTTCTCGGGTGAGCAAGAAGAACGATGTTGTCTGGGTTGCAGATGGTGATGAGCCGCCCCCAACCGTTGATAAGGTCAGGGCTACGCAGAAGGTTCACGTCTGGGGAGGAATCACCACCAGAGGTAAGACGAAGCTCTATTTCTATGACGGTGCTCTCAATGCAGAGAAGTACCGTACGCTCGTCTTACAGAAAGCGCTCAAAGAAATAAAAGAACTCCTGCCTGACAGTAGCTACACGTTTCAGCAGGATGGGCACCCTGCCACACTGCGAACGTTACTCAAGCATTCCTCTCCTCCCAACCTTTCTCGTTCCTCCCTAAAGCTGACTGGCCAGGCAACTCCCCTGATCTCAATCCTATTGAGAACCTGTGGGCCAAGCTGCAGACTGCAGTCAACGAACGGGAGCCCAAAGACGTGTCAGCACTTAAACGTGCCATCAACAAGGAATGGTCCAAGATGGACAATAGCTTCGTTGCACGTTACATCATGTCAATGCCACGACGCCTAGACGCAGTTCGCAATTCCAACGGAATGCACACAAAATACTAATGCATGCTCTATTTATTTTTGTGCACCCACTCGTTTGTACTGCTACACTGTATTTTTTTTTTTTTACACATACACCCTTTTTTACCAAAAAGGGATATTTCCATGTTAATATTTTCCCCACACACACACTTTTCATACACGGCCAGTTGAAAATGCAATGAAATGAGTCAAATTTTGCCTATTTTTTAGAATAATATAACAATTTTTACAAAATGTCGTCATCGGCCATTAATTCTGTGTCACACTGTACCTATCAGCTCCACTTCCCCCCCTTTGTGCGGTCAGCTGCAATCTGGATTCCCCCCACCCCCACCCCCACGACGTTGAAGTAAATGACTTTACTTGTGGTTTTACATGTAATTTTACTTGTGAAAATAGTTTACTTGTGGCACACGTAAAAACGTAAGCGTACAGCTTAAACACAAGTAAAAAAAATGACATGTAAACCACAAGTAAAGTAATTTACTTCAACGTCGTGCCCCCGCTCTCGATCTTGGAATCTTTCTTTTATTTGAAAAAGAGGGGTTCTTACCTAGGTTGGAATCCTTTTCCTGCTCGGGATGTAACCCTTACCTAGAGTATCTCCACGTCTACAAAATCAGTAATCAAACGAGAGCACAAAGCTCTTTCAAAACAAACAAAAAAAACACAACAGTGGAGATTGCACAACTGTTGGCAACACAACCGAGGCAACTCCACTACTCCAACAATTTATCAAAAAAAACCACATTTTTTCAAACTCACCTAGAGGATCCTTAAGGCGACTAAACGATAGGCTCAAGGTTCATCTTATAAACTTTTATTGCTGTATGGTTGGGGTCAACCCTTAAATGCTCTTAAGGGTTGAGAGGGAATGCCTTTCGTGGTACAAAAAAGCGTCGGGCAAACATTGAGTACAGAGACCTAGAGACCAAGGTGGGTAGTTAGGCGATTGTTGACGCAACAAAAGAAAGGGAAAAAGGAAAAGAAAAAAACTGCACCTAATGTCTCACCTCTGCCACACCCTTTAGGGGATGAGGTGTGCTGTTCTGGTAAAGTGTCCTAGCCTGCAAAGGGCGGCATTGGAGAATTCAGAACACACCTCTTTCGTGGGACATTACAAAATATTGCATTTTTTTTCTTTTTGTTTTTCATTTTTTTTTTTTTGTCTGAAATGACTGTGTGCCTGCGTGCACTTTCCCTGTCAGCAAGTCCCAAGTGCAACACTCTGGGGTCCGGTGGAGTAGTAATGCCTGCGTCCCAGAGGGTTTTGCGCTATCAATTTCACTTTGTTTTGCTCTTTGTTTTAATCAAAGCGTGCCCCTTCTATTTGGCTCTCTTTTGAGGATCCTGTAAAGAAAAATCGTGGCTGCCATCTAGTGATAGTCGTCTATAATAAACAAAAGCTTTTTTTTAAAAGGTGCGCATGACTGTGTCTCTTGTTTCTCTCTCCCTTCCCTTCCCAATTTGAACGTAACCCCCCCCCCCCCCCCCCTTTTTTCCTTTTTTTAAATTTCGCGCAGCAACAGTTATTCAAGATTTTATTTCTGAAGCAACTATGCACATGAGGCCTAGGTCCATCTTAACCAAAATCCCCCCCTTTTTTTTTTGTTTAAATCGTTGACTGCTATACCACGAAAGTCGTCTAAAATCACATTTTGTTTAAAAAAATCTTGAAAGATGGGATACCCATTTCAACCCTTTTTCTTTTTTTCTTTTTTTTTTCTTTCACACCCCCCCACTCTCATCCCTCCCCTCCCCCTTATAACAAAATCAACAATTTTAAAGACCGCTTTTTTTTTATTCATCTTATCCCCCCATATTTCCTTCACTTCCTTATAGAACAGAACGCAAAAAAAGCAAAAAAAAAAAAAAAAAAAAAATGCGAAAAGTTCGACTCAAAAAGGCACCTCCGCGTGAACCCTCTTCTTCTTCTTCCTCTTCATCCTCTTCATCCTCCTCTTCTTCTCCTACCCAACCACTTTCTGAGCTTCCTCGTATACGAAGCGTTGCAGTAGGAAAGCTAGAAGAAGCTTTGAATGGATCCGACATTCCTCCGATAGTGGGACGGGAATTGGAGGATGCGTTATTTGTATCTGTGGAGGGTGGGTTGGGGCCTGCGTACCGGAGGGGGTTGGGAACACTGTGCAGCAGACTTGGCGCGAGGGAGGGGTTGTATGCACTGTATGCCGCAAATGAAACAGAATTCGCGGGACGTTGTGTATCAGAACCCAGCTTTCTCGCTTCTGAGGAAGAGATGCGGAAAAATAAGTTTCTGAAGGAGGATATATTCCGAGAAGTGACCGGGACCCAAATAGGTGGGCTCTCGTCAGCCGGGGGGCTTTGCCCGCGGTGCAATAAGCAGGTGTTCGCAGAGTGGGGGTCGGCAGAGTCGGTGTGGACAGCGCGTGAGGATAATTCATGTTCGTGTGATAAAACCGTTGTGCGTGAAGAAGGGGGGATAGAGGAGGGAGGCGAACGGGGTGAAGCGGGTGCACGTCCACAGAAAAGGCGTCGGGTGGAGGATCAGAAGGTGGGTGGGAAAGTCACTGTGATTGCCCGGACGTCCCTATTCTAGGGTGGGAGGTGGGGTGGGGTGGGGGTATGGGATTTTCTTTCCAGTGCTCTGCGTCCGCTGGTTGTACGGTGAGGCGTTTGCACTTTCAACTTATCTTTCTTTTGTGTCTGTACGACCTTCCCCGGAAACCATGCGTGGCAATGAAGTGTTTTCTGAGGGGGTTCGATAGCAGAAAGGGGTGTCTGCATTCGATGTACGGTGGGGTTTTTGCACATCTAACTTCTTCTAACGTAGGGGTGGGTGGTGTGTTGATGCCCTGTTTCGTAATGTTTTTTCATGGTTTTTGAAAACACAAAACGACGCAGTGTCGTGAGTTTTAGTCTTTGCCTTTGCCGTTCATTTTATTTTTTTTTGTTTGCAGTGTCCACGTCCGTAGAGGCGTTTGCACTGTCAACTTGAGTTTATCATTTTTATGTTGTTGATCGCAAGGGTATTTGTGCTTTCATCCGGATGGTTGACATAGTATGTAGGTCATTCGGAGGTGCCCTTGCAGCAACAAACTACAATCTTTCTGTTTTCATTGCGGATTTCCTTTATTCTCTTTTTTGGAAAAAGAAATTTTCACATGAACCAAACCCCTCCATTCCCACTCTTCTTTATATCAACTGCGCTGCTGTGGCTTTGGGCAGAAGGAAGAGACGTCGCCGTTGCTTGAGAGCTCAGGGGGGTCGTATGGGATGGGGCGGGCTGGGTAGATGATGTGATGTGGTGGATGCCTTGTGAGGGTAATTTCTTGAGCAGAACATAGCCCTTTGGTGTAATGTGGCATGGTGATATGCTTCTTGCTTGGGTGTTTGAGGAAAAGTTGTGCGTGTGTGGGTCATCTGTTATCAACCGAGTTGCGTATATACACGGGAGAGCGTCGACACACTCCCAGACGCCCTCCCGCAGGGAGAGCAATTCTCAACCAGTATTTTCGTCCACTGTTGACGCTCTCTCCGCTCAAACTGGCCACCGTGTATTGTCGTATTATTTGCTTTGGAAGATGGTTCGTTCTCTTCAATTTCGCGCTCTTTTTTTTAAAAGGCGCTCAATGCAAATCTTCACAGAAATTCAATCGCGCATTAAGCCTTTTGCCAGACGTGCTGCCATCCCCCCCATTACCCTTCCCAAAACTTTAAATCCCAACAGCCTTTTCTCTTTGCCTTTTACACCTTCTTCTTCCTTTTTTCCCTCTTTTTTTGTAATGATGAGAAACGCTGTCGCACGCCACATCGGGCGTTCTGTCCGCTATGCTTCCAACGAGCCTGTCATGATGAGCAACTCCGAGGCTTTTGTCGAGACACTTGTCTCCCGCGGGGTGAAGGACGTCTTCGGCATTGTAGGATCTGCCTTTATGGACCCCTTGGATTTGTTCCCTGCTGCGGGCATTCGCTTCATTTCTACGCAACATGAACAGGGCGCAGGACACATGGCCGATGGGTATGCGCGGGTCTCCGGGAACCACGGTGTGTGCATTGGACAGAACGGGCCTGGCATCACCAACTTCGTCACCGCCATGGGAGCAGCGTACTACACTGGCAGCCCCGTGGTCTGCATCACACCAGAAGGCGGGACCAACACGAAGGGTCTTGGGGGCTTTCAGGAGGTCGAACAGCTTCCGATCTTCTCTGCTGTGACCAAGGAGCAGGTTCATGTTGTGCACCCGGGGCGTATGGCAGAGTTCACGGGGTTAGCCTTTGATGCTGCGATCCGTGAGGGTGGTCCCGTCCAGCTTAACATTCCGCGCGATTATTACTATGGGGAGAACAATGTGGTCATCCCGAAGGTAAACGTGCCAGACCCTGTTGCAGGAAGCGTTGCAGCGATTGAACGTGTCGCGGATCTGCTGGAAAATGCACGCAACCCAGTGATGCTGGTCGGTGGCGGTGTCGTCTACTCCCCTACAGGGTTCAAAGCTGCGCACAGCCTGGCAGAAGCACTTCAGGTTCCCGTCGCGACAACGTACCTCCACAACGATGCCTTCGACAGTGGAAGCGATCTGTGGTGTGGACCTCTTGGGTATTGTGGTCACAAAACCGCAATGAATGTCGTGCACGAAGCAGACCTGGTGCTCGCAGTGGGAACCCGCCTTGGTCCGTTTGGGACAAACCCGCAGTATGGTTTCAACTATTGGCCGGAAAAGGCGAAGGTGGTGCAGGTGGATCACGACCCGAAGAAGGTTGGCCGCGTCAAGGAGGTGGATGTGGGTGTTGTAGGTGACGCTGGTCTGTTCTGCACTGCGCTGCAGGCTGCGTTGAAGGGGAGGAAGCTTGCGAGCGCGAAGAACGCAGCCTCCCGTCTGAAGACAATGCGTGCACACCGTGACACCTGGGAGGCAGAGCTGACAGCAATGGGCGAAGCGAACGCTGACGCAGCAGCAGCATCAGGCCGCCTGGTGCCCCGCAAGGTACTGCGGGAGTTGGAGAAAGCAATGCCGAAGGATGCCATCGTCGCCACCGACATCGGAAACACCTGTTCCGTATCGAATGGCTACCTCCGCTTCCGCAAGCCGCGTAGCTACCTCGCTGCGCTGACCTTTGGAAACTGTGGATACGCATTTCCAGCAGTCATTGGCGCGAAGGTTGCGTACCCAAAACGCCCCGCAGTGGCGTACGTTGGAGATGGCGCCTTTGGGATGAGCCTGAACGAGCTTTTAACCTGCATCCGCGAGAACATCCCTGTCACCGTAGTGACCTTCAACAACCAGCAGTGGGGTGCGGAGAAGAAGAACCAAATTCTCTGGTTCGGCGACAGATACGTCGGTACACAGCTTGAGAACCCCGAAGGCGGGTTTGCCGGAATTGCAGAGGCCATGGGCTGCCGTGGTGTGACCGTGAAGAATCTCGATGAAGTCGGCCCAGCACTGAAAGAGGCAGTCAAGGCGCAGAGGGACGGTGTCACGACAGTCATCGATGTGCACACCACCCGCGAGCTTGGTGACCCATTCCGCCGTGATGCAATGAAGCTTCCCCAGCGCCTGCTCAAGAAGTACAAAAAGTTCAGTGAGGAAGCTGAGTCTGCAACAGGACAGGCTGTGGACCTTAAGTGAAAGCAAATTAGAGAACAAATTAAATTGTCAGGCGATTTGTAGAGACAAAAAAAAATTGATGTAAGATTATTTTTTATTGATGCGATTGTCAGAACAAAAGAAGAAAACAAAAAAAGCAAAAAAATTAAATGAGAGGAAATCAAGATGAGGGAGAATATACCCAGGATGTGGTCTTTTTGTTTTCTTGTCGGAGTTGCCTGCATTAATAACTTCACTTTGTTTTTTTTTTTGAATATGGTAAGGTAACTAAGCACGAGAGGCTCAGGGTCATCTTATAAACTTTTTTTTACCACTTAACGTTGCCTCCTTCTTTGTTCTTATTTTATTTTTTTTATTGTTTTGTTTTTTTTATATTACACTTGCCTTGGCTAAGGGGAAGCCTTATTATAGAGCGATTTAAAGCACGTTTTCAGGATTTGTCCCCCTAGCCTTTCCCCTTTTCATTCCCAAACTATTTTTCTTGCCAAAAAAAAACAAAAAATCTTTACAATGGACAAAAGGGGAAACACCATTTTTCACCGACACTGCGCGGTTGGAAAAAGGTAACCCCTCCTTCTGCCCATTTTTTTTTGACACCTTTCCAACCCAGCTTTGCCTTGATGGGTCTATCTTTTCAAGTTATTTCTTTTGCAAAATTTTCTTTTTATTTTTCGAAAATAATACAAAACAAGAGGGGTTTATGTGTCGTGCAATACCCGTTGTAGGGCGCATACACATTAAAAAAAAGCCAAACAAAAAAAAAGACAAAAAACAAACAAATAGTGGAACTCATCCTCGCGGGTGTCTACACTAATACAAACTTAATTTTCAAAAAAAAAAATATAGTATAGTGGAGCACACTCTAGGGTGGCTACACTAATACAACGAAGTTTTCAAAAAAACAAAAACCGAAAAAAAACAACCAAAAACAAAAAAAGCAGAACAGTGCAGCGCATCCCCCGGGGTGTCTACATGGATCAAACAAAATGAAAATCCAAACGAACCGTTTTTATTGTGCTATAAATACCCGCCGTTCTTTTTTTTTTTTTTTGATGTGTGTGTGTGAGGCACTTACATCACCTTTTATTTTTATTTTATTTTTGTTTTTGTTTGATTTTGTTCTTCAAAGGTGACTAAGCACAACAAGACTTTGGTTCATCATTTTAACTTTTCTTTTTTTTCTTTTTCCCTATTTTGACGGTGGAGCGCCTCGTCGATATTTCCCTCTCCCCCCTCTTTCACGACATACTAGTCACCCCTCCCCTGTTTCTCGCCTCTTCGCACGAATTAAAAAAGACATCCAAAATGGAGTCAAAGAGATTCTAATTGTCTTCTCTTTACCATATTCTTTAGGGACGTTCTGTAAGCATTACTTTACTACACTTTTTTTTTCTCAAAAAAAAAAATGTGGTATTGTTGTACAGAAGCGTCAAAAAAGGGAAGAAAAAAATTCTGGGGCGAGAAAATTTAAAAATAAAGAAGGGAAATAAAACAACGTTCGTTGCGGATATGTTTTGTTTGCTTGATTTTTCACCCATCTCTTCCCCCCCACCCTTTGTTACGGTACGCGCACCTTTCGTTTTGAGAAAGTCTCAAGAGCTGACTCTCCCCGAACCATTGCGAGTTGTGCCCACTCTTCTTAACTTGCTTTTCCTTCCTCTCCAAGGTGACTAAGCGTGGTAGGCTTAGGATCATCTTTTACTCCCACCCCTTTTCTTTCAAGTTTTCTTCTTATTTTTTCCGCTTCCAAGTGTTGTGTGTGTTTTTAAAGATGAGTATTCACATCGGGGTTTAGTCATCGCCCAATTTTTTTTTGACTGCATGGTTGGGGTCCACCCCGGTACAGCCGGTCATACCAAAGGCTTTGTATTTCAAGTCAACCTTTTTTTTTTTCCACGGAGTGTCAGTGCCTGCGTCCCTGAGGCGTTTGCACTATCAACTTCACTTTTTTTTTCGTTTGTTTTTCAATAGAACCGATCGAAATTTCTTAAGAACTTAAGAAACTCTGATTTCCTGACTTTACACATTTCTATCAGACAAACAAAAAATAAAAAAAATCCCCCCTCTTGTTTTTCTTCCCCTTCAAAAAGCAAAATGTGGAAAAATGCATTTAAAAAAAAGTGGCAAACAAGCAGAAAACACTTTTCAGGGGATAAAATGTTGAACGTCCCCCCCAAAAAAAAACACACAAAAAACACACAAAAAAAAGTTCTAACCACCCTTTTCCCTTACAACGACACTACGGGCTAAAGCAGGAGAGGCTTGGGATTTATCACCAAAGTTTCCTTTGCGCTTTCATCCGGATGGCTGACATCGTACATGCACCAGTCGGACGTTCCTGCATCAACAACCTACCCATTTTTCATTATAGTATACAGGCGTACACCCCTCCCCCCTTCCCCTTCCCTTTCCCCTCTTTACCTTGGTGCACAGCACGCCAAGATACACGCCTTTACACCCTTACACACCCTTCTGACAGAGGGAAGATGCACGTTGGGGGTGTGCACGAAGTGACGACACCTCCACCAGTACCTGCGCAACCACCTGCCCCGTGGGGGTATAACGGTGGGCATGGCGACACCACACCCGTGCAGGTGCATGGTCATGGGCAGGGGCAGGGGCAAGGCAGCATACCGCAGCCCTGCCTGCACGGGCAAGATGAGACACTCACAGTAGAACGTCTTCTCCTACCACGGCGGATCGAGCTGCCTGAAGAATGGAGAGAGAGGGTATGGCAGCGCTGTTGGTGCTTATTGTGGGTCAGGTCGGGGGAATGCCTGATCATTTAACATCACCCCTTTTCCCTCTAACAATCCTGTCTGCAATGTGTTATGGGGCATGGAATGCCTCGAAAATGGATATGGACAACGGGCTTTGTATTTTAAATCAATTTTTTTTTTTTTTGAGATTCGTGATTTGTGTTTTTGAATGCCCTTCGATAGCAACGCACCCTATACTCCACTCACTCCCCACAGCTGGGCCATAGACTGCATGAGGCAGAAGAAACGACTGTAAGCATGGTGGCCCCTGCGAACCGTGTAAAGGCACGCTGTCTCTTTGGTAAGGTCAAGCAGGACGTCATGCAGCTGATGCAGCAGCTCCACGACCTTGTCAATAGCTTTGTCGACTCTTCGCAGGATGTTCTTGATGGTACGGTGTCCCTCCCTAATATATCTACTTATATGGTTTCTGCTGGGGCTCACCCAATTTTTTTTATAGCCCAGCTGCACATCAGTCACAATGTGTGGTCTTTTTACATCTTCCAACTTTTCAGAGACTTCATGATAGTGTTCTACTCTTTTTCGTGAAAAAGCGGCTTGAGGTCTAAAGGGTTAATCTCACAGTCCCAACACCTTCCCCAACAGACGCGGTGACCAAGTATGAAACTGAGGCTGAGATCAATCGGCGAAGTCTTCAGCATATGCAGGAAAAGGTCTCTCAACTGGAGGAGCTTGTAGCACAACAGCGCCACGACGTGGAGTCTGCCGTCCTGCAAGCACGCGCTGCCGAGGGTGCGAAGGAGGACGCCATCTCTGCCAAGAACGACGCCCTCAAATCAATGTCACAACTCTCCGCTAAGGCAGAACGCCAACAACCACCCCCCAATGAAACCCTCAGTAGACGATCCTCCAACCCCTCACGCACCCGAACCTCCTCCACCGGCAGCACCGGAAGCCGCAGAAAGTCCTCCATCGACCCTCTCGTCGCCGCACACCACCCGGCAGTCAAAACAAACGAACACCACAAACGGGATCAGAGCGGGTCCTCTCCTCAGTCTGTTTTTGACAGATTGACTGCGGTGAAGGCAAAACCGGTTCGTTCTGTTGCTAAGCCCCCAAAGGCAAAACCCCATCCTAGACGCCATTCCGCTCCGGTTGGGAGTGGGGGTAATGACATCCACATCCGCCCTGCCTCTCCTAGGTCTCCAAGCTTCTCCGCAAACGAAGCGCGTGCAGATGGGTGGACCGCAAGAGGTCCAGTCTACCCCGAAGCGTTGCGAGAGGTGACCAGCATAGAGCCCCCTACTCCTCCACTCCCTCCACCACCATCACCACCGCCGCCGCCTCCATCGAGCTTCATGAGGGATGTGGTGCCGGTTCGTGAAGTGCATCCGTATGCAGAAGTGGGCTATGAAGGGGTAGGGTACGTCGCCCCTTCCGCAGGGGATCTCTCGTATGGTGTGTCCACGGAGTCGAACTACAGTGAGAATAATGGAGGGGAGTTGCAGGGTGCGGGTGTGGGTATAGGCAATACAACACCTGCAATAAGGTCGCTGTCGTCGGATCGGGGAAGGGTGTATCAACATATGTTAGAACGGATTCGCTCGATGTATCGGCAAGGGTGAAAACAAATGAGGGGTTGAATGAAGTAGAGGCAAGTGTACCATTTTTCTCTCTTACGGTGCGGAACACCCACCCAGCCTTTGCATGAGCTCGACTGAGATGCGTTTTTAGCTCGTTTCAACTACATTTTTTGTTGTTTTTTTGTTACCTTCGGGGTGAGGTGATTCGTTGAAAGTGTACGAAATATAGTTGCATTTATATAGAAGGGGTGAAACCATACCCCCAAAAAAAGGGAAAATGCAAATAGATCCAAAAAATTATAGTGGAGTTCATCCTCGGGTGTCTAACACTAACACAACCAAGTTTTCAAAAAACAAAACAAAAATCAATAGAACGAGGGGGAATGCTCATCCCATTTGGTACAGAAGAGATCTTTTAAGAACGCAAAACCCATAGAAATATATTTTCTTGAAGATCTTTTTTCTGTGCCATACTTTAGACCCTTTTTTCCTTCTCCCAGTTAGACTTGGATAGATAAAAAAAGGCGGATTTTTTTCCCTCTCTTCTCTATCCATCCTCCTCCTCCTTCTCCTCCTCTTCCTCTAATCCCCCAAAAACAGAAATTTTTGATTTTAAAAAAATGTTCTAAAAAAATGCACCACCCTCCGTTGCCTTCTATCGAACCGGGGGATGTGGGGTCTTCTGAGAAGTATCGCGTAAAGGAGGGTTCGGTCTCGAATCAGAAGAAGACTATACGAGCACAGTCCGCCACGTGCCCTACAGTACGGCAACGGAATGTGAAGTCTGCGTCGTGCACCTCGTATGCAGCGATACGCAGGACACAAGCTAGTACACATGCTAATCTGGCGCTCACGATGCCACCACGAATGACGGGAGTACCCCTTAAGCTTTCTTGTAGTCGCGAAACTGCGGTAAATAGTATTGCTCTTAAAACGCTACTTAGCGCGAAGGTTGGGAATACCAGCCATCAAAGCTTCTGTGGTGGTACACTAACTGATGCCGATGTGCGTCAGGTGGGGCTATTGAAGTACATCAAAGAGATCACCACGCATGTTGACAACCAGCACCTCGATCTGTCACATTGTTCGTTAAGCGGAACAGATTTTATCTTTTTAAAGGCTGTGCTTCAGGCGCATCCTAACGTGACTGCGGTCAATATGAGTGGCGCTGTGGTGACTCAAATGGCGGCAAGGAATTTGTTAGAAGCTGTTTGTACAAATCCGCAACTGTTTTCGATTGATTTTGAGGGTGCGACGATTGGGGAGGAGAGGGGGGAGATTGAGAGGCAGTTGCAGATTAATCGACGACGCGCGGAGTCGAGGGGGAGCAAAAAAGAGCGAAAAGCTGAAGAACGGAAGCTGCGAACTCGGGATAGGATAGCAACGAAGGCTGTGGAGAGAATACACCGCCAGCTCCGTGAAGGGCGCGCAGCGATCCGAGCAAGCGAACACCAAAACAGAGAACAATGCATCTCCCTCTTTGCCTCCTCCGCAGCCCGCATCCTCCGCAACAGCGCACGCATCACAAAAAAGCTGCGCTACCAAGACTCCCTCCACCAAATGCACCAAGAGGAAGCCGCCGAACGCATCACCCTCCGCAACGAAGAAGAAGCAGAATGCCGCCTTGTCGCAGAAATCCAAGAATACGCGGTACGTCGCGTCAAACAGGGCGAAGTGGTGGCAGAAGTCTCCGTATTGAAACGAATGGAGCTCATCAGTTGGAGCGTCGCCCGCAGAGGGGAGAAGCACCGCAAGCAAAACGAACACCTTGCGCGTGAATGCATCGAAGACGATGCCATCTCCAAAAAGTTTAAAATATCTGACGACGACTATCCATTGGTAATGAAGCAGATCACCGTCTTGGAGGTTCAAGAACGTCACGCAGCGCAAGAAAGACAAACCGAACGGCAAGACCGTGAGGCTCGAGAAGCCTGGCTCAAAGAGAGGGAAGCAAAAGAGGCGATCGAACGCGAGGTTTGGACCAAGAAGCAACAGGAGTTGGAAAAGGACATCCGCATCGCTCAGCAAGAGAAGCAAAGGGAGGCTATCGTCAAAGACGAGGCAAGGTTGCGACAGCAATACTTAGCCGACCAAGACGTCTACCGCGAGATTCTCATTGTCATGCAACAAGAGGACTGCCGTGTCACCCGCGCTATCATTCTCCTCACCAAGCTAGAACAAGGTCGTTCCCAGCACCTTGATTTGCCCCCTACAGTGGAATTTGTGTTCGAACCATGCGTCAATAAACCGCGTACAGCGTACATTGGAGATTGCCTGCCAATTCAGTGTGTTTCGTGTCCAACGTTGGAGGTGAGTTTGCCGGATGACTTTGTAACAAAACTGGATACTCTTGATCGGCAAATCCAATTAGCCCTCAAATCCCTCAATGAAGCGTACGAAAATGCGAACAAAGAGCTTGCAAAACTCCGAAATAAAAACGAGGCGATTCTTGGTGTGCTGCTGGGAAGGTTTCTTGCAATGGGTGCAGCTGGGTCGATTGGGTCGCTTCTTGCGGTTATCCCTGCGTCGCCACGGACACCGTTTAGGCCGCATACCCATTTTTTGTCTTTTGCACCACCCTTGGTGGCGGCAGTGACAGCAGCTTTGATCGCAGTGTGCAGAGCGTACACTCCTGTTAAACGGAAGAACAAATTGAAGGATACGGTGCGGCAGTCGCGACTCAATAGAGGTAGCCGCTCTACACTGAATGTCTATCCAGAGAATGTGACGCACCGTGAGGTTCCACCGGAGTTGGTTGCGACCGAAAAGCTGGTCATCCGCGGTGGGGAGATGCGTGTCTCGGTGACTGGGGGTGCAGTACCATCCGAGCTGTTCTCTTGCATCGCTGATTGGTCGATGCAGGAAAGCCGCCAATCACGGAGGGCATCACATCAAAATTTATTGAGTGAAGACAGCGCTATCATGATAAGTGACGGCGGTATGTCGCCGTTTCAGACCCCGGTCCCTTCCCCACGCAACCGTGGAATGTCATTAAGCAATGCAGGGAGGCAGAGAAAAATGTCGATGACAGCAGGCACTGCGAGGCGACGTTCCTCTGTACGGAGACACAGTCAAACGAAGGCCGTAGCTACACCCCCGCCGCAGCCAGCTCCACAGCAAGCCCCCATAGTAGGAAACCACATCACAGTGCCATTCCCAAGCACCTCAATATCCGCTGACACTGCTGCCTTGAACGGAACCTGCATCAGTCTCTCACTTCCCCCTGGTTCGGATGAACAGCAACCACCACCCCAGGTTTTGACAACAGAAGCAATCGGTACATTAATCACCAACGTGCGTTATCGATTTGAGGATAGAGAGAAAGAGAAGGATAAATCTGCAGAAGATGCTTTGGTTATTCCGACACAAAGGGATTTGAGTTTTTGCGTAGTACTCAACTTTTCTGGGTCTGAACTAAACGAAACACTCTGTGTCACCCGCACTGCCGGCGCTGCCGTTATCATTGTCAACCCCCTCATTTCCCTCGGCGGAGAACAGCAAATTGAATACACCGAGGATACACCTGCAGACGCCTGCCGCATTTTAAACGTGCACCTCTCCGACCCTATTGCACCCCTCTTCACCGATCAGGGCTACCAAATCACAGCCCTCTCCTTCCACAACTACGTTCTCCGTTTAACCTTCACTGAGGGATACACCTTAGACGATGTCCTGCTATATTCCTACGCGGAAGGGCTGTTTCTCAAGCATGGAGAAAGACGTGACCTGGTGCAAGCCTGTATAGACAATCCACCTACGATGGGAGGAACCTTCCGAGAAGAAGACTGTTCCTGCGACGAGCCGCTTCTTATCTGGCTTGATGACAAAGAGAACGACCGGACAGTGCCAATAGGAGAGGTCATCCGTGGGGGGCTTTTTGCAGTGGGAAGGCCGCCATATAAAAATGTTGTTCCAACTCCAGAGATTGCAGTGCGTTGGCACTCCTCGTTGGCAACACCGGAGAACCTTCGGAAGGTGTTAAAACGGTTTCGTTTTGGAAATTTCTCGCAGGACCCGGTACCAGGGGATAGGGTGCTGCAGATTGGGATGATCGACATTAATCGAGATGAGTGTCGTTGTGAGGTTGTGATTACTGTCTTTGCTGAGGATGATGCGGCAACTATGACATTGCAGACCAACCGCGTACACTACCGTCAAATCACAGCAACCAGCCACCCCGCGAACTACCGGCAGTACCTCTCTGTCGGTGTTGTGCACCCTTTTCTCGGTATCCGTGTCGAGGATGTTGATACTGATCGCTTTGTCGGGGGTTACCTTGAATGCACTCTATCTTCTTCACAGCGAGGCGATGTTCTGCTCTTTTCTCTTCCAACCTGCGATTCTTACGAAGATTCTCGTAAATTAACTGCACGAGAACCCCAATCAATCCACGTCCTCAAACATACCCGCGATGATTCCGTTGGAATGGATTTGATGTTCGAAGGGCGTTGCGTCGGATCGATCGTAAAGGGAATGGTGTTGGATACCTCTGGGTCGAGGGAGGAGTGGGAGCAGGTTACTTCTGGGATGTTGGAAAATGGGGCAGAGGAGTTGGGGCTGGGGGTGGTGTTTTCTGAGAAGGGGGACGCCTCGATTGCGTGCTGTTCGAAGATTTTTGAGGCGGTGGTCTGGGGGTCGGCATTCCTCCGCCCGAAGGATGGGGAACGCACCATCGACATCTGTCTGCAACCGGGCTCTTCCTATAGCCTCACAAACCCCGAGCCATTTGAAGACCTACTCGCAAAAGAATTCGACCCTCCTCTTGAAGACAAAGTGTCGGTCCGCATTCTCAATGAATTCTTTGAAGTTAGTCAATCCTCTATGTCATATCGTGAGGGTTCCGGGCCGGTCCGTTTAGCTCCATTTGAATTAACCAATGATCCCACAATCGATTTCACTGGAGGATATATTTCTGCAAAGATCGTAAAGGGCTACATCGCATCAGATATATTAGGCATGCGAGACTCCGCTGAAATAAAAGTTGTGTTACGAGAAGACTCCAACCTCGGGGCTATCGAGAAGGGGGGGTCCATCATGATCGAAACCGATGAAACGAAAGAGAAGGAGAAGGAGAAGGAGATACCAAAAACACCGGATATCAAATCGTTAGTAAAAGGCCTGAAAATGGCTCAGCAGAAGGAAAGCGAGGAGAAGGAAAAAGAAGAAAAAGAAAAGGAGCCAAAGGAGCCAGAAGACGACGCCAGCGAAGCTGCACCTACTACGCCATCTGCCAGCTCCATAGGTCAATCCTTTGCTAACGCTCTCGCAGGGGCCTCTAAAATGAGCAAAATCCGCGCCCATTTGAAACCC
This sequence comes from Rhynchopus sp. YZ270_cl-10, assembly GCA_964035575.1. Taxonomy (NCBI): domain Eukaryota; phylum Euglenozoa; class Diplonemea; order Diplonemida; family Diplonemidae; genus Rhynchopus; species Rhynchopus sp. YZ270_cl-10. Next base: position 1,015,302 of record OZ037879.1, read on the forward strand.
CAACCTGCCAAGAAAGGTCTAGGAAACATCAAAGATATGATATCCGCCACACAACGCCAACGCACCGTCGAAGAACGCCTTCAGCAAGGCCATTCTGTCACCCTAGACGTTATTTCAGGGGCCCACCACCTCGGCGTATTAAAAATATTTAATGGTGGATTGACCTTTCATTTTATGGGGAAAGCTGTGAAGCGGAGGGATGTCATTGCGGTGATGCGGTCTATTACGTATTCGAACATTTCTTCTGCGATTGATGCTGACGCTTTGGTGAAGTACATTCGAATCTCTGCCTGCGATGCGCAGCATGCTGTCACCGAAAGCATCATCCACGTTGAAATACAAGAGGTAGACGACGTCACCGACATTGTCCTCACCAAGCCTCGCCGAACGTACCGCCTTGGTTCTCCTGAAATTGAACGATTTGGCGGCCTCTTCCCTCTTGTCCATCTCGGTACCGGTTGGCTTGCCGATCCTGACACTCTATGGTTCACCGGAGGCTCCTTAACCGTAGAACTGGTTGCAGGCCACTCAAAGAGCGACACCCTCCGTTTTATGAGCGTCGACGAACAACGCAGCATACGAGAAACCGCTGTCCCTGAAGCGAATTGCCCACTAAAATCCTTCGAAGATCTGCCATATCTGGAGGTACAAGGGGAGGAGTTGGTTGATGTGGATACAGGGGTGGTAGTGGCGAATGTATATTTCCCAAAGGTTGCTTCGTGGTCTCCGTCAAACAACATTAGAATTGAATTTACCAAAGTAGACAAGGTAGTGTCCATCCACGTGGCAGGGTATTGTCTCAACTGTGTATCATATTCGACGCAGTTGACAGAGAAAAATGTTGCATTAAATTCCCAAAAAATGTACCACTTTGCTATAGACGATGGTGTCAACCCTGAAACCGGAAAGGCCAAACTCAAAGTAGACATCCACGCACCGCTGCTCTTCCTGACAAATGCAGACCTCAAAACACCGTGCGTCTATTTTGATGAAGTTACAACCGTAAACCACGTTGCAACGCTCTGCCCAAAAACGACAGTAAATTGGGTAGGTGGAGATAAAAAGGGTGCCAACCGAGAGTCCATCCTTCACGGCCACCTCACAGTAACAATACACACCGGGAAGAAGGATGGCGATACGATCTTTCTGAAGAAGGACTATTCTCAGGCAGTGGGGAAGCTTCCGGCGAACCAAGACAGGTTGCACCTGGAGTTTAGCGCGTCGTCGAAAATGAAGACAAAACAGATACAAGACCTTGTCAGGAACATAGCCATCAAGACCACATCCGAAGGCCTCCGTGTCGTTAAGATTCACGGCACCGACGCAACTTCCATCCCAACAGAAGTTTTCATCACCGTTTACGACAAAGGAGGATAAATACAAATATGGTGTCAAGAGAGAGCGTGAGGTAACCGTATTTTAGAAAAAGAAAAAGAAAAAAAAGAAGCTTAGGTTCTTGCAACGTGCTCATCATGCTGTAGGTAAGGACCGTCTTTTTGTGCCGTTATTAATTGCTCAAACCTTTTTTAACCTTCCGACTTTGCACCTTAATGTGTTTTTTTACAAAAACAAAATAGGCAAGCAAAGTCCGAGAGATTCTTTTTAGGTAACTTCATACCACTTACCACTTTTCTCTCGCTTTTTTTTTTGTGTGAATGGTACTTTTTTTTTCGCGCCCTCTATGCCTTCTTTTCTTTCAGAAACGAATGTATATGAAATAAATTGTGTGAAAAATTCAAAATTCAAAATTCAAACTTTGCGTTTTTTCTCCCTCCTCACACCCCCCAGACTGCAGACTAAGAAATCATTTAATTAATTACAATACCCACCCGGTTTTTTTTGAAAATGGGCCCCACGTATAAGCAACCGGGCTCATATTTCTCAAAATTTAAGTGGTCAAAAAATTGTCCAATTTTCGAGATTGACCCCACCACTGCACGGGCGGATCCCAAAAATGCAAATAAGGACCATTTTCCACAACCTTCCTTCACCCCCCCGGTAGGGTAACCGAAGGTGAAGTCAATATTACAAACCCGGATTTTGAGGAAATTTTTGGCCGAAAATGGGCCCCAGCTATTAGTGACCGGGCTCATATTGTCCAAAATTTAAGTCATTAAAATTGTGTCCATTTCTTCAGATTGACCCCACCACTGACTGTGATCGGCCCAAAAATGCAAATAACGGCGTTTTCGCCTGCATTGTTCGTTACGAAACCCCGTGCAGACTAGCATTTAATTAATTAATTACCAGACCCCCAATCCTTAGTCTGCAGACTGACACCCCCCCCCCCTTTTTTTTTCATAACTAAACATAACCCAACAAAATTAGTGTTGCATCACATGAACCTCCCCTCCCTCTCTCCCTCCCCATCCCCATCCTATTTTGTTCACCTACAATCCCCTCCTTCCCTCCCTCCCTCCCTCCCTCCATCAACATTTTCTTTTTCAGAAACCTCTCATCTTGAGGTTGGACTTTATTGTCTTAACGATGCACGACACACCGACCCCTGAGTGGAGCCATGTCTTTGTGGGCAGCCGCTGTCAGATGACCTGCCAAGGATGTGGGGATACGCAACTGAGTGATGTCGATGTCAACGTAGGCTATCATATTCATATGAACAGCAAGGCTGAGGTGTACCTCCGGGTGATGGGCACCCGCATTAACGGGACTGTTGAGAGGGACACCACAGAGTTGGTTCGCGTTCTCGAATACGTTGAGGGGGTGACCGCACAGGTTGTGCGTGGAACGGAGCCGGTGTACATCCCTCTCGGCGATCCTGCGTTTAATGACAATGTTGTGTCTATCATTGGAGCAGTTGAATTGCTTCGTGCGGCGGATCTTGCGTGGGATAAGGAGGGGCGTGCACTGTACTTCATCCACAACGCTGAGCAGGCCAAGGCACAGCCAAGCAGGTGGGTCAGCAGAAAGGCGTCCAGCGTCTTGCGGCTCGTCCGTGAGGAGCTGGCGCTGCTCAGAGTAGGGCAGAGGAGGCACACCCGGTCCGTCTATGTGGACATCGACGCCAGGGTGGACCAATTCCATGAACTGCAGGCAGAGTACCAAAGAGGGGATACGTACCCAAGCTTTGGAGACTTCACGAATTGGATGGATGTGCGGGACTTCTTTGCGTTGGCAGGCAATATGGTCACCGACAGACACCTTGCAAGACAGTATTTGACCTACGCAGACCACGCATCGAGATATTGTGAACGTGTGTTGTCCTACATTGAGCTTCACAATGCGTCGGAAAGCTATCGGCCGAGCAACGGGAACATCCTCGCAAACTGTGGATTCAGCGAGGACCTGCAGATGGCGCGGTACCTCCGCAAGGCAAAGCAGGAGGAGCGTGAGGGGTACGACACCCCCTCTGAGGCTACTGCATCCCTCCCGGTCTCCGCCATGTCCACTCCGGCCTCCATCGCACCCCTCTCCCCTGAGTGCACCCGCTCACCAGGAGTGACCCTGACGAGAACCCCAAGCGCGATGCACAAACGCCGTGCCTTCCAGATGGCCCTGCCCCCATCCCCCAGCGGCTTAGTACGCGAGCCCACCTCGGAGTACGCAGGGCTGCTCAACGTGGTGCAGAACTGTTTCATGAACTGTCTCCTCCAGGCGTACTACACCTGCAGGCACTTCACCAGCACGGTGCTGTCCTACCCAACGGATTGGGTGGAGAACCCTGTCGAGTCGTCCCCTCAAGAGAAGGTGATTCAGCGTCTGCAGGCAGTGTTCGCATACCTCGAGAAGAGCAGTGCATCGTGCATCAACCCCGAGCACGTCCTTGAGGCGGTAGGGGCAAGCAACCCACACTTCATGAACGGAGGACAACACGACCCGCAAGAATTTGCAGACGCCTTCATTGACATGCTGTCGAGAGGGTTTGAGTCTCTTGAGGCCGGCCCTGGAACAGATGACTTAGTCAAACAACTCCAAGACCTCGTCTACGGCGAAACCGTTGAAGTCTCTGTCGACAGACAAGGCCAGCACACCAGCGCAGAAGGACGCGTGGAACGCACCCTCCACTTCGTCCCCCTCTACCTCCCAGCAGAAGGCGAGGCGCCACGTGGAGGCTTTGCGGGCACACCCTACGTTGTGTCTCATGCGACGCCAAAGCCAAGGCAGGCTGCTGCCACTGTTGCATCACCATGCGCACCGCCAGCTTGTGTCAAACCGATGAGCGCGTTGGCCCTGCTCGCAGCCAGCAATGAAAACTGCAAATACGTACAGGTAGTGGCAAACATTCTGCGTGAAGAGCACACCGAGGAGGAGGAGGAGGAGGAGGAGGAGGAGGAGGAGGAGACGCCACTGATCACGTCGCCCCTTCCGCATGGAGCAGGTGTGAGCATTCCGAGCGATATGGTGAGTTTGTACAGCGCATTGGACCAGCTTGCGATTGACTTCAAGGATGAGGCGGCATCGACGCAGGCAACGTTGAAGTCGTTCAGAAAGCTGCCGTCGTTGCTGATGTTCTTCCTCCCAAGCAGGACCATGGGAAATGAGGAGAGGCAGCTCTGCTTCGACCCGACCATCTATCTGGACCGCTACGTCGACCAGGAGGAGGCAAACGTCGCGAGGGACAGATGCCGTGCGCTCCTTGCGGAACAGCAGGCCCTCGAGAAGGAGGTCGAGCGCTGCCAGCGCGCAGCAGGGGAGATGGAGAAGGTGATGGATGCAGATGTGTTCACCGTGAGGGACTCCTCGCAGCTGCGGCAGGTGTACGATGCGCAGCTTGCCTGCGCAGACGCAGCGCGTGCACGCATCGCCGCCAACCGCTCTGAGGTGCAAAGAACGTACCACGAAATCACGCGGCGCACCCAAAACACATACCACCTCCATGCCGTGATTGTGCACAAAAAGATTGGCACCGACTGTGGGCACTACTTCTCCTACGCGCTGGACACAAGAGCCCCTGCAGACGGTGAGCGCAGTTGGATCAAATTCGACGACACGCGCGTCACAAACGTTAACGAAAGAGAGGTCTTCTCTGCAGAGACAAGGCGCAACGTCTACTGCATGTTCTATGAGTCCGCAGCGTCGTCGGCAAGTGGCAGGACACTGGATGTAAACGTATGTGGGTGTAGGTTGAGTTGGTGGAGGGGTTTTGTATTTGTTTGTACCGCCCAGCGTGTGATGTACCAAGGTACACTGTCATGAGAGGGCTTTTTTTGTATTTCAAGCCAACATTTTTTTTGTAAGTGACCAGGGTGAGGTTGGGCATCAGTTTGTTCTTGAAGTGCTCTCTGGGGGTTCGTCTGCTTTGCCTGCGTCACCCCAGACGTCGTCGCATGTTTGTCTAGCTTGCTCGTAGTTGTTGACGACAAGGCCGAAGGCCTTCCTGGATGTTATGATGCGTCCTTGGGTTTTCACGGCGACCTTCTTCGTGTCGTCGAGGGTGCTGATCTCGTGAGCGTTTTCCTGCCGGGAGATGTAGTTGTGGCCTGGCCGAGACGTGGCCATGACTTTCATGGGCTTGGAGGTGCGTCCGGTCAGTTTTTCGGACGTGAGGATGGATACGTGGACGACTACGCCGTTGAGTGGCATGATGTTGGGGTTAGCGAACAGTTGTTCGAGTTGGGTGAGGGTGATCTCCACTCCCGCTGCACTTCTTCGTCACGGCTTACGCCGCGTCCGGTCCCGCCAGTCGAGGAGGCGTGTGCAGGTGGGGGCATGGGTGTAGCACCCGGGGCAGGCATGGTTTGTGTTCTTATGATATGTTTTATTTGTGTTTGGTCCCTTTTTTTAGGTGTTCGTTTTTGTTTTGTTCTGGAAAATTTGTTGGAGTGAGACTATTATTTTGCTAGTAATCCCTGCAGTTCGGCACTCCTCGTTGCGAACCACTCCCTTGCTGCGTGCCTCCTGAAGAGCCGCATTCATGATTTCACTAGCATTTTGCGTGTACTCCACACCTGTAGCCAACAATGAGGCAGTCCGCCCATCGGTCCTTCACTGACCACAGGCTTGCACCAACCTAGGGTGCCTGACCTCCAACACCTCCAGTGCCGCCTCTAGCCCCTCAGCGGTCTTCTCCTTCGCCGCGAAGGAAGTGCTCCACTGGGGTATGTCCTTCGGGGGCACGGTTCTCCTTCTCCAAGTGCGTGTACGCACCTTCGTTGGCCGCGGACAGACGGCGGAAGTACTCGGGGAATTGCCCAAATTCCTTCACCATGCCCCCCAAGAGCCCTTCTTCTGCCTTCCGATTCATCCACTTCACCGTGCTCTGAGACACGGTCACGCCGCTCTCCCGGCGAAGAGAGGACTTGGCGTTCACTGCGGACGTCGCCCCCGCCAGAGTGGACGGTCTCTCGGCGGCAAGGAAGGCACTTATGCTGTGCTGCGTGGATGCCGTGGTGGAGGTGCAGGTGTTATATCGCGGAGAACCAATGCCTGCGATCCTGCCGATGAACGATGAGGCGTTTTTGCACTCTCACTTTCTCTTTTTTTTGACAGTCGCATCTACGCAACATATCTTTTTTTATCCCCAACCATATCCTGAAGCAACGAGTCTATCCAACCTCCCCCCTTCCCCCTCCACAGGTTCCCAACGCACTGGCCGACATCATTTCACAAGAGGACCGCCGCTGGGAGGGCAAGGTGCAGAAACGTGTCGTGAACACGACAGGAGGACGCTCACTGTTCCCTGAGCCTTCGGTGTGCATGCCCTAAGAAAGAGAAGGCAAAGAAGACCATACTCTCTGGTCTGTGAAGTTGTGGGGAAATGGAAGAAAAAAAAAAAAACGGCAAATCCCAATGTGGAAATCATCATCACATACAGGTGGTTTGTACTGCTTGTACGAGAGAAAAAAGGGGGTATGAGTTATGACGATTTTACGTCTTGCTCTGTTGAGCATACACAGCCTTGTGAACTCTCTTTTTTTTTTGACTCCAGACCCTACCTCGGTGGGTTATGGTCTTTCGAAGAGAGTTGTGAGGAGGAGAGAACACCTGAAGTAGAGTTGCAGGCTGTCTGTATTGGCAGCTGTGCTCAAAACAGGATGATCAAAGCAAAAAAAGCGGTTACTTAACAGCGTTTTGTATAGTGGAGTTCATCCTCGGGTGTCTACACTAATACAACCAAGTTTTCAAAAAAAAAAAAAAAAAAGCAACCCAAAACAAAAAAAACTAAGAAAAAAAAAAATCCCAGTGTAGAAGCCCCATCCCCATTAGAGTCACCCCCACTCCCAATGATGTGTGTTTCCCTTCCCCCCTTACCCCCCCATTTCTGCAGAACAATTCTTGTTGTTCCAACAAAAGGGGGGGTACTTTTTTTTAGTGCTGCTTCCGACGATGTACGGCGAAGCGTTTTGCGCTTTCAACTTACCGGACCGTGTTACCGGTACGGTATTATTTTTTCTTCTTTTTTGTAGATGGGTTTTCCCATTTTTCAAAACTCAAAAAATAATTTTTTTTGAGAGACCACATTACAGGGTTTATCTACCCCTTGACCGAAGAGATCTCCCATCGTAACGCTTTTTTTCTTAAAAAGCCGCTTTTCTTCCCTAATTTTTTCAAAAAGAAGAAGGGACGAAACTTGGAAAACGATGTTCAGTGCGATTCATGACTCTTTCTTCATCTTTTATAAGGGTGACTAAGCACGACTTAGATTTCATCTTTTTCCAACTTTTTCTTTTTCTTTAGATTCCATTCGGACATCCCCCCCTTCTGTTCGATGTTAGATTTTTTTTAAATGCTGAAAAATTTTCATCGTGTTGATTGCCGTGATAGCTTCACGGGAAGGACAAGATGGTGCTTCAGCAAAGTATACTGGTATATCACTCAAAAAGGGAGCACAGTTATTCCTAAAATAACATTGTTTTGTATAATAAGTTAAACCCCCTGTCTGCGACAAACGATTACCGCGTCATTAAGATGACACACCCTGAAGGGGGAGGTGTGCTGTCTGTCTATACCCTGTGTAGCAACAACGGTAAAGTGACTTCTGTGTATCGGCAACCAACGTCTGAGGCGCGCAAAAACGGTGTTAGTTCGCTTTGAGTAAAAACAAAATGAGCAGACACACCGTCTTGGTAGCATACAATGACGAGAGTGAACACCAAGTTCAAACATTAAAAAAACACAGGACAGTGGAGATTGCATAGGTGGCAAAACTACACTATTCCAACAATTTTTCAATAAAAAAAAAACACATCCACACTTCAAGCATATCAGGCAACATTGAGTACAGACCCTACTTTGATGTGCGATTGTCGACCACACCAACAAAACCTTTCTGTCCCACCCCCTCACTCCCCCACTCCCCCAATGCTATAAAAAAACGGTCGTTCTTTCTATTTTGGTGCTGCCTGTGTCCAGCAGGGGGTGTTTGCACATTCAATTTTACATTTTGTATTATGGCGACTAAGCAAAAGGCTTAGGCTCATCTTACCAGCTTTGTTTTTTTTTTCCTTATTTTTTTTAGATCATCATTTCCCACAAAAAAAAATGTGTTGCAGTACCACCTTCGCCTCAAGGCGTTTGTGTGTGTCAAGACAACAGTACTCTTTATTCATATGTATTACCCTCCCCCCCTTTTTTTTTGATTCAGGTACACTGATCACGAGCGGAAGAGAAATAGTTCCTCAGATACGGTCGCCAATCACCTCCAACAGAGGGTAATTGTGCAATCAACGAAAAAAACCTTTTTTTCTTTTACCTATCAGAGTTACTATTTTTTCTTGGTGACTTATTAGTAATCACGAGAGGATTAGGGATCATCTTACCAGATTTTTTTTTGTGCGTTTTTTTATTTTGAAACACGCTCACCTTTTTGTTGTACGGTCGAGACATACCCTGTGCACAAAAATGGTTTTATGACCTTTTTCAACATTCAAGCAAAATCCGTTTGTACCCTCTTTCCGATACTCCAGAGAGTAGCCACCATCCCTTTTCTTTCACGCATTGCCAATACTTTTGAAGCTCTGCTTTCTTTTTTTTTTTTGCTACTAATGAGGTGATCCAGCGCACACTTTTCCACACTTTTTCACACCGTGAAACCATGTGAAAATGTGTGAAACCAAGTGAAAATGTGTGAAAAAGCGTGAGACTGGATCACCTCAACTAATTTTTAAGGTACACTGTCACGAGAAGCCTCTGTGTTTCAAGTCAAAATTTTAGTGTTTTTTATTTTGTATCGAAACCTTCACTATTTTTTCTCTCTTCAAAATCTTAAATCTCTGTGAAGAATGGAAAACAAAACAAAACAAAACATGCCGTGATAGCCGACAATCAAACATTTTCTTCTCTTTCAACTCTGACAATAAAACAAAGAGAATCCTCCCCATACCCCCCATCCCTCCACACCCCCTATGCACCCTCCCGTTCAATCGAAAAACCTTCAAAAAAAAGATGTAACTTTTTTTCTCTCATAAATCACCCAAAAAAACCATCTTCTCTCAGGCAGGATCTTCTACACACACTACACACTTTGTTTTATTTGAATTTTTCAAAAATATAATCTAATTTTCTTTTGAATGTTCATACAATATATGCAATGAAGCGCTTCTTTGGGGTTCCACTATGCCGTTTTATACAATGTAGGGTGTTGCATGGTGGTGCTGTAGAGGATGTGTCTACGAGTAGTCCACTTACCTCTTCTGATACCACCTCCACCACCACCACCCTAACCACCACCCCTATCAACACTACAAGCAGCACCACTACGGATAACTCTGACGCTTCTCCTCCTGCCCATCTTACCCAGAGGGTCGCAGATTCTGTTCTTCGCACCTCCGGTACCACTCCCGTCGATGTTGGTAGTGTTGTCACCTCTCCTACCCGGAAGATCATAGATTCTGCTCTTCGTACCGATATTGACACCTCTCGTACAGCTGCTAAGAAGAGTACCCACACACCCACTCCCGACGAAGACTCCGCGCGCATGCTCCTTTCTCAATTCTCCCGACGTCGTCGTGGCGCGAAACCCTCTCGTGCATCAGAGGATCTTGCAGTAGTGACAGCGCACCTCAAAGCAAAGAGGGGGCAGATCGGGGTGGCGACAGTTTCCGCGGCATTGGAGGTTTTGGCAGTGCATGGGCTCGACAGAACGTGTCTGGGGCTTTGGGAGAAGGAGGTGCGGGCGAAAGGGATGACGCTGTCACCACAGGCGTATGGAAACCTTCTGCGGGTCTGTGGGGTGTCGGGGAACCTTAGCGGGGTGATGAAGGTGTGGGGTGAGATGAAAGCTTTTGGGGTGATGCCGACACTTTCTGGCGTACATTCTGTGGCACGCTGTCTTGTGAAAAGGGGGCATCGTGGGACGGCGTTCACAATGCTATCAAAAACCCTTTCGATAGGGAAGGTCGAAGAGGTGACCCTCGCTATCCTGTTCTCAAGCTGTCAAAGCCTTGAGCAGGCTGGAGGGGTCGTGCAAAGGGTAGGGGGGAGCATCGAGCCTAGGGTGTTAGAAGAATTCATTCGCATCGCAGCGCGATTGGGGAAGCCTTTATTAGTAGAATTATCGCTGCGAGCTGCACCCCCCGGTGCAATCAGCGAATCCTCACACTTCAGCCTTCTCCTCTTGGCTTATGTTCAGGCAGGGGATATGCTGTCCGCGCAAATGGTGGTGTCGCGGATGCGGATGCGTTGCATTTCATTGACTGCTATAGACATCACATTGTTTTTAAGAGGTACTGCACAGCACATTGAGAGGGAAGGGAAAGATGTGCGTGCTGTTTCCAGGGCTGAGGACCTTTTTCATGCGTTCTTTGCGGAGCCTAAAGGGGGAGGAGGAGGAGGTAGTGAACCCAAAGCAGCTGGCCCCGCTGACAGACAAACACGCATGCTCACGGCGATGATGAAAGTGTACATCGCCTCAAAAGACCGACTCTCAGCCCTCGCACTCTACCGTTGGATGCAACAACGTAATGTCGTCATGACAGAACCTCTAATGCAGCAGGTAAGCCTTGCGTTAACCTGTGGATTGTAAGCTGAAACCAAAATATGATGCGTTTTTTTCCAGAGGTCAAATTTTGTAACCTAAAGTGCAAAACAGACTGTAGGTCTGCTTGGTTTACTGTGAACTGCTGTGATCAGCAGAGAGAGAGAGGTGTTTTGTATTTTTTGCAGAGAAAAAAATGGCGGGTTTTGCGAGCAGAGATGAGGTAGAGTAGGGTAGGGGCAAAACCCTCGCAGATTCGAGGCAAAGTGTGGTGAAAAGCCTTTTTTGACAAATGCGATAGCTATATTTTTTGGAAAGGGGGTTTTTTCTCTCTCTTTTCTTCACGATTTGCCCCCTTCTCCTTCCACCAATACACGCAAAACTCTTGAAACCTCTTCTTTATTTTGCCTCCGTGTGCATACCAATGAAGTGCTCTCTCTCTCTCTCTCTTGGGGGTTCGATAACCCCACGGAGAACCAGATGTCTGCGTCTTGCTGATAAACGGTGAGGCATTTTGCACTTTCAACCCTCTCTGTTGTCTTCTGACGCTTATCGTAAGCACATGCCATCACCTTACAGAACGAAAAAAAGTAGCAGATGTGAATAAGGAGGGTATAATTGAGGGGAAAAAATGGAGGACAGCGACACATATGCAGTAGTCTTCGACAATGGGTCTGGGACACTGAAGGCAGGGTTCTCAGGTGAAGCTGCACCCAGGTCTGTGTTTCCCTCTATTGTTGGAAGGCCAGCAAGACCTACCTTGGAGTCGCCGAAATGCACCTATGTTGGTGACGATGCACAGCGCCGGCGTGGGGTGCTGCACATCAGCCATCCAATTGAGCATGGTATCATCACTAACTGGGGGGACATGGAAGAGGTCTGGCACCATACCTTTTATCGAGAACTCCGTGTTGCACCCCAAGACTATGCTGTACTTCTGACAGAAACACCCACGAACCTGAAGGAAAACCGAGGGAAGATGGCACAAAGCTTGTTCGAGACATTCGATGTTCCAGCGATGTACATAGGGGTGCAGGCAGTGCTGTCTCTGTACTCTACAGGGCGTGTGACAGGGATAGTCCTTGACTCAGGAGACGACGTGACACACATAGTGCCAATCCAGGATGGTTACCCTCTGCAGCATGTGACGCGTATGGACATAGCAGGTCGAGCCATGACGGACTGGATGTTTAAGCTATTGAATGAACGTGGTAGAGGCTCTGTGGCGTCCGCAGAGCGTGAAGTCGTGCGTGATATCAAGGAGAAGCTGGCGTTCGTTATGGTGGTATGTTATGTTGGCCAGCGGGGGAATGATAGCAGTTTTTTTTTCCGTTTGGTTACCGAAATAGTGTAAAATGCAAAAAAGCCCTGAAAAAATCAAAGTATTTTAACAACCTCTCCCCCCCTGTACCACCTGGGGTTCCATTGATTCTCTGAGGTGGAGAGACGTTTCTTTTTCTTTCTTCAAATTATTAAAAAAGGGGGAAATTTTTGCATCTCGGCACCCCATCAAGCCACATCGTATTCCATTTTCTCCTCAAAAAAAAACACACACCACAGGACATTGACGAAGATATAACACTCGCCTCCCCGTTGGAAAAGGACTACAAACTACCTGATGGACAAACCATATCAGTGGGATCAGAGAGGTACCGGTGTCCTGAGGCGCTGTTCAAAACACACTTGATTGGTCTTGAGGAGGCTGGGGTACATGAGGCCGTATACAACTCGATTACGAAGTGCGACGTCGCCGTGCGTAAAGAGCTGTACAGCAACGTAGTCCTGTCCGGAGGGAATACGATGTACACTGGGTTCGCACGGCGTCTGTCAAATGAAGTGATGAACCTTGCACCAAACAGCATGAAGGTTAACGTGGTAGCCCCTCCGCAGAGGGATTACTCTGCGTGGGTTGGGGGGTCGGTGCTGGCGTCGCTTGCCTCCTTTGCAACAATGTGGGTCTGCAAAGCTGAATACGATGAAACTGGCCCGAACGTTGTTCACCAAATGAGACGTGCCTGATCTCATCTCTCCAGAACCCCTCCACCAACCAACACAACACCAAGCCCAGGAGGGGTATTGTCACAACTGCTCAACATCTCAGCAGTTTTGAGCGAAACACACTATTTTTGATTTTCTGGGGTGTGTCCCAGAGTGGTACAGTAGCCGCTTCATTACTCTATGGGGGAAGAGATTCTGCGTGTCTACCTATGTGTGGATGGAGTAGAATTATCTAGCCAATGTGGTATGGGGTGCGACCCCCATTCCATACAAAAAATATTAACGTAACAGAGACGTGTTGCGTGACCCCCCTTTTGGCAATCCTCTGTGTTGAGGTAGCGGGGAGTGGTCTACCGCCCCCGTTCCTAACTACTCTCAGGATAGGCCAGTTTTCTTTTCTTTCTTGCACTTTTCAACTTCGTTCTGAGATGACCCGACCACAACCCTTATTTTGGTTTCAGCTATCTCTCACATTTTCGTCGATTTACTCAAATAACTCCCAATCTCCCAGAATACAACCAAACTACACAACACAACCCCTCACCTCCCACCCACTCCCTTCCCTCCTTTGTCTTTTTTTTTTTTTCTCAAAAAAAAACTAAAAATGCTGCAGCGGTTGAAGCTGAGAAGCGACCCCGAGAAGCAGCAGCGTCGTGCAAAGCACAATGTTGTTCTCGTCCCTGGAGAGGGACTGGGCATCAAATACGAATGGGCGAAGGGACGCCGCGGGCCGCACATTGCCGACATCGAGCCTAAGGGCGCTGCAGACCGGGCAGGCCTGCAGGTAGGAAGCGTCGTTTGGAGCATCAACGGGAAACGCACACCAGACCACCACGCCTTGGTAGAAATCATCAAGGAAATGCGTGTCAAGGGAGGCTGCTATGAGGTCGAAGTGCTAGGAGCACGCTCCCTCCCAGGCACCCCTGTTGTCCGCCCTGCAACCAAACCCCGTGCAAACACCCAACCCCCTACCGAGTCTCTCCTCCACAAAGCCTCCGACACTCTGTCAGGTTTGACACGCTTCCCAAAATCCCTGACCAAACCCCTTCTCAACGCCGATGAGGTGTCTGTTAAAAGCTCCGCAACCACACCTCTCCCAAAGCTCTACGAAGTAGTTTGCCCTTCCCAACCCGATGTCGAAGGGACCTACAAAATCACAAACGAGCGTTTCAACGACAGCGCAGTCTGGGCAGGAGAATCAGGCCGGCGGTTATACTGTACAAAAAGCGGGTTGTGGGCGTTGGTTGACTGCGCAGATGGTCCCGAACGGAACATCGCATTGGTAAGCAGCAGGAGACAGGGTAAAGGAAGGGCGCCGCACTCCATTCATTGGGCGGAATGGCAGTGTTGGGATGGGGCAGCTTGGATGGCAGCTCCGGTTCGCATTGAGGAGCTCCGTATTGACGATGTCGATGGCCGCCCCTACTGGAAAGGCGCTTTTGTTGAGTACTACGGACAAGAGGCTGCACTCAAAAAATGGGCAGAAGCAGCATCCGAGTGCAATCTCACCGTCGCCGAAGTAGATGCACGCTCTGAAACCACTTCCTCCAGAGACGGACGCTCGGTCTCAGGACTGACAGACGATGCCTCTGACGACGATCTCATGTCAATCCTCTCAATGACACGCAATGGAAGCACCTACGAACCACCATCTCTCACGATGGTTTCTGCATAAAAAAAAAGAGAAAAAAAAAAAAAAGGAAGGGAATAGAGAGAGGGAGTAGGAAATGTCGATGTAATGTAAAAATAATTAAAAAAACTTCATTTCACAGAAATTCCCGAAAACAATCTTTTTTGTTCTGTTTTGGTCTGGTTTTTTTCCTTCTTGCCCTCCCGGTAGGAGGGGATGGGATTTTTTGTTTTTTTGTTTCTCCCCCCCTGGTAACTAAGCATAGTGAGTCTTAGGTTCATCTTACCAGATTTTTTTTTTTTGCGATAAAAGTACTCGTTGAAAGGCTCTTTTTTGGCACGTATCGGATTGTTTTTTGTCACTCCTCAGGCATTTCTTAAAAGGATAGAGAAAAAATAAAAGAATATTTCTTTAACATTAACAGTGTTTGTACACAATCGAATTGAGTGTCGTTTTTTTTACCTTTTTGACATTCTAGGATGATTGTTAATACAACCAAAAAACCAAAAAAACGAAGAAGAAAAAAAAAGGGACAGTGTAGCTTGCACAGGTTGCAACTACACTATTCCAACAATTCTTCAAAAATACCTTCCCCACCTTCCTGCTCTTATTTTTTTTGTTGCGGATTTTGCACCGCTTTTTGTCGAATTTTTTTTTGCCCATTTAATAGTATCGTTCTCTTTTTTCTGAAACATAATTTTTATTGTTTTAATATTTGCCCTTACGTACACTCCCTTTCATTAGACACCTAGCTTAAGATGACTGATCTGGCTGAGAATTCATCTTACAAATCTTTTTTTTTTTTAAACTGTTATACCTCTCCTATTCACTAGAATAGAAAGTGTATGAAATATTTATTTTTTTTCAAAAATTCAGTGGCATGGTATGTTTTCTGTCCATATAACTCAATCAAAAACTATTTGTGTGTATTTCTTTTTTAATTGTTTACACACGGTGGCCTTACGAACCCTATTTGGGGTACCCCGCGTGCGGGGTACCCCGCGCGGACCCGCAGGGTACGTTCCGCGCGGGGTACCCCGCACTTGGGGTACCCCGCGGGGTACCCCCCTTACGAACCCAGGGTCCGTGCGGGGTACGTAGCGGGGTACCCCACCGCTTTAGGGTACCCCGCGGGGTACCCCGCTACGTACTTAGGGTACGTAACGGGGTACCCCGCTACGTACCCTAGGGTTCGTAGCGGGGTACCCCGCGGGGTACCCCGTCACACCCGGTGGCTATTGCCTCCCAGGGAAAGGGACTCTCGAATTTTTTTTTTTTGCCCAAAATAGGGCTAATTTCGACGATTTGAGGGCATTAAAAGCAAAATTTGGCACATTTGAGCATCTGTGGGGGTCTAAAAACGCGATTTTACGCCCACCCCATTTTTCGTAGACAAGTCGATTTTTGGACCACTTTTTCGCAAAAAAAATTTTCTTCAAAGGTCAATGTGAGGTTTTCTTTGGATTTTTGGGTCATCATTTTTTTACAGTTGGAGGGGCACTGCGTCATTCTTGTCCCACCAGTGATGGAGACTGTGACAGTACGCGTTGGCCGTGATCCCCTCCTTCAGCTTCTCCATGCACCACTCAAACATATGCGCAGCAACTCTGGCCCTGATGAACAGGGGAAGACACTGTTATTGCTCCCCCTTGTATATTCCCCCATGGTATATTCGCATAGCGGAAATGACACAATTCGCTAAGGCTGTAAAATAACCATGGCGTTACCTCCCCTGTCAACGCCCTGCACCTGGTCACCGGTGAAATTCTTATTTGAAATTCTTATCCTAATTTTTTTTTGTAGAATCTCTTCTTTCCCTTAGAGTTCCTTCATGAAGGAATGTTGATCTGAATCTCTCTTTACAGAATTTTATCTGTTTTTTAACAGACTTTTTTATTTGTTTTCCCTTTTTTGCGCTGTCTCTGTTGCTTTTATATTAAGTTCTAAATTTTTATTTATAGTTGTCACTGTAAAACCCTGAAAATCTTGGTACCGTAATCGTAATTTTTTTCGTTGTAACAGGGTTTCCGCCAGGATTTGGGGTTTCAGGAATTGGGGGGGACCATCAAAAAGACCCCCCAAAAAATTTTTTTCTCCCCGCAAAAGCGGTCGTCGCGCGCTTCGCGCGCGCCTCCCTGCAGGCCACAGAGTAGAGAGGCGAATGGTGCACCAGGTTTGATAGCAGCCATGTCAAGCTTCACAGCTGTGTTGTCTGGTAGAGGTGGTTCGTTGGAGGTCGGGGGTGGAAGTTAACAAGGTAAGGGGTCTTGTGAGAGTGGAGGGTGATGGTGTTTGCTTTTTCTATTGTATGGTGCTACAGTCATTACAGTGCTGCAGTGGGAACATGTAATAACTACCCGTCGCTTGCACCGAAGCCTCCTTAGAAAAAGGGGCAATGCACGGAAGTATCGATGGAAGTATATCAATATCACATAGCTAGCAACACAGCGCCGCAGGCGCACGGTACGCTACTTTTACCCTTTTTAAAAAAGATTTGCACCACCCCCTTTTTCTTCCACTTCTTCTGGCACAGCGAGCCAAATGCTCTGCACGGTGGGGTCGCATGACCACGGGGGGTCATCTACAACCTCCAAAACCCCATTTTTCTTGGGGGGGACCATGGTCCCCCCCAAACCCCTGTAAAAATCCGGATTTTTCTGGGGAAAATATTGGGGGGGTCCATGGTCCCCCCCGGTCCCCCTTGGCGGAAACCCTGTGTAAGGGGTTTTTTAGCGTTCCAACATTTTTGCGATTACAGTATACGTGGTTGCGTCGAAGTCACGGCGACCATTGGGCTTTTAAAATTTACTTAAAATGTTACGATATTTTATTCTATATTCTAAAGAGTCTCTAAAATCATAAGACCGCTAATAATGGGGTAGCACCGGATACCTCATTCTCTCTTGTACGAAGTTTCTCAATAGCTTTGTGTTCGCGAAGGTCAGACACAAGGTGGGAAAACCGGACCTGGAGATTTTCCGCATCTTTCTGTTGTTTTGTTGGTTCATCTTACCAAACGTTTTTAAAAAACGGGAGGTTTTTTTTGTTTTTGTGCTTTCATCCGGATGGCTGGCATTGTTCGTGGGTCAGTTGGTGCCTGCATCAACAACTGCTATGTGTTTTTTTTTTTTTTTGGAAATTTTTCTGAAGGGTTGTCAACCAACCGGTTGGTCAACAAATATGTTGATAGATTTGCCCTTGCTGCGTTGCGGGATCGATTCGCTTCAGATCCTTAGGAGTTGGCAGGTCCTGTCCTTTTCGCACCTTTTTTATTTAGGGTGTGTGTGTGTGCGTCAATCATATGCATTTGTGTCTGATTTTTCGCCTTTTAAAAACCATTACAGCGATGCTCCATCTTTTAGTGACCCTTTACCCTTTTTTTTTCATATGAAGTGCTCTCTGTGGGGTTCGACAAACCCCCGCGGGGGGAACCAGGTGCCCCTGCGTCTGCCGATGAAACGGCGAGGCGTTTTTTTTTTTGCACTTTCAACTTCTTTTTTTTTTTATCTTTTTTTTTTCTCTCTCTTCTGGCCCCTCTGGTACCCTAGGGCTGGCAGTAAGGATCATTCGGTATTAGAAGTCCCCCCCGGGAGAAGGGAGAGGTGGGGAGAGGGAGGGCCCTCTACTATTTGAAGGGCCCCTCGTTGAATGGTTCCTTAGTTCCAGGGTGTGCGGTACTCTCCGTTCGGATGATTTTTTTTTCTTTTTTTTCTTTTTTTTTGTTGCTGCTGTTGCTGCACCTAGTTATAGACCCCCCGACTCTCACACAAAATAAATTCGTCTTTCATGGGTTATCCAAACCCCCCCCTCTTTTGTTATTTCACAACAGCTGGCCCAATGAAGAACCGTATCTCATCTGTTTTGTGGAGAATATGGATGGGGTTATATTGTTCCGTTGGTGCAGCCCATTTTTTTTGTCTTTGGTAAAATAGACTTTCAGGAGTCGAACAAAAAGACAAAATAAAAAAAAAATTAGAAAACATGAGAGAGCTGTTATTTTTCTCTGAATAATAACAAAAGAAAGTCCTCTATCCGCGGCAAAAAAGGTATTTTGGAAGCATCGTTTTTTTTTTTTAATATAAGTCGAACCCATGCTGTGATAACAGCAAAAAAAATGAAAAGAAAGCAAAAAAAAATACAGTATTTCTTCTCAAATTAATATAAGTTTCCTCTCATCTTCGTTTTTTTTTTTCTCCCCTTTCTCTCTCTCTCCCCCACCCTTTCTCCCCATAACTATTCTGCCATTCTCTTATGATTTTTTTTTTTTCAAAAAAAAAAAAAAAAAAAAGATAAATTGCGATTCACCGTGATGACGGTATTGCCCCCTTTTAGGTGACTAAGCATGAGTGCTTCATTCATCTTAATTTTTTTTTTTTTGTTTGTTTATTTTGAAAAAAAAAATTGACTTGACAACCTAAATGATCTCGAATGACCTAGAAGGTTTATGAGATCATATTTCAAGTTATTTTTGTGTCTGTGTATTGAGCGATCCGATACGTGCCAGAAGCCAAGAGTACAGTGTTTTTTTTTTGAAAGGGGGGAAAAAAAGAAAGCCAACACCTCCCCCGGGGGGTTAAAAAAAACCCCCCGAATTCCAAAAAAAAAAAGTGCGATTTTTCGTTACTGTGTAGCGTCAGGCCTGCCCCCTTTTTAAGACGACTAAGCGCGGAGAGGCTTAGGTTCATCTTATAAATTTTCCTTTTAAGGAGCCTGAAGAAAAATCGTATCTACTATCCTGTGATAGTAGGCTAAAACCAAACATTTTTTTCATATTTTGTCATACCCGGGTTATTGTTGTCCCACTGACAAAAAAACGGGAATTCTGACACGAAAAAAAATAAAATAAAACCCAGGCTTCGGCCAACCAAACTGAGGGATTCTCACTCCATGTGAGGTCTTTGAGTGATTGTCGATGGAGACATAAAGTTGTTTTTGTACATGTACCCTGAACGAAACTAAAATAGCGTTTTTTTTTTCTTCTGCTTTTTCTGTTTTTTTCCCCACATTTTAAAATAGTAAGTTCCTTCTTACAAAAACCCCCCTTTTTTTTGTTGTTGTTTTTGGAGCAACGGAAACGGTGTGCATTGGGAGGGATCTTCCCTTAGGTATGTTTTGGTGGCTATATGTGCACTACGGCAGAGGCACATTGTTCATTATTTTCAAGATTTTTTCCTTTTTTGTGCTAAAGACCCTCATATATGAGACTATCGGGTGTACGAACTTTTCCCTTTTTTCTTTGTAACGTTAATCACAGTGAGGCTTAGGTTCATCTTCTCATTTTTTTTTCTTTTCTCTTTGGGTTGGGTATCAGGTTTTTCATGAAAGGAAGGGAAGGGGTCGGGGAGGGATGAAGGTCGATTTCCCGCGCATTACATCACCCCCTCTCGAACAATGCGCAAACACGAGAAACAACGTGAACAAAATATTTCTGTTACATACCTTTGTTGAATACGTGCTAATGTCAAGAATGCCAATTTTTTTTTCCCCTTCCTCATTTCCTCGTTATCCTAACGACTGGGATCAAGGTGCATGAGAGGCGAAGGGCTCATCTTCTAAAATTTTCTTTTTTTTTAGATTCCCGCATTCTCGATATTATGTCAAGAAACAACACATTTATGTACACAGTTAATGTTTTTTCGTCAACCTTGTTTGCATCTATCCCCCGCACTGTCTGACAGTCTGTTCTCACTTATCCTCAAAAGGACAGACAGAGGGCAACGTCTGCTGGTACGGAAGGGTGGTGGCGCGCGGGTCCTCACTCTCTCTCTCTCTCTCTCTCTCTCTCCCCCCCCCCTCATTCCCTGTTGATATTTCTTTCTCGTTGTTAACCTCCATCTGCAACTCATACACAAACTCTGAATTTATAATGTTTTAAGAAAATGTGGAAAAGCTCTTGGAGGAAGGTGGACAGCTTGCAGGCTTTACATAAAGGTGGGTGCTACTATTTCGACAAAAAAATATCAAGGAAAGAAGACATCGATGCACACAACAAAAAAAGATTTGCACCAGAAATATAAAAGGGGTCTCAAAGTGCATTTGATAACCCTAGGTTTTCAGGTGAGGCATGTTTTTTTATTGAGTTCACTCAAATGTGTGTTTCGGTATTTTTCTCTCTCTCTTATTCCTTTCTGTTGATCCCTATCAATTTATGAGGCATGGTTGAAATACTTTTCTGGGTTCAATGCCGCAGAGTCTGTATCCTGTCCGGTGTCCAGGTGAGGGGTTTGTGCTTTTTTGTCTTTTTGATTCTTCCTTTTTCTGTCTTTAAAAAAAGCAAGATTTTGGTGACTCAAAAAAAGGCTGCAACTCATCCGAAAGTGCTTCACAGCGCCTTTTTTTAAAGGATTGACTGCGGCCATGTTGTCGTAGCCATATATAAGTTTGTTCCCTCTCTCTTTTTTTCTCTTTTCTTTTTTTGCGACGATCGCAAGAGTTTCCCTTTTCAAGGACAAAAAAAAAAGTGTTTCAGGTTCATGCCTAGGGACGCTTTTTTGCTCCTCTTTTTTTTAAAAATCTTGAGCATGTCATGTTGGTCTCTTTCTTGGCTTTTCTCCGTTTAGACTCTCATACATTCGTTCCGCATCACCAAACCAAACAGTTTCCCTTTCCCCATATTCTGAGGTGGCTTGTGGCTTGTACAAGTTGCTTTTGTCCTCTTTTTCTATTAACGCCCCATTAGAAAAACCCCCTTTTTTTCGTTTTTGTTTTTGCATTTTTCAACTCCACTTTCACTTTTTGAAAAAATTGAAAAAAGAAAAGCCCAACCCAAACGATTATTGAAGTTTTTTAAAACCAAACAACCATAAAACTCTCCAGGTCTTTTTCCTGGATTTTTTTGTTTTGTTTGCCCAGAACCTTTCTGGGAACAAGGATCATCAAAAAATGATGCAAAAATAAAAGCCATATTCACCCTTTTTGGGTGATATTTGAGTACGTCTATCAACAACACCAACAACAAAAACAACAACCCTGTAAGTGTAAAAAAAAAGTCTTTTGTTTTTTTTTTATTTCAAGTTTGTATTTGTCATCTGTTCCACTTTACCCCCTTTCCTTCATCCTCAAAAAACCCCCCCTCCCTGCTTTGAACACCTCACCCCTATCTGATCTAACCTGATATCATTATTGTACATATCCTGCCACAAGCAGGTGAACCCCATATCAGGTGAATGGGCTAAGTATGAGAGGCTTAGGTTCATCTTACCGAATTTTTATTTATTTTTTATTTTGTTTTACGACAGAGCGTCAAATGGCCTGCATTAACGATGTTTGTTCTCATCGATGGCCGAGGAAGAAAGAAAGTCTTTAAAAAAAAGAGCTCGTCAGCGGTGACGTAAAAATGTTTAGCGGAGCACACTCTAGGGTGGCTACACTAATACAACCAAGGTTTCAAAAAAAAAAGCGACAACATTTTGTTTTTTTTCGTGTCTAATAAACAGCAACGTAGAAGTTATTGAATATGGGCAGCAGATCAGCCCCCGTTGTGGTGTGCTAAGAACCTGCTACATTTTTCAATTTTCAAACCCCAGTTTTTCAAAGAAATTTTTTTTCCCCCCCCTTTTTTTGAGATGTGCGCAAGAGAGACACATTCATAACAATGTTTTTGTCTCCGTAGTTGTAGAACCGCTATTGGGGAAAAAGAGGACAAAAGAAAAATGAGGGTATTTTGAGTACTAGAAGAAAATGAGCAAAATCTGTGGTAAAAAAAAAATCACTATTTTTTCTCTCAATTCTTTTTTGTTCTCTTTCTCTGTTTCTTTATTCTTCTTTTTTCTTTTCCCCCTTTTTCATCTTTTTGCATCTCAGTACCTTTGGCAAGGGTCAGACAATACTGTTTTTTTGCGAAGAATGGATAGGAGGATACTTCTTATCCTCTTAAGGTAAACCAGGCAAGGGGCTTCGGTTCCTCCTTCAGGTTATATTTCCCCCTCTTTTTTAACACATTTTTTTCGCGATAACGAATTGTGATCAAGGTGACTAAACTCGAGAGGCTTAGGGTCATCGTATCAACTTTTTCTCCCTTTTTCCTTCCCTATTTTTCAACTTTGGTCTTTTTAGTTTTTTGTTTTTTTGGGGGGTGAAATCCCTTTATTCTAGAAATATTTGGGGGGATCCTTTATTTTTAGTGATCATCTTCCCTTACTCTTTTCTCACGAAGTGTAGTTATTAAAACCGGCACATCTACTGAAATACTAACATGAAAAGATATAAGGGAAAACCAACATAACTTAGAGAAAAAAAAGTGGTGATCACACGCTATGTGACTCTGCACACATACATTCAGTTTTTTTTTCAAAAAAAAAAGTTTTCAAAAAAAAGACTCGAATATTTATCTCATTTAAAAGAAACGGTGGGGGGGGTTTTATATTGTGATACTAACAACACAACCTGCGCCCTACCTCCACCCCGTTTTTTTTTTTTTGTTTTGTTTCCTTTTTTTTAAATACTGTACCCACCCCCCTGGTCACAGCAAAGCAAAAATAACAAAAAAAATGTAAAGGCTTCGGCCAACTTTGAGTACAGAACTTTGTTCCGTTTTTGGAGCGAAGTGACTGTCGACAACAACAAAAAAGGCGTTTTTGTATAGTGGAGTTCATCCTCGGGTGTCTTACTACACTAATACAATCAAGTTTTCAAAAGAAAAAAAAAACATTGAGGCATTGAGTACAGATCCTGCACTAGCAGGTGATTGTCGACACAACAAAAAGCTTCATTGAATACCCATTCAAAACTCTCAGTCACATTATCTTTGAGTAAGCCTTCGTTTCTTTTAACATCTTCTGGTGTCTGTCGTAAGAGTTGTACTTGCATCCGTTGAGGTGAGAAAAAAAAAAAAACTACTCCACATTATTTTTTTCTTGAAGAAAAGAAAAATGTTGGTCCCTTACCCCCTCTGTGGAATCTATACCATTTTTTTTTTGTACATGTAAGGTATCTGATTTTGCTTCCCCCCCCTCTCCCCGTGCTGATACTTTCCCCTCTGTCTTTTTTTATTGAGGGTTTTTTCTTGTCCTCTCTTTTTGAAAAATATTGTTTTCTTGTTATTTCGTTTTTTTCAAGTTGAGGGAGGGGGTGTGGAAGTGGAAAAGGATCATTTTGGGGTGGCCGATGTGGACATTTTTTTTTCTTCTTTAGATTCACGCTCATCGAAAAGATAATTTATTTATTTTTGTAATAAAACCATTACTTTGAGGGTGCACTGTCATGAGAGGGCTTTGTATTTCAAGTCAATTTTTTTTTCTGTGAGCGTGATCAGTAGATGAGACTCAAGGCTTATCTTCAATAGAGGAAAAGAAACTCCCCTCCACCCCGGTCGTGCGTCGCTTCCCTATTTGAACCCCATTTTCACCCTTTTCCCCTTTTTTTCTCTGTTTTGTTCTATTTTTTTGGATAGCGAAAAAATTCATTGAAAACAAACTACAGCAACTCTCCCCCCAAAAAATTTTTTTTGTTCTGTCACCTCATGAAAGGAGGAAATACAAACAAAGCATTTTGGAACACACTTTGCGGTTTTGGGGAGCCACTCCTCACCAACCAGGTTGAGGTGTGTGCGTTTCACCACAACCTCTCCCATGGGTTTTATCGTGTGATGAGTGTTACATTTCTAGTTCCTCCGCGCTTAGGTTTATCTTTACAAACTCCTTTTTCTTCTTTTTTCTCAACACATCATCTTCAAACAGAAACCCACAACCGTACACACAGCGTTTCTCTCCCTCTCTCTTCCCCTCCCCATCCCCATCCCCCTCTCCCCTACTACCATTTTGTTTTATTTTAATGTCTGAAACCCGTCTTTCTCGCGAAGTAAAGGAATGTGTAAAGCACAAGGGAATATTCGACAATGGCGGCATCAAGCTCGAGCCTGCCCCGGGTGACAACAGACAGTGGACAGCGCATATCAAAGGGCCCAGCGACACGCCGTTTGAAGGTGGCATCTTTGTAGTGAAGATCCGCATCCCCCATGAATACCCGATGGTGCCTGTGGTGGCGCGCTTTGAGACAAAGATATTCCACCCGAACGTGGCCTTCAAGACAGGAGAGATCTGTCTCGATATCCTGAAGAACGCGTGGTCACCAGCATGGACGATCGCAGCAGTGTGCCAAGCCATCCGTCTCCTTCTCACAGACCACGCGGCAGACTCGCCCTTGAATTGCGATGCAGGGAATATGCTCCGTGCAGGTATCTTTTTATAAATTTGGTTAGATGAGTTCCACTTCGTTTTAGATCTCAAATTGTTGGTAGAAAATAAGAAATATAAACCATCCACCACCTTTTTAGACCCCAACCGGACCGTACACCACGCTTATTTAACCTATGTCTGCAATGATCACCGCTCATCTGATCGATAACTGGAAGCGGGAGTAGGGCTCAGATGTAAACCACGAAATGGATGTACAGACATGGTTGAGGGGGCCCAAAACTTTGGTGATCCCCTTTGGACGAAGTTAAGGCACCTGAAAGAGTGGGCCCACAGGCCACCACTCAGGACTATCCTAGTGGGTGCACACTTCAAATTTTTGACTAGGGTGGGTTGTGGTCTCTTCTCAAGTCCTGAAGACCTCCTACGTACTCCTTCAACTCGCAATATATGACTGACCAGGCTGTGTCCTTTGCCAAGGACTAGCTTTCTAGCTTTACCGCACTGTTGTCCACACCTTCTTGAAGGGGTTTGCTAAGTTTCTTTGTATAGTAGGTTCGTTGTTCGGCATCCCTCGGTGCTCAGAGTCGTCGGAGGGCTTTTTGTATTTCAGGTCAACTTTTTTTTCCACTTCAATAACAACAATCGCAATGTACATACCTCTTTGAGTCGATACTTCAGGGTAATTTATTATAATCCCTCCCCCCCACGACAACAGGAGACCACCGGGGATACAACAGTGTGGCAAAGATGTACACTATCGACCACGCACAGTCGCTGCCGTCGTTTTAGGAAATACTCTTTTCGGCCGTGCACACAACCTTCCACACAACCTTCACCCCTTGAGATGGCCTAGTGGTTCAGGGTGCTCTTCACGCTCTCCAGAGGTACCTTTGAATGGATGAGTACTCCCGCAAGAGGAAAACCATGCACCACTTCAACCGTACTACAACCCGCGATGGGGAATGTGGAAGGAACACTCTGATACAATAACCACTCTAGAGAAGGAGGATGGGAGCGTTGTGTCGGTGCAGTCTCGGGGAAGGGGTAAGGGGAAAAGGAGGGGAGGGAAAAACAAGTAATTGCTATCGGAAAAAAAACGGGGTGTGATGTGGAACTCCATCCTGTAGAAATAATCTACAACACGCCCAGCATTCTGCTCTTCTGCAGGTATGCTAACGTTCTTCGTACGCTGCCAGACCCACTGGGACGCCAGCATCTGAAACGTTCATCTGAAGCGTTGTTGGACGTCGGCTCGGCAGGCTCGGCGTGTTCCAGCTCGTTTTTGTCCACAGGCTCCACACATTGTCGTCGTCGTTGGAGCAGTGTGGAAGGAACACAGAATGCACAGACTACGACACATCGATCACACCAGGCGCATCAGCACCTCCAGCAAATCGCCAGGATGCTACGGTGGTTTCGAAAAGCGCGCGGAGTTTTTCACAGCACACCCCGCTTTTTTATTAGCAATTACTTGTCCTTGTTGTTATTGTTGTTTTCAACCACCTTCCTTCAACCCTTGTAGGATCAGTTGTTATTTTTTCGCGAAAACATGAAATGACACATTTCAAGAGAACAAATTAAAAAGGGTCCTTACAGTCCAAACTATAAATTATAGCATTTTAATTTATAGAATCCTAATTTGTAGTATTATAATTTATAGAATAAATAATTTATTTTAGGAATTTTTTGAGAGGGGAAAATAATTAATTAATTTTTTTTTCAATTTTCCGGCGGAGCCGGAAAAAAATTTTGATGGTATGGTATGGTATGGTAAGGTATTTTGTATTTTTTCTGTAGGATGTGGTGTGTAAACCCGCAAACCCGCAAGGCTGCGCCTGCTGCTGCTGCTGCTGCTCATCATCATCCACCAGCGCTCTGTTCAGAAAGGCCTGGATGGCATCCTCATCCCCGGCGAGAACCTGCTCGCTCTTCAACATCTCTCTTAGCATGTTGGAGAGAGAAGAAGGGGTCTGGGTGGCTTTGTTCCGCGTTCTCAATGAACAGAGTGGGGACATTTTATGAGTGAAAGTGAAAGTGAAGGTGAAAGTGGGTAAACAGGGGGCAACGGTAGGGGAACGGTAGGGGCTAGGTCACCCATCTATAATTTATAGAATCGCAATTTATAGATTTGTAATTTATAGATTAATTATTTAATTTTTGGCCATTTTTGGCCATTCTATAAATTAGAAATCTATAAAATAGAGGTTGGACTGTATTTGCGTTTTTGGGCTCTGCCCGTGCAGTGGTGGGGTCAATCTCGAAAATTGGACATTTTTTTGACCACTTAAATTTTGAGAAATATGAGCCCGGTTGCTTATACGTGGGGCCCATTTTCGGCTAAAATTTTCCTCAAAATCTGGTTTTGTAAAATTGACCCTTTACTCCCCCCCCACATCGATTTCAATACTATACCTTACTTCACCTACGGTTGCCCTTACAGGGGGGGGTGAAGGAAGGTAAGTTGAAAACGTAAGGGGCACTCCTAACTAGCCTATCCTGTCTGACTATATATTATTTTGTGGGTGCGGAGGGGGGATGGGGGGTGGGGGGAGGAGGGTGGGAAGGAACGCAATGCGATAAGGTTCGTCCTATTTCATGGCAGAATGGGTACACCACCCCGTAACCTCTCTCTCTCTCTCTCTCTCTCTCTCTCTCTCCCTTTCTCATCGCATTTTTTTTTTCTCTTCTTTGTGAAAACTCTGCTTTGGGTCGACAAAAAATCAACACACCCCCCGCAGACAGCTACCCCCACACTGGGGGTGGGGTTTTTCTCTTTCTCTCTCTCTTTCTTTTTTTTCTTTCCAACCACCGCATGAATATGTCCGTCCCCCCTCATGTTCCCTCTTTTGGGATGTCTCCTGTTAAGAATTTAAGCTTCCTGGCGCGGGGTGGGGGGCCGAACACGGCACGGTCGGAGCGGGACGAGGTGGCGCCACCGACACATCATGCGAGGGGCAAGGATGAGAAGTGGCTTGCGATTGAGACGAAGAAACATGCCCTTGCGGCCTCCGCAGCGAGCAACGACTATCTGTTTTCGTTGGCGAACGACCCCTCCGTGGCACGGCATTTGATTGAAAAAAATGTGCGGAAGGGGGTGCCGTCGTTGCTGGACAGGGCGGAGGAGGCGAGCCAGCTCACAAACGAAGCAAAAATAGTGTACGAAGACGTGAACGACACTGTCGCAAGCCTCGACGACGTCTGCGACACCCCTGTCTTCAAGTCCGTCTACAGCAAGCTCTTCTGCGCCACAGAATTCGCCAAGGAGCTCCTCGTCGAGCTCGGCCCCGCCCCCCAATCGCCCCACGACAAACGCCTCTCGCTCACCCCAGGCCACTCCCGGAATGGCAGTGCACCCCCGAGCGAGTCGTCGACACCTCATCGATAAGAAGGGAGAGGGAAAAAATGGGGGGTTAGGGTTGCCCGTTTGTCTAACCTAAAATGGGGGGGATGGGAGGGAGTGTCTGTAATAAAAATCCGTGTTTTTTTTTTGGATGTGATGTGAGTGTGAGAGTGTGATAATAAAAAAGACTCCCATTGTTTTCCCTGTAAACTACGAAATAGATGTAGGACTGTGGTTGGGGGACATACCAAAGGAAGCGGGTTATATTTCAAAGCAAATTTTTTCTTTTTTTTTTGCCCAGACTTCCCTATTTTATGACTCAATTATGAGAGAGGGTCCCCCCCCTTTTTCTGTATTGTGACAACTGCCCATCATAATACATCATACACATCACAATACAGCTTGTATTGTGCATATTATATACTATGATAGACAGTTATCATACGGCCCCCACTACCTCCCACTTATCCCCCACCTCATTTTCGCCTCTTCAGAACCCTCCCCTACCTACACCACCATCTTATTTTCTCTGATGCGTGGTTGAGCTTATAATACCCCCCCAATGCGATTTTGTGCTTTGCTTCTTCTGGTGTCATGTGTGGTTTCTGTTGTGCCTGTGGAGCTGAGAGAATGCGATTTGAAGAGAACGCGGTTCTGTGATATTGAGGAGGCTTGTGTACCGTTGGATGCGTCTCAGATAGAGAAACGGTGTAACGCGACCTGTTCTGCTCCTACTAGCATGTTGTACCCCTGCCGGGGCGAATGCGTTGCATATGCCGACTGCGTCACCACCCCCACCCTCCTCACTTCCAATGGGCAGCGCCTCCGCTATGGTAGCCAAGCATGGACCTCCATCTCCTTCGGGCAGCCAGAAGAAGGTCTCACCGAAGATACCTCCTTTCTCACGGTGGTCGGATACCAGAAGGAACGGTTCGCGTTCTCTCGAAGCAGTATGGTCATTCAATTAGAAGGGACTGCCGTGTCCACCGCAGACAACGCAATGTATTTGCGCTATTTTGCCGAGTATTTTGCTGTCATTGGACGCGCCTCGTTTATCTCCTTATCGCTAGGTGAAATGGAAATAGAAGGGAGACCAATACCTTCTGTAACTACATTCGATGCAGCGGCAGGTGTCGTATGTGGTGACGACGTGCACAGCCACTATACAGTAGGGGCCTGTCTCTCGTTTATCAATGCTGATACCACGAAATGCAATGAAAGCCTTCCGGCCTCTTACATACTAACTAGCAATGCGCATAAATCGTCGAACCTCGCTCGCCTCGTTTGCAGAAAGTCTTGCAACAGCTGCCCACCTCTCATAGACGAAGACGCCTGCGGAGGGGGGTTCGTTGTCAACACCTGTTTGCATATGCTCAAAACTACCTCCCATTTGGAAGGCTACTGCAGCGATACAACACAAAAACTGGAGTACATGAAGGATTCGGTGTGCTGGGAGGCACTACGGTGTCGTGCGATTGATGACTACCTGCTGGAACACTGCGCAGCGCACAAATGCGAAACCCTTATCAAACAGCCCCGCTTTGCGGGATACACCTGCGACCCTTCAGACACATCCCTTTTTAACGCAACGCAGTCCACCACCCACTCCGCCTTTTGCGTCCAACGAATTACCGGAGACCCAATCCCCGGCACCACAGTTCCCATAGCCGACCTCCCCCTCCTCCACTGCACCGCACCACAAGAGCCAAACACCCATCTCAAAGCATGCCAAGAATCGATACACCCCCCCGGAACATGCTCTTTAACGGCAGATTCCGCAAAAATCGAGGCCCTAGAGGTGCGTGGTGTTATGGTCACAATAGAGCCCAGACTACATGATACTGTGGTACGTGAGGTGCAGGGGAAAGTGCCTTCTGCAGACGTTACCTTGGAGGATGGTGTGTTGCGTTGCTATCCTCACATCGATGTGGGTGGTGCTGCCACCGCAACACGCCAGGCACTTCTCTTCAGCGAGGCTGTGACGTTAGAAAGGGAGGTAGGCGCGACGTTACAGCATCTTGGTGTCGATGTGACCGCCGTTGTGTCAACACAACGCACCGTTTACGTCTTGGCATCTGTCGGGCGGCCGCAGAGGAGACTCTTAGAGGCTCGCTTCGAAGGGCAGCTAGTGGTGACCTTCACTGGTGAGCATATGCACCATGTGGATGGAGAGGAGGAGGACAGAACAGTGTCCAGCACCCGGGTCACGCTGCAACACCTCGGGCTGAGGGCAGAGGATGCGATGATGACGTCGTGGGGTATCTATGAAGGGAACCTGGCGGGGCGCTGTCCGGTGCCGGATGAGGCGGTGTGGGATCCGTACCGTGTGGGGTTGTTGAGGGAGTGTGTCAAAGGTGTGTACATATGCTTTTTGTGATCAAGAGTGACCAAGCGTACTCTTTTCCATTCATTTCTTTTGTTAGCAAATCCGAATCAACAGCAAGTCGTCTCACTCATTTTTTTTCAAAACCTCGCCTTAAAGTTTGCCTCCCGAAGCGCATCAGAAACTAGAATATCAGTTGATCGGTTCCACTCCAACCCTTTAGCCACGAAAGGGACGCAACGCGACGTTAACCGCAGGACTAAGTTGTCCCCATTGCGTTGTGCACTGACGCAATGGAGACACACCCTTTCCTTTTTTTCTCTCACCATTTTCCGCCTTTTCTTCCTCGAGTTTTCCATTGGAAAGGCAAGCCCTGTTCACGATATTGCGTACTTACTGCTTCAAGTCACCTCTATGGCAGAGCTGTCGAGGTGATGCGCGGAAACCCCCATGAGGTCGGCGATGTTTGTAACAATACCAACACCTTCGGTGTGGGTAGTGTCTTCGGGGGCTTGCCCAGGGCAGTGGTGCATATCCATTGAAATCCCGCTTTATCTTCGTCTTGGAGTGTGAAAAGCTCATCGTGGACTAATTGCCACAAGGAACTCCGATCCTCTTCTTGATGCCAGAGTTCATCTCTGACACTTGCGTGGCAATGCCACGTGCAATGACGTTCTTGATGTGGATGGTGATTCCGCCGAGGAGGTGCAGGAACCTCTGTGCCTCCCGGACCGCCATTCCTGTGTGCAGAACAGCGCGAAGAACCGCCTGTTCTGCTGCGGATGTTCCCATGAGGGCAAGCACGCTAACCTGATTTTGTTTTATCGTTAGTGATGTTGATATTTAATTTTACACACCTGCTGGGACACTGCCGTGGATTGACTCTTTGCGATGCGATGGCGGTCACCCGAAAAGTGCACTTGTAAGTCATTTTTCTGGGTGGTAGGTGACCAGCAGCGCTTACAGTAGTCACAATAACGGATTGTGAGCTGGAGAACAGCTTAGAGAGCTTCTGTTCGCCTCGTTCGCGCAGACCTTGTTGCTTGCAAACATGAGGTACGCTTGTTGCATCGATACACTTTCCTGCTCTACCCGAAAGAACAGGCACGGGACCAGGCGGGGCAAGGAAGGGAAGTTGATACGTTGAGTGGGTGCAGCGTCACGGCGAACAATCCGTTCTCGAGGATTCTCAACAGGAGACCAAGCAGGGTTGTTGTCTGGAGGAGAAGACGAGGAAGAAGAAGAAGGCGCCAGATGGTCTGCGGGGAGGTGCAGACCTTGTTGGCCGCAAACGTGACTTTCGCGAGGTGTAGGAGCGGGAATCCACCAGCCGGGATGAGAAGATGAGGAAGAAGAAGGCGCCAGTTGGTCTGCCCGTGCTTTGCCTGCTGATTTGCCTTCCCTGATCAAATCTAATATCGATGGGCGATTTCCATCTTCTCCTTCATCTTCTCCCCCTGTTTCCGTAGCCAGTCGACCAGTAATATTTTACTTCTAAAACCCTGAATTTTTTGAGAGTCCGCAAAAACCCGCAAACGAGGGGAACGCCACCCTCAGTCTACGAACAAAACACCCTCAATATACATCCCCTTTTCTCTCTCTTACAGGCACCAATGCGATGAATGCCTGCAGAATAGGGGACATGACACGCAAGCACGGATCCCTACGCAGAGTGCTGAAGGACCTCCATGACTACGCACTTCCTGTACATGGCCCTGCCTCTATTGAAGGCAAGATCCTCGTCATTGCACGCGGCGACAATGTGTCTTGCGCACAGATTCGATCCTTCGACGTCGACGCATGGAAGCGCACTGCAGACACCACACCGGAAAGCAACCTCACAGCAAGCTTCTCAGGGGCTCCTGTCAACGGTGTTGTATCTCTGGTGGACAGCCCCTACGGTGATGCTGTGACGGAGGTCCGCCTCACCGCAGAAAATTCTGTACCTAATGTGTCGTTTGTCGTATCATCTCGAAGTGTTGCTGGATATGCAGAGCATTGCAAGGATTTCAACCCATCAGATGTGTTTCGCGGGGAAAGCGAATTTGATTCGGAAACCCCGTGTTTTGACGTCTTCGCGAACAATAGATTTGATGGCTGTCCAGCGGGGGATTTAAACATTGCTTTGTTCTCTAGTATTGCCGTTCCTAGGCTCGTTGAAGGGGCCTACCCCTTTCGTATGGTGAATCCATACCTACGGGTGTCACATCTTTACGCGAATATGACTGAAATGCAGACCCTTGTGGTGTTGTCACATGGTCTACCCATTGCTTGTGCACCATTAGGCTATTCTCCTAAGATCCTGAAGACGGTTCCCGATGTTAGGCTAGAAGGGGAAGGAGAGGAGCAAGGTGGTGGGGTTGTGAACGGGGGGGATGAGGGGGAGGAGGAGAAGGAAGAGGAGGAAGAGGAGGGCAGTTGGCCGGTGATAGTAGTGTGTCTAGGGATAGGGTCGCTGGTGCTCGGTGGGCTTTCGTTGACTCTTCAGTGTAAACGGTGACCAAAAAAATATCTGTCTTTTTTTGTGAGGGATTTTGTGTTTTAAGTCAATTTTTTTTTTTGAATTGATGCAGTATAGCTGTGTTATGCAGTATAGCTGCGGCTTGTAAGTGGTGTTAAGACCATTTCTTGTCGATAATCTAAACACAAACTTTTGAAGAACGAATGAATGGGAAAAAAAAAAGTTTCTCTTTTGAAAAACCATCGAACTGACCCCCCCTTTATTTTATTCAAAAATAAATGCGAAGTGTGTGTTTTTTTATGAAGCGATGAAAGTCCCATAGCCACATTTTTCATCTTTCAATTCCTTGCTCCACACTTAGGGAAAGGTGTACAGGGCTGTACCTTTGCAGTCCTCATCGTATCCCCCTGCTCTTTCCAGGGGGGGAAACAAAACAAGCCTTTTTATCAGTCCACGAAAATCGTGGCCGCTATCCTGTGATGGTAGTCTAAAAGTCAAAAATTTAGAGTTCACAATGCGAACAGAAATATGTTTTTTTTTTTTCCCCTCACGTCCCACCCTTTGTATGAGCTTGACCGAGCTGCGTTTTAGCAACATTCTCTTTTTTTAATTCTTCGTGTTTTGGTTGTAACACTCTTTCTCGTTTTTTACCTTGACAAAGAAGAAACAGTAGAAGAAGAGGAGTCTGTGCCTATACCTTCCGTGGTACAAAGGGATTCGGCCGGCATTGAGTACAGATCTTTATACCGCGATTGGAAATATTATGGACCGAATTAAGTACCAAATGTCCCGAAAAAACGTACCATAATTAATTCGGTCCATAATATTTTGTTTCTTTATTTATTCGGTCCATAATATTTCCAAACGCGGTACCATGTAAAGTGATTGTCGATACAACAAAAAAACAAAATGACAAAGCGAAGGTCGTTAGTTTGGGTAAAGCCATACCCTCCTTCTCTTGTCTTCAGAATTCTATTTTTAACCCTTTAGACCCCAGATACCCACATATGGGTAGCAGAATGGCGCCATACAATTAGGAATATTCTACTCAAAATGGGAAAAACATTTTTTATATTTTGAAAGATTTTGCGCCGATCTTTCAAAAGAAGCAAGAATCGAAAAGTTTTGTGCATCTAATATTTTTTTGGATGCTGGGGGGAAGGCGGAGTTGCCACGGAAAATCATGTTTTTTGACCAACACCCCCTGAAATAACCCTCCTAATACCACTAGGCTATTACTGGGGTTCTACTCAGTTTCAGAAAAACATTTTTTTGTATTTTGAAAGATTTTTCACCGATCTTTCAAAATACGCCATCTAAGAACACTTTTATGCATCTGGGTTTTCCTTGGATGCCGGGGAGCGTGGAAAAGTACGAAAAAAGGGTCACTTTTCAGAGTCTCCCTGTGATCAAAAAATTTCTGCTCGTTTTCGTAAAAACACTTTTTTTGTGTGGAAAGATTTCGTTCACATCTTTCAAAATACGCAACAATTGAAAACTTTTATGCATCTGTGATATCCTCGGATTTTGGTGAGATTTTACCACCAATATACGGGTTTAAACGTTACCAAGGTCGTAAAGCTAGTAGGGTTGATAAGTAGGGTTCTACTCATTTTCGTGAATTTTTTTTTACATTTTTGGAAAGATTTGATGTCAAATCTGTCAAAAGAAGCAAGAATCGAAAACTTTTGTGCATCTGAGTGCACTTTGGAAGTTCGTGAGAACCGCCACCAAAATCACTGTTTTTCTGACTATCTTTTGCCTTATTCCCACCCAAAACACGTTATAAGCCGGGCTTTCACTATTTTTTCGTATTTTAGGGTGATTTTTTGTGAATTTTCGGCTCACAGGGTCGTTCTGACCCATTCTGGGGGTGTTTCGGGCCTGTAGATGCCAAAAAACGTGAAAAAATTGCCTTTTTACGTTGTGTAGTGGTGTTTCAGTGTAAATCGTTAGGGAAATTGATTTTTAGACATGCTGCTAACAGAGCTACACTCATCTAAGTTGGGTTCTACTAGGACTTTTTGCTCGATTTTTTTTTCTTTGAAAAGATTTTGTGGCGAATCTTTCAAATAACGCCATTTTCGGACAGCAATAATTTACGGGTATTCCCTCGCTCTGCTGGACGAGTAAAAAACCGAAAGGTGGATTTTATGCTTACCTCATTTTGAGGGGAATATTTTTTTTCAAAAAAAAACTTTAAAAAATGGAATTGAAAGCTGTGTCCAAAATCTTTCAATTGCGGCCAGGTACGATCAAAAATTTGCATCTGGGGTCCCCTTACCGGTTGGAGAGCCCAAAAAACCAAAACTCAAAAGTGGGTCGAAAAAACGGCTTGGGGTCTAAAGGGTTAAAGTTTTCATTTTCTGACAAAGGGGGGAAAAATATTCACGTGGCTGCTTTCTTGTGCTTCTGTAGACAGAGCTAAATCAACAGGAAAAAAAATCCCCGTAGAGAACCAGGTGTCTGCGTCCGCCGATGAACGGTGAGGCGTTTTGCACTTTCAGATTCTTCTCTCTTAAATAAGGTGACTGGGCACAAGAAGACTTAGGTTCATCTCATAAAACTTTGTTTCTTTTATTTTGCTTCGTAGGAGACGACGCTGGTGGATAAACTCCACCTTTCGATTGAACATAATATCTTAATCTTTTATTTGCTTTGTATTCTTTCGGAACACAAAGCATACGAACGATTGTTTAGTTGCACGCCAATGCCATTTGGCTATCCCAGCAGGAGGCATGCATGGCAAGAGAACCGGGTTAAAAAAAACACCGCACTTTTATTCACTTTATATCCGACACCGTGTACGCAAAAAAAAAAAAATTGAAAAAAAAAAAAAAAAAATGTATCAAAAAGACCTTCGCAAAAAAAATTCAAGAAAAACACAACACAACCAGAAATTTCTCACGATTTTGTTTTGCTTTTTGTTTTACCATGCGAACGTTTTGCGTAATTAGTTTTTGACTTTTTTTTTTAGGTACACTGTCACGAGAGGGCTGTTGTATTTCAAGTCAACTTTTTTTTCCCCTCCATTTTTTTCTTTTTTTGAGCACACCTTTAGCAAACAAAGAGAGTTTTCCTTACTCTCCTCACTATCTTCCCTTTCCTCTTAGATGGGAAGTGTTTCCGTTTTTACAACGGGTATGTAGCCACTTCTGTGCAGTGTGTTCTCAATTAGTCGCTGTACATCTCTTCCGGAAGAAAAAAAAATTTTTATCTCTCCAAAACGAAAATCAAATCAACACTTCAAAAAATAAATGAACCTGCACCGTCTCTTTCCCTCCAAACAGTTTTATTCACACCCCCCCCCCCCCCCCCTCTCATTGCATCAGATAGCTGAAGCTCAGGTTTGGTTTTCGTGCGACATGAAACATTACTACAGCCAGGTCAGTGGGATCGTGTTGTAATAAAAATATCAAGACAGAATTTTTACTACACACTTTACGCAACAAAAGTTTGATACACTGTCAGGCTTTTGTCTTTTTAAAAAATTGAATTCCTGCTACAGAAACCAACCCCCCCTCCCACTTCCCCCCCCTTACACACTAAAAGAAAAATGGTGCTAGAAGGCACTGTGTCCAAGTGGGTGCATGCACGTGGCTATGGGTTTGTGACGGGCGCCGACGGCAAGGAGGTCTTTGTGCACAACGCAGCACTGCAGGGGGGACGGCGACTCATCGTGGGGAAGAAGGTGACATACGAGATTGACGAGGAGGCAAATGAGAAGAAGAAGGGGGACGGACCGACCCCGGTGAAGAACGTGGCTGGGGAGGGTGTGCTGGCAAACTCCGCTGGAGGATCCGACACAGGCACCGTCCTCAAGTGGTTCCGTGATAAGTCCTACGGCTTCATTGCACACTCGAACGGCGACACAATCTACGTTCACAGAAGCTCATTCGACGGAACCCGCCTCAGTGTCGGCAAAGAAGTTACCTTCGACCTGGCGCCAGACGCAAACCACGACAGTGGCAGAGGAATTGCAGTGAACCTCACGGGGCCTGGGGTGGTTGCATGATTTTTTGGTTGTATTTTTTTTTTTCGAACAAAAAAAAAATTGTGTAGAAACAACAAAATAAAAAAGTCGGCAAGTAATTGTCGATGCAAAATAAAATAAAAACAAAAAAGTGAAAGGGGCGGGGAGAGGAGAATTGAGGAAATACAAAAAATAAATAGCAGTGCAAAAAAAAAAAACTAAAAAATGATCTTTGGATGGCTTTGTGCAAAATGTCTTCCCCTTTAAGGGGTTGGTTTGTGTGAAGTACTCTCTCCAGAGAAAAAAAAAACGAGAAAAAAAAAGAAAAAAAAAAGCAAACTGCTAAACACCCCTGCACGGTGGCCCAGCAGACCCTTTTGGGGGTACCCCCGGGGGTACCCCCAAAAGGGGTACCCCGCAGGGTAGGGTACCACACAGGGTAGGGTCCGCGGGGGGTACCCCCTCGCGTGGGCTACCCCAGGGGGTACCCCACAGGGTTGGGTAGGGTCCGCGCGGGGTACCCTTTGGGGGGTTTGGGGTACCCCGAGGGGTACCCCCCAGGGTCCGCGGGGGTACCCCTGGGGGGTACCCCCCGGGTAAGAATACCCCTTGTCCTTTTTCGTCCTCTACGTCTTTTTCGTCTTTTTCGTCCTTTTTCGATCCGGGAAAAAGGACGAAAAAGGACAAAAAAGGACGGTGGTGTAAGGTGTACAGGAAAATCACCAGGAAAATCACCGGTTCACCCGAAAAAAAAAAATCCCCCCAAATAATATTTTCTTGGGAAAAAGTCGAATCCCTTGTATTAGGCGAAATGTTTTGAAAACATGCCACCTATCCACAACCAGCTTCCCGCTCTCCAGAAGTGCGGGGATCTCAGTTTTTGGGAGAGGTTCCCGTTTGTGCAGAAGTGCTCTACGACAGAAGACATCAGGTACATGGAACAAGACTCCGCGAGGATTGTCCACATTCTTCCAATGTTCTGGGCTTTGAAACAGGTGTTCAATACCTGACCTGCACCTGAAGGGGAAGTTGCTGGGCACAAAAAATGCAAGAAGTCCGGAGATGAACGAGAGAAGTACAACCTGGAAACCGGCCGCTGTGTTCTTGCCACCATCTTGTCCCCTACCTGCTACACCCTGATAAATAAGGCAAGGTCCCTCGTGGGGTTTTGGAAAGTGCCTTGAGGCTTTCAATCCAAAGACGCTCATGGATCAGGCAGAAAAAGCAGTGGAGTGTTTTATTACTTTTTGTAAACTTAAAAACGCAGGTGTCAACTATCAGTGGGTTGTGAGACGATTCTTTGTACCAGGAACGTGAGGAGTAACTTAGTCACTGTACATTATTACCAATGTCCCTTTTCGTCCTTTTTCGTCCTTTTTTGTCCTTTTTCGTCCTTTTTCGTCCTTTTTGAAAAATCGTAGAGGACAGGGGGGTTCTTACCCCCGGGGTACCCCCTGCACACCCGGTGGCTATTGCCTCCCAGGGAAAGGGACTCTCAAAAATTTTTTTTTGCCCTATATAGGCCTAATTTCGACGATTTGAGGCCATTAAAAGCAAAAATTGGCACTTTTGAGCATCTGTGGGGGTCTAAAACGTGGTTTTGCGCAGCCGATTTTTCGTGGTTTTTTTACCAAAGACAAGTCGATTTTTGACCAATTTTTCATGAAAAATGTGAAGGAAATCGCTTAGGAACTTAGCTGTGTACGTGTTCTAGCTACTGCATACACCGCGGGGTATAACCAAAATGACCGTATTTTGGCTGAAATTTCGACTTGACAATTTTTCCTCGATTTGGTCAATCTGAGGTTTTGTTTGGGGTTTTTGGGCCATTTTATGACCAACCACGCCCGCATACGTGGGAAATTACGCGCGCAATGACGACGTCACGGCGTGGGGAGCCCTCGTAATTACGAGGGGTGCTCCCGTGATCCTTTGAGGCCATTAAAAGCAAAATTTGGCACTTTTGAGCATCTGTGGGGGTCTAAAACGTGGTTTCGCGCCCGAAAAGTCGTGATTTTACCAAAGACGCCTCGATTTTTGACCCAAATTTTTTTTTCTTCTCGCCCAAAATCGGGCGTGGTAGGTCATAAATGGCCCAAAAAATCCAAAGTCTCAATGAGCAAATTGTGAAGAAAAAAAAATTGGTCGAAGTTTTGGTCATTTTTACCATGTGGCAACAAATAGAATGCAGGTATCAGTATCAGTGGGATTGTTCGTGCAGTGATGTTCTCGTACCTGGAGAGTAGGCCGAGCGAGTGCTGCAAGGTATGTTTTTAAGCCCCGGTTTTTACACCCCCCCGCTCCCCCTTTTCGCCTTTGTCCCGCTCGGATGTAAATCGAAGCATATTTTTATTGTCAAAATTGTCACTTTTACTTTTTTATCATGGCATCTCGTAACCTCTACAACTCTTTTACGTCAGGGAACCGGATGAGGTGCTACTTCCGGACTGAGGAAGGGCAGTCTTTTACTTTCTTTTTTGCATGGAAGAGGTACGGAGCGGCTTCTTGTTTGTTTGTTTGATTTTTTTTGTTGTAGTCTCTACTTTTGCACTCAATTTCTCTCAACAGGTACCCGAACCGACGACCCTTCATCGTGACAGCGAAACAGTGCCGATGGAAGAGCTGGTGCAATTATTTCAAACCAGGTGGCGACCGCAAAAGTTGGGTTTTTAAACCAATTTTTCCATTAACCCACCCCATAGACCACCTCAATTATTATGAAACTCTTAGTCAGTCACTGCTATAGCCATTAGGGAGCATAGCTAGTGCAAAAAATTTGGCTTCGGGATCCGGAAAGTCTGTCCTCTGCTCTTGCGGAGGACTACAGCAGGCACAAGAAATATCGCGTTCCCCCAGAAAACCAATTTTTGTCACAGTAATTTTTGCCCAGGGCATGCTCTTGAAGCATGGCGGCTTGGTGTGAGAAGGGGCAGCGTATTGTTTTGTTCTAGATTTCAACGGTTGTTAGAACGAGTCAAGTGGATGCTTATCTAAACACTGACTTTAGAACAGACCCGAGAGATCAGATATGACTTTGAGGAAAGAACAAAGCAATGCATCTGTACCCGCACGCCAGGTTGTAGTTACTTCAGAATTTTCTTAAGTTTGCGCGAAAGAGAGCGGGGGCAACTCCTTTGTGTCATTAGTCCGCTGTGCAGCACAAAGCGAGGAACCTTAAAACACTACCTGCGTGGTGGCTGAATTCACATCCCTTAGAATTACCAGAATTCAGCCTTTGTTGAAGTAACGTACATACTTGTATGTGCGTGTCACGCTTCTCCACCCTTAAATGGGTGCACTGCTTCACTGCAGCGGGTAAGCCTCTCTCGACTAGTGCGAACTTAAGAATGTTCTGCTGCAACTTACCAAAATCGATTTTCTCACCCCAAACACCCGCAACACCCCACCTGCTACTTCGGTAGCCTGTGTTGTTGGGAGTTGGTTCTCATGTTGATCCCCAGTGACTGTCTTGCACTGCTTCTTCTGAGCCCAACACTGTTTGGCCTGTCGACGGGGTAATAAATACGAAGACAGGGGGGCGGTGCCAACAATTTTCCGATGATGTAACGTTTATCTGATTGATTTATCGTTTGATATACCTTGTGTGTCCTTCTTCATGCACACCAAGCAACATATATTGAACGGTATTTTCAAGCGATACTTCGTTATGTCATCGGGGGGCGGACCCCGCGCGGACCCTTGACTCTGGCACTCTGGCACTCTGGCTGTACCTGTGTACCTGTGTACCTGTGTACCTGTGTACCTGTGTACCTGTGTACCTGTGTACCTGTGTACCTGTGTACCTGTGTACCTGTGTACCTGTGTACCTGTGTACCTGTGTACCTGTGTACCTGTGTACCCCCAGTGCCAGTCAGGGTCCGCGCGGGGTACCCCGGGGGGTACCCCCGGGGGTAGTCTGGGGGGTACCCCATGGGGTACCCCTCAGATTTGGGGGGTACCCCATGGGGTACCCCATGGGGTAGTCTGGGGGGTACCCCCTTGGGTACCCCCCGCGGACCCTACCCTAAGGGTAGGAATGGGCCACCGTGTGTAAATTTTAGGATGCAGAAAAAAGAAAAAGAAAACCAACGTGGGGAGAGGGGGAGGGGAATGTATCGAATATATTTTTTTTGATAATGTATGATAACGATTTTGTGAGGTGACTAAGCACAGAGAAGGCTTAGGGTCATCTTTACCAAAAAAAAAAAAAAAAAAAAAAACGCTCTTTTTTTATGAGATTCATTTTTTTCCCCCTTATTATGACGTGTTTGTCTTTCGTTGTTCAGAATCGTGGGAATTTGTTTTCGATGCAATGTACCCCTATCTGAGATAGGTCTTTGTTCAGAAGATGGTTGCGTCCGCTTGTACGGACCTTTTTCCCATATTCCATGGGTGTTCCGTATTCCGGGGGTTTTCGGGGGAAAATCGGGTCCGTATTCCACTATTTTTCTTGTGAGGAGAAAACCAAAACGGTAATGAAGCTTGCGAAATGCTAGTGGAGGTTTTTTCGTAATGTTTTATACTCCCCCCCTTACCACACACTTCGCAGAAAAAACTCTTTTTTCGTTCGCGAGTTGTTTTGCGTCTTCCGCAGTTTAAACTTTTTTTTCCCCTTTGGGCTTCCCCTTTGGGGGTCAAAACACCCCAAAACTGGTCTTATTTGAATTTTTGGTGACCCGAGCGTTCAGCGGTGGTACTATAAAAAAAATTTGGCGTGGCTGCATAACTGCACAGTACACAGTACACAGTACACAGTACACAGTGGAGGAAGGGGGTGTCCGCCGGAGGCGAAAATTTTATTTGGGGGTTCGTCCTACAAGGAGAAAAATGTCTTTTTTGTGTTGTTTCATTCCATCCCAGTTCACGGGCACCTCACTCAGTGAAAAAGACCGTTCTAAAGTCACTTAGCTACCCGTCTGCTCTTTTTTTTCTTCCCTAAGGGAATCCCTGTAGAAAAAAAAGTGCACGATCCCAAAAGTGGTATTCGTATTCCGTCTTAGGAACACCCATGCCATATTCCCTGTCTTTTTTTTTTTTCTTTTTTGTGAGGGTTTTTTTGTATGGACATCCATGTATTTCAAGTCAAAAATGTTTTTTTTGTCTTCCCCCTCTTTGCTTTCTTTTCGTTTCATTTAAGAAAAGAAAGTATATGAAATAATCTTTTCCCCTTTACTATACCGATACCCCCTTGACCCCTCCTTTTTCTTGAGATAACCCTGTACGAAAGTATTAAAAAAAAAAACACAACAAAAAAGTATTTTCCTCGAAAAAAAATTATACCCACGTTTTTTTTAACCCCCCATTTTTAGTTTCTCCTCAGCAATGTGTATAGTAATACTCCGAAGTGTGCAAAGTTTAATCTCTTTTTTATATAAAAAAAGTAAATAGATCTAAGAGGAGGGTTGAGGAGTCTAAAATATAAACCAAGCCAAAAAAAAAGAATAAATACTTTTCTCGGACACAACTTTTTTTTTTTTTGGTTTTACTTCTC
This sequence comes from Rhynchopus sp. YZ270_cl-10, assembly GCA_964035575.1. Taxonomy (NCBI): domain Eukaryota; phylum Euglenozoa; class Diplonemea; order Diplonemida; family Diplonemidae; genus Rhynchopus; species Rhynchopus sp. YZ270_cl-10. Next base: position 1,057,527 of record OZ037879.1, read on the forward strand.
GCTCTTGAAAACAAATACCCCTTCTCTCTTGCTCCTCCTCCTCCCCCCCCTCCTCCTCCTCCTCCCAGGTAACGAAGAAAAACAGCAAAAAAAAAAAAAAGAGTGAATATTTGTACCTTCAAGCTGCACGCCTTTGTGTCAAGACGAGATTCCTATTTTTTTTCTCTCCAGTAGGTGCACCTATCGGCGTAGCACGCATCTGCTGACTCGCCTCCTTTCATGACGCTTGGACTGGAACACCGCCTCCGTACTTGCGGAGTGGGACGCATGCGTCGCCCCTGTTCCGATTCTGGAACGAGTCCAGCACAGTAATTGAACACTTCCATGTACAATGCGCTGTACTTGACTCTTTTCTGTAGGTTGTGTGATGTATTATACACAATTACAAAACCTGTTTTCGGTTATGGAGAGTACGGGGCGAAACATGGTAGGACAGGTGAGGCACAGAGGTATTTCTGGCACAGACCACCACAGAAATTGTGCTGATGTGCAATCACTTTGGTTTGAATCGCACCATGCAATACACCACCCCGTGTATTCTGCAAATTCTGACCCTGACGGATAACGCCTTCCAACCTCTTGAGTCTCGATGGCTCTCTCGATGCGGCTGCGTGCGGTAGAGTGGAGTCGGTTGTACTCCTCAATCCGACAACGTTTTTTTAAATTGAGGAAACTACGGCACTAGGGAATGAAAACCACCACCCACCTCCCTCAGACACCCCCCTCTTAGGTAGCACCACCACCCTTCCTTCGCTGCCTACACATCTTCATCCCTCCCGCTCTCTCTCTCTCTCTTGAACCATGCGGCGATCTAACACCTCCGCATCACTGACCATTGCGAAGTGGGCCTGCGCAGTCGTGGTCATCTACGGGGCGGGGTACTGGACCGGATGGAGCAACGGGGTGGTCAGCGGGTCTGCGGCACGTGAACGGAAACGAACGCTGGAGGCAAATCGGAAGAACGCGGAGGACATTACCGTACGCAAAACCCGCCAGGACGTGGACATCATACAAACCGAGCTGCCTGCTGACAATGACGCTGATTCCTCCTCCTCTTCCTCCTCCTCCTCCTCCGACGACAACAACAATGAAAACAACGAAAACACCTTCGAAGTGTACGACAGCCGTGGGAAGATCACCACTGTCGTGAAGCAAGGCATACTGCTTCAGGACTCCTCCGCCCTTCAGAAGCAGGCGTTGTCTGGGAAGCAGCTTTCTTGGCATGACATTGAAACGCTCCCGATGTACAAGCACGTCTTCGGGGAGGACGTCTTGGATGGCGGGCGGAGGTCGCTTCTCTGCCCCCCATGGGAGGCGGAAAAAGACACGCTGCAGATTCCTTTGAAGCATCTTCCCCGCAAAAAGGCAACCTCAGTAGATCAAAAATACGACAGACGCGCCTCAAACTGCATGAAAGGGGGTATCTGGCATAAGATCTCTTTGGATGATCATCGCAAGATTTTAATGGGAATCCAAAAATTGCTAAAAGTACAGAAAGGCGAGCATGTCTTCGATTGGGGCAGTGGGTGTGGGCATAAGTTGCGGTTTATTAGCGATGAGTTTGGTGCGTCTGGGTTTGGGTTGGATGTGAGCGAAAAGAGTATTGACTATAGCTTGGTCAATACGACGAAGAACAACCACTTCTGCCGGGCGAATGGCGTCAGAATCGATGAGTGGATGCCTGAGAACTACTACGACCACTCGCTCTCCTTCGGCTCTGTGTACCACGTCTACAACCGCACAACGTTCTGCGCCGTGCTCAGATCCATGGTCCGTGTCGTCCGCAAAGGCGGCTCCATGTATAACGGTTGGACAGAAAACGCAGAATACCGCCGTGCCGACATCGAGCCCTGCTTCCGCGACCTGCCCGTTAAGGTAGAGATCATAGAGGAAAAGACGCACTTCTCGAAAGTCCCGGTCTTCCCCCTAAAAAGCCAGCAGACCTTCCCAAACACCTATTCTGTGCTCGTTACAAAGCTGGAGGCAACTGTCGTATGTCAATTTTAAAGTGTATTGTTAGTTTTTTTTATTAGGTTGATATCTTTCTCCTCCGCAAATTTCACAGCCTCAATCCCTCATCTTTTCCCCGAAAGTGCTTAAACAAGGAGCATCAGGGGTTGGTGCTATTAACCTGAGCTCTCCAACTATAAGCTTTTTAACAGCAGCAGCATTAATATACGCTACGCTATTGGTGCTGGAATTACCACTAATGCTGGCATCAGAGAGTTGCCCACCCATCGACCCTCATTTGATAGGTTTAGATATCGTCAATTTCAAGCTCTTCTTGAGATGAATTACCTTTTAGCCTCTCTTTTACCCCTCTTCCCCCATCCCCCACACAGCCACACTACTGGACCTACGTCCCCTTGACCTGCGACAAACACAAATGCGAGACCGCACCATACCCAGAGCGCACCCGATAAAAGCACACACGCATATCTCGCCCCCCCCCCCCACACAATGATCTTCTCCTTCCCCTTAACCCCCCCTTTAACATCTTAAGCCAAAAGCCCCCTCAACTAAACTCGAGAAGACATACACAAAATGAATCCCCTCTTTTTTCTTCAAACTATTTGTATGTTGTACAACAAATCAAATGCAAAACCCTCCAAGATAAGTTGGACCAGTTTGGGTTTTGTGAAAACCTGTCGGGGTTTGTGGGGGTTTTTGAAATGAGATTCTCTAATGTTTTTTTTTAAAGAGGGTAGCATACTCGGGGACGCTCCTCATTCATGTTCCCTTATGGCCCTGGTTGAGGTTCTCCTCCGCAAAGAGATTGTGGGGGCCGTCCAAACTTCATGTAGTCCTTGGGCTCAACAGCCTCGCAGATAATCAGCGCGATAGCATGTCTGGCACGTATGAGGAAGTGGAGAAGGAGTTGGAAGCAAGCTTCGCCTTTCACCTTCGCCGACGTCTGCAGAAGCAACTCTTGCTTTGCCTAGCGAGCCCCTTCCTCCGTGAAGGCGAGCTCCGCCGAAGCCTCGTGCACGTCTTCGTCCAAATGGACGCGACAAAAATCTCTTGTCGCGCTGGTAGCACTGCCTCGTATCCCCTCTTATTCCCTCGCACTACCTCCGATCACCTCGTATTACACCTCGTAAGCGCCCATTGTGCGGCAGCACTACATTTCTATTTCGGAGGACGGAGCAACGTCCAGGTAATGCTCGGCGTTGGCCGGGAAGAGCAGTTTTCCTTTTGGGTCCAGGCGATACGACGCGAGATAGATTCGGGTTTAGAATCGTAAAGGGGAATAGGTGGGTTAATTAGTAAATGGGTAGAAATGGGTGAGCTTCTGGTAAAAACCCCCCTGAAAAACCCGGATTTGGCGGGGAAAAAAGCCAACATAATCCCTGAATCCCTCCCTCAAAAAACATTAATTCCCATCCAAACACCTTTCAGGGAAAAAAATCCCAAATCAGAAGTTTTTTTTTTCCCTCCAAAACAATGTCCGCAATGAGACATACACCACGCTGTAGACAGCTTCTTCGTGGTGTTTCGCATTCTTCTGCACTGCAGGGACAGGCTCGCTTTGCTGCAGAAGATCCAGACAAATCCCCTACACAACAGGGCATTGAGGAGTTCATTGGATCGCACATTATATCGAAGGGGTTTATGGCCGAGCCTCCGAACCCTGGACGGGCCTGGGGACGCGGGGAGTTGGAAGGGAAGGGGTATGAGGACCTGAGACGAATCTGGTTTGTCCTGCTGAAGGAACGGAATCAGCTGCTGAGCATTGAGCTCTTCTACCAGATGCAGGAGGAAACCCTGGGGGAGTTCCCTCATGCCACCCGGTTCGACCGTGTCGCAACCTCCATGAGAAGACTGAAGGAAGTCATGTCAGAACGCCACGACGTCGCCTCCAAGCTCGCCTGGCGTGAATTCCTCCGACGTGCTGGAGAACAATATTACAGCTTCCCCCCAGGCCCACCCCTCCCTAAGGGATATGGCATCAAACAAAGGGAAATCAATGTATTCACAAAACGCCGTCTCATCGACACCCCCACTGAATACGAGGAAACCGAGGACGAAGCGTTTTTGAGACTGAAAGACAAATTTGAATTGGTTTTCAACACTGAGGTCGAAGATGTACAGGAAGCCTTGACCCCGGAGGGGGAGGAGAGGTTCGCTAGAGCCGAATTTATTCGTCTCCGGTTGAGGGCGGCAAGCAGAAACTTAATTCCGGTGCAAAGGGATCTGATGGCTGCCTGGCGTGAGGAGAGGGAGATGTTGAAGGAGAAGGGCCCGTTTGTGTACCGCATTAAGTTTGATTCGCAGGAAACAATCGATTCAGTAGTGGCCCGCGCTGCGGCAGCTGAAGACGAGGTCATGAGGTTCGACCTTCACACCGACGTCCCCACTGAGGCCGCCTTCGCAGACGAAGACCATCTGTACATCAACAGTACCACGCTTCCTCTCGATCCCGTCGGTTCCGAGGCCTACGAGCACATCCTTGCGCGAGAAGATTACTTGCAAAAGGCTGCAACGCGTATTGCGCCCGTCGCCCCACAGCCCTTTACATCGAAGCCGCGTGGTGTTGACCCATACACAAAGTATGTCTTTGTTTTGCTGTGAGTTGTGGAAGGTCTTTGAAGGATGGATAGGTTTTTTTGAATATTCAAATTTTCTGTATTTTTTTTTTTTTTGGAAAATTATTTTTAAAAAAACACACTCCCTGCACACAGCACCCGTCGTGATACTACTGGTCACTCTGCGAATCTATTCTTCCAGTACAGCGGAGGGAAGAAGGTATGTTCGGGGGGAAATATTCAATCGAGGAGGAAATTTCAAAAGCTTTCTTTTTTTTCTGTTTCTGCCTGGGTTTGATATCGTGGGGTATCTAGCATTCAGAATATAACCCATGGCTGTCTGCCTGTGGTGCAGTATACCCTAGCTGCACCATTCTGCTTTTCGATGAGCTGTGTGAAGGTAGAGTGACTTCGTTTACAGAGGGGTTGGATCATCTTATAAACTTTTCTTTTATCTTTACTGCGTTTTTTAGCGACGGTTCAGCTACTCTTTTATTCACTTATCACTTCGTACAACCTCACCCTTTCCCTCCACCACCACACACCACCACCACCCTTTCAGACTGAGTACATCGACGCTCCTCACCCTCAAACAATGATCCTCCACCGACCCAATGCACCCGACGAGGACACTGATTGAAATTCTTAAGACAGAATAAGCGGGCACCTCCCCTCCTCATCCCGACCCCCTTCTTGCGAGGGGGGTTTGAGTGGGAGAGGCGAAAAAGGGGTGGGGGAAAACACGTGTTGTTGCACTTTGGGGGTCGTAAGGAGGGGGTTAATGGGGATGGGTGGGAGGGGTTCGAAAAAACCCCTAGGAAGGAAAGGGATTTATTCCCAAAGGGGAAAACAAGGTGAAAGAAATGACAGAAAAAAAAGCCCCCCTAGATTTGCCCAACCTCTACAAAACTCTTTGGGTGATATGATGCGCGACACGAAGAGAGAAGTTTACGTTTATTTTCTAAAACATGCCGTGTGCCCGGTTGTCGGAGTTCGCGGTTAAGGTACACAGCCCCTCTCGTGAATATTGTATTTCAAATCAACTTTTTAGAGGTGCAGAAACGAGGTATATCTTGCTTCCTTCTCCCTGCGAAGAAAGGCTCTTCATCAATAATTCCTTTTTTGTCTTAGGTGCAAACAAAGATCACACAACAAGATGGGGCGTAGTTCGAGTGTAGACTCGTACAGCAGCACACCGGATCGGAAGCGTTCCACGCGCAGACGTGCACGGAGCACCAGCAGCGACGACGACGACAGACGCAGGCGGCGGGACCGTACCCCCGAGAGACGCCCCAGGAACAACCGTAGACGGGCGCGCTCTTACTCGTCCTCGTCGTCGCGGTCACGGACACCCCCACGCCGTCGTGCAAGGGACTACACCCCTGACAGAGACAGGGACAGACGCCAGAGAAAGAGGAACGAACTCTGCAGAGACTTTCTGGTATGCCGTTTTGTTGCGAAGGGGGGAAAAAAATCTAAAAAAAAGTTCCCGATATCGTAAGAAATTGTGTTGGAGAGGGGTCAGAGAGGGGTCAGTGGAGTGAGGTGCCCATTTTTGGTATAGGGTTTTAGATAGTTTTGTCTTTATGATTTTTGAAAAGGGAGGGTCCTTTTTTGAAACACACATACACACCACAGCACGGAAGATGTAACCGCCCAGCCCGGGATTGCATGTACATCCACGAGTATGTTACTTTTTGTTTCCCCCCCACCCCATAAATAGCCCTGGCTCCTTCTGATGAGCGCGGTCACAGGGCTGAATCAAGGAGCAGACCGCCGAAACCAGAAATTTACTCTTTACCCCTCCCTTTTTTCTGGAAGGTGACTAAGCACGAGAGGCTGTTCATCTTATAAACTTTTCTTTTTCTTGTTTCTACAAAGGAGCGTTAGCCAAAAGAGACAGAAGATAGTAAGTCTAGTAGATTCGACAAAGTTTACAGCAATCTTGCTTGTCCTTATCTTTTGCAGCTAACATCAAACTAAAAGGCTTCTTTCGGCAAAAACAAAAGCCAAAGCAATGCAGAGAGAACCAACCAATCTTTTTGGGTTTTACTACCTATAGCCGCTGCCTCAACTGACAAGCAACATTGTTCAAACAGTTTGTCATCAAGCAAAATTTAACCACACCACCCCACAGCGAGCGCGAGCGTGACAGGCTTCGCCGTAGTGACAGAAACGACCGTTCGCGTATGATGAACGTACCGTGCCGAGATCTCGCTCAGGGGCACTGCTCGTACGGGAAGTATGTGTGTTTGTGCTCAAAGCAACCTAAATAACTTCTTTCTTCCGATGAAGATGACTCCCGTAGGTGACGCTGGTGGTTGCAGCAAATATGGGTCTTACAAAAAGTTATCTTAAATATTCGTCATATTATTCAACTTTTCTTAGATGCAGTCATTCATTGAGGTACCCACACGTACACACAACTACACACACAATACATCATAATTACATACATTTTTACCTAAATTTCTCAGGGGGAAAAGACGGTACAATGTTACGCCTTTTTTTGAACCCTGTTCTCCCTCCCCTAACCCCACCCTCGAACCCCACCTTTCTACAGCGGCTGCAAATACCGCCACGGACGCTCCCGCTCCCGCTCCCCACGTCGCTCTCCTCGTCGTTCCCCACGTCGTTCTCCACGTCGCTCACCACGTCGCTCGCCTGAGAGGAGACGGGACTCACGGGATAGACGTGGCGACAGCCGGGGTAGGGGACGTGACGAGAGAGCTAGGGACACTTCGAGGGGGAGGGAGGAGAGGAGAAAGGAGTCGCCACGTAAGGAGGAGAAGGATGAGGAGAAGAAGGACGACGCACAGCACAGTGAGGAGCACAAAGCGCCGCGCGACAACAGCGAGCCCAAAGCAGACGACGAGAAGAAGGACGACAGTGCTGCTGCGTCCCCGGCAAAGGAGGAGAAGGATAAGGCAGAGGCGGAGGAGGAGGAGGCAGAGGCTGCAAGCAACGCATCTGACGCCCGCGAGCCATCCAACCGCTCGGAGAAGTCAGAAGAGGCCCGTGAAGGCAGCGCCGACAAAAACGACTCTGAAGAGTAGGAGCAGGGATACAGTGTTGAAGGGAAAAAAAAATGTAACTGATTTAGCGAAAAATCAGAAGGAAAGGAAGATACAAAAAGGGGAGGGGGGGAAGGGGGCGATGGGGGTTTTGTTTTATTTTTAATTGATCATTTTTTCTTGTTTCTTGGCACACACAATAATAATCTAAAAAAAAATGGGGATAAAAAATCTGTGTGGTGTCTTATATAATTGGGTCTTATAATTGAGGGGTATTTTTCTTCAAAAATTTATATGAAGCGATTTTCGTTTTTTTTTTTTTTTCCTTCTTCTTTTTTTTTGAGCTTATTGTTCGATATCAGTTGACCGGTGCTCAAACCGGTGGGACATTTCAGTAACACCAGATGAGGGTGAATGAGTTTTGTCTATAGCAAGGGTACTTCTTTAGCACCCTCTGTACCTTCTTTTCATTAGAAAAAGAATGTATATGAAACAACTATAGTGTTCTTCGACCTTTATGCCAAAACCCCTCTTTCTCTTCTCTCTCGGAGAAAACGAAAGTAAAACACACATAAAACCGAACGTGGTAACAAAAAGAAAAATACCCACCTGTCCTCACGACACCTATTCTTCCCTCCTTTTCCCTGACGATCTATGCCCAATTTTTTTGTTTAACGTCTCAGGGACCGCTCCATTGCCTCTCCACGCAAAACGGGCAGAGGACCCCAACCGGACTGTACATCACGCAGACTTAATTAACCCTGGGTCTCCAATGATCGTTTGTCTGATGAGTGGAAGCGATACTGCACTTTTCAACTCCCACCACACACCAACCAGGAGGAACGGTGCAAATGCATGTATCATGTAGGAACCGCGGGATAGTAGAGCTGGACCTACAACATGTCTTTGCAAATGAGCAGGAACGTGGCGCGCTCTCGGTGGTATGTGTTCCTTCTTAATGTCCACTCCTTTATCGATAATTGGCAGGGTTGATAATGAATGCGGCATATGTTCGACTGTGACACCTATTTTCTTCTTTTTCCTGAACATAAATAATGCATTTAACTCATACCACCTATCTTCAACCACCCAAAAAATCAACTCCAGGTAAAGTCCCTGGACCTCAGCCACAACGAGCTTCGCCAGCTGAAAGGCATGCAGCCGTTCTCGTCGCTCATTGCGCTTGACCTTGCGCACAACAAGATCGCTGTGCTGCAGGGTCTCCCGCTAGGCCTCGTCCGCCTCAACGTCAGCAACAACCAGCTCAGCAGTCTTGCCGGCATCCGCGCATTGCCGCTTCAGGAAATAGACGCTTCCAACAACCGCATCACTGAGGTCGAAGGGATTTGCAGGACCTGCCCTGTGCAGACCCTCAAGCTTAACACAAACCGATTAGTTTCTGCCCGCGGGTTGGAGAATCTGACAGGGCTCACCAACCTTGAGATGGAGAGCAACTACATCAGGAATGTGCAAGACCTTCGCGCCTTGACGAGCTGCCGCAGCCTGCGATCGTTGACGTTACGGGGCAACCCTGTCGCTGAGGATGCCACGTACCGACGCGAGGTCGCAGATCTTTTACCACAACTTCGCACACTGGATGGGGGTGCGCTGACCTCTTCGCGTCCAGAGCGTGAGGTTGCCACACCATCTTCTTCTGCAGCAGTACGACGGAACATCACTCCAGTACGCACGCACAGCCCTGCAGTCACACCACGGAGGCCTGGGGCAAAGCCGGGAGGGAGTCACACTCCTGCAAGCTCCGTGCCGTCAGCGGTGCCGCAGCAGCGTACCCCACGCGCGCAACAACGTGGACAATCCCCCCGATACACAGAGACAGCAACCTCTGTGAACACAACGCTGCACAGCGCAGGGTCGCCCCAGCAGACCCCGGTGCAACAGAAGGCAGGCGGGAGTGTCAACGCCAGTGTATTGTCCTTTGATGGGGTGCGCTCGCGTGCGGAGGGGCGGCGGGTCGAGTTGTCCTCCTCAAATAGGCGGTTGGAGGTCGATATGGGAGAGCTGAGGCATCTGCTGGAGGAGGAGTACAAATTGACAACGACATTGCAGAGGGAGAAGAAAGGGGTGGAGAAGCAGCTGGCGGAGGCGAAGAAGGCGTTGGCGGAGGAGTTGGGGGAGATGTCAGCAGGGAGGGCACAGACACAGCGGATGGCGGCGGATCTGAAGACCGCGCAGCAGCAGAACGAGAAGCTCTTCCACATCAACAAAAGCCTTGAAAACAAATTGAAGGAAGAGAAGGCGCGCCGCCTTGAAGATGTCAACCACGTGAAATCCACGCACAACGCAGTTCTAGACACCCTTCGCCACAAAGTGCACGACGGCGAGGAAAACATGAAGGCAACCCACGAGCTCACTGTGCAATGGGAGGAAGAACGGATGAAGAGCAAACAGGTTATCAAAGCACTCGAGGCAGAGAACAATGCGCTTGCCATTAAGCTGTCCAAATACGAAAACGCCGCCGCAGATATGCCACACATGCTGGACCTATCAGAGCACCACCAGAGCCACCACAGACCAAAGGTGAATTGGACTTCCCCCCACGAGTCTGTCCATAGGGAAGGGGTGACTCCGGTGGCAAATCTCAGTCGAGGAAGCAGCCCGCTTCCTGTTAGGGGACAGCATCAGCAGCAACATCAACACCAACACCATCAGCAGCAACCCTCACGGAATGTGACACCGCAACAGTCCCGCGATGCACGGCAGCTAATAGAGATGTCTCGGAATGCTAACGCAACTGTGCACCCAGTAGTAACAACGGTGACTCGGTCGGAGACTGTGGCGTTGGAGCCAGAGAGGCGTGGAGAAAAGAAGCTGCGCAGTGATGAGATAGATTGGGCACATCCCTCAGCAGACACAGAGTCTGTTGCATCGGAGAAGACGGAGACCACACGGAATGCATTAGAGTTTGCAGTGCACCTGAAGAAGTGGCTTCTGACAGAGATGGACAAACAGTCGCCCACAAAAGGAGGGCCTCAGCAGGTCAGGATCACTCCGCAGCCACCGGTTTGAAAGGGAAAAAAATAAGGGTAGTAAAAGAGAGGTGTGCAGTCCTTGTGAGGCGTTTGCACTTTTTCCAACTTTTATTGTTTTTTTGGGGGGGAAATACAACTTTTTTTCTTCGCATCTCTTTCGAAAAAACAATGTGTCTTACAAACTCTGTTGGTTTTAGTGTTAACTGCCATACAGACAGTAAAGTCTTTCTCCTCCAACTTTTTTTTTGTGTTGATAATGTTATTGGGGCGGGTTGGGGGTTTCCTTGGTATTACGTTCCGCATGTGGGATGTAGGGGATTCCTTAGCTGATTAAATTTGAGAGGTGACTAAGCACGAGAGGCTTAGGATCATCTTATAAACTTTTCTTTGAGATTTTCCCGACGTCTTCCCTACTTTCCTTTTTATTCCTTCCCCCATTTTTTTAGATTTTTGCCATTGTATAGGGGGTGCTGGGCAAACCACACAGCACCCTTTTTTTGTTTTTATTTTTGTGTAGAGTATTTTTTGTAGTGGGGATTGTGTGGGGTGATGGCTTTGCATGGCAAATAAAACCACAAGCCCTCATTTACTTCACCGTCGTGCAACCATCATCAGGGGGGGTCAGGGTGGGAATCTCATGAGCACCAACCACCCACCGACATAAGGTATTGCACACAACACCATCGCTTTCTGCAGTAGATAAGAAGGGGATTTTTTCTAAATTTTTTTCCCTCCCCAAATATACGAACGTTTCTTTTGTGCGCACCGAGAGAGGTACATTCATCTTTTTCAAGAATTTTTTTGTGAAAAAGAAAACCGACGCAGGAGTCTTTTATTGTAAACTGTTTTCTTCTCCGCCAACACACAAAAACACTTGACAGAAAAAAACTTTTTCACACAAACGTTTTTGCTGTCTACTCTCTGCTTGTTTCATCTTTTTTCAAGAATTTTTTCAAGAAGAGTTTTTGAAGTAAGGAAAGAAAATTAATTTGGTGATCTGCTGGGTGCAGTGTCACTGTTAGAGAACGGTCTTCACTCTCAAGGGGGAACAACGCAGGGACAACAAATAGATTAGCTTCTTCGTAGAGTTGAAGGACGACGATGTGTCTTATCTTTTACAATAATACAACAAACACCAGTGGGGTCAAAACTAAGGTATTTTTGGAATTTTCAAAACTCTAAGGAGGGTTGTTACCCCACCGATGTTTGTTGTCTTACTATAAGTACAAATACCCTTTTTCTGGTGACTTCCGTATAAAATCGAGCTACCTCGCTAGGTGATTGTCGAATCCGGTCCCTCTGGGGTTCGGGGGTTTATTTTCAAAAAAAAAGGGTAATTAATGAACCTCCATAGTACAGCACACCCTGTCTATCCTGAAACGAACAAAAAAACAGTCTACCCCCCGTAATAATCTTTTCTAAGTCAATTTACAACCCTATTTTAATGTACAGTCATCCACCTAACGTTGGTGGGGTAAAAACCCACTCAACTTTTTCCCCCAAATTCACCAAGTTAATACCCCCAACCAACGTTTTTACCCACCAACGTTTGGTGGACGACTGGATGCTCTCTCTATCTCTCTTTATCTCTCTTTCTTAGGTTTGTTTTAGATGGGTCCTCCCCTTTTATTTTAATGGGAAAACTTCGGTTAAAGGATGCTGTGAAACGCAAGCAGGCTGCGACAAATGATCTATCTGTTTCAGTTTCTTCTGCGCCATCTGTGCAGGTCTCGCTGTCGGGGGTGGACGATGTAGACGAAATACAACCTACGTCGCCAAGACTGCAGGCAATTCAACAATCGCATATCTCCTTGGGTCCTTCCTCTCCGGTAGCATCGATTGTGAGGGGGACGTCATTCGTGTGTGATACTGTGCACAGTTTTCTTTCTCGGAGGAGGTCTTCAGTAGCTTTAGTGGATGAACTACACAAAGATGAAATCAACCATTTGAGAGAAAAAATCCGATCTTTAGAAGAAGATTTGGCCGATAAAATTTTGGTTCATGAACAAGACAAAAAGCTGTTACGTCATAAGGACGCTGCATTGGCGCAGGCTCTTTCAAAAGGACATGTTGAAACAAGAAAAGCAAAAACAAAGCAAGCAGAACAACAGCTCCGTATCATCAACACACAACAAGAAGGCAAACGTCTTACAATGCAGGTCGTAGCGAAGGACCGACAACTGCAGAAGCAGGGCGAACAGATCGAATTTAAAGCCCGAACCTTGACAGTGAAACACCTCCGATCGTTGAGGGATGTGCTTAAGGCGGGAGGGGATTCGCGTGCAATTTTGGAGGCAATACATAAAGCAGAATGCGGAGAAATGCAGGAAGTCGCAAAGGCAGGAGCCGCCTTTGAAGAAGAAGGTGCCGGTGACGACATGGAACTCGCGATGTTCGAGTTGAAGCAGAAATATGAATTCAAAGTTGAAGAGCTGACGGACATCACCATGAAGCTTCAGTTCTCCGAATCCCGCGTGGAAACGCTCAACCTACAGCTAGAGCAGATGGTTAAAGAGGCAGCCACGGCGATTCCTTTGCGTGACATCCTTTCCCTCAAATCTAAGATAAGCGAGTTGGCTATTGACAAACGCGCTATTTTGAGTCAAATCTCTGGGTTTTTATATGAATCTGTTTTGCAAGACTTTTATGAAGTCTTATACGAAGCGCTTGAGAAGCGCGACGGAGAGGTGAACCAACGGTTTGAATACCTTCTTGCCGAGGCTCAGGCAACTATCGTACGACTCAAGGGGGAGACCCGCTATAACACTGTCATTCTACAACGCTTTCGCAAGACAACGGCAGCAGGGGTAGACGCCTTTACGTCCTTCGTCCCCCCCAGATACCACAGCAAAATTGCACCTGAATATTCTGATGAATCCGACGATGACGACGACGACAACGGAACACCCATCATAGAAAACATTGAGGACCAAGAGATGCGTACCGCTGTCGCCTCTGGGATCTGCGCACTGCAGAAAATGTTTGCGGATTTAGAAGGTGCTGCAGAAAAGCTATTAGTCCAGGAAGGGGAAATGCTCCTGCTTCGTAGCACCCTTGATGCAAGGGAGGTGGAGTGGCGGGAGGCGATCGAGGAATTGGCTGTAGAGAAGGAGAAAAACGCGGAGCGTAAAAGAGATTTTGCTAAGATGACTGCAGAGCTGAAGGAAAGCCGCGCGAATTTGGCTGTTTTGCATAATACACTCCTTGAAAAAGAGACTGAAATTACCGAACAAAGCTCGGAAATAAGCAGTCTAACCACCGCACTGAAGGAGCTGAAATGGGAGGCAAGCAATCAGGTCTCTTTGAGTGCGGAGATAGATGTGTTGAACACGAAGCTCGATGAGAGTCGTGCCCTTGCGACCTCCCTCCGAGAACAAAAGGTCAGCCTCTTGATGCGCCTCAACGTCTCTGAAGAAAAGCTCCTTGCCGTCAAAGGGGACCTTCGCTGCCTCCAATCCGAGCAACTCACCAAAGAAGAAGAAGCCCAGGCCGCTGCTGAGGCCGAAGCCGCCTTCCTCCGCCAACCCGACGCCGTCGCCACCAAAGCCATCACCGACCTCGAAAGCATCATCTCCGTTCTCCTTGAGGCAGACGCCCACGATATGCTTGCCTCCTTTCTCCATACCCTCCTCGGCATTGTCATGACCACCGGAGGAAAGATCGGCCTCCGCATGGGCCGAGCCAGCGTGGAGGAGGTGGATTCTGCAGTACAATGCGACCTTCTGATTCCGGTTACTCGAGATGAATCGTTAACTGTACTGCTGTGCCTTGCTGCGGCAGTGGCAAGCAAGACACACACCCAACCAGTTATAAACCAACAATGGCGACAACGATTTGAAGAGCTTCGAGGAACAAACCAAGCAGAGCTGGTCAAACTATCCAAGCTTCTCAAGGTAGAGTACGAAAGCGCACAGGCCACACGAAACGCATCCCTCTCCGTCACTAGCCACGCCAAGCTCAACATCCTCCGCAACCTCCTCCACGCAGAAGACACAACCTCCAATGTCATCCACATCGGCTCCACCCAAGACATGAAAGCAGGTCGAGGCCTTCCCTACCAACTCAGTACCCCTCCGACTGTCATTTCCGGATCCGAGAGCACCACATTCCAAATCCAATCGCGCCGCGCTCTTCCAAACACTGTAGCGAAGAGGAGGAAAGGGAAGAAGGTGAAGCGGGATGGAGAAGCCGAGGGGGAGGGTGTTTGCGCGACGCCATCCATGGCAGGGTGGCAGGAGGCGATTCAAAGCTGCAGTTCGCTACCTCCGACAGCTGACTACGTCCGACGCAACCTCGCTGCTACAGTCCCCCCCATCGAACACTCCCGTGCAGCAACCTCTCTCGCCTCCCCTCGCTCCGTTCTTTCCGCCACCTCACCGCCCTACACCCCTATCCCCTCCCCCTCCCACAACGGTATCCCCGCGCTCACCTCCCTCCCGGCTCATCTCAACACCCCTAGAACATTGCCCGCACCCATCGTTACCGCAAACTTTTCGTTGTCCGAAGCAATAACCTGTGTACCCTATTATATAGACGACAGCGGGAAGGTCGTAGACAATGGGTGTACAGCGCGTCCCAAGCAGACTGGTGTGAACGTAGTAACAGTGGCGTCCGATATAAAGGAAAAAAAGGAGGTTCCGCGGCAGGTGGTGTCGGGGGGGTTGGGAGGGCAGCAAGGTGGGTCTGTTCGTGCCGGGCATTTGCTCTCTGTGGAGGCAGCGCCGATCCTAGGGAGGAAGCACCGTGTGTACGAAAGGTCTCCTCTTGAAGGCGTTACCATGTCTTTACAACAAAGGGGAAGGCTTCCGGAGGTGTGAGAAAGGAGGGTTTTTTTTTTGGAATAAGTTTTTCAACATTCTGAAAAAAAAACCTTTTGAGGGGGGAAAAAAATGGCGTTTTGATAGCGATAACCCTAAAACGATGAAGAGAAGAAAAAAGCCCCTCTCTCTCCAACTATCTCCATTGCACAAGGAAAAAGAAAATTCATTTTGTCAACCTTTGTGTTTTGACACTTCTTTTAATTTACAAAGTGGCACGAGAGGCTCAGGTTAATCGGATAAATTTTCTTTGTATTGTGCTTTCATCCGGATGGCTGGCATCGTACGTAGGTCAGTCGGAGGTGCCTGCATCAACAACTACAGTTCTTTTTCTTTTTTGCTAGACATTTTCGCTGATTCTGACTCACCGTATGACCCCCCCTCTATCCAAACCAATAGGAACACACACCCACCCCTCCCCAAAACATTAGTAAAACAATTTTACACTAAAAATACCCCCTCTTTTTAAGGTGACCTAAAGCAAACTTAGGGTTATCTAAAAAAAAACTTTTCTTTTTTTTTCCTCCCCCTTTACCTATGGGGGGGTGTTGCTCGAGCGCGAAGAATGAAGGTGTGAACGATGATGAAGAGCAGGGGGAGTTGGAGCAGCTGTTGCGAGACCAGCAAGGGTTGACCGATGACGCGCCCATGATTCAGATGCACATAAAATGCAGGAATTTACGACATCCCCCGGGGAACTCCAGAGTAGGCAAGGTACCGGTACTGCATTCAATAAACCCTTTCGTCTCAGCATCTATCATTGAAGGCGACAAGAAAACACTCATTGCGTATACAGAACAGAAATTTGGCAATCCGCACCCAGAGTTTGTAAAGGCCCTTACCACGACATATGAACATGAGGCTCAAGAGATTCTTTTTGAGTGTATTGATCGGTCCAGGAATCAGGAGGTGATTTTGGGGTCTGCGAAGCTCAAAATTTTGGATATTATGAGTCATGATAAAGGAACTGAAGCGTTTCTTGAAAAGCAGGTCAAGCAGGTTCGCAAAGGAGGTGACGTGGTTGAAGTGGTACACCGAGCTGGAATGATCACCATCAACGCCGAGGAAGCAAAATACGGCCCAAAATATGAAGTAGTCATGGACGTTTCGTGCCATTCGCTTGACTCGAAGAACGTTATTGAACGTGGTTCCGATCCGTACATGGTGGTTTCTCGCATCATCAATGGGCAGTTTACCTCTGTGTATACTACAGAGCATTTTGACAATGTGAATGAATGTGAGTGGAAGCCTATTATCATTTCCCTTGAAAAGTTGTGTAAAGGGGACTTTAACTCGTGGCTGCTTCTGGAGGTGTGGGATTATGAGAATAAGGGTCCGCATAAGCTGATTGGGTATACCAGGCAAAGTCTTGCGATGCTGTTGGACGCAAACGAAAAGAACAATCAGATCAACGCCTTAGACCTCATAAACGATAATGAGCGAGGCACCGAGCGGCGCTCCAATCTCGTATCCAAAAAGGAGTATGAAAAGTCAGGTGTGCTTGAGATCCGTGCAATTTCTATAGACATCTCATATTCCTTCTTGGAATATAAACGCGCCGGGTTTGATATTAATGTGACGATTTGTGTGGATTTTTCTTCTTCAAACCTTGGGCAGAATTTACACCACTTTGACCGTGCCGCTTCTGATGCTGGCAAAAAGCTGTCCAATCCGTACAGTGAAGCTCTCGAAAAGGTGGTCGATATTCTGGGCACGTACGACAAGGATCAGGAGTTCCCTTTCTATGGATTTGGTGCGCATGTGGACCGTGGTGAAGCGGTGCCCAATGCGAAGTCGTCGCTCAGTCTCCCATTCCTCGGGAAGAAGGAGAAGGCAAACCCCCCAGCGAACATCTTCCACGTGACCATGGAGCCGAACCGATACACTGTGCAGGGTGCGGAAGGTATTCTCGAAGCGTACTGGAAGGTTTGGAAAGACGGCTCGGTCATACCAGATGTATGTAGCCCCTTTAGTACATAGCATGCGAAGACGAAGAGAGCTTTTAAATTTTGTCCAAAAAGGTCCAAAAAAAAAGTGTCAAAAACTCACGTTTTTTGATACCTTTTAGACCCTATTATTACCTTCTATTCAGTAGAATAGAAAACATGAAATAATTTTTGTCACCTCATGAACTGAAGGAGGAAATAGAAACAAAGCATTTTGTCCACACTTTGCGGTTTTGGGGACGAACCGCACTGCAGATCCACTCCTCACCAAACAGGTCGAGGTGTGTGCGTTTCACTACAACCTCTCCCATGGGTTTTCGGAAGGTTTTCTCGTGTGATGAGTGTTAAGTTTCGATTTCCGAACATATGAATCTACCCTGTACACACATCCCACCTCAGGAGCCGACCTGCTTTGCCAGCTGCCTCAGTAAGGTGTACCGTGCGGGTTCCGGGAGCAAGTCTGCGTATCAGATTGCGCTTATTGTGACGGACGGTGGCTGCGACGACATGGAGGCTACAGTAGACATGATTGTAGACTCGAGCACGGAGCCGATCTCCATTATCATCGTTGGTGTGGGCGAGGGGCCGTGGGAAAATATGGATTTCCTCTCCGCAGATGACGAGCCGCTGCAGTCCAAGCGGACAAAGAAGATGATGAAGCGAGACATCGTTGGCTTTGTTGAAATGAACAAGTACTCAACGAGGGAGTCGGTATGGGATAAGCATTTCGAAGTGGCTACACTTCTTTTTGTTTCTATGTTTTTTTTTTGCTCACACACAGTGTTATTAGGAACTGAGCTTATGATTAGCCAACGGAAAAATTTGTCCTCACGCTTTTTTGAATCATTCCCCCTCACCCAATTAACACGCTGTGCCACCCACCCAGGGTGAGAGCCTAACTGGCTTCATAAAATGGCTGCGGTCAACGAAAAAAATACACGATAGTAGATTAGTGAGGACACATCAAGTGGTAAAATGTTATGTTTAGTTTTTTAGATCTCGTGTGACGATACTTTATGTGTAGAGCGTTGGAGAAAATCGATGAAAAAACGGGGGACTTTATTTTCACGGACTTTTATGAGGAACCATACTGCTGGTCGCTGAGAGGAAGAACCTGGTGTCCATGAGAGCCCTGAGGTGCAGGTAGGCCTTGATGACCTTGAAGGAGAGTGTGCCGCGCGGAATCATACAGTGTCCATACTTCTTTTCCAGTGCGCGCACCTTGCCGTGTTTGTATACGATAGGTTCCGAAGTACCCACCGTCCCGTTCCTCAAGATCTGAGATGCTGTCACAGAGTTCTTTGCAATCGTGCACCGCTTGTGCACGCCATGTCAATGTAGAACTTCTTGACCACCCAGTACGGCGTGTCCAATGTGTCTTTCTCCAGGAAGGCCTCGACTTTGAGCTGTCGTCATCACCGATGCTTGCCGGACATCCTCATTCCTAGCGTATCCCTTCAGCAATTGAGCAATGCAAGGAAACGCCTTCAAGGCGAATGCGTAGTTGATCTGAGTGCATTTATTGAGCGTACTGTAGGTGCAGAACGCAGTGTGCTGCCCTTGTGTCCCTTCTCGCGGAGGCTCACGTAGGTCCACTTTTTGAAGATACTATCGTATCAAAGCAGAGAACAACAGTAGCGCAACACAAACCCACATCCACATCCACATCCACATCAACACACAGCTTCAAAGAGAGGTTCTCAAAGAAATCCCGCGACAATTCACAAGTTGGGCGAAACAGCACAAAATCAAACCAGGCGACAACTTTGTATGTACCTCCCCCTCCCTTAAAACACACATGCTTTTTTCGGCAACAACAAAACAAAAAACAAAAGCCAAATCAATACAGAGAGAATCAACCATTTTTTCCCCTCTTTTTACCACCTTTTTCAACCCCCCTTTTAAAACCCATCGATATGCACATTAACCCACTCCCTTTCTTTTCAATACCGACCACATTCATATTTCCAACCCCTCAACCCACCAACACTAACAAGAGCAACCATATTACAAAACAAAACAAAACAAAGCAAACATAACAAAAGCTTCACAAAGACCCATTCAAACCCCTCAACCCCAACCCCCACAGAACGAAAAGAAGTCCTCGCGCGAGAAGACACCCAAGAAGTCCCCGGAGCCTACCCCCAAGCCTATGGTCGACACCGCGACGTGTGTGAGCGAGGATGTGGACCTGGGACCCTCCGCTTCGTCAGTACCACCTCCTCCACCTCTGGACAACGATGGCTGGGAGAGCCTCTCGGACGGCGAGACCGGGAAGATGTACTACCACAACCAGATCTCCGGTGTGACACAGTGGGTCATGCCGCCCGGCTACCGCAGCCGCAGCGGGCGTGGCGTAAAGAAGATAAACCCCGGGAAGAAGGCGCCCCCTTCTTCTGCCAAACCATTAGACAGCCCACAGCACATCGCTGACGTTCCCTACGTACGCTTAGGCGCAGCACAGTCTGCGAAGAAGGTCCAGGTCAAACCTCTTTCCAGTGTAACAGGCAGTGTTGTAGACGACAGCAGAGCTGGGTCGCCAGGTATCGGCAACCTCTCAGGCCTGTCAGGAGCCTCTGCCTCAGGGCGGGGTGGGACGCGGTTCTCGCCGAACCGACAGCTCTCACCACAGTTCCCCCCCTCGGGGTACTCGAAGAGCAGTGACGGTATAGGGGGAGGCACACCGCAGCGAATGGGTGGAAGGAAAAGCTCGTACGAGCCGCCAAAGTTCTCGACAACAACAGAACAGGCTGCCAGAGAATGGCAGGCACGAAAAGGGCGGGACTCAGTAGGCCATTCCGCGTCATTTCCTGGGTATTAGATGCGGTCGATTTTTGTCTTGTAGGCCACAGGGTTGTGCTTTCATCCGGGGCTGGCATCGTGGGTCAGTCGGAGGTGCATCAACAACCACAGTTTGTCTTGCAAAAAAAATTGGGGTGGTTTTTTTTGGGGTCACGTTTGCCAATTTATTTTGCTGTACAATGATGAAGTTAGATGTGTAGGTTGCAACCATTATATGTTTCGCGCGAGAGTCGCGTTTATCTTTCCAGTTTTCTCTCTTTTTTTTTTTTTTTGTACCAAACGGTCCGTAAAGGGTATCGTATGCGAGGATGTGTGGGTTGTGATGCTGAATGGGTTCAGATGGGTTTTCTCAACAGGAAAGAGGGGGGTATTCTGCCTATTCCGTGAAGCAAGGGGCAGGAAAAAAGGGTCTTTTTGATATTGTGTGGAGCGTGTTTGTCATTTGTTGTCATGCACCAAAAGGGTCCACTGTCTGAGGGCTTTTATACCAAGCCATTTTTTGGGCCGAAAATAGACACCCTTTGTATGGGGTGATCAGAGGTACTTTTTTGCAGCTCCAGTCACAAAGAATCATGAAAAATCACAAAATCTGGAATGCGAATCACAAAAAATCACAAAAAATCACGAAAAATCACAAAAAATCACAAAATCTGGAATGCGAATCACAAAAAATCACAGAAAATCACAAAAAACACCGCGAATATGGTGATTTGGCCTGAGTGTTTGCAAGGCGTTGATCCTACACTGGGTCGTCGTCAGACACCGTGGCAGTGTGCGGGGCAGGGGCAGATGGGCTAGCTTGTTTTATAGTCCCTGTTGTTACACCACACTGTTTTGTTCTTCCTTTTTCCTTTCAACCTTTTTTATTCATTTGCTTTTTTGTTGTTGGGAGACACGCCACACGTGTCGGTTCTGTGGAAAAACAAGACACGTTTTCGCAAGCTTCATTACCGTTTTGGTTTTCTCCTCACAACAAAAAAAAAACACAAAAATCTGTGGTGTGGCGCCTTAACCGATTCCCCGTGGTTCTACCGTGGTTCTACCAGTTGTCGCTCCATAAAGGGGGGGTATAGATGTTGGAAAAATTTCTTTTCTTTTTTCGCTGGTGAGCTTTTAAATGCCGGCATTTGCATTTCCGGAATCCGTCCGGCCAGTGGTGGGGTCAATTTGCCGAAATGGACAAGTTCTCATTTTTGGTCAATTTTTCGCAGTGCACAGTATACACAGTATACACAGTATACACAGTATACACAGTATACACAGTATACACAGTATACACAGTATACACAGTATACACAGTATACACAGTATACACAGTATACACAGTATACACAGTATACACAGTATACACAGTATACACAGTATACACAGTACACCCAGTACACAGTACACAGTACCAAAAAAAATCAAAATCAATTTGATTCACAACTTCACACCAGTTCACAACGCCACTATGTTAACCGTGATGTTGCCATAACATTACCATGGTTGTGAACATTTGTGATCAGGTACCCCCCCGTATAGTACCATTCAATCACAAAAAATCACAAACATCTGGAATGCGAATCACAAAAAATCACAAAAAATCACAGAAAATCACAAAAAATCACAGAAAATCACAAAAGAGGTTCTCAGTGTCGTCGGCCAAGCCCCTTCACCAAAAAAGACTACAACAAGAAAACAAACACACAGAAAAAAAAGTAAAAGAATGCCCTTCCTCAGTCCGGAAGTATCACCTCAACCGGTCACACCTGCCGTAAAATAGAGAGAGGTTACAGAATACAAAAAAAAAAAAAAAAAAAAAGAAAATCACAAAATCCGGAATGCGAATCACAAAAAATCACAAAAAATCACAGAAAATCACAAAAAATCACAAAATCCGGAATGCGAATCACAAAAAATCACAAAAAATCACAGAAAATCACAAAAAATCACAAAATCCGGAATGCGAATCACAAAAAATCACAAAAAATCACAGAAAATAACAAAAAATCACGTACGCTCACAAAAAACCCAAACAAAATCATAATTTCGTTTTTGTAAGCATTTGTAACCGTTTGTAACCGTTGTGATTTTTTGTGATTTTTCTTGACTCGAGCTGCAAAAAAGTACCTCTGATCACCCCATTGTACCTTTATTTTTTTTTACTACCAATTGCCGTTATTCCTTAACGCTTTCCGCCTTCTGGGGGACTCGGGTGCACTCGGCAGAGGCGCTCGGGTGGTTTTGGTGTCTCATAAAAAGGGGGTCCGTTTTCGATGCATGTACCCCTATCCGGTGATAGGTGATACAAATACATGGAGGTGATGTTACATGATGTCTGTCACCTCCCGTTTTTTGTATCTCATAAAACCACCCTCGTGCCTCTGCCGAGTTGTACCGGACGCCCTCCGGGCGTAAAGCGTTTATGATTACCGGTGATAAATAGTTACTATATTTGCTTGAGTTTTAAAGATATGTGCCAAGTCGCACTTCATTGTCCGCCCTTTTTGTTTTGTTTTGTTTTAAAAGGTATCTAAACGCTCTCATCTTACCAGTTTTTTTTTTTCCGTCTTCGTTTTTTGTTTCGGTTTTGAGTTATGATCTGTTTTGTCTACCAGTATAGACTGGCGAATAGAAGAACATAAGGCAATATTTGTCTGCACTATCTCAACATACGCGTACGCGAGGTGCATCCTCTTTTGAGTGTTTTCTCACTCTCGATTAACTCGTCGTCCTCTCCATCCTTCAGGTGACACAAGAATGGCATGCTCAGGCACCTTTTGGTAAGTCTTTTTTTTTTTTTTTTTTTTTTCAATTTGTGATCGTGATTCAGCAAGGGGCTTGGGTTCGTCTTAGCCTATTCTTTGTTATTTTTTGAGCATTTGTCTTCTGTATATGCGTTGCGTATGCGTCCAGCTGTACCGAAAAAAGAAGAAAGTTTGTAATAAACACTCATTTTTGCCTCATAAAGAGGTTAGTTGATGATGACTGTTTTTTTCCCCCCTTCTTTTTTGGTTTTCAGTAGGTATCTCCCCAGCGCAGCACTCCGCGGGGGTTTCGAAAACAGAGGTGTTTTTTTTTTTTTTTTTTTTGTACACCCATCAGGGTTTTTTCTAGGATTCGGGGTTTTTGGCTGACGGGGGGGCACAGGGCAAAAAAGTGCATATATTTTTTTTCTCGCGGTTGACCATGCAACAGGGGAGTATATAGGTTTTGTGGGTTTTCGTAGATCAAAACTCGGTCGAGCCCGGGCGCACTTCGCACGCCCGGGTCCGCAACCCAGCTCAAGTTGGGGCCTCCGGCGGAGAATTCCTCTGTTTTTTTGTCCAACTGCGGAGTTCGGCACTTCATTGATATTTGCACCAGGCACACGTGGTACACGAATTGTCAGTAACCTCAGTACATTTACAAGAGAAACGGCGGTCATGGCACCCAAAGGTTCCTGGCGAAGCCACGGTACGCAACATTTCTAAAAATTGCGCTTAAAATTGCACATTTTTACTGCCAAACTATGTCACCTTCGACGCAAAACAGTTATGTTGCTACGGAAACGCCTACTCCCCTTACTTCCTGGAGGCTCGCGAGAGCATGATGGGGAAGGTGAAGGGGGGCAGAGTGGTAGGGGGGTGGGTCACCCACCCCTACCACTCTGCCCCCCCGCGCCCCCCCCGCCGGATTTCACGGGGGGGCACGAGGGGGGGCGCGCCCCCCCTCGAAATCTCAAAAAAGTCTGACGGGGGGGCGCGCGCCCCCCCGCCCCCCCTCCAGAAAAAACCCTGACACCCATGCTGTCCTCTAAATCCGGTTTGCGATTTGGGATTTTCTATAAGAAAATTTTATAGGAAAATTTTATTTTTGCAGGTGAAAAATTTTTCGTATAGATATGGGGCAGTGTCTTTTTGAAATGGAGGCGCCCGGGGGGGTCAAAAGAGTTAATGGTAGAAACGTGGTTGAACCACGGGAGTTCCCTGGGAAACTGGGTTGCTGACCGCACCATGAAATCCCAGGCTGTACCCTAAATTTTTTTTGCCTGCGGCGCCATTTTTCCTTTTTTGCTCCGCAAATAAGGGTTCGTTGAGTGACTCTGTCGTGTAAAAAGCTAGATTTTTACACCCTGCCCTAATTTTTTTTCGCCTGCGGCGCCATTTTATATACAGTTCCCTATGTTCTCAATGTCTTCCCTGGTCAGCAGTGCTGGAAATAATATTGGGCAACAAAACAAGCTGACCCCCTTGAAATCTGGATTCCTGGATAAGACACTGGGGTGGGGGAAGAGAAAAATATGACCATCCGCACTGCGGCCCTACAACAGCAAAAAAAATATCTTCTCCAGTTGTGCGCGAAAAATTTTCGCGCGCAGCGCGAAAATTTTTTTTTCTATAAGAAAATTTTGCGATTTGAAAATCAGAAAATCCCTGATTTTTCCCCGATTTAAGGACATGCTTGTGTACACCTCGCTTTTTAGTTAGCAGCCGGTGTTTACGCAACAGCTTTGTTTTCCCCCCTTTTGCAAAGGTGACTAAGCACACGAGGCTTAGATTCATCTCACCAAACCCCGA
Source organism: Rhynchopus sp. YZ270_cl-10 (assembly GCA_964035575.1). Lineage (NCBI taxonomy): Eukaryota > Euglenozoa > Diplonemea > Diplonemida > Diplonemidae > Rhynchopus > Rhynchopus sp. YZ270_cl-10. The sequence goes on from OZ037879.1 coordinate 1,082,163, forward strand.
AGTCTCCCTCTCTACTAAGAAACCTGCCTCAAGCCAGTTCTTCACACAGAGTCCACCAAGGATATTGTGTACTTCTTCCTGTATCATCGGGTTGTTGAAACTGCAACGCCATCTTTGGGGCTGTGCCGGGGTGGGGTGGGTTCACTCTGGTGCTGAACACGGTGTCTGCCCGCCCGCTGCAATGTGTAATAGGTGGGTCTGAACTGATTAGGAGACTATAGTTTACTGCAAACGTATGAGCTTTTTTTCTTTTTCCCGTGGTCTACCAGTCTTTTGTCACCCCCAAAAAAAGTTACTTGTGTCTCTTTGTTGTTGTACGTTATTGCGGCGTTGAAGCATCTACACCGTTTTTTTTCTTCAAATGGCAATGTAGGTCGATGTAAATGGGTGTCCTTCTCCCTTCCGCTCTTTGTCCACAAAGAAAAGAAGAAAAAATAAAATAGTGGAGTTTCATCCTGGGTGTGTACACTACAATACAAACCAAGTTTTGCAAATAAAACAAACAAAATACCCTGCCTACCCTCTCAATATATTAGAGCTTTCATATTACCTTTCCTCAAACGAAACACACACAAAAAAAGGAACCACATTCCCCTGCTTTACCACCCCCCTCTGAGCCAGGCCAACGCGCGTCGCTCTCCGAGACCACTCAACCGCACCGGGAGTGCCGCCTGCCTGCGGTGCGACCTCTGTCAGCTCTCTGTCGTGTCCCCCCAGCACAGCAGCATTGGCTTGGAATAGCAGGCACATTTGTCCCTATGCTCATTATGTGGAGGTCAAAGAAGTAGTGCAGAAATATGGCAGAAATATCGTCCAAAATATTGTGGGTCCCACATTCCCCTTTTTCCACATATCCGTATTACTTTTGTGGCGTGATCCACAGCCCTACTTGGGTAGTACTTGGGTAGTACTTGGGTAGTACTTGGGTAGTACTTGGGTAGTACTTGGGTAGTACTTGGGTAGTACCTGGGTAGTACTATAGCAGGGGGGGGGTGTGTGCCCTTATATTTTCCCGTGTTTTTTCTCCCAGCGTGGGGGAGTGGGGGCGGTAGGTAATTGGCTGCACTGACATCCGTCAGGCAACCAAATCGTGTTTTAGAGTGAAATGAGGTCATTCGTGTCGACCAAATGACCAAAAAAGAAGGTGAAAGGGAAGGGAGATAGGGAGAAATACCCCCCTTCTTTATTACCGTACTAGTAAAAATGTTGGAACGCTCAAAAAAACCCCATCCCTTTTTTTCCTCAAACCCCAAAAAACCCGTAAAACCCAGACGTATTGCATAATCGTACAAAAAGTATTAGTCACGTTTTCTTTTCATTCCTCCCACACGCACTGGTTCCTCTCTCTGATCTTCACCTTCTTCTTCTTCATCGTCTTCGTCTGCTTCGGATTCCTCCAAATCCTCCTCCTGTTCAACTCCATCTCCAATTTTCGGCTGCGTGAGCACCACTATTTCTGGTTGGGTGGGATGGGCTTCGTCATCCCACTTTGCCAGCCTCCGTTTCGTCCTGCTGCGGCGCTTCCTCCACAGCCTCGTCCGCGAAGCAGACGCGGATCTTCTCCGTCCCCCCCTCCTCTGCATCAATTGCCATGTAGAAGTACATGACAGACGGCTCAAACGTAGCCGCTTCCCAAAAATTTGGGGCACCCGCGTTCACAACCGACGACACACCGGAGGAGTTCGACCACTTGATGCACCGTGGGCGCATCGTCGCCCAGGTGCGGCTGGCAATCAGGGTGTCACCGACACCCAACAGGGGCTTGAGGTCCGCACCCTTCTTCGGTTCCAACCCCTTGGTTGAAAACTTCAACCTAAGTGGGAGCATTACGTTTTTTTTGTTTCGCGTGGATCACCTGGGCTTGTAATAGGGTGTAATAGTGGTGTAATGGTGAGACACTGTCGTGTGATTGTGTGTGCCGCAGTGGGTGGCTCGGGACGCCACAATCTCTGTGTGTACAGTGTGTACAGTGTGTACAGTGTGTACAGTGTGTACAGTGTGTACAGTGTGTACAGTGTGTACAGTGTGTACAGTGTGTACAGTGTGTACAGTGTGTACAGTGTGTACAGTGTGTACAGTGTGTACAGTGTGTACAGTGTGTACAGTGTACAGTGTACAGTGAAAAAACCAAAAAAAATTTAAAATGGACACCCCCCCCCCTACTTGGGTAGTACTTGGGTAGTACTTGGGTAGTACTTGGGTAGTACTTGGGTAGTACTTGGGTAGTACCTGGGTAGTACTACAGATAGCTATGGACCACGCCATTTTGGGGGAATATTCCACAAAACTACACCCCCCCACAGACAGGGTTTCCTCGGGCTTCGGGTAGGTGTGGTTGGGGGGTGCTTTGTTTCACTGTCACAGCAGGTGCAGTCGCAGATATCAATATGCTAAAAGGACGCGGCATGGCCATGTTAAGACAGATGCGCACGGCGGCGATGTTCGCAACTGTTACGCAGAAGTGGGACACGGTACCACTGAAATTCGCCTCACCACCGCAGGAGCCAATTAACACAGAGCGTGGTGTCGTCGCCATCATGAACAAGAAGGACCAGTTCAGGACAGCCAAGATTGGCTACGTGGCGGCCTCGCAAGATGCACTCTGTGACATCGCGGAGATGAGTGCGCCCAGCAAAGGACCAGCGCATCAAGGGCGTGCCGTATGACGTGCGTAAGCAGGGTGCCGAAGCTTTTGCTAGACACGTCAACAACCCGCAACACACTGGTGGTCACTATTCCGTGCCGTGCAACACAAGCCCGAGAGGCTTGGAGAAAACTGTGCTCCAACGTCAGAACATGCTGCAGGTGGCGCGCGACTCCGGGTTCTTGGCGGTGGAGATTGAGTTCAACGCGGTTCAGCCTCGTGAAGCTTTCGAGAAGAATGCAAACTTTGCGCGGCTTGTTGCCAATCGAATCTTGTGCTACCTGCCGAGGTACTGTGCCATGGAGTGGTCGGAATGCTTGGAAGCAATCGCAAAGGACTTTAAATTGAAGGCCAAGCCTCCACTGAGCGTTGTTACGGAAGCAGTGGAGGTGCTGAAGGAGGCGCTGAACTACGAGGGCCCCGTGTTGCTTGCAGTGGGCGAGCTGGCTGGACCCCCCGACTCCGGAAAGAAAAACTTGTCTGATCTTTGTGAGATCATGGACGATACGCTGCACAGCGACGACGCCAACGACAGGATCCTGCTTGCCGTGCCCGTGTACGACCTCGTGGACCTGGGGACGGTCGCCACTGATCCGAAACGCGAGCTGGTGCAATCCACGGCGGCGGTGTTTGCAACTGTTACGCAGAAGAAGTGGGACATGGCAGCACTGAAATTCGCCCCACCATCGACTGAGGCATTTCACACGAAGCGTGATGTCATCGCAATCAGGAACAAGGGCTCCAGGAAAGCCAAGACCGGCTTTGTGGCGGCCTCGAGCTCTGCACTCCGTGACATCGCGGCGATGAGTGCGCACGAAGCAAAGGACCAGCTCATTGAGGGCGTGCCGTATGTCGTGCGTAAGCAGGGTGCCGAAGCTTTTGCTAGACACGTCAATAACCCGAAAAACAATGCTGGTCGCTATTCCCTGCCGTGCAACACAGGCCCGAAAGGCTCGGGGAAGACTGTGCTCCAACGTCAGAACATGCTGCAGGTGGCGCGCGACTCAGGGTTCTTGGCGGTGGAGATTGATTTCAACGGGATTCAGCCTCTTGTGGCTTTCGAGGAGAACACAAACTTTGCGCGGCTTGTTGCCAATCGAATCTTGTGCTACCTGCCGAAGTACTGTGCCATGCAGTGGTCGGATTGCTTGGAAGCAATCGCACAGGACTTTAAATTGAAGGACGAGTCTCCACTGAGCGTTGTTACGAAAGCAGTGAAGGTGCTGAAGAAGGCACTGAACTACCAGGGCCCCGTGTTGCTTGCAGTGGACGAGCTGATAGCACCTGGACACCCCGACTGGACAAGGAAACCTGACTCCGGAAAGAAAAACCTGACTAATCTTTGTGAGATCGTGGACGATTCGCTGCTCAGGGGCAACAACACCAACTACAGGATCCTACTTGCCGTGTCTGTGTATAATCTTGTGAACCTGGGAAAACTTGTCACTGGTTCGGCACGCCAGCTGGTGCACCAGGAACTGCCACCCATCCTGCCGGTGTTGCTGGAATCGAGTGTGGAGAACTGCTTGCCGGACTGGTTGAAGCTGTTCTTCAATGAGGAGAGACGTGCTGCCGTGGGCGAGAAGCAGGTGATACCCTACGCCACCGTGGGGACGCTGCTTGCCGAGAGCGGGGGTCACCCGCGACGGGTCCAAGCCCTGATAGAGACAGTGAATGATCTCAGCAAAGAGGTGCGGAAGAATGAGAAGAAGAGAAGCGCTGATGAGGTCCTGGCGTCGGTACTGCAGGTAGTGTACAACGGGAAGAACGCGTGCTTGGAAGCGATGGACGTGAAGCTTCATCTTCGTAATATAGGGGAACGCCTTTCACAGTTCAATCCGAAAGGTTGTGGCACGTATGACATGGATAGCATTAATAGTGTGCTGCTGAAGTACTTGTTCACGCCGCTGGACATGGGCGATGCAGATACATCAGAGACATTGGTACATGCAAAGATTCTGCGGTCCGCGACCACCGCGCACTATCAGTTGGTGCCGCACGGCGCGCGTCACATCGGGTACCTCCCGCTGCCTGCACTGCAGAGTTTCTGTGTGCGAGAGCCGTCTTCGTGCAGCAAGTATGAGGCTTATCGTGTTCACGCGAAAGGTATTGCCGACGCCAACCTTACCATCAGCGACACGAAGTTCGATGAGAAGTTTGACAACAAGATGACCAAGAAGGAGAAGCAGAAGGAGAAGAGGAAGGAGATGAACAAAAACTTTGAGATGAGTATGTTCCACGCACTCTGTGGAGCGGTCCTCGCCCGGGAGCGTCTCACAAAGGACATGTTTCGCCATTCACCAAACAACCTGCCAGAGACTCGTTGCACAGAGATCGAGTGGGCTAAAGACGTGGAGCTCTTCCCGAGTGCGGTGGAGAACGGGGCAACGCTTCGCGTGTGTGACGACGAGACGCTCCATCGCATCTGTGAAGTCGGTGCGTTCAACGGAGAGATGAAGAAGTCGTCCAAAGGACTCGCGTTTGTTCCGACGGACAAGTGGAATACGTGCTGCGACTTTGTGTTAGTGTTGCCGACTGCAGGCGGTGAGCGTGCAGGGCGTGTTGTGCTCGCTGTGCAGTGCAAGCACTGGGCGAAAGAAGTGATGTTCGAGGAAGGACCTCACGCTCTGGCATACTTCCGCTACGGGCGGCACTGCTTCGAAGCAGGCGACGTGTTCCTCCAGAAGAAGAAGGAGGGAGCGGCCAAAAGGTATGCCCGCTTGTGGAGGCTTTCTGTGTCTCGGACCACATGCATCTTTCACAGTACCCCGAATTCGTTTCGGAAGCAGTTCTACAAGATCGTCGAGCAAGAAAACAAGGACTCGGACACGAGAGTGGTGTTTGTGCTGGCGACAGTGAACAACGTCACGCTGGCGGGTGTGAAGGCGAGGGTGTTCAAGGGGGTGAACCTTCCGGACGAGAAGAAGTACAAGAGCACCGCGCTGCTGGGGGATGAGGGGTTGATGGACCTGCAGCACATGTGCGGTTGGTGCCCCACTGTGGGGTACGGTGCGCTGCTGGCGGAGAAGCTGGAGCAAGTTTTTTAAGGGGAGGGGTTCAGACCGTCGTGATACAGGTTGAGTGTACCCGACTGACGGAGAGAGAGCCCCTTATTGAAAATCGGGTAGTTTGGGGTCATTGCGGACAGAAATATTTTTTTAATTTAGAAAATGAAAATTCGTCACCCTGTTTCGGTGACGAGCAAGTGTGATTCATATGTTGCAAGGGCAAAGGTAACTGGTGTTGGACTTCTGGAGGATGTTTCCCAATGCAGAATTGGGGACAAAATCACTTGATGTTGGCTTACTGTTTTACTGCGGCTGCGATGGAGTGTGGAATACCGTCCCAAACACCGTTCGTGCAAGGTCACAGTCTCGAGTGACGTGGAACCTATTGAGTGTGGAATACCGTTTTGTTCTCCCCACCAAATGCAAAGTTCCATCCAGGTTTTGGAGCAGTTTTTCCCCCATTTGTGGCTGAATGGGGGGGCGGCAAAAGTGCGGAAATGTGCAGAAAAAGTTCGGAAAAAGTGCGGAAAAGTGCGGAAATAGTGCGAATCACCCCTCTTCAGCGACACCAAAATCCGTATTACTTTTGGGGGAATATTCCACAAAACTACACCCCCCACAGACAGGGTTTACTTGGGCTTCGGGTAGGTGTGGTTGGGGTTGCTTTGGTTCACTGTCACAGCAGGTGCAGTCGCAGATATCAATATGCTAAAAGGACGCGGCATGGCCGTGTTCCGACAGATGCGCACGGCGGCGATGTTCGCAACTGTTACGCAGAAGTGGGACACGGCATATCTGACGTTCGCCTCACCACCGAAGAAGCCAATTAACACGCAGCGTGGTGTCGTCGCAATCATGAACAAGAAGGACCAGTCCAAGTTCGGCTACGTGGCGGCCTCGCAAGATGCACTCTGTGACATCGCGGTGATGAGTGCGCCCAAAGCAAAGGACCAGCGCATCAAGGGCGTGCCGTATGTCGTGCGTAAGCAGGGTGCCGAAGCTTTTGCTGAACACGTCAAGAACCCGAAAAACACTGGTGGTCGCTATTCCGTGCCGTGCAACACAGGCCCGAGAGGCTCGGGGAAGACTATGCTCCAACGTCAGAACATGCTGCAGGTGGCGCGCGACTCAGGGTTCTTGGCGGTGGAGATTGAGTTCAACGGGATTCAGCCTCATCACAAGTCCGAAAAAAAGAAAGAAGCAAACTTTGCGCGGCTTGTTGCCAATCGAATCTTGTGCTACCTGCCGAAGTACTGTTCCATGAAGTGGTCGGAATGCTTGGAAGCAATCGCACAGGACTTCGAATGGAAGGACGAGTCTCCACTGAGCGATGTTACGAAAGCAGTGGAGGTGCTGAAGGAGGCACTGGATCACGAGGGCCCCGTGTTGCTTGCAGTGGACGAGCTGGCTGGACCCCCCGGCTCCGGAAAGAAAAACTTGTCTGATCTTTGTGAGATCATGGACGCTACGCTGCGCAAGCGCAACGCCAACAACAGGATCCTGCTTGCCGTGCCCGTGTACGACCTCGTGGACCTGGGGACGGTCGCCACTGATTCGAAACGCCAGCTGGTGCAATCCACGGCGGCAGTGTTTGCAACTGTTACGCGGAAGAAGTGGGACATGGCAGCACTGACATTCGCCCCACCATCGAAGAAGCTAATTCACACGGAGCGTGATGTCATCGCAATCAGGAACAAGGGCTCCAGGAAAGCCAAGACCGGCTTTGTGGCGGCCTCGCAAGATGCACTCCGCGACATCGCGGCGATGAGTGCGCACGAAGCAAAGGACCAGCTCATTGAGGGCGTGCCGTATGTCGTGCGTAAGCAGGGTGCCAAAGCTTTTGCTGAACACGTCAAGAACCCGCAACACAATTCTGATCGCTATTCCGTGCCGTGCAACACAAGCCCGAGAGGCTCGGGGAAAACTGTGCTCCAACGTCAGAACATGCTGCAGGTGGCGCGCGACTCAGGGTTCTTGGCGGTGGAGATTGAGTTCAACGGGATTCAGCCTCGTGGTGCTTTCGAGAAGAATGCATACTTTGACCGGCTTGTTGCCAATCGAATCTTGTGCTACCTGCCGAAGTACTGTTCCATGAAGTGGTCGAAATGCTTGAAAGCAATCGCAAAGGACTTCGGATTGAAGGACGAGTCTCCAATGTACGTTACGAGAGCAGTGAAGGTGCTGAAGAAGGCACTGAACCACGAGGGCCCCGTGTTGCTTGCAGTGGGAGAGATGGCTGGACCCCCCGGCTGCGTAAAGTACAACCTGCGTGGTCTGTGTAAGATCATGGACGCTTCGCTGCGCAGGGGCAACGACACCAACGACAGGATCCTGCTTGCCGTGTCTGTGTACGACCTTGTGGAACTGGGACAACTTGTCACTGGTTCGTCACGCCAGCTGGTGCACCAGGAACTGCCACCCATCCTGCCGGTGTTGCTGGACTCGAGTGTGGAGAACTTGCCGGACTGGTTGAAGCTGTTCTTCAATGAGGAGAGACGTGCTGCCGTGGGCGCGAAGCAGCCGATACCCTACGCCACTGTGGCGATGCTGCTTGCCGAGAGCGGGGGTCACCCGCGACGGGTCCAAGCCCTGATACGGACAGTGAATGATCTCAGCGCAGAGGTGCGGAAGAATCAGAAGAAGAGGAGCGCTGATGAGGTCCTGGCGTCGGTACTGCAGGTGGTGGAGCACGGGGGGGACACGTGCTTGGAAGAGATGAACCAGAGTCTCGATCTTCGTAATATGGGGGAACGCCTTTCACAGTCCAAGCCGAAAGGTTGTGGTACGTATGATATGGATAAAATTAATAGTGTGCTGCTGAAGTACTTGTTCACGACGCTGTACCTGGACGATCCAGATACATTTGCACATGCAAAGATTCTGCGGTCCGCAACCACCGCGCACTATCAGTTGGTGCCGCACGGCGCGCGTCACATCGGGTACCTCCCGCTGCCTGCACTGCAAAGTTTCTGTGTCAAAGTGCCGTCTTCGTGCAGCAAGTATTCGGCTTATCGTGTACATGCGAAAGGTATTGCCGACGCCAACCTTTCCACCAGCGACAAGAAGTTCGACAAGAAGACCAAGAAGGAGAAGAGGAAGGAGAGGAGCAAAAATTTTAAGATGAGCATGTTCCACGCACTCTGTGGAGCGGTCCTCGCCCGGGAGCGTCTCACGAAGAACATGTTTCGCCTTTCACCAAACAACCTGCCAGAGACTCATTGCACAGAGATCGAGTGGGCTAAAGACGTGGAGCTCTTCCCGAGTGCGGTGGAGAACGGGGCAACGCTTCGCGTGTGTGACGACAAGACGCTCCATCGCATCTGTGAAGTCGGTGCGTTCAATGGAGAGATGAAGAAGTCGTCCAAAGGACTCGCGTTTGTTCCGACGGACAAGTGGAATACGTGCTGCGACTTTGTGTTAGTACTGCCGACTGCAGGCGGTGAGCGTGCAGGGCGTGTTGTGCTCGCTGTGCAGTGCAAGCACTGGGCGAAAGAAGTGATGTTCGAGGAAGGACCTCACGCTCTGGCATACTTCCGCTACGGGCGGCACTGCTTCGAAGCAGACGACGTGTTCCTCCAGAAGAAGAAGGAGGGAGCGGCCAAAAGGTATGCCCGCTTGTGGAGGCTTTCTGTGTCTCGGACCACATGCATCTTTCACAGTACCCCGAATTCGTTTCGGAAGCAGTTCTGCAAGATTGTCGAGCAAGAAAACAAGGACTCGGACACGAGAGTGGTGTTTGTGCTGGCGACAGTGAACAACGTCACGCTGGCGGGTGTGAAGGCGAGGGTGTTCAAGGGGGTGAACCTTCCGGACGAGAAGAAGTACAAGAGCACCGCGCTGCTGGGGGATGAGGGGTTGATGGACCTGCAGCACATGTGCGGTTGGTGCCCCACTGTGGGGTACGGTGCGCTGCTGGCGGAGAAGCTGGAGCAAGTTTTTTAAGGGGAGGGGTTCAGACCGTCGTGATACAGGTTGAGTGTACCCGACTGACGGAGAGAGAGCCCCTTATTGAAAATCGGGTAGTTTGGGGTCATTGCGGACAGAAATATTTTTTTAATTTAGAAAATGAAAATTCGTCACCCTGTTTCGGTGACGAGCAAGTGTGATTCATATGTTGCAAGGGCAAAGGTAACTGATGTTGGACTTCTGGAGGATGTTTCCCAATTCAGAATTGGAGGCAAAATCCCTTGATGTGTTGGCGATTACTGCGGCTGCGACACAAAGTGACTCGGTGTTGTCACTGGCAAACTACTCTTTTCCCCACAGACCGAACCTGGGTATTGAAAAGCTGTCCACCCTCCTTTACCACGCCCACAATGGGGACATTGCTGGCGTACTCAAAAGGGAAGCTAAGGCAAAGCGTGCCTTCAGTGAGGGGTGTGACTGGGGTGAAGACGAAGACACGGAAGAAGGTTCATGGTACAACATGGCGTACCCCACGTACGAGGCGGCGTTTGCTCGCCTCGACGCTCTGGTCCAGTCCGTGCAGTGAGTGAGCCCCTGCAAGGTCACTGTTGACCTATTGTGTGTGAAATACCGTCCCAAACACCGTTCGTGCAAGGTCACAGTCTCGAGTGACATGGAAGCTATTGAGTGTGGAATACCGTTTTGTTCTTTGAATGTTTCAACCCAACACACAGACACCACCAAATGCAAAGTTCCATCCAGGTTTTCGAGCAGTTTGAATGGGGGGCGGGAAAAGTGCAGAAATGTGCAGAAAAAGTTCGGGAAAAGTTCGGAAAAAGTGCGGAAAAGTGCGAATCACCCCACTTCAGCCACACCAATTTATTACCGTGTTTCGAAAAAATGATGGACCAGAAAAAACATGGACCTTTTGGGATATTTATGGACCAATTTTTCTGGTCTATTTTGTACGAGTATGCATTACGTCTCGGTTGCCATGCGTTTTACCGTTTTCCCCTCCCCCCTTTTAGGCTCCGGGTTTTCGGGGGTTTTCGGGACTTTTGGGGTTTGAAAAAAAAAAATAGGATGGATGTGATCAACAACAACAACCAACCAATAAATAAAGAAGGGGGGCATTTCATATTCATATACTGGAAGAGCGTTGGGTTGGAGCCCGCCGATGTTCTGCCTGCGTTTGCACCTTTCAACTTCCCCCTTTTCCCCCCCTCCGATTTTTCTCCCTCTTCCAATCCACAGTACCAGGTACCCCCCTTTTATCCACCCCTTTTCTCAAGAAACCTCCCTTTCCCCCCCCCCCAAAAAAAAAAAAAAAAAACTACTAATGTCACTACCGACCGTCACCGTTTCTAAGGGAGCGGTAAGTCATACCATGGTGCTTTCGCTTGCAATGCCTGAGGGGTTCGTACCTACCTACGATTTGGACAGTGACGATGAAGATACCGGACACATCGTGACAAATGTTACACCCTACAACGTGAACCTCCTCTTTGGCGTGAAAGGTGCAGAGTTAGTTGAGGCAGGAAGCGAGGAGAAGGTACCGTACAGTATTTTTGCCGACCCTGCAGAAGCGTCTCGCCTGGCGGGGAGGTCCTATGAGGTTCGTGGCACCAAGAACGAAAAGGCGACGCACGATGCAACCATCGCATCCTGCAACAGAAAAATCCGTTCAATTCAGACACACCTGAAGACCTCCCAGGAACGGTGGAGCTCCTGGAACAAACCCATCAAGAACCCCACTACCACCACCACCACCCCTTTACCAACCGCCCCAGCACCACCAATTGTCCCCCTCATCATCCCCACTGCGAATACAAAACGTGACTGCCCCATCGCTGAGGTGACATTAGAAGGAAGCAGTACTAAAATAGCCTTTGCGGTGCCCATGAAGCATCGTGACTCGATTATTGAGGGGTGTCTGACAAAGTACAACCTTTGCACTGCCTTCAAGCTGAGAATGCCGCCCTTCTTGCGGAGCGCTACAACGAAGAAGCCGATTGGGTGTGATACGGAGGGGGTCTTTGCGGTCTCTTTGGACGATCTGCAGCTTGTTGTGAGTGGTCTGCCGCCTACCATTCCTGATGATGCTACCAAGGCTATGACGAAGCAGGGACAGCTCAACGCAGCACAACAACGTCAATTAGGTGTCATCGAAAGCGCTGTACGGACCGCAAGAACGGAATATGCAAAATGGGTCCAAGATGCCACTCCCATAGAAGCAATAGAGGTGGAAGAGGACAGAGAAGAGATCCATCATAGAGAACGGGAACAGCACGCTGCGCGTGAGGCAAAGGAAAGAAGGGCAGATGAGGAGCGTGCGAGACAACAGCGTGAGAGTGATGCAGAACAGAAAAGGAAATTTGCAGCCACAGAGCGTGCACTGAGAGAGCGCAGTGACAGAGAGGCGCAGGTAGAGGCAGAACGCAGGGCCTCCGAAGAGCGCGCACGCATGAAGGAGGAGCAAAGATCCCGCGATGCTGCTGAAGCGAAACGCAAGGCTGAAGAGCGTGCCCTAGCAGAAGAGAGTAGGCTCAGAGAGAAGGCTGCAGCAGCACAACACAAGGCCTCCGAAGAGCGTGCCCGCATGAAGGAGCAGAAATCCCGAGATGCTGGAGAGGCAGAACGCAAGGCCTCTGAAGAGCTTGCACGCGCTGAAGCACTGAAGCGGCAGAGAAGCGAGGTGCAGCGTGAAGCTGAGATGATGCGCAAAGCTGCCGAAGAGCGCAGACTCGCTGCAGAACAGCTTGCACGTCGGGATCAGATTGACAGAGAAAAGGAACAGCGTGATTTTGAAGCGCAACGCAAGGCTGAAGAGCGTCTCGCAGAAGAGAATAGGCTCAGAGACAAGGCTGCAGCAGCACAACGCAGGGTCTTGGAAGAACGCGGACTCGCTGAAGAAGAGGCGAGGAAACGCAGTGAAGAGGAGGCAGCGCGCGCTGTTGAGGCGCAACGCAAGGCCTCTGAACACCGTGCGCGTGAAGCAGAAGAGGCAAAGCATGAAGAGATTATGCGCAAAGCTGCCGAAGAGCGCAGACTCGCTGCAGAAGAGCTTGCACGTCGGGATCGGAGTGACAGAGAAAAGGCACAGCGTGATGCTGACGCGCAACGCAGGGCCTCCGCAGAGCGTGCCCTCGCAGAACAGACGCGCAAGGAGAAGGCTGCAGCAGCACAACGCAGGGGCTTGGAAGAACGCAGACGCGCTGCCGAGCACGAGGCTGCACTGAAGGAGGAGCAGGCACGTCGCGATGCAGAGCTGCAAAGAGCTGCTCGGGAGAAGCGCGCAGAAGAACGAGAGCGCGCAAAACGCCAGAGCAAACTCGAACAAGAAGCGCAAATGAAGGACATCAGAGCACAGAAACGGGCCGAAGCTGAGGCACATAAATCACGACCAAGAATCCAGAAGAACTCGAACTCTCCTCTATCGACGAAATCCCGCCAGCAACCTATCAAACCCTCAGCAGTGAGCAAGCAACTCCACTCACAACCACGTCCGATGATGCCACAACAGGGGTCCTCTCGGGTGGCTGCGTCGTCATCCTCACGCAGAGCACCACCGCAGCAACACGAACAACTCCCTCCAGTGAGGAAGACGACTGTCCCCAAGGCTTCACCCAAGCAGGACTCCCAGAGGAGGAAGAACGCCCGGCAGGAGGAGGAGCAGAACCGTGCCCTTGCTGCGGCAATGCTTGCTGAGGATCAGGAGCACCAACGTGCTCAGGATGAGGCTATGTCGCGCCGGCTGGCGGCAGGCAGCCCACCGCCAGCACACCGTCTAGATGGCCAGGCAGGGGTTGTCGAAGAAGTGATGCTCATGGGCGACGCTGCCCTGCCAGATGTCGCCAACGACCAGATCCTGGCACAGGAGTTGCTTCGCAGTGAGCGCGAAGCCATCGAACGTTCAGATCGGGAAATTGCTGAAAGTCTGCGGGGGGCTGGTGGTGGAGGAGGTGGAGGAGGTGCTCGTGCACACAGAGCACGCAACCCACCACCAGTGGCAGAGTGGGAGGCAGAGGATGAAGTGTTAGCTGCAGTACTCCGCGCATCAGAGCGGGACTATTAGAGGGCCTGTGTGAAGAGAGGGAGAGGCAAAAAAAAAAAAAAAAAATGAAAATAAAATGGGAAACAGCTGAGAGAAGAGAGGGGTACAAACTGTGCATATCCGATGGTCTGATTCAGGGCCTTAATATTTTTTTTTTTGTGCACAGAGAGAGGACATTCATCGGGGGGAAGAACAAAAAGATGCAACGATTTCTAGCCAATCTTTTGAAAGCAAAACCACGGTATATTTTCCGAATCCAGGTTCGTGGAGGGTCTTTTTTCTCCCACCCCCCTCCCAAAAAAAAGAGCAAAGCAAAACTAACAAAAAAAAAAATTCATTTAAAAAAGGTCATGATGAAGAAAAGTTGTAAGACGAAACGCCAAAAAAGGGGAAAAAAAAAACAAAAAAACCTTCCAGTAAAATCAGTCTCCACTTCAAAAAAAAAAACCCCCCACCACCTTTGGGCGACATTGAGCACAGAACAACGCGAACCTTCCTCGGCAGGGGATTGTCGACAACAACATGCGCCAAATATATGGGTCAATAGGTTCAGGTCTTGGTGTACAGGATTCTTTTTCTTTTTCTTTCTTTTTTTTATACCTACAAAGCGTAGCTTAAAGGAGAAATAGTTCCTCACCTTGATTGCACAATCACCCCTCGAACGGGGTAATTGTGCAATCAACGAAAAAACCTTTTTTCCTTTTACTTACCTATCAGAGTTACTATTTTTTCCCTTCTTTTTTTCCCGTACAGATGTGTGTCGCATATGAAGCTCACTCATCTTACAATGTTGTTATATTCGAAAGGAAAACACGAGGTTTTCTATGAGTATTCCACCCACCAAAACTCTAAAATTTCAGGCCAAATCAAGTGGATATTTGTTTCCAGTGCCTGCGTCCTGCCGATGAACGGTGAGGCGTTTGCACTTTCAACTTCTCTTTTGTTTTTTTTCAAATACGGATTGCAGAAAAAAAACGACAAAAAGGAACATCTCCACATCACGGAGGGTCCAGCGCTTATGAGGTGCCCCTCTGATACCCTAAGGGATGCGCCTAGGGATGAAATACGAAGTACTGCATTTTTACCTGTCACTATTTTTTCTGACATGTGACCCACTCTTTATCCACCCCTTTTCTCTAACCTTTGATGATTGCATCGTTTGTTGTGCACACACTTTGAATGCAAAATCGGTAGGTGACTGTTGATGCATGGGGAAGGAGTGTATTGTATGGCAAAGGCGGTGGTCGATACCACAAAAATAAAAAATGTGGACCCGGGGCCGAAACAGGCTTCGCGCTAACTTTTGGAAAAAAATCTGAAAAATCGTGTTTCGGGACCAAAAAAACGCACCTCAAATAGGGTTACGTCTGGGGGTGAAAAAAACAGTGTTTTGTGGCATTTCCGAGCCAATCCCAGGCTGTGGTGGGGTATATTCGGAAAAATGGACAAAATTTTAGTGACTTAAATTTTCACAAAATATGAACCCATACTCTTAAACAGGGGCATTTTCAGGTCTGAAAACCCAACTTCAGATGAAATATACGGAAAAATGGACAAAAATGCAACGACTTAAAATTTGACAAACATGAGCCCATATTCGTAAACAAGGGTTATTTTCAGGTCTGAAAACCCAACGTGCTGAAGAAGCTATCGGTAATGTAGTGATGGCGGTGGGGTTTCCGTGACCACAGAGAAGAGTGAGAAAACCAGGAGGGTTATGGCCTCGGAGGGGGTGTGCCCCATGGCGTCCTAATCAATCTTTATCCGTGAGGGAGGGGGGATGTGGAGTCGTACTCAAAATAAAATGAACACTGTACATAAGTACATCGTGTTTAAACATAAAGGAGGGTAGGGAACAGGTAGCGCCGCAGGCGCACGGTACCCAACTTTTTTCTTTTTTTCTTTTCCCTTTTCTCTGCTTTCCTTTGATTGCGCGAGCCAATTGCTCTCCGCGGTGGGGTCACATGTGTGTGTGAAAACACTCTAAAGTACCCTTACTATGAAATATGAAATTCTCTGGTTTTCTTAAGGAAACCCCGGTTTGCAAAAAAAAAAAATGCACCACAAAAATATCCAAAAATCCCGGGACAAAGGACAGAAGTTAGCGCAAAGCCTGGGCCGAAACTACTTTTCTTTTTTTTTTTTACCTTTCTTTTTGCGTTTTTTTTTTGGTGACGTAGTGCCTGATCGATAACAGATTAAAATTTCTACTTTTTTTTTTTTGATTAATTGACAACGTGTAGGACACCTCGCTTTTCGTATGAACTCCACGCAGCTATTCCTCGCCTATCTCTCGTTTCGTGGATACTGCTGTACTATTTTATTTTCAAAATAACCCTCTCCCTCCCCCCACCCAGTAACAGGCAACAAGGTGCCCTTCTCAGGCCGACCCTTATGGTTAGTCATCAGATTATTTATATTTTTAGAAACCCAACACAGTGGTAGATTAAGGAAAAAAGGCTTCTCTCTCTAACACTCTATGTCTCCGGTTGCATGTAGAACGTTTTCCCCCTCACATCTCCTCCCCCTCTCCCCCATCCCTTTCCCTTTATTCGAAACAAATCTTGTCAGAAAAGGGAATTGTGACTGTGCCAGGTTTTTGGTTTTTTGGTGTTGGCTAATAAAAAAACGCAAAAATTAAAGTGGCTCTCACGGGTAACTTTCATAGATGTGTGTGGACGAGAGGCACAGTCATCTTCCAAGTTTTCATTTATTTATTTTTTCAAGGCGACTAAACACAGAGAGAGGACTAGGTTCATCTTATAATATTTTTTCTTTTTTTTTTATTTGCGAGGATGCTTCCCAAGAGGACCAAGAGATTTTTTTTTCAACCTTAGAGAATACGCAACGCACAATGCTACCCTTGTGGAAAGGGCTCCAGTTTGTTTCTCCCCCCCCCCTCAAAAAGAAGGGAAAAAAAAACACACCCCCACGATAAATAAAAGAGAATTTCACATACATTTCTGTTTAACTCTGTTTTCTCACCCCCCTTGCGCCGACCTTCACCGTGCTTCATTTCATTTTGTGCTTTCATTACAGATGGCTGGCGTCGTACAGTGGGTCAGTCGGAGGTACTGCATCAATAATTATCATTTGATTCGCAAATGGGCAGTTTTTTTTTTTTTCTTTTTCCACTGCACTTCAGATCACACCTTTCCTCACATACCCTCCCCTATTTCTGTAATAACCTATCACCACTTCATAACCTTCAGGGCTCTCACCTTCCCCCCTTCTCACCCCGAATTAAATGCCTTTGCCAGTCTCTTCTCGACGGCCGCCTTCGCAGCCAGTGCAACCAGGTGCACTGGACGCCCTGCTGCAGTCCACCGAGGGGCGTCGCAGCCACTACCACCCCAGCAGCTGCACCCTCCCGGGGAGGAGGAGTTCGATCTCCGTGGGGCGGGTGGAGGTACGGGAGCAGACGCACACCACACCGCGCGCCTCACCCCCGCCTTCGTTTGCCGAGCAGCCGGAGCAGCCTTCACACTCCCTCCCTGGGCTTTCTTCTTCTGGCCAATTTGGATACCCAAACTCAAACCAAAACCACCAAAGCCCCACCACTGAGGTCGTAAAAGCCGGCAGTCTTGCCAGACTCTGCAACGAAATCGAACGTCTCCAAGACGCCCTGGACGGCAAAGAGAAGGAATGCGTCTCAGCCCTGCAGAAGTACGACGACCTGCTCTGCTCGCGTCTGGAAGGCTGCTCCGGAGCCGCCCTCTTAGCATCGACCGAGGAGGTGTTATCCTTGCAATCTGTCATACAATCGCAGTCGGATGACATTCAGACCCTCCAAAACCAGCTGGCCTTCACAGAACAAAGTCTCTCTCAACAACAGGCTATGGGAGTAGAGTTGTCGTCAGAGGTGACGTCGTTGAAGGGATTGTTGGAGAAGGAGCGGAGTGGGGCGGTGCTGTCGTCGGATAGGCATCGTGCAGAGATTCTTTTATTGCAGAATGCGTTGACCGCGGCGTCTGCTCGGAACATTGAATTGCAAACAGAGGTTCCATCTACGCATCATATCGGCACTCAAATCGACCTTCAAGGTGAAGGAGGTATTGGACCAAAGGAAATGGCAGGATTGCTTGAATCCATGAGAACCGATCTTGATAAGCAAATGCTCGAGGTCCGTCAAGAGTTAATGGCACACCACATTGAAGGCCAAATGCTGCAAAAGGTTGAAACTGAGAGGAGACTCTCGGATCTGACACATAGCGTGGAAGGGCAGTTAACATATCTTCATAAGGCAGCATCTTTGCAAGACCAATACGGCAGGCACGTTGAAAGCGTCAAAGATTTGGACACCGCGATCTCAGAAGTTACCCTCTGCATTGAAGAGAAGCGAGAGCAGCTGCGAGGCTTGAAGGTGGAGAACGGGGTGCTCGCTCATAGAATGGATAGAGGGGGGGAGGGCGGGCACACCTCATCGCGGGATTGGTTAGAGCCAGAGGAGCCATACAACTACCAACACCTGCAAAGCGACGTGAGCAGTATCCTCGACACATTGCGAAGGGAACAATCCCAGCCACGCCAGCACACCCAACACCAACAGGCCCAAGCACATTACACGAGAGAGATGCACCCCTCCGCGACAGACCCTTATGATACACCCAGCGCGCATCACACAACACAGCGTCTGCATGGTGAGCATGGCTCGGAGATACTAGGCCGTACCCAGTCAAACTCCATGATTGTGTAGGGGCTTAGTAGAAATAGATGCTTTTTCGAAATGTAGTTTTTAGATTTTAGATGTGGAAAGGGGGAAAAGGTTTTGTTCCCATTTTTAGAGTAAAAAACGATAGAGAGTTTGCGAAAAAAAAAAAAGACCCCTTCTTTTCTTCCCATTCCTTCTTATTCCAAAAAATCCATTTCTTTTTTTTCCCGCCATTAGCGACTCATAGTTTGTACTCCTCTATAGCCTCTCCCACACTGACGAAACGGGCAGAAGACCCATTTCTTTTTTCTTCCCATTCCTTTCTATTCCAAAAATCCATTTTTTTCCCTCCCCCAGATTTTCTTCTACACTATATCCTCTCGACTCCCCTTCCCCTTCCCCCCTCTCCCCCTTCCCTCTCGACGATGAGAGAGTCCTTACTGTTCTTCCTGATATGCGCTGTGCTCTGCGATAGTACGACGACCCTACCGGTGACTGTAGAGGCTGAGGATGGGGTTGTCGTCTTTCCTATGCAGATTGGGACCTGGGTGGGGAACCGTAGTGGGGACGCGGTGACGTATGCAGGGACCGACCGAATGGATTGCTCGGGGAAGAAAAATGCGGGGGATGACGAGCGTGGCCACGTGAAGGTTGTGTTTGAGGTGGAGGAGGACGATTTTGTAAGGATTACACCACGTATTAGGACTCCAGACTTAACCTCAAATTCGTTTTCCGCAGTGTTCGATGATGAAGCAAGCGAAACGCGGACGTGGTTGACCAGCACTCTCCGTACATTTGCCGCAGATGTGTTCACACCGTTCTCTCTGAAGAACGAGCGGATTCGCCAACAATGCCATCATTTCACCAGAGGAGAGCACTCCCTTTCATTGTTCACCCTTGAACCGGGTACTGCGGTGGACTCTTTTCGGTTTGAGGTTGCGCCGCCACCGAGATTTAATGGACCACAAAGGGGTTGTCTTGGTGGATGCAGCCTTGAAGGTGGTTCGGTAGCGCATTTCAGCATAGAGAATTTGTGTGGACCGGATACAGTCAATATGGTCAGCATCAAGGTAGGTGGGAGGGACTGTGAGAACGTTACGTTCCGCAGTGAGACGAGGGTGACCTGCGTGACCCCGGCCCTTGAGGAAGGGGCGGAGGAGGTTTTAGTCGAGGTGACGCAGCAAGGGGGGAACGACACCTCTGTGCACGACACGACGCACATCACATACCACATCGAGGATGACGAGGAGGAGTACAGCGCCTTCATCATCGCCTCAGGGATTGCAGGGGTTGTTGCAGTCACTGCCGCGGTTGTCACAGTGTGTTACAAATATCATGAAAAAAAGCGGTTAAATGCGATCTTCGGTGCATCCGTCATCGCAGCGGAAATGGCAGAGGCAGTAGCGGTGCTGGATTTTGATAAGATGGAGAAGCTGCACCAATTAGATTCGCCTGACAGAGTGCAGCGGGCGATGATTGATATCATGGGCGTCATGCAGGAGTTTGTGAAGTACATCCCCCCTCATGTCTTCCGAACGGTTCAGGGCATCTACCACTTTGAGGAAGATGAGCACATCGGGAGTGGTGCAGACCGCAACTCCATCGCACCTACCGTTGATTCACAGCGTTCAAATAATTCCTTGCGCACCCCAGGCCCATTTGAGCTCCCTGATACAAAGATTTGCCGCTCCGAATCGTTTACCAGCAGTACAGACGACCCCCGCCAGACGCCTCCAACCAACGCACTCTATGAAACGAAGAACACCTGGAAAGCCATCTCAGGGGTGCAGCTCAAAACAACCCGCCATGTGGTCACCGTCTCCGCTCGACCACAGAAGACACAACGCATCACCGAACACTTCACAGAAGAGTTTGTCACCCTCATTTCCTCATGCATCGAAAGCAGCAAAGGCTGCATCCACCGCGTCACCGAGGAATCTGTAGTAGTCACCTGGGGAGCAACAGGGGTGTCCTCCAATGTAAAACCATTGTTGGTCATAAAATCTGCGGCCGCTATAGCGGAGAAGGGACACCACTGTGGGGTGTACGGCTCGCAAAGCAAATGCGGATTCTCTGGAACAGACCAGATCCAGACGTTCTTTGTCTTTGGAGAGAATGTCGCAGAATGTGAAACCCTCTGCCGCGCTGCGCAAGCAACCTGCGCTCCGGTCCTCGTCCACGCCCCTCTCTGCGTATCCACTGCAGCCAGAACCACCTTCACGCTGTCCCCTTTCCTCCCAATCATGTCTTCAAAGCTGCATGGTCCGGTCATCCCCACAACAATCGTCCTGAAGGTGACGCCAGTCATGAATAAGGAGTGGATGTATGAGCTCGAGGAGCGCCAGGACGACAGGGAGATCGGAACGATTCTGAACAACCTATTCGTGAAAGGGGAGGTTGCGCTGGCGTATGAGTCCGTACGGCGCGCAGGGGATGAGCACACTGCAGGTCTGGAGCGCTTCGTGCGCTGGCTCGACAGCTACCTGCACGAACGCAGGGAGCTCCCGAAGAACATCGTCTGCAGCACCCCATTCCACGTGACCATGTCCGCAGTCCTTGTCCCCAACCCCAACAAAGCCATCTTTGAGCTCGGTGGAGGCGACTGGGGGGTTGACAGAGAGGACCACTCCTCATGTGGCAGTCGTGGCAGCGGGGAGGCATTGTGAGGTGGAGGAAGTGGTCTCTATTGATAGCGAGAGAGAGAGAGAGGAGAGGGCGTAGGATCATCTAACCAAAATAAAATAAAATTGGAGAGGTGTGGCCTTCCACGTGATTGTATTCATTTACAGTGAGTCGCAGTTTTATTGGTGTTTTATTAGGGGTGAATTATGGGTAAAAATTGGGTAGGTTTAGATACACCCAGTGGTTCAGTTGGAGGGTGTGGTTTGCAGCAACGACCACCAGTTTGGTGACGTGAGGGAAGCTTCGGAGTGAACCAGCTACTAGATGGTTCGATGGGTCTTTTGCCCCTATACCCAGCTTGGACGAGCGATTTGCACGTCGACACCGCAACGGTCCTCCGCCAGAGTTTCTTCTTCAATTTGAAAGGGGATGGGGGGGGAGGATTGTTTCAGTAGAAGCACTTTGCATTTATGTTCAGTGTAATTTCGTGGGTGTACCTATCTTTGTATCGCTTTTGTTTTGCAGTATTTTGATCATTGTAGTTTTTCTTTTCGAAATGGATGTAGGACTGCACGGTTAGGGTCCCCCAGTGCACCGGTCTGTCACGAGAGGGCTTTTTGTATCTCATCGATATCGAGCCAACCTTTTGTACAACTTCTTTTTTAATTGAAAGATGTGTTGTGCTTTGTTGGGGGGTTAATTCCTCCTTATTCCTCCTCTGTATCTTTTCCTTTTATATTTAAGGTGACTAAGCACGAGAGGCTTTAGGTTCATCTTATAAACTTTTCTTTATATGCACGTTGCCAGCCACTGCTGGGACGTTGACACATGGGCAAATTCGCCCTCTCTTTTCGCTGTTTTTCGGTCGGTAATGAACGGCTCAACCACACATGGCTGTAGGCTTCTCTCTTACCATCTCTTGTTTCATCTTTTTTCACTATTCCTTTTTTTTTGCCAAGGCAGTGCCTGCATCTCTCTCCGATGCGTTTTTTGTACTGCCAACTTGACCTCTCTTTTAAAAGGAAACTAAAGAGGCTCAGAGCATTCTTCTCAACTCCTCTCTCTTTAGATGTTGTGTGTACGAGAGAGACATCTTTCTAGCTTTTTTTTTTTTTGCGCATTTTTTGCGCATTTTTCAGCTTTTTGTTATTTGTTTTCTTATATCTGCGTTTCTTGTGTCAAGGTGACTAAGTGAAGCGGAGGTTCACCTTTTAAACCGTTTTGTTTTTCCCTATATTTTTTCTCCTTTTTTCGAATTCGTGTCTTACGTCCAAAAAAAATTAAATGGGCGTTTTCGCACTCTATCAACCTTAAGATTCATGGACCACCAGTCTGCTCATCTTAACTCAAGCTCTCGTTTGTTCTCGTATGCCTGCAAAGGATCTGTCAGTGTTTTTTTTTCTTCTTCTTTTTCTTTTTCTTTGAATAATTTGATGCAGTGTAGACACCTCGCTTTTTTCGTGTGAGTTCTGCGCATCTTTTTCAATTTTTTGAGGGTATAAAAAGACCCTTGGAAAGGTCGAGGTAGCACCTTGTAGCTGTGCATGCATCCTAGAAGTGTGCACAAAACTCTGATATCTTTAAAATAGCTTTTACTTTGGGATTCCTCGTCTATAGTAAGGCGTGAGCCGTCGATAGGTCCAACAGGCAGACAAACAAACCAACACAAACCACACAATACCAAATTTTCACGAAAAAAAAACAAGCAAAACGCTCTTCTTTCCCCATATATTTGCTTCAGCACCGGTGAGAACCGGGCTTGATACGCAACACCGCTCTCTTAGCAATATACAAGCATATTTTTTTTAGATGACTGCACGGTGGAGCCCCGCCCAAAATGGGCGGACCCTTTTGGGCGGACTCTTTAGGCGGCCCTCTGCCTACAGAGCCCGCCCATTTTGGGCGGACTCCACCGTGTAAGCAGGAGAGGCTTAGGTTCATCTTACAACCCATTTTTCTTCTTTTTTGCGATTAGAAAAAAAAATGCTTCATGGAAGAAGAAGTCGCTTTTCATCCTTTATAAAACACATAAAGGATTGGGGGTGAAGAGATTGTTGTATCGAGTGATATTTGAGTACATAATCCGCCATTATTTTTTTATGTAAACCACTCCCATGCGCAACACTCCGGGGTTCGATAACCCCGCGGAGTGTCAGTGCACTGCGTCCCGTGATATGCTTGCATTTTCTACCTCTCTTTTGGCATGGATATTCATCGATACTTCCCAAAAAAAAAAAGGCTTCTTTTTCAACAGCATTTGGATTTTTTTAAAAGTCTTTCTTGTAAGTTTTCTTCTTTGATTTTTTTTCTTCTTTTTACTGAGAAACGATGGGTTGGGTTGTAGTGAGAGGCTCATGTTCATGTCAGCAAAAATTATTTGATTTTTTTTTGAAATAATCGAGCATTGACAAATAGAAATGGAAAATGAAAACGGAGGTGCCCGCTTTAGCGGAGTTGGTTTTTCACCAACATACGCCTCACTCACATTCATCAGTGAATGAACACAGTATTTTTTTTTTTTTGCGATGCGATAAACGGAAAAAGTGTTTTCTTGTCTTTCATTTGTGCTTTATGCTTCACTGGCATATCCTGAAGTCGTTTTCTATTTTTTTTTGGTGTTGCCGTCCGCAGAGATGTTTTATTCATAGCGCCTCAATTTGGAAAGAAATAAATCATCACGCTTATTTTTTTATTTTGTTTTTTCTAGTAGTGGCTGCCATCCCGTGTTCGTAGTTTAAAAATCAAAACAAAGTTGTTGTTTTTTTCCCCCTCAGTGTCGATGTTTGCATCAGACCGAACCTTTCTTCAATTCTCAACAGCAAATCACTTTTCAATTCAATTCTTTCGAAAAAAGATGTGCCATCAGGTACATTTATTGTCTCCCTTACCCCCCCCACCCCACACCACCCCACACCACCCCTTTTTAGTGCGTTCTCAATATTCTGCTCCCTCTCATTTTAAAACGATTTTTTCTTTCTCTTCATTTGTTCCGTCTCTTTTGCTCTGTCCCACCACTAGGCATACCTAGAAGGCGAATTTCGTATTCGCCCTACATTCGGATCCGAATATGGCATATTCGCCCTTTTTTCGGATCCGAATATAGGCCGAACATGGCCCAGGAATTTTGGGATCCGAATATAGGCCGAATATGTATTTGCCTTCTAGGTATGCCTAGTGGTGGCTATATTGTGATAAACTGCCCGTCATAATACATACATCACAATACAGCTGTATTTATGATGTGTATTTTAGTATTCATACAAAATTATCGACCGTACTAATGGTCGACCTTTTCAAGATTTTTCTGGAAGTTCGACCTTTTTTTTTTTGTAGAATATTACAGTAATGTTCGACCGTAAAAATGTTAGACCTTTTCAGGATTGTTCTGGAAGGTCGACCTTTTTTTTTTTACGGTCGAACATTTTTTATGAATACGGTATGTATTATGGGATAGGCAGTTATCACGATACAGCCACCACAACCTGACCCCTTCTGGTATGTTGCAATGTGTTCCCCCGACTGCCATTCCATCGATGTGTATGCAAAGGCATATACCCCCCTTTCAACTTTCCTGAGTAGAAGGTATAATAGGGTGCATTTGATCCTAATTATACCTTATTCTCAGTAGAATAGAAAGCATATTTTTTTTTTGAAATAACTTTCCTGTTCGTTTCGTTTTCCTTTTTTTTGTTTGTGATTGGTGCGTGCATCTGTTTTCCCCAGGCTCTCTTTGGTTTTGAAGTGTGCAGAGTAGTTTTTTTTATATTAGGTATTGTACAGTACCTGCGTTTGCAGCTGTACAGTGAGGCGTTTTTTTTTTTTTTTTTTTTTTTTTTTGCACTTTTTCAACGTCTCTATGAGTAAGATGTTGTTTTCACAGTGAGGTACATTTTATTCTTTGAATCTTGTTTGTTTGTTTGTTTTGAACGGTGGCTAACAAAAGGCTTTGGGAAGGGTTCATTGTTTTTATCATCCTTTGGTTTTATACCTACAAAGCGTAGCTTAAAGGAGAAAATAGTTCTTCAGATACGGTCGGCCAATCAACGAAAAAAAACCTTTTTTCTTTGATGCTCTCAATTTATTGAAAACACATTGAACTACTTCTTTTACAGACTTATCAGGGTTACTATTTTTTTTTGGGTATTGCAGCTTGGGTAGAGTAGTGGAGGAAGGGGTGCACATGGTACACCCTTTAATGCTTGCTGGTTTGCTAAACGTAGTATATGGATTTGTTAAGATGTGTGTGCCGTGCTTCCTATTGCCGGCACTTTTCTCATTTGAAAAAAAAAAGTGAACAAGAAAAAAAATGATTATTTCACAATATTATAACTTCCTACGAATGCCTCAAAACATTTCATAATAATCACGGGTTGTCTACGATCGTAGTACGATATCTTACGATCGTTTTTTTGGTACGATCGTAAAATATCGTACTTCGATTGTAGGCAACCCGAGAATAATTGCTAAAAAAAAAAAAAACTTCAAAAAAAACCTCCATTCAACCCCCACCATGAGCAACAACGGAGGACACCTTCCCCGCTTGTTGCTGCATCAAGGTATATCATCATTTCTCTTCCAAAAGAACAATCCCAATTCGTGGTATATTCCAGACAAAAAAAAAGGTATTTTTTTATCTTCTTTTCCTCCCCAATTTTAAAAGGATTTATCCAGAATCCGATTTTTTGTTTCTGCTCAAAGAGGTTTCCTCTTCACGTCCAGATCAGTGTGAGCGTATTGCAGTAATAAAAAACCCAATATCCACCACCCTGGACTCCACTAAAAACTCCTAAAAACTTCAGGTTCAATTAGGCCATAAAATGACCGCATATTTCGTTCAACCCCAACATTGCAAACCATGCGAGTTGGGACGGCGTCCAGGTCTTTCTGATGTGAATATAGGTTGTGTTGCAACGGCAGATGAATTACGTGCTTTTGGGGTGGCGGCGGAAGCGGATGGTGACGTGGCTGCGGGGATTGCTGCGTATAAGGATGAATTGAGGGTCCGCCTGACAATCTTTTGCGATACGGTCGCTGGCGGCTACGAACAGCACAGCGATGAGGTTACATCATGCGTATTAGAATTAGCGCGAAGCTCCGAGTCCTTAGCAAGGATGCACGCTGCGAATGGATCACCGGAAACCGAAATTGTGGCTATCTCGTTGCGTCTACTGAAGTGCGCCTCCGCAGCACTACACGAAGACCACCCTGTAGTAGCAGGTATTAAAGTGCACCTCGGGGATTCGTGTATGGTCTTTGCAAAGCAATGTGAAGCGCAACGTCTCTCCGCACTGCGGGACCCAGACTCAACCCAGTACGACCAAACCGAATCTGATGAGTGGCGCCGAAAATTAGTCCAGCTGGTGACCGAACGAAATGGGTTTGTCAAAGACGCGCATAATTACTACACAGAAGCGGTCGTCTCATATCGTGTCTTTGCAGCACTCTCAAAACCAGAAGAACAACGTGACGAAGATATCAACGGAATTTTTGGTTCCCATGTTTGCCATTGTTTAGTAAAAATTGCAGAAGGGCATGCTCTAAGCGACGAAGGAGAACGCGCTTTAGACTACAAAGTGCGAGCGGAGCATGAATACAACATTTTTTCGGACCGGCACTGTGGTGATACCATCAACGCCACCTCTGCATCCGCACAGTGCGTCGAAAGCGCGGTCTCCGACTTCAGCCCTACAATGCCTTACTGCAGTGGATTCGAGTACAGCAATGTGACAACAAACCCGCTCGAACCTACCCCCCCGCTAGGCAAGCTCGCAAACATCTCTCTTCTGCTTTCCCATATGGGGGTCGGTGCAGATGAGACGGATTCGCTTCTATATGGCAATATCACCTTTCTTCCTACGGTCGCAGAAGTTCTCGACACCCTAGCGACGCACGAAGCCACCCTCCTCCACCTCCGCCGTGCGCAGGAGCTGTCCCCTCAGTTTCTCACGCTGCTCCGCAACCCGAAATCCGACCAATGGCTGCGTCTGCTCAGACAGGCCCCGCTTCTTCCATTCCTCGCCCGCCTTGAGGAGGAGGCTGAAGGTGATACACCCCCAGTTATCCTTCTCGAATCTCCATATTCAGAAATTCTTTCGGAACGATGCGAAGAAAGCCTCTCATATTATGGCCACCTCCGTGTGTATAGCAGTCTCAGCGACCGTGAGATAGCGAAATACCACGGAAACGATTGGGAAAAAAAGGTGGGGCGGTTTAAGATCCCGCTGCTCGAGGCGATAGAAGGGCGCAACGAAGCTGCTGTGACAACGCTTCTTGCGATGGGTGTCCACCCTTTAGCCTGCTCCCCGCATGACATGAGAAGCGCACTACCCACCGCAATCGATGTAGGGGACCTTTCTGCCTGCAAAACCCTTCTCCAACACAAAGCCATCACGCTCGAAGACGAACCCCACTGTTACGAACTCGCGAGCGAAAGGGTTGGGGTCAACATCGATTGCAAAGTCACCACGGTACCCCTTGCGAGGGAAAAACGCAGAACACTATGCGCTAAAACGGAGCTTCCGTTTCCATTTTTATGGGAAATGGTGATGAGCCAGCCGAAGGAGAAGGTCGCGAAGTGGTACGCTGAGAACGCGGATATGTTTTTGACGAAGCTTAACAGCAAGGGGACGGCAGCAGTGGCGTTGATGAAGGATGCCTTTGGAGGGTATGGGTTGTTGAGTCCTTTCTTGCCGGATGCGCTACGGCGGATCATTGCCTTGGGTTTGGAGGAGTTGGACGAAGCGGCTCTGGCAATGACAACGTACAACCAAAAGCTCGAGCTTGCCTGCAAAACAAACGACCTGCACCTGGCAACAGTCCTCTTCACCATCGTCAGTGTGAACAGCATCTGGCACGGCCACCCCCTCGTGGAATACCACATCGAGAGAGGCAACCTGGACATCATCCGCTCCATCAACGACCACTGCGACTTCGACGAAACGCTGCTCAGCAAAGAGGCGCTCCTCCGTCTCGACCAGCTTGTAGACCGCTGGGGGTTGAACCTTTTGACCTGAGGGAAGTGGGGAGGGTGGGTGGGGTGTGTGGGGGGGAAGGTGTGCAGCCCTGTCTTCCGATGGTGGTTGTGGAGGGTGATGTAGAATGTTGATGTAAGGGGGGTTTTTGTGAATTCGCAAAAGTAGTGTCCCAAAAAAATATATGCCAATTTACAGATAATAATATAACACAAAAAGACAAAGTAGTCGAACGATGATGCGGTGTGTGCACGGTGCGGTGCTCTGCCTGCTGGCCCTAGGGGATGTGTCTGCGTACACAACGCTGCAGTCCGGGCTGGGCGGTGCCATCGGGTCGCACTACGTGGCGGAGGAGAGCCGCATGTACTTCGTGGAGTACGACGGGAAGCTCTCCAGCTACGACGTCGTCCCGCGGCAGGAGGCCTCGTACACGATCCCGTCGACCACCCTCGTGCCGATGACTAGCTTCAACCTCATGTCCGGTGCCACCGGCGGTGGTGGGCACATCAGGTGGGACAGCACTCCCCTCCTCATGCGCCCCCAAGGCAACTGTCAGCTCAAGGCCCTCGGGACCTCGGTGTCGTACTCGGGTGTGACCCCCGCGTACCTGGACACCGTGACGTTCAGCTCTGCCGGGCTTACCGCGTCGGAGCTCACAGCCGGGTCGACCTTCGCTGTGAAGAACAACTACCGCCAGGCCGCGGCAGACTTCGACTATGCGAAGGTGTACGTGTACAGCAACACAGGGCTGGAGCTCAGGCTGTACGTGACAGTGTACAAGGTGTACGACCGCTACACCGTGCACGGGACAGGCTACACGCAGACGGAGGACATTGTGGTGGGCACGAACGGCGTGTACGCATATGTGACGGAGCGCAGCGGGAACTTCCTGCGTGTGCGGATGAGCCAGGCGAACAAGGACCGCTCGAACCCGTCTGCAGTGACAGTGCTGGCGTCAGGGCTGGGGGAGCTGCATCAGATTGCACTCAACGACGACGAGACCGTTGCGCACGTGGTGCAGTGGGCGTACAGCGGGAACCTCTACGCGATTGACACCACAACCGGGGCGCATACTGTGGTGCGGACGGGACTCAGCTACGCGGTGGGGCTGCTGACGCGCGACAACGGGAACGAGGCGTTCATCTCCCTGCAGGGCACGACGGACGGCATCATGCACTACGTGGTGGACGCAGGGACGACGGAGTACCTCCCCTTCACGCACTACTACCTCTTCTTCATGACGTGGGCCGACGACAGCAAGCAGGACTTCTTCATTGTGCAGCGCATCTACAACCGTGTGCTGCGTGTGGCCGTCAACGGCATCTCAGACGCAACGTACACGACCCTGTCTGGTACGGTGCCCAGCAACCCCTCCAGCGTGATTGTGGCGAACCCTAACGACGTGATCGTGTGCACGGACTCATACCTCGTGAGCCTGGCCTACAACACTGCCTTCACGTCAGCAGGCCCACTCCTCCTCGGCATCGGGCACGTCCCCAAGACCAACATCGCCTGGGACGGGTACGCCACGACTGATGCAGGGTACTTCTTCCAGGTGAAGGACGCACCCTTCGGGAGCAAGGTGAACGTGATGCTGAACCACGAGAAGGCACGCGCGCAGGGTGCATACTACTACCGCATCACGTTTGCAAACGTCGCCGTCGACGGCACCTTCAACGACTACAAGTGGGTGGGCGACAAGTTCGTGCTGACACCCACCACGGCCGTCAGCGAGTTCTTCTCGCTCCGCAGGAACGAAGACCTCTGGTACAACCCGTACTTCGGCGCCACACTCGACACCACAAAGTTCGCAGGCGGAGCAAACTACCTGATTGTGCGCCTGTACACGTCGCGCAGCCTCTCTGCAGAGGTCTCCGGCACTGTCGACTACGTGCGGCTCTTCATCGACAACACGCGTCCGACGGCAGCGATCTCGACCATCTACCAGGTTGTCGGAGGGGTGCACACAGCCATCCCGAGCTGCGGGATTGTGGAGGGCACTTCCGACGAGTTCTCCTTCGACATCGAAGCCAACGATGTGGACCAAAACATGCTGTCGTGGTCTCTGTCCACTGTGTGGGGCGACAACAAGTACGCGGCCATCAGCTCCGACACCTACAACCCTGGCCACGTCACTCTGGCCAAGAAGTGGAGTGCCGGCGCCCTCACAACCCCTGCAGGCAACTGGCACGCGACGGTTGCGGGCGACGCGAGCTCGCGCCGCTGTGCACGCACCTTCTACCTCCGTGTGTGGGACCGTGCCATCAACGGGTACAGCCACATCCACAGAGCTGTCTACACCAAGTCCATCACACTTCTTCTCTCATAAGCAACAACCAGACGCTGTCATACAAACAGAGGAACGTGCCCAAAATGTTCTCTAAGTTTTGCAACAGCATGTCAGATCACTCAAGTGGTCTCCATGCTGTTTGACTTTGTTGTTGGGGGGTTTTTTTTTGCTTTCTTAAACCGTCGAATGTCTGCATTGATGGCATTCGTCATTTTACCTTTTATCTGCCTGTTTTTTTATTCACACCGCGCACGGTTTAAATGACCCAACAATGGGACGGAGCCGTGCGTATCCATTCCTTTTCCCTCCACGATTTTAAATGCAATTGTTTTTTTTCTTCTTTTCCCATTCCTGTTTGCAGCTGCGTGCTGTGACTTTGCACACACACACTTCATACAGATGTTACAAAGGGTAGTGGTCAGACACGAGAAATCTTGTAGGCATCTCGCCACCCTTTTTTTACGACTCTTTTTCACGTCTTTGCTCGATTTTATTAGACCTGCGACATTATTCGTGGCACGTCTATCTTATTTTCTTTTTTGAGATAACTAAAAAGCACAATAGGGCTTACTGTCATCTTAAGACCTTCTAAGTTTTTTATTTCAACAAAAAAAAACGAAACCGTTTGCTCCTTTTCCCCCTCCCTCCCTCCCTTCCCAGGTTATTTTGTTCTCTACACGACTAGAGAGAGTTCTTCTTCACCACACCATGGACTCGTAATGACATTACGCGCGTCATGACGAGGTAATTACGAGTGCCTTGACGAGGGCACCCCCTCGTAATTACGAGGGGGTGCCCTCGTCATGACGAGGTAATTACGAGGGCACCCCCTCGTAATTACCACGTCACGACGTCGTCATGACGTGGGCACCCACGACAAGGCGATTTTTGACCAATAAAAAAAAATTTTTTTTTTCAAAAATCGGGCGTGGTAGGTCATAAAGTGGCCCAAAAAATCCAAAGAAAACCTCAGATTGACCAAATGGTGAAAAAAATTGTCAAGGCAAATTTCAGCCAAAATACGGTCATTAGACCCCCACAGATGCTTAAAAGTGCCAAAATTTGCTTTTAATGGCCTCAAATCGTCGAAATTAGCCCTATATAGGGCCAAAAAAAAAAAATTCGAGAGTCCCTTTCCCTGGGAGGCAATAGCCAGACAATGACCACGGGAGCACCCCTCGTAATTACGAGGGGTGCCCTCGTAATTACGAGGGCACCCCTCGTCATGACGTCGTAATGCCGTCGTCGTGACGAGGGAAACCCCACGTCATGACGTCGTCATTACGAGGGGGTGCCCGCGTCGTGACGACGTCATTGCGCGCGTAATTTCCCACGTAATTTCCCTCGTCCCTCGTCACGTAATGTCATTACGAGTCCATGGTGCAAATGACCTGTCAGCTCCTTTGACACTTTGTTGTCAATTTGTTGTTGTTTTTCTTTTTTCATTTCGCGACCCAATAAAGTGCGGAGAGATCTAGCGGTAATTGGGGTTTCTTTTCTCTTTCAATTTCAAGATATGCATGCACCCGAGGCATGTACATCTTTCAACTTTTATTAAGTCAAGGTGACTAAATTTAACACCAGAGATAAACCAAAGAATAATCTAATCAGACTAAACACGAGAGGCTTAGGTTCATCTTATAAACCTTTTTTTTTATTTATAGATGATGTTGCACATCCATCTTTCAATCCTCCCTTTCCCCCCTTTTTTTTCCGTTTTCTTTTGCTCCCCCCTCTGAGGGAGAGCACCGCTCGAATTGAAAACTACAGTTCCCCTCTAATTTATTCTGTATTTCCCTCCTATTATTTCCCTCCACACTGCGATCATCCTCCACCATCCAAAAGAATTTTTTTGATCGGGCGTCTATACCTTCCGTAGTACAAAGGATTTTGGCCGATATTGCGTGCAGATCTGTATTCTAGGTGTACAGTGATTGTCGATACAACAAAAGTGGAGATTGCAGAACTGTTGGCAACACAACCGAGGCAACTACACTACTCCAACAATTTATCAAAAAAAAAACATACCTTTTGTGGATCACACTCTAGGGTGGCTACACTAATACAACCAAGTTTTCAAAAAACAAAAAAAACAGCACACCACAAAGGGAAGAGGTGGTTGAGCTACCACCTACACACATTTTCCTTTCCCTTCTCTGCATTTTCTTTTTCTTTTTTGTTTTCAAAGCTTTTCTTTTTGCTCTAACCCACAACAATGCAGAACCTTCGCCGTGCTATGCCAGGGGCGATCTTTTCCCCAGAGATCGACCGCTGGGTGTTCGTCCTCCCCCTCGTTGTGGCTGTCGTAGTGTCCCTCCTCCACGAGGCTAGCGTCACCTTAGGAATTACATCAGACGAACTCCCCCATTGGGTGTACATAACCGGGGTCGTCGTTGCCGATGTAGGCCATGTTGGAACCTCGCTTCTCCTCAGCCACACCCACTTCAGTCATAGCTGGGGCACCCAACACTGGCTTTACATCATCACAATGTTCGTTGTGACGTTGGTGATGTCGTTGTACAGCTTGCAGCTGGTTTGGGTGTCGTTAGGGTATCTCACCTTAGTGCATTATGTTGCACAGCAACTGCGTCTTGTGAATTTGTGCAAAGGGAGCACCGCGTTTCATCGGAGCATGATAGTGCTTGGTGCGGTGTGCCCGATATTGGTGTGGCATACTGACGCGCATCGGGGGTTTGATTGGTTCTTTCGGGACGATCCGTTGCCGATAGTGCTGCCAGAGGTGGTGTATCCAATTGCGGCGGTGGTGTGGGCCGCAGCTGCAGTGGTGTTCTTCGCGAAAGGGTTGATCTCAGGCACGTTGACGCACACCTCAAACGTTACAGTGTTGAGTTCCGCAGTGTCGTGGGGGGTAGGGATCCTTCTCCCGTCTCCTTCTGCGGCGCTGCTGTTTTTGACTATACCGCATGCGATTCCGTGCTTTGTGATGTCATACTACGCCATACGAAACAAATGGGACAGAAGCTCTGGTGGACCAAGAAGCGAAACCGCAGTGTTCATACGTTGGTCTGTGCGGTCGTGGTATAGCTTCATGGCTGTGCTCCTGGTCCTCGCAGTATTCGAAGAAGTGCTCTGGGACGTTCTTGTGTACAGAGAGTGGAGCACATCCGTGTTCGCGCACCACCAGTCAGGTGACGTAGAGTATGCAGTGTTTACAAGTGTGCTCCTTTTGCCCCAGGTTTACCATGTGCTTGCAGATTTTGTTCTATGGGATGAGTCGTACGTACCAGGGGTAAATGCATTGCTTGGAGCGCCAGATCGAACTGTGCTGTGAAGGGGGGGTTTTTTTGAAAATTTTTTTGGGAGAGGATAGAGGGAGTGTGTTTAGTGGTTGAAACAGAGAGGGTGGGGTTTAAAAAGGTTGGTTGTATGGTGTGGCTGAAAGGGGGTGCTATTTTGTGCTACTTTCTGCTATTTTGGGGTCGTCAGCCACACCATTGTATTTTGTTTTGTTTTTTGTTTACCATTGGTGATGTTTGATGTTACCAATATTTGTGGTTGTTTTTCGTCGATTTTTGTTGGATCCCTATTGGTATCTAAGCATGTGAAAGCCCTAATAAACTTTTTGCATTTCCCTTATAGAGGGCAAGAGGCGCAATTCATCTTTTTTTTTTATATTAGTACACTGTTCACGAGAGGGTTGTGTATTTCTAGTCAAATTTTATTTTCTCCCATTTCTAGATTTTCAGCAAGGTAACAATAAAAACACACAATGCGAAAGGGGGTGGAAGCAGACAACAGTCTCAAAAGAAAGGAGTGAAAACTTTCCATATCAACTGGAAAATAAAAGAGAAAAAAAAGCCAACGTTAAACCTTGGGGTAAAAGGGTCAGGGTAGTTACATTTTTTTGTTGATCCCTATACCTGCAAAATGCTATCAATTTATTGAATGCATCACATTATGTTGAAATACCTTTCGTATACAAAAAACAGCAACATTTATGGATAATAAGACCCTCCTTTTCCTTTTCCCCCAATACCCTTTGCAACCGGTTTGCAACCATTTTTTTGTCCTCCTTCCCTCTCCCCCGACTTTAATTTAGCTCAAACATCAGGGATTCCTCTTCACAAAACATGCATGGGGAAACCCGGAAGCTAAAATGGCAGCGTCTTCGTCTAAAGCTTTCTGGTGTGCACAGTGTACCTGATATTGCAAAACACCCCTGCCCTTCTCAGGGTGTTCCATGCTGTAGGACTGCACCGTTCACACAGTGCAGATATGTTCATCATAGGGGGGTTGATTGTGTGAAGCAGCTCCACCCTGATGGATGTGATGAGACCACGTGTTCATATCAACATGGTCCTTCTGTTCGTAAACGGAAACGGCGACACAACAAAGGGCGTGGTGGCACGCAGGTCTCTCGCACCCACGCTGATTACATCACCTTAACGCAAGGCAAGGTGCTCTCTGCGTCAGACATACCCCCCTTAGCAGCTACCAACCTGCCCCCTCATACCTATGCTATCAAGGTCGCGTCTCTCGTAGAAGTGCAGCCCAGCACACCTTCCATAAAATTGGACGCTCAGATGGACCTGAATGTAGTGCCGCTTTGTGGAGTATTAGATATATTGTGTGAAAAAATGGAAAAAGTTGCGGTTTCTATGTCAAAACGCGGTGCAAACAGAACAACAACAACAACAACAACAACAACAACACACGCAACTCACATCAAATATGACAGCAGTGATGACGAAGGGTATCCCGTTGACACCGATACGGACGTTGAAACCACCTTCTCCGCACCGCACAACCTCTCTTCATGGCTGTTAGGGGGCACCGTGCACTGCTACGAATCGCTATTCACCGATCCTCCAAAAATCTGGGATACAGAACACAACTACATTACACACGGTGCAACCCTTCTTGCAGATCTAATCGAAGCATGGAGTAAAATCGAGATTGAACCGATCTTGTCTGGCACTGTTCCGCGGATTTATGTACAATATCCCGATGATTCAGAATTGGTACGGAGTGGAGGTTTAGCGAGAAGAGCTTGCCCACCAGTTTATGTCAAAGAATTTGCTATAAGAGTGTTAAGAAAACTTCTGGAAGGTTCTAAATGGATGGGAGAGGGGGGAACGTTTGAGCACAATTTTGCTATTCTCTCGAAGGCGGTTGGGGCGGTGTTGCAAGGGGCTGTTGGGGAGAATGTGGGGACCGCGCATTATGTGCGGAATTTGCGTTTGCGTAAAGCGGTCTGGCTGCCTGAGGTGGATGCGGTGGGGATGGGGGGACGTCGTGTAGGGGAGGCGGTGCGCCTGCGGGTAGCGGGGAGGTTTTTTCATTTTGTTGTGTCGCATATTGCGGTTCCGTTATGCAGAAAATGGTTTCCCGCGCAGCGTGATGATGGCTCAGGGTTAACACATTATGCTCGACGAATTTGGGTACGCCTATGGCAACACGTTGTACGCAACCTCCCTGGATACGTTCCACCACAACAGCAAGAAAGCGAACACCCTTCCATCACCGCCGTACAAAAGATTCTTACCGACCTCGAAGGGGGTGCTAAGGCAGATCTGCGTCTCCTGCACACTGTGTTACAACGTGCACTACGCGCACCACTTCAACCCTCCACACACCAAGGTCTCCAAGAAACCATTCGGATAGTTTCCAGCAAAGGAATCCTACTAACCCCAGCCGACGCACAACGATGCAGATCCGCAATCGCACGGCAAGAGCAAGGAGGAGGAGGAGGAGGAGGAGGAGGAGGAGGAGGAGGAGGAGGAGATAAGGTCGAAGCACCACGACAACGTCCCCGCGGCCCCGGACCGCTCCAGGTTAAGATAAAGAAGTCGGGGGGCAAGCGGTGGGCTAGGGTGCTCTGGAAGTGTGGGTTTGTGAGTCCGCAGTTGTATATTAAAAAGGAGGGGGAGGATGTGAGGCAGCGGCGGTGGCGGGGTCGGTGTGTCCGGCTTTTGTGTGGGAAGGTGCGGATTCAACAGGCGCGGATTGCGTTGTTT
Source organism: Rhynchopus sp. YZ270_cl-10 (assembly GCA_964035575.1). Classification (NCBI taxonomy): domain Eukaryota; phylum Euglenozoa; class Diplonemea; order Diplonemida; family Diplonemidae; genus Rhynchopus; species Rhynchopus sp. YZ270_cl-10. Next base: position 1,118,287 of record OZ037879.1, read on the forward strand.
GGGTCGAGCTTTGATAAATTAACGAAGTGGATGGGGCGGAACACACAACGCGGCTCACGGCTGACGATTGCGAAGGACACCTCTGTCGTGTTCCCCACTGACGCCAACTCTGCCGCAACCTTGCTCCTTAGCAGCGGCGCCATTTCATGGCGTCCCGACACCCACGCCGCACATTCCCTGCACTCAACCCTACGCCTTCTCAAGCAAGCCATGCCTGTCGTCGCGCCACATGGATACTACTTACTTCGCACGGACGCCATGCAGGCTTACGATTCTATCGCGTTGGATACCGCAAGGGATATAGCATTGAGCATGACCCGTGCTGATATGTCTCCTGTGGTGCGCGACCTTTTTGATTCTGTTGTCGCAGGAAGGGCGAGCGGGGTGCCTCAGGGTTGGGTGCTGTCTGAAGCTATTAACGATACGCTGCAGAGACGTAGGGTTGACAGTGTGAAGGCGAATGTGACTCAGCATGCGGACGCGTTGCCGCCGTACTTTGTGCGTCTTGCAGATGATGTCTTGGTAATCAGCGCAACGCTAGAACTGCATCTGCAGCTGCGTGAAGCGCTGTCCCAACCAGACTTCATCCAAGGCGTCATGCCGAACCTGCAGAAGCTCAACACCGCCTTGCCTGGAGAAGGGAAGAGCTCCTTCGTCAGCTTCAGCGGGGTGTGCATATCAACGCGCCTCGAGCTCTGGCCAGACACACGGCGGTATACAAAGATGGCCCTCTGGCGCCGTATCTCCCTTTGGCCCCATGCGACCAGCAGCACTTACAACTACTCCTGGAATTTGAGTCTTCTTCGCAACGTTTCCACCGGCCAGGTCACCGCAGACGACGTTGCCTTGGCATCTGCCATCACCCACGCACAACAGGCCCCCATCGCACACACCGCCCAAGCAGTTCTCCGTCGCATGCAAGAAGCTCCAATCGCATACGTCAAAGCAAATCTACGAGGCGGGACAGACCCTTCACTGTGCACACCTCAAACAATGCTGCGCACAGCGCTGAAGGCGGCTGTTGTGGGGTGGGGTGCGTTTTATGCGCTCCTCGGGAAGGCACATGACCAACACATACCATGTGGCGTGGCAGAGAGATTGGTGACAGTGGCGGGTCTGCTTGCGGTGCGGATAGATGCATGCCTGCATGCCGCACTTCCAGGACGTTTACGAGAGCATTTGTCCACACGCAGGTGTCTTGCGTATCTGCAGAACATTGCCAGAGTGGCGGCAGCGGATGAAGCCATGCGTCCCCTCACCACCTCCCACCCCCTCTACAAAGGTGGTCTCGCGCTCCTCATGAAGGCGTATGCAGCACTTGACGCTTCGCGTTGTGTCTGTAAGGTTTGTACTCAAGTTTCGTCGAACCCTGCGCTCTGGGATATGCACGTCCGGGTTACCCTTCAGGGGTGGGTCGCGCCAGAAGCAGGCTTCAGAGACATATTCGACAATAAAGTTCGCAAACGAAAACGACATCATTCAGAGCTGGAGAAAGCGGAAATGGAGGAAGGGAAAGGGAAGAGGAAGAGGAGGAGGAGGAGGAGGAGGAGGAAAGAGGGAAAGGTGGTGGAGAAGGAGGTGAAGGTGAAAGGGGGTGAGGTGAAGAGTGTTGCGCAGCGTAGTAATGCTTCTGCTGTGTCTTGCGATCTGCTCGCATGAAGGGGAGGGGGAGGGGAGGAGGGGGGAACGGAAAAAGACAAAGTGTTTCGACCTTCCTGTCAAACCATTTATATTGCATAACCGGGGAGAAGGGGAATCATGCACGCATGTGTTGGGGAGGAAACATTCGTAATCCACGCTCTCTCGGAAGATGTCTGCACTGCCATTACGGAGACACCTAACCATTTTCCCACTACGGATTTTTTACTGTGTGGGGAAGCCGTCGCAGCTCCCTTGTCTGTCTTTGCTCTAGTCTTGCAAGGGATTTTATGTTTGTTTTCTCTCTTGATTGTCTCTTTGTTCAAGATGCCATGCTTTCAAAACACTGTCACTGCTTCAGTGCCCGGTTGTCAGATGAGAGAGATGCAAACGCAATTACCGCCCCTCCCCTTCGGTTTTCACCTCTCACACTCCCCCCCCTCCCCTACAACTGGTAGTCGGCATGCAGAGGTATCTGCTGGAACGTCACCGCCACGATCGACCGTATTTTGTCCTTGCGGACAACACACACACCGTCAACCGGCACAACCACCACAGGGCGCATGCATAACACATAAATTCTCTCCCCCTCTAGGTACTGAGCACAAGAGACTTAGCCTGTTCTCCTTTAAAACAAGGCAACAAAGTCTCTCTCCTCTCCTCTCTCTCTCTCTCTCTTTCCCCCCCCTCTCAATGGCGGCTGGGCGGCGGCCCCCTGTCCAGACGCTGCCTTCTTATAGTAAGTATGTTCCTGTGATTGCGCAATTGTTTACGGGGTTGGCGAAGAGGGGGGATGTGGCACTTGCACTGGCACCTGCACCCAAGGAACACGAGATCTACGTAGGCACCCGTGTGCCCGAGGTGCCCATAGAAGACTACCTCAGCCGCTGGGCCCGCTACAGCCTCTGCACCCCCGAGGTCTTCCTCATCGTGGTCCTCTACGTCGACAAGCTCTCCTTCAAGACAGGCCTCGTCATCTCCTCACGCAACGTCCACCGCGTCCTCCTCACTGCGCTTGTTCTTGCAGCAAAAACCAGGGACGACATCTACTATTCAAACAAGGTATGTCTATGGACGACGTTCTCAAATTTCACGATGTTTTTTGGTGTGTCTTTCATGTGTTCTTAGGATGTGATATGGGTATAGATTGCTAGACTGCATCTTAGAGGTGGCATGTACATTGTCAAGAATCTTTGATACATTCACGTATATTTTTCCCCCACTTCTGCAGTACTACGCAAGCATAGGTGGGATTACCCTTGAAGAGATGAACCGCCTCGAGGCACAGTGGCTTCGCGACTCAGACTGGGATGTGCACGTCGATGTCGAGGAGTACGAGAAGTACGCACGCGAATTCGATCGACAAAAGGTGTGTCTCACAGCCCTTTTTTCCTTTTCCCTTCTCATCCCTATCGCGTTCAATGCGCGAAAAAACCGTCCCAGCACCCTGTTTTCACCGGTTTTTAAGATGTACGAGAGTCACATTCCTTTTTTTTTCAAGTACAATAGAGTTCATGGTACACCCTTTAATGCTGTTTGCTGTAAGAATATTAAACAACGATTTCTAAAGCTACAGTTTCTGTACTTCATTGGCAAAGAGCCTAAATGGCTGCGGTCAACGAAAAATTTTTTAACTTCGTTACCGAATAAATATGGCACGGAGGAGTAGGACTCGTGCGCGGGGTGGCAGGGGACGAGGAGGAGCACGGGTTGCCGTCGTGCAGTGCGTCGCAGGAGCAGTTGGGCCCTCGCTGACGCACCCTCCGCTGCAGTGTGGCTTGAGGCCCTGTGTGTGGGTACGACGCTGGAGAAGAGCGCGTGCACCACCATTGCGTCCTGCTTTCCCGACATTCGGAGCGCCGCCGAAGATGTACGCGCCTCCACCACCGCCCGCGCTCCCGAGGAGGACGGAGGAGGACGATGGGCCTGATGTTGTGCTCCTGTACGGGGAGGCAACGATTGTTTTGGATCGCCGCTTTGTGTCTGCTCCCGCCGAACGCGCTGAGGGGGAGCTGGCGGAGATCTCCCGTGCTAGGTTGGACCTGGATGCCCTAACGGCGATGGACTCTCAAGGTCTTCTGACAGGAGTCCTCGACGTGATCCGGTCCCCCGAAGCCTTCACGGCAGCCCTCACCGAGGAGGGCCGAAAAGTCCTGGAGTCGTCAGTCCCGGTAAAGAGAGGGACTTCCAGGCATATGCTGCGCCACTGGGGGAAGCTGCAGAAGTGGGGTGTGATGTCTCGGTCTGGCGAGCAGAAGGTGATACTTCCCGCCTTCACCGTGCCGAAGAAGGTGCGGGGACTGAGGCTGGTCTGCGACGGTCGGAAGCTGAACCGCCTGATGCGTGACCCCCCTCCCATGTATCTACCTTCCATACATAAGGTAGTGAAGAGGTTTCTGGACAGTGCGTACGTGGTGCAAGCTGATGGGCGGAGCTGGTTTTACCAGTTTCCGCTGGCAGATGGTGTGGACGATTTCTTTGGAGTGAACCTGGCAGGTGCACGCGGACCCTTTGTGAGGGCAAAGCTCAACGTGCTGTGCATGGGGTGGAGTTGGGCGCCGTGCATCGCGCACCGCTCGGCTATGGTGTTGCTGCCAGAGGATGAAGGGATACCTTGGGTGGACAACTTCTTTGTCGTGGGCAATACCTTGCAGGAGGCAGAGAGGCGCTACTCTTCGTTCCTCCGACGCGCTGAACGTGTCGGTGCCGAGCTGAATGACGACGAGGGAGAGGGAGTGCCTAGGACGAACTTTTGCGCTTTGGGCCTGGAGTTTGACTTGGCGAGTTCCCCAAGACGGTACCGTGCTGCCCCTGACTGGATTGGGAAGTGTGTGGAATCCCCCGTTCTCAGTGCGGTGTTGAAAGACGACTGCACTGCCCGGGATTTCTACAAAGTATTGGGAGGTTTCGTGTGGTTTTTGTATTGTACCAAACGGAATTTGTGTTATTACCGTGATTCTCTTTCTTTTCTGCGGCGTACCGCGTCTTTACTTGCTATTGACCCACAAAAGTGGGATGTTCAACTTTTTATCCCCCCATCTGTTATCTCAGAATTCACAGGCATAGTGTCTGTGATGCGTTGTAATGACTGGATTGTAGACCAACCAGAGAGACCCACCGTGGTGACTTGGTCAGATGCCTCGGACCGCGAGTGGGCTGCTTTAATAGAATCTGAGTTTTTCGAACCTGTTGTTCAGGGTGTGTTTCCAGATCCTGAGAAACATCACATATACCTGAAAGAGCTATACGCTGCTTGGCTAGCCGTTCGGTTAGCGGCCGCAAACCACCCTAATCATGAAGTGTCTCTTCAGGTCGACAACGCCGCTGCAGTGGCAGCTATAAACAAAGGTCACAGCAAGAATTATCTAGCTAACGAGCTGCTGTGTGCGATTTTTGACACTGCAAAGACAGCAAACATGTGTGTATCCGCCACGTGGGTGGACACTTTAAGTCAACGTGCTGACGAGTTCACTCGCGGGACGGTGGCCCCCACGATGGTGTCACTCCCCCCTGTGCTCAAAGAATACGAGAGTGTGGAGGCAATGTTTTGTCAATAATTGTTTTGTTTGTTATGGCGCGTGCTGGCTTTGCTCAGTGCCCCATGAGTTTTTATATTTTTCCCCTGCCCACGGGGCGACGAAGGGATGTTTATTGTTCATCAACATTTTATCGCTGGTGCGTGCTGACTCTGCTTGGTGCCCCATGCATTTTATTTTACCTTCCCGCTCACGGAACGACGAAGGGTTTTGTTATTGTTATCATTTTCTCGCTTGGAGCGTGCTGACTCTGCTTGGTGCCCCTTGTGCTTTTTACTTTTTCCCCTGAAGGGGTGTCAATGTTCATCAACACTTTATCGCTGGTGCGTGCTGACTCTGCTTGGTGCCCCATGCATTTTATTTTACCTTCCTGCTCGTGGAGCGACGAGGGGGTGTTCCTTGTTCATCAACCTTTTATCGCTGGTGCGTACTGACTCTGCTTAGTGCCCCATGTACTTTTTACCTTTTCCCCTGAAGGGGTATTTATTGTTCATCAACACTTTATCGCTGGTGCGTGCTGACTCTGCTTGGTGCCCCATGCATTTTATTTTACCTTCCCGCTCACGGAGCGACGAAGGGTTTTGTTATTGTTATCATTTTCTCGCTTGGAGCGTGCTGACTCTGCTTGGTGCCCCTTGTGCTTTTTACTTTTTCCCCTGAAGGGGTGTCAATGTTCATCAACACTTTATCGCTGGTGCGTGCTGACTCTGCTTGGTGCCCCATGCATTTTATTTTACCTTCCTGCTCGAGGAGCGACGAAGGGGTGTTTCTTGTTCATCAACATTTCATCGCTGGTGCGTGCTGACTATGCTTAGTGCCCCATGCATTTTATTGTTTGCCTTCCCGCTCACAGTGCGTCGTAGGAGTGTTTAGTGTTTGTTTTATTTTTCATCACCTAGGGTTCAATGGTGGTCTGTGTGGGCCTGTCGCGGGACGACTGGTTTTTCTTTGAGGAGCTTGTCCTCGTATTGTGCGTGCGCGTTCTGTTTTCTTGCGTTGTGTACGTGGTATTTTCCTGCCAAGGGCGGGTTGTTCTGATGGCCACGAGCCCCGCTATACGCGGTTGAGGACACGTTTTAGTACCACGCCTCCCTGCTTCACGAACGTCCGCTGCCCGGTAGTTTGGAGAGGCGACTCTCGCGGAAGATTGTCGTTTCGGTGGTGGGTCCGCCCGTGCTGGTTTTTGTAGTCCCTGCTTATCACTGACACCGTTTTCCTATTTTTTGCTCTCCCGTTTGATGGTACTGACTCTGCTTCGTGCACCATGCGCTTTTATTTTTGTATGAAATGTGTTCCCCTGTATGGGGTGTGCTGACTATGCTTGGCACTCCTTGCGCTTACGGCCCCCCCCTTATCCACTGTCTTCGAGACGGCGAATGGATATCAACACGATTTCTTTCTGTGAGTGCTGGCTTGCTCGGTGCTGTGTTTACCGTTTTTCTTTCTTTTCCTACCGTTTCCCCCCTTTTTTCTTCCCCGTTTAACTCCGTACTATGCTACTATTCCGCTGCGCGGTCCCTTTGGGTCATGCTGCGGTCAACGAAAAAAGACATAGTAGTAGAGTAGTAAAGACAGATCAGTTGGTATAATGTTATGTTTAGTTTTTGCACACACGAAGTGTGATTGGAAACTAAACATATTTAAAACCAACGATAGATCTGTCTTTACGCTTTTTCCTTTTGAATCCTCCCCCTCATCCATTATCATGTGCGTCATAGGCAAAGAGCCTAAATGGCTGCGGTCAACGAAAAAAGACATAGTAGTAGAGTAGTAAAGACAGATCAGTTGGTATAATGTTATGTTTAGTTTTCAAGTACAATAGAGTTCATGGTACACCCTTTAATGCTGTTTGCTGTAAGAATATTAAATTTGTTGTTTTGTTTACTTTTTCTCATTTGCCTAACCCTCACAGAGCATGCAGCTTTCCCGCCCAAGCCCCCGTTTGTACCGAGGGTGCAACCACGAAGAGGATGAAAGTCGCGAACAGCTGATCCAAGACGGGAGACGGCAGCACGTCTCCCAAGGGATGTCTTTGTGTTGCAGTGCTCACCCGGACCGCGACTAAGGTGAAGCCTTCGTGAGGGGGTCCATTCGGGGACATCAATCTTTTCAAAAACTTTCTCTTTTGATCTCCTTTTCCCTGAGAGTTTCCCCTTCTTTGTACTGCAAAAAGCTCCTTCAAAGGGGCTCACAAAGAACACTCCCCCGTTTGTACATCTCGAATGTTGTAAAAAAAAAAAATCGCTGCTTTTGTGCATCACCATCTCAGCCTTGTCACCCACTCGGTTGTTTTCTTCAGGTGGATCAGTCATATGAGGCAGTCATCTTTTCTTGTTTGCGACATTGTGTGTTTTGTGGATATTGGGGGCTCCCTAAAACATGTTAAAAAAGCGCAAAAAAGTTCAAAAAGTGTTTTTTACCTTTGCCAAAACTGAGATACAAAGGGGAAAAAAATGTTTTTCCCCAGCAAAAACTGAGAAATAGCCGGGAAAAAAATGTTTTCGAATGTTTTAGGGACCCTCGGACTACGGACCCTCCCGCCCCACTTTCCAGCTATTTTGACTTATAGAAAGGGACTCTCGCAAATTTTTTTTCCCGCCTATATAGGGCTAATTTCGACGATTTGAGGCCATTAAAACCAGAATTTGACACTTTTGAGCATCTGTGGGGGTCTAAAACGTGGTTTCGCGCACCCGAAATTTCGTGGTTTTTACTTAGGAAAATGCCCATTTCAACCCAAATTTTCGGTTTTTCTGGCCCGAAAGTCCAAAAAAAAAAACATACGAAAAAAGTTTTTTTTCGACCAAAAAAATTTTTTTTTCGACAAACTTTGTTTTTTTAGGTAGCGTTCTCATTGGTTTGCGTTTCTCAGAAGAAGGGACGTTTGTTCTGATGCACTGTGTAATCTTCCAATCCTACTTTTTTTTTTCCAAAAGTGACGAACTGCAGCCAAGAAGAGCTCATCCCCCATATCAATGCACAGCTTCCCTCTGGGTGTAAGTACGGTTACGAGGGGTTTTCGCGTAACTCTAGACTCCACTCTTTGGGAGTGTTCCACGCAATAGGGCCATGGTTCTTCAACGCGCTATCACTTTTTTGAAGGAAAAAAAAAGTACAAAAGCCGGTGACATTGTGCACAGACATTACTAGGTGGGTGATTGTCAATCAGGCACTCCGTTAGGTACTAAAGTTCTGTTGATTGTCAACAGAACTTTTTGAAAATGGGGAAAAAAAGAAAAAAAAAAAAAGTTCTGCTAAGTGGTTCAGACCCGTTCTACCTGTCAAAAAAGCTCAGGAGAAGAAGATATGGAGAGGTGAGTGCTCAAACGTCCCAAAAAAGTCAAAATCGGGCGTTGGTAAAAAAAAAAGTTGCGTACCGTGCGCCTGCGGCGCAAGCATGTACCCCACCAACGTGGACCATCAACAGAATATTTTCAAAATCGGAAATCCTAGCGGAGAGCCTGATTGTCAATACAAAAAAAAAAAAATAAGGGTTTTCAAAAAAGTTGATATCAAGGGTTCAGGACGACTGACGCCTATACCTTCCGTAGAAAAATTACAACGGCTTCGACTGACATTGAGTACAGACGCTAGGTTCCCCCAAGCGGGCACTTAGGTGATTGTCGACAAAAAAAATTCTTCCCCCCCCTTTTTTTTTGTGCTTTCATCCGGATGGCTGGCATCGTGCGTGGGTCAGTCGAAGGTGCCTGCATTAATAACTTCACTTTTTTTTTGTGCGAGGTATTCATTCATCTTACTAGTTGTTGTGTTGTTTTCTTTTCGTAGAGTATCCCCATTTTGGGTGTCTGTATTGAGAATAGCAAAACACCTTACTTTAGTCTCTGATAACAATCAGATAACAATCAGATTTTTTCAAACAAAACGAGGTTCACTCTTTGGAAAAAAAAAAGCCACACAAAATCCACCCCAATATTACACCGAATATGCTACGAAAACAGCGGGGGGGTCAGGAACACCAAAGTTGTAACTTATGTTATCCTTGAAATTGTAGGGGAAAGCATAGTTGTTCGGGTCCAATCCCATATGGGTGTTCTGGTCACCAAAAAAGGTACACTGCTTTGTATTTCAAGTTTCTTTTTGTTTTTTTTTCTCTTTTGTAAAGTATTGGCAAAGTAGCCTAAACCACAACACTGAAAATTTACACCACCCTAGATACAACTAATTTCCTCATGAAAAAAAAAAAGGCGTGTCAGATCGTTGGAAGGGAATCCTGTTTGTGTTGTATTTGTCATCACTTTTATGTAGGAATGCGGGTGCTGTCTGTAAAGCAACGCAGCCTGCAAAGGGTGCATTTGAGATATATTGGTCACCTCTTTGTGGTGTGGGGGATTTGATTAAATGAAACTAATAAGCGTTTTGGTATAGTAGAGCTCATCCTCGGGTGTCTTCTTCTGCGCTTCAATTAGTACGCTAACACACACAATTTTTTTTACCGTTTTTTCAAAAAAATAAAACAAACAAACATCCAAACCATCTCAGAACGAAAACAAAAAAATGTAAAAATAAAAATAAAAACTAGGCTCTCCAGTTGTGCTCAGACCTGTGCAAGGTGGTGATGGGAATGGAGGGGGAGGGGGTCTTCAGGGCAGACCGATTTATGTTCAATGAATTGTTTACATGGTTCAATGGTGTCATTTTTATTATTATCAGGTTCGCTAAGTCATGCTTAGGTTCATCTTTTACCAAATTTTATATTATTTTTTTTTGTTGTGAATAACCGATAGCCTGGTTGTCATGATGGCAAAAAGGGAACCGCATTTTTTTTTTCTCCCCCTCGTTATTTCGGGGTCAGAAGTATCAACAGATTTTACAGGGGGGGGAAATGTGTTTGCGTAATGTTCCAATATCGTTTAGATGTGTGTATGGTCTCTAGGAGGGACAGACCTTTGTATGGTTTGCGAGCATCGAACGAAAAAAAATACAGATTTTTTTTATGTTCTGTGTAATTCAAAATGTCAGTATTGTTATCTGTAGCACGCCAGTGTCTGCGTCCGGCCCGATGAACGGTGAGGGCGTTCGGACCTCTAACTAACTCATTGGTGATAACAATGATGATAAAGAAGCTGTGTCTGCGCGGGAGGCATTCATTTTTCAAGGAAATGTTTAGTATAGTGGAGCACACTCTAGGGTGGCTACACTAATACAACCAAGTTTTCAAAAAAAAAAATTGTCTGTGCATTACCGGGGCATTCTACCCCCTGTCGCGTTTTGGCCTTATTTCGCCCTATTTCACTCTGGTTTCAAAAAGTGCGTTTTTTTTCCCCCCCTGGTTGTAGTCAGGGCTCTCGCCAATCACCCATTTTTGGCCAAAAACGGGGGGTGATTTGGGAGCTTTCCCTCCTCTTATTTCCTTAGGGAAAAAACGCTCCAATAATACGTTTGTTCTAACAGCGGTCTAAGGGATCTCGAAGAGAGGGGGAAACAATTCTGTTCCCGTTGTTTTCTTTTTTCTATGAGTCCTTCATAGGGTTCAGTGAGGTGGGGTTCCCTTAGGGCTGTTCGTTGAACATTCTTTTGATGAATCTAATTCTTTTTTTTCCCTCTTCAAAGATGGCTAAGCACAGAGGCTTCGGCTTATCTTACTACGCCTGTTCTCTTTGTAATGGGCGCTCTTGGAAGGGGAGGCCATTTCGCCAAAGTTTTTATCTTTTTTTGTTTCGTTTCTGTTTAAGGTTTTCATTACGTTCCATTGCGGTTGACACTTAGCTTTTTTTTCGTTATTTTTTTCTGTTATGTTCAGTACTAAGCCCATCACAAACGTTTCTGCATTATTATTTTTTTTGTCATAGTTACCAAAGGTTAACTAAAAAAAAACACATGTCATCTTTTGCAAAAAAACTTTTTGTCTTTTTTTTTGGTTTTCCTACCATATGAAGTGCAATGAGACGGAAAAATAATAACAGCCAAATGTATTTGAATCATTGAGGGGTCAGACCAAAAGCTATCAATGCCCTACCACGCTCATGGGGGAATTAATTGTGTGCAGTCTATATTTTCCTCCCATCGGCTGGGAGATATGATTTGCCTATTTCTGTTGGTGCAGGCAAGGGAGTACCTATAAGCTCACAGCTCTTCGACAGAAGGTGGCAAGCGGTTGTGTACCTCTCCTCCCCGTTCGCATTGCTGATGCGGGCAAGTTTCCTTTTTGCACCTTCTATTGTTGTTGACCAGGTTGGTTGTGTTTTCATCCTGGATGGCTGGCATCGTAACAATGGGTCAGTCAGGAGGTGTCTGCTGTCAATAATCAATCTGCCATATTGAAACGATTGCGTTGCTTTCCTAATAATCATTTTCCCGCCTTAACAAAGTCTCTATTTGAAACGCTCTGTTAGGCTGCAGAGGAACGCAAGAAAGTGGTGGAGCTCAGGTATCTACACTAATAACCAAGTTTTTTGAAAGAAAAGAAAAGAAAAAAGATCCCCGGGTTTACTCTGAGAACAAAAAGAGCAGACACTGCTTCGGCAGCGCTAAAGTGAGGAGAGTGAATACCAGGTTTAAAAAAAAAATGCAAAAAGAGACACCCAGTATCCACAAAAGAATAACCAATAGGTGTCGCTTTCCCCCCCAGCGTTTCAAAAACCTTAAAATCTTGGCTGAAATCCGGATTTTTATTCATTGTTCGCGCTTCATTAATGGGAACATCAAATGATACATTTTAGTGGCATCAAAGTCATCATTTTTTTTTAAAGGTGACTGAGGTGACTGAGGTGACTAAGCACAGAGAGTCTTAGTGGGTCATCTTACAAAACTTCTTGATCAGTGAATCTCATTTATCTCGCAAGCTTCTTTATTTATTTTTTTAAAAGGTGACTGAGCACGAGACTTAGGATCATCTTGTTTGCCCACCCTTTTTTGTCTTTTTATCTTTCAAGGTGACTGAGCACGCGAGGCTCAGGCTTAAGATCATCTCACAAAATTTTTTTTTCTTTTGAAATGGGTGTGTTCTGCAGGGTTTCCGCTTATCTTCATGGAAATTTTTTTTTTTTTTTGTGACAACTGCCTTGCAAAGGTTGTAGGGGAGGAAATGAAAACATATCTGAGTTGTGCCCGAATTTTTTGGTGTGAGCGATGTAAACACGACACAACTTATTCACAGAAAAGTTTTTGATTTTGTCCCTACACACTCCACAAAAATCCGGTGCGATCAACGAAAAATTCTTTTTCTGATTTCGTTTCTTTCTTTATCAGACTAGCTTAAACTCAGATAACAGTTTTTATTTCCAAAACCGTGAAGATATGAAGATATGTCCAAAAAGGGGTCAAAAAAAATGTTTCGCGCTCCGCGCGAAAAGGTCCGTCCATTTCAGGTAAATACGTGATGACGTGGGATGGTAATGTAAATCAAGAACCAAACCAACCCTTTTTCTCATGTTTTTTCTACGCCTGCCTTCCCTCAGTACAAGAAGAAACGGCGGATCTCATAATATCAAAACTTTTTGGCGAAGCCACGGTACGCAACATTTCAAAAATTGTGACTTAAAATCAACCATTTTTACAGACAAACTATGGTAGAGGGTGTGGGATTCCGCTCATAAGTTTTGCGCCGCAGGCGCACGGTACGCTACTTTTTTTATTTTTGTCGATCCCTTATTCTCATTCTTTGTCAAATGGTGCAAAGATTGAGGGAATTGGGGGCACGGTCTGAAACTTTACCTCGCTATATCCTCTTCACAATGATACCAGGAAGGGGATAAAACGCGCTTCGCGCGCGCGCGACGCCCTGCCTCCCCTTTTTTTCTGGTTTTTTTTTTTTTTTTTTTTTTTTTTTTTTTTTTTTCTCATGAAGATATCTTCATGGGAAAAAACGGGAAAATCCCAGATTTTTTTTTTTTTTTGAAGATTTTTTGGGTCATATCTTCATAGCGGAAACACTGGTGTTCTGTCTCTTCTCTAGAATGGACAGCGCCGTGCCAAAGGGGGGTTTTTGCGAAGGCTGTCCTCCATGTGAACAGACACATGCACCCCCTGGATATCAGATTGCTGAGTTCTTTATTTCATGTCTTTCCTTTTGAGGACTGCGGCAAAAAACGCAACCTCCTCTGTTTACTTTAAAAGACCTCTTCCCCCCCTTTTGTTTATCGCTTCCTTTGTTCGGTTCAGTTTTCGTCGTAAATGTCTCATGCCCTCTGCCCTCATCCCCCCCTTTTTCTCTTTCATCCCCTTATACTCAGCTGTGTGCCTTTCCACATTTGAGGGGGGGGGGGAAATATGTCAAAAAAAAAAATGTTGGCATTTTCTTCGCTGCGCTCTGGAAGTACCCTGCATAGTTCAGACCGTTGATTCGCACTCCACGCAGCAGTATCTCGTTCTTCTGGAGACGCATTGGAGATGGTTTTTCGTGAGGCCTTAAAAATGAAGGGGGTTGGGGGTTCGAAAAGCCATTGCGCGGAGGCGGAACTCAGACCTCGTCTCGAAGTACTCCGCCACATCCCTGTGCTATGTCCTTAGATGTGAGTTTTCTGTGATTTTTTTGACGCTACTCTCGCTTCAGTGATTGGCATTTTGTTAATGAATGCGACTAAGGTCCACATGTCAGAGTTGGTTTGTAGAAGTCTGGTTGGCTGCGTTCGAAAAAAACACTCTACTAACTTTCCCAGAGGAATTTTGTTTTGAGATTAAGTGGCGGTTATATTGTCTGGTTACACACAACCCCCCTATCTCCCTTCACTTGAGATACACTCTTTTCCTACACACAGAATACACAAAAAAAAGAAGCAAAATGGGGTGCAGTTCCGGAAAACCTGGTACCTCGCAGTCTTCTCTGCCACCTTCGGCATCGAACCGGAAGGCACCCGCTCCTGTGTATGCAAGCCCTGCATCGCCTGCACAGTCACCACCTCGCCCGCGTTCTATCGTTGCCAGCTTCAACCCTTTGCACCAGGAGCAGACACCGCACACAGTGGGGCACTTCGCGCTGCCAGGGGAGGTGCTGATTGTACAGCAGCAAGAAGATCAGAAGTTTACGATATCTATGGGACACCAGGCATCGAGGGGAGACAAACGGGTTGTGGAGTGCAGCCAACCGGAGTCCATATTGTTGAGCTATGCTCTCAACGAAGACGGCGACGGTGTGCTTGTCGGAAAGCGTTCTGCCGACAGTCTAGAAAAGGAGTGGAGGGCGGAGCTGCACTGTGTGTCGATGCCGGATGGGACGCACGTTGTGGATCTGGTGAAGGAGGACCTTCGGGTTATTCAGATACGCAGCACCCCTAGCGGGCCTGTTGCGGTGGGGTACCCTGAGCCGTTTCCGAGCAGCATGTCTAGGATGACATTGCCGACGTTGCAAGGAGTGCCGGTGTACGGCATAAAAGCGCCGAAGTGTTTTGACACAGATGCGAAGGTGACCTTCCAGCAGGGGGTCTTCAACCTCACGCTAGGCACGTCAGAGAAGGCGGCTGTTGTCGCGGTGGTGCGTTCACAACCGGACAAATCAACATCAATCCAAGTTGTCACTCATGTGGACATGGCATTGCTCGCAGCCTTAGTCGTTGGACGGACCTGGGTGCAGTGAAAAAAGGGGGTGTGGGTATATTTTTTTTTTGCATGAGTTAGACTCAGATGCGTTGTAGGACGTTTCAACTGCCATTTTGGGGGTGATATTTGAGTACATCTCTTGTGGTTTTGTCGATATCAATATAGGGAGAAAAGGAAGAAAAAAAAAAAACTCACCCTCTCTCCCATGGGTTAGTGTATTATTTTTGTACTTCCGGTGAAATGCGGTGTGTTCTGTAAAGTATAGCGCTGTTCTGTAGCGTGTTCGTTCGCAAAGGGGGAGGGGGGAAAAAATGGGGGATTTTTTATGTGTCATCATAGGTGATCTTTGTGTATTATTAGGTATTTTACGTATAGTACTATACTCCGCGTTATAACAAATGACATAACGTCAAAACGTTCTGCCATTTGTTGTGCCAGATGTATGATGTTACTATTACAAGACAGCTGTACTTTTTTTCTGGTACACTGTCCCGAGAGGGCTTTGTATTTCAAGTTTCATTTTTTTTTGGGTTGGGATGGGGGGAGGTAAGGATCCTTCATGTCTTTTCAGTGCCTGCGTCCAATGAACGGTACGGCGTTTTCACATTTCAAATTCTCTTTTCATCGTGAAAAAAACTTAGGTGTGCGTGTGGGGCGGTATTATTCTCAGAAATAGTATTTGTGAAAAAAAAACCATATCCGTTCATTTTTTTGGGTGATCTAGTGGTTTGATCGTCTTCCGTGAGACACACACACGGCTGTGGTGAGAGCTTGTAAAAAAATAAAATCTCTCCCCGTTCATAGATCCTCCCAATTTTGTGTAACGGAAATAGTAAAATAAATGGGGGGAGATGAGAACCTGATGTCTCGATCTTTTGCGTCCCCGACCGAACGACGACACACGGAACGAAAATAAACATTTTTTTTTTTTTTTGACATTTTTTTATGTGTCTCCGATAGGCCGAAAAATAAAGTGTAACTTTAGTACTGCTTCTTTTTGTGCACAAGGGCCTGTTTTTCAAGCCACACCAAAATTTCATTTTTATTATCATTGTACAAAGCTACGATCCAAAACCCCAATATGGTACACATCTGGAGGGCACCCTTCCTGTCACTGTTGCCATATCTGTCTGCCTTTCCCCACTGCGCCTATGCTGGGTTGTTTCCCCCCCTCCCCTCCCCTCCCCTTTTTTTTCGATGCCTGCGTCCGCCGGTGGTCCGGGGTGTTTGCACTTTCAGCTTCTCTTTTTTATGCTTACAGTTTCCCTGTCGGCAACTCCCAAATGCAACACTCTCCGGGGGGGTTCGATAACCCGCGGAGTGTTAGTGCCTGCGTCCCAAGAGGCGTTTTGCACTATCAACTTTTCTTTTTATGATGTGCATGCACGCGAGGCGCATTCATCTTACAACTTTTAGTGGTACATTGAGTGTACCCTATTATACCTTCTATTCAGAAGAATAGTTAGTATATGAAACAATCTTTTCAACTTTTCTTTTTTTTCTCTTTTCACGCCGTTATGTTTCTTTCCCTATCTCTCTTGTGCTTAATTGCCAGACACAGAGCCCCCCCTCCATCCATGTTTTTCAAGATGACGGAAATACACAGTGTACCTTCGGATGCAACTTTTTGAGATTTAAGAAGCGTTCTTGCATCTTGAACGCACCTCCTGATCTCTGCTGCCGTATCTCACTTCCTGCCTATCTCTCATGCATTTCCCTCCTGCCTCCTTAACACCCCCAAAACAAAACACCACACTGTTCAGGAGATGCGGGAGTAGGGGTGCCCTTTTTATATACCACTCACGTACACATCCTTTGCATGAGCTCGACTCAGACGTGTTTTAGCACGTTGTTAACTACTCTTTTATGCAGATCCTCGCTTTGTGGGCAGTTTCGTTACACCTCCACGTCCTCCCTGCCTGCCTAAGTGGCGACGATGCGGCCTGTGTCGGAATGATCACTGAGGATACCTATGTCATCGACTATTCCCCTTCTGGGACGCGCCTCATAACTGGAAGCGACGACAACTCGATACGTGAATGGGACACCTCGACTGGGGATATGGTACAGTCCTATACAGGCCATGTGTCTCCGTTGGAGGCTGTGCGGTACTCACCGGATGGGGCAACAGTGGCAAGTGGTGCTGGTGATGGAAAGTTGAAGATATGGCGTGTCAGTGACGCTACCGTGCAGAAGACCGTCGCTGTTGGGTCCATTGTGTATAGTGTCGCGTTCTCGAGTGGGGGTACGCAGATTGTGACCGGGGATGGGGGGAACGCTGTGCGTGTGTGGACTTCCTCTGGTGCGGTGGCCTACGTGCTCTCTGGGCATGGTAGCGCGGTGAGTCGTGCAGAGTTCTCTCCAGACGACACCCGCATAGTGTCCTGTGGTGGTAAAGACGTCGTCGTGTGGAATGTGGCAAGCAAGTCCGTGGAGTTCACCCTGACAGGGCACACAGACCGAGTTACGTGCGTGGCCTTCTCTCCAGATGGGAAAAAGGTTGCAAGCGGCAGTACGGACAACACAGTGATCATCTGGGACCTCGCCACGCAGAAGGCAGAGGCCACCTTCCTTGGTCATACAGGGTGGGTGCATTCCATTGCGTACTCGACCGACGGTGCGTACATAGTGTCTGCAGGTGGCGGGGATAACAACGTGAAGATGTGGGTGCCAGACAGCTCGCTATCCCTCATCCTCGACATGAAGGGACACACAAATAGAGTCTACGGTGTGCGGTTCTCGAAGGATATGCGCTTCATTGCTAGTGCATCGTCGGACAAGTCGGTGCGTGTGTGGAAGAATCCGAACACCATGGCGCCGTTTGCGATGACAGTCGCACCTGCCACAGACCCACCCGCAACTGATCCACCTGACACAGACGCACCAAAAACCGAAGCTCCAGAAACTGCGTTGCCATCTACACTCACACCAGGAAACACCCACCCCCCACCCACGCCAGCACCCGACACAGCCATCCCTGAGACGCTTCCCCCACAGACACCTGCACCGGACACTGCTGTGCCTTCTACACTCACACCGGGGCACACGCGCCCTCCGGCCACACCTGCCCCAAAGACGGCTGCTCCTACAACTGCGCCCACCACGACCCCGCTGCAGACAGCTCCACCGGACACAGCGGCACCGACACTGACAACACTCACACCGCAGCCGCTGCTGAGCCAGCCCGATGATGGGAGCGCAGTGTTGGAGGAGTACACAGAGTGGACCACAACCGCAACGGCTTCAGGGGTGACTGGTGGTGCCTTGGCGACGACGGTGGTGACGGGTGGGTCGTTCACCATGACGTCGCACGGCCTGTCGCGTGTGGCGCGTGCACAGATGTACCTCCGCATGCTGGAGTGCCCACGCAACACGGCAACACCGATGCCGTTTGTCCTGAGCCCCTCGCAGCTCAGAATCGGCAGAGACACACTCCGCGAGGAACGTGGTGCTGCCATCGGGAACACCGTGATCATCACCATGCTCATCCTGACGACGTGCCTCGGAGCCTTGGTGCACAGCAGTGTGTACGGCACGCCAGGTGTGCTGGCCTCGCTCCGTGCAATGCCTGTCCCGGTGGTGTGCCTTGTGTTGGAGCTGCTGTGGACGCCTATCATGCAAGGCGCCACTGCGCTGGTGCTTCACGGAAGCCACGCCGATCTGGGTGTGGGCATCGGGATTCTGCTGCTGTCTGCAGGGGTGATTGCATGGCTGCTGTGGCTGGCAAATCGTGCTCGGAAGACATACGTCACTGCTGCTGTGCCGCCGACGCGCTGGCTGGATCGGTACGTCGCCGCACGGTGGGAGTGGCGTGAACAGACACCGACACATGCGCTGCGTGCGTCTGCCTGTGTCTTCGACGGGTACCGCTTTGAGCACAGCGAGTACTTCGCCATACAGCTCATCTTCACGGGCTCCATCGGCGTTCTCTTTGGGTGGAACCCACAGACGCTTGTGAACTGTGCAGGCCGGGCGGGGCTTATTACCTGCATGCCGCTGATCTGGACTGCCACCGTGCTGAAAGACAAGCCGTTCTCACGGTGGGTGGAGAACTGGGTGGAGGTGTTGCTTGGGCTGCTTGAGTTTGCGTTTGCTGTGGTTGCGTTTCTGGGGGTGTCGCAGGAGAACGAGGCGCTGGTGGATGTGGGGGAGAACCTTGGCGAGTGGGTGGGGAATGCGGCTGTGCTGAAGTTCCTTCTGGACATCTGGCTGTACTGCCGGGAGCGGTGGTATGCAGAGGTCGACCGGAAGACGAAGGTTAACAGGATGCCACCAGACCCACATGCTGTGTCCTTCGCACACCCGGAACCACCACCCATGCAAGAGGACCTCTGGCACTCCTCTGCGAGGCTCGTGCCGATGTCGACACTCTCAATGGTATCGTCGACAATTACAAGGGTATAGTCGACAAGCACAATGGTATCGTCGATAAATACAAACGTATCGTGTCTGCCCAAGCTGCTGAGCTCGTAGAGAGCAGACGCACTGCTGCAGACACACAACTTGCCCTTGAGGATGCAAAGGAGTGCAACCCCCATGACTTCATATCTGTGATAATAATATGAGTGTGCACGTGAACTTCATTTTCTTTTTGGTCCTGGGCTGGACCTTGAATTGTATCCGTGGTCCGTTCCTCCAGAAACTCTATGAAGGTGTTGACCGCTCGAGCCGATGTCTTGACCTGAGAGAGTACAGAGGAGGGGTATGCGGTGCGTGTTGACCTCAGGGTCTTTTTGTTTTTCAGATACCCTGCCTCTCCTTTATCACCAATGCATAGCCTTTGTGTTTCTGTTGGGGTATGACAGGGATTATTCTAGGGATTTTGGGACGGGGAGCTCCCTGGCCCAAATAAATATCAAGTTTTTTTTGATAAAACAACTTGTTGTCAATTCTAAAAAGATTGCAGGCAGCGCTGCAGGGCAAACAAAACGGATTGGAAAAAACAGAAGCTTGCTTGTTTTCTTTGAGTACTCAATTAACCACAACAACCGTACTTCAGTTTAACACATTTTTTCACCTTTTTGTTTTCCCGGCTTTGAGCGCACAAACAAAAGACCCGATCTTTTTTACCAGGGACTCCCTGGTAAAGAGAAAAATCGTGGGTGAGGACGGTGACGGCCGAGTCTTTGGGAAGGAATAACAAACGGTGTGCTGGTCCGTGAGCGACTGAGAGCTTCGTCAGGAAGAAGGGGGACAGGGTGTCAGACTTGGAGACTTGTGATAGTGGGGTGTGTACTGGTGGACCTTTGTGGGTCTTAATGACACTGTGCACCGTGTGTGCCTTGCATATGTTATTCGGGTGACGAGGGAGAAGGGGCTTTCTTTTTGGGATTTTTGTGTTGGTTAGAATTAGGTGGATGTGGTCCTTGAGACTTGAGGGCTATTCGAGGAAGGGAGTAGAGTTTTCTTCTATTGTCCTTGGGCCAGATGAGCGCCCTGTATCTGTCTTAGAGGCAGTGAGGTAGAACGTTTTTCTTGTATTTCTAGTGTGTTCGGGTTTTGGACTACCTTGGGCCAAGAGTGCCCTGTACACTGTCTGTGAGGCAGCGAGGTAGAACGTTTCCTTGTGTTTTCTCTGTTCGGGGAGATAAAAAATTTTTGTTTTTTGTCCACCGTACGTAGGGAATCTCGAGATTCCCAGAAAAAATGTTTGTTTTTAAAAATGTTTAGGGCTTACCTACCCCCCCGTGTATATGTTCCGTGCATATGTCCATGTTGGTCGAGGCTCGGACAATACACATGTTTTCGGACACATCGCTCGTTCCCCCATAAAGTGTCAATTTGGTGGACCACCTTTCACTAAATTTCTACTCCACTAATCTTCTCGATTTTTTTTGCATTTTATAAGGGTGTACGTTGAGGTACCGCCCATGTCGGGCTACCGGGGTTGAGAGTGCCCTTCACATTGGCTGCGATGCAGTGAGGTAGAACAGTTTTCTCGTGTTCTTCTGTCATCGGGTGTTGGTCTGCTTTGGATCGTGAGCACCCAGTACTTTGTCTGAGAGGCAGTGAGACAGAACGTTTTCTTGTGTTTCTTCTGCTATCGGGTTTTGGTCAACCTTGGGTCGTGAGCACCCTGTACACTGTCTGAGAGACAGTGAGGTAGAAAGTTTTATTGGGTTTGAGCTCTTTGGCTATGCGTACGGAGGCCGGGAGTGCCTCGGGTTTGTGTAAGTCGATCCGCGAGTGATTGAAACAGGGACAAGAACGGGTGCACCGAAAAATCGGTGGAGTCTGCTCGTGTGTGAGTGGTACTGACGATTGCCGAAACATCGGCGGACATGTACATTGGTGTGAGACGCATGTGTTTGTGTGTGTTATTGACAGAGTGTCACCAACAGTGCCGAAATATCGGCAGGGACCGAACGCTCGGTCGTGCACGCCTAAGGGGACAGGCCGCGCGTGTGGGATAGTCGACCGTAACGGTTGAAAGAAGCGGGGGGGGACTCCGGGAGGGTATGAAATCATCACCAAAGCTGAGGTGGCCAAGAAAGTGATCTTGTCTTTGGGTGTGTGCGTTTCACCACAACCTCTCCCTTTTGTCTTTATTGTTTTTATTGCTTTATTGTTTTCGTGGGTGCGGGAAAAACATAAAAAGGAAAAGTAGGGTGCGGTTTCAATTTTCCTGCGTTTTTCCCGTGTTTTTACAATTTTCCACGCTTTTTTTGCCCTCTTTCATGCAAGTTCCCCCTGGCACGGTATATAAATGCTGGTCAGGCTAGCTCCTCTATGCTGTGATACGCGAGTCTCTCAAGCATTTTGCGCGTTTTCCCCGCTGCTTTGTGAAAAAGTGCGCGCTGTATCACCCTACGTTGTTTTTACATTTGTTATGTCTCGTTTGGTTGGGTTCCGATTTGTTTTAGTTAGCTTATCGTTTCCATTGCTTCGTTCACCACCCATTGCAGGGTGCAATTCTTTCCATTAGCAAAACCCTCATATTAATGCGTCACAAACCGCAACAGCAGAAGAGAGATGGTTTGGTCTGAGGAGAATCAAAGGAACAAAAGGACCGAAGAACCAACCATGCGGTATGGCGAGATTCGAGGACCTCACCATCTCACAAACTGTTCGTTTGCAGTGTTTTTGTTGCACTACAACAACGTTTCCTTTTTGGATCTAACGTGCTCGTGAATTTTTGTGTAGATTCATGGGGAGGAAAAAAAAAGCGTCCCTTCCCATTCCTTCACCTTTTTATTATCCTCTTGGATCTTTTATTGTGGAGAAAACGTATGCGACACTGTCAAGTGGTTTCTCTGAATTGAAGACGAATCTATTTTAAAACTCTTCTTGCATCTTGAACGCACCTCCTGATCTCTGCTGCCGTATCTCACTTCCTGCCTATCTCTCATGCATTTCCCTCCTGCCTCCTTAACACCCCCAAAACAAAACACCACACTGTTCAGGAGATGCGGGAGTAGGGGTGCCCTTTTATATACCACTCACGTACACATCCTTTGCATGAGCTCGACTCAGACGTGTTTTAGCACGTTGTCAACTACTCTTTTATGCAGATCCTCGCTTTGTGGGCAGTTTCGTTACACCTCCACGTCCTCCCTGCCTGCGAAATTGGCAACGACGCGGCCTGTGTCGGAAGGATCACTGGACACACCTCGTATGTCAATGCCATCGACTATTCCGCTTCTGGGACGCGCCTCATATCTGCAAGCTCTGACAACTCGATACGTGAATGGGACACCTCGACTGGGGATATGGTACAGTCCTATGCAGGCCATATGTCTGCAGTGCGGGCTGTGCGGTACTCACCGGATGGGTCAACGGTGGCAAGTGGTGATGTTCTTGGAATTTTGAAGATATGGCGTGTCAGTGACGCTACCGTGCAGCAGACCGTCGATGTTGGGTCCAGGGTGCATAGTGTCGCGTTCTCGAGTGGGGGTACGCAGATTGTGACCGGGGATTCGGGTAACTCTGTGCGTGTGTGGACTTCCTCTGGTGCGGTGGCCTACGTGCTCTCTGGGCATAGCAGTGCGGTGAGTCGTGCAGAGTTCTCTCCAGACGACACCCGCATAGTGTCCTGTGGTGGTAAAGACGTCATCGTGTGGAATGTGGCAAGCAAGTCTGTGGAGTTCACCCTGACAGGGCACACAGACGATGTTCTGACCGTGGCCTTCTCTCCAGATGGGAAAAAGGTTGCAAGCGGCAGTGAGGACAAGACAGTGATCATCTGGGACCTCGCCACGCAGAAGGCAGAGGCCACCTTCCGTGGGCATACAGGGGTGGTGTACTCCATTGCGTACTCGACCAACGGTGCGTACATAGTGTCTGCAGGTGGCGGGGATAACAACGTGAAGATGTGGGTGCCAGACAGCTCGCTATCCCTCATCCTCGACATGAAGGGACACACAAATGCGGTTCTCAGTGTGTGGTTCTCGAAGGATGGTCGCTTCATTGCTAGTGGATCGAAGGACGGGTCGGTGCGTGTGTGGAACACCACAGTCGCACCCGATACAGACGCACCTGCAACTGATCCACCTGCAACAGACCCACCTGCAACTGATCCACCTGCAACAGACCCACCTGCAACTGACCCACCTGCTACAGACGCACCAAAAACCGAAGCTCCAGAAACTGCGTTGCCATCTACACTCACACCAGGAAACACCCACCCCCCACCCACGCCAGCACCCGACACAGCCATCCCTGAGACGCTTCCCCCACAGACACCTGCACCGCCTACCACGACCCCGCTGCAGACAGCTCCACCGGACACAGCGGCACCGACACTGACAACACTCACACCGCAGCCGCTGCTGAGCCAGCCCGATGATGGGAGCGCAGTGTTGGAGGAGTACACAGAGTGGACCACAACCGCAACGGCTTCAGGGGTGGCTGGTGGTGCCTTGGCGACGACGGTGGTGACGGGTGGGTCGTTCACCATGACGTCGCACGGCCAGTCGCGTGTGGCACGTGCACAGATGTACCTCCGCATGCTGGAGTGCCCACGCAACACGGCAACACCGATGTCGTTTGTCCTGAGCCCCTCGCAGCTCAGAATCGGCAGAGACACACTCCGCGAGGAACGTGGTGCTGCCATCGGGAACACCGTGATCATCACCATGCTCATCCTGACGACGTGCCTCGGAGCCTTGGTGCACAGCAGTGTGTACGGCACGCCAGGTGTGCTGGCCTCGCTCCGTGCAATGCCTGTCCCGGTGGTGTGCCTTGTGTTGGAGCTGCTGTGGACGCCTATCATGCAAGGCGCCACTGCGCTGGTGCTTCACGGAAGCCACGCCGATCTGGGTGTGGGCATCGGGATTCTGCTGCTGTCTGCAGGGGTGATTGCATGGCTGCTGTGGCTGGCAAATCGTGCTCGGAAGACATACGTCACTGCTGCTGTGCCGCCGACGCGCTGGCTGGATCGGTACGTCGCCGCACGGTGGGAGTGGCGTGAACAGACACCGACACATGCGCTGCGTGCGTCTGCCTGTGTCTTCGACGGGTACCGCTTTGAGCACAGCGAGTACTTCGCCATACAGCTCATCTTCACGGGCTCCATCGGCGTTCTCTTTGGGTGGAACCCACAGACGCTTGTGAACTGTGCAGGCCGGGCGGGGCTTATTACCTGCATGCCGCTGATCTGGACTGCCACCGTGCTGAAAGACAAGCCGTTCTCACGGTGGGTGGAGAACTGGGTGGAGGTGTTGCTTGGGCTGCTTGAGTTTGCGTTTGCTGTGGTTGCGTTTCTGGGGGTGTCGCAGGAGAACGAGGCGCTGGTGGATGTGGGGGAGAACCTTGGCGAGTGGGTGGGGAATGCGGCTGTGCTGAAGTTCCTTCTGGACATCTGGCTGTACTGCCGGGAGCGGTGGTATGCAGAGGTCGACCGGAAGACGAAGGTTAACAGGATGCCACCAGACCCACATGCTGTGTCCTTCGCACACCCGGAACCACCACCCATGCAAGAGGACCTCATGGCACTCCTGTGCGAGGCTCGTGCCAAGCACAAGAGTACCGTCGACGAGTACAAACGTATCGTGTCTGCCCAAGCTGCTGAGCTCGTAGAGAGCAGACGCACTGTTGCAGACACACAACTTGCCCTTGAGCATGCAAGGCGATCAAACCCCCATGACTTCATCTATCTGTGATAATTGGGCACTGTGGAAAGTATGAAAAATGTGTGATTTTTTGAAGTTTCAGATTCATCTTACAATGGGGTGATTTGAGGACTTTTCCCCCCCAGAAAAAATACATAAGCAAACAGAATCCATCAACACGTTCTTGAAAAAGAAATCGCGCGCCTTCTCCCAGAGCCTGCGACAAAACTCTCCCAAAAAACGGAAGAAATCCGTCATCAACCCCCTCCCTCCGCTCCGCCCCCCATCTGATGATGGCCCGGCGGGCAGTAGTATCAGCTCCATCAATGTGACATCTGCCACACAAGAGAGATCATCACGCTCGTCTGCGGTGACGTAAAAATGTTTAGTATAGTGGAGCACACTCTAGGGTGGCTACACTAATACAACCAAGTTAAAAAAAAAAACACAAATAAGTAATTGCTATCGGGAAAAAAAGCGGGGTGTGCTGCGGAACTCCACCCTGTAGCAATAATCTACAATTCGCCCAGCACTCTGCTCTTCTGCAGGTATGCTACATCCCTCTTCGTACGCTAGGAACACAGAATGCATGGGCGATAAATTGTCGTCGATCACCAGTCGCATCAGCACCACCCAGCAAATCGCCAGGATCCTATGGTGGTTTCGAAAATTGCGCGGAGTTTCCACAGCACACCCCGTTTTTTTCTTAGCAATTACTGGGGAGTGGACCTATTATTGTACCTTGAACTTTATTTTTTTTAATGATTGCATGCAATGCTCGAAGGAAATTCAACACCGTAGCCTACTCCCATCCTTTTGCCATTTTTCTAATCCAGGGGTTGGAGTAGAGCCACCTTTCACCGACAGGTCGAGGTGTGTGCGTTTCACCACAACCTCTCCCTTTTGTCTTTATTGTTTTTATTGCTTTATTATTTGCGGGGGTGGGGGAAAAACATAAAGAGGAAAAGTAGGCTGTGGTTTCAATTTTCTTAGCAAAAAGAAAAAAAACCGACGCAGGAGCTTTTCTTGGAACTGTTTTATTTTCCTCACCCCAACAACATCATCACATTCAGAAAACATTGTTTTTTCGTTTTTATTCGCTTTCTTTTCTTCTTCCTCACCCCTTGTGCTGTGAAGAAAAAAATTTTCGTTTAACCGAACGACAACCCTCTCTGAATTCACGACATTTTTTCTCGACCCGATTACTGGAGTAGCTATTTGTTATCACCCTCTGATTACCTGTTGACACATTTTCAAAAGAACTGGCGAATCGATGTCCTACCTGAGAGATTACAAAACAGGAGGCGAGGAGGGGTATGCGGGGCGTTTTTGTGCCTTCAGGGTCTTTTTTGTTTTTCAGCAACCCTGCCTCTCCTTTATCACCAATGCATAGCCTTTGTCTTTCTGTTGGGGTACGCGGGACTTCCCCTTGTCCTCAGGGTGCAAAACGCCCCTGCCCTCTTTTATGCAAGTTCCCCCTGGCACGGTATATAAATGCTGGGTCAGGCTGGCTCCCCTATGCTGTGATACGCGAGTCTCTCAAGCATTTTGCGTGTTTTCCCCGCTGCTTTGTGAAAAGTGCGCGCTGTATCACCCTACGTTGTTTTTACATTTGTTATGTCTCGTTTGGTTGGGTTCCGATTTGTTTTAGCTAGCTAATCGTTTCCATTGCTTCGTTCACCATCCATTGCAGGGTGCAATTCTTTGCATTAGCAAAACCCTCATATTAATGCGTCACAAACCGCAACAGCAAGAAGAGAGATGGTTTGGTCTGAGGAGAATCAAAGGAACAAAAGGACCGAAGAACCAATTCGAGGACCTCACCATCTCAGAAACTGTTCGTTTGCAGTGTTTTTTGTTGACTACAACAATGTGTGCTTTTTGTATCTACCGTGCTCGTATTTTTTTTGTGTAGATTCGGGTTTTTTTTTCAATCTCGTTGCATATCAGATGTAAACCACGAAAATGGATTGTAGGACTGCGTTGGGGTGTCCACCCTATGCTACAGCCAGGCATTGTCCCTTTACACTGTTCACGAGAGCGCTTTTTGTATTTCAACTGTACTCTCTTTTTTAGTAAAAAAAAAATAGTTTGGGATACATTTAGTGCACCCTATTATACCATCTATTCAGTAGAATAGTTAGTATATGAAACCAACCAATCTACCCTCTTTTTCCCCTTCTATCAAAAGACGTATTTACCTCCCCGCTCCCTCCCCTCCCCCCCCTTCCTCTTTTTCCTCCTCCTCACAACCCATCCCCCACCAAAAAAAACAGGGGTTTCCAAGAAATAACCACACACCCCCCCCACTCTCCCCCTCTCCCCCACCACTTCCACCACTCCACACTTCACTCCTCCCCCCTTCCCCCCTCCCTCCCCTCCCCTCCTCCTCCCCCTTCTCAAAAATGACACCATTACGAGAACGGGTTTGTTTGTACAGCGACCAAGGTGATACGCAGTATGAAGAACGTGAGGCGTGTGCGCGTGGTGAGGTGTACAGTGGAGATCTCTCTGCGAATGATGGGGTGTATGCGGGGAGGTGGGGGCGGGCGGCGACAGAGGTGAACCGGGCACGTCTTCGGGGGGAAAAAACTGCGGTGTTACGTGCGTTTCTGTTGTGCACCCGGGGAAGGCAGATGTGCACCCGCGATACGGAGCTCGAGATAATGTCCTACCTCCGTGAACACATCTCCCACTCCGGAATCACCCTCCTCCGACCCCTCAAGACGCTTCTCTCCTCCTCCATTTCCTCCCGCAAGCTCAACTCCTTTCCTCTCCGCCGTTGTGAAGACGCATTGTTAAGAAGGGACATATTAACCTGCGAATCAGACTTCAAAGTGCTCTCCGCACTGCTTCTCTCAACGTTGAAATGGGGTGAGAAGAAGGTGCAGGCGCTCTTTGTGTCGTCCTCCTCTCAAGGGGCAGATGAAGATGAGAGTTGGGTCGAGGCAATGAAGGCGGTGGTAGAGCGGTGTGGGGTGGAGGATGTGCTGATGGTGGGGACAGCGATGGATTTTAATGCGCTGCCAAGAACTGCGTTTGAGGCAGTTAAATTTGTGATGGTACCTAACGCCTCTGTACGTGGACCTGGATACAGCGACACCGCATCTTTGTCAGGTCGCTGCAGGAACAACATGCGTCAACACGAACAGGAAGTAGAGGCTTTCGACTACCTTATCACAAAGAAAATCCCACGCACCGCACAATTGGTCAAATTCGTTCACACCTTCGCCCCAGGTGGATCAGGACAAACCCCGGTCAGAGAATGCGAGCACACCCACCACACCCCTCCCGCCCTGATTGACAGCGCGCAGCGTGATTACATTCTGAAATACCTGCGGGTATGCCACGGTTTTGCGCCCCCTGCTCTGTGGAGAACAGATGTGACCTGTTCAGACCATTTGCGGTTTAGGGGGTCTACGGTAGAGCTTGTGAACGATAGGCTGTGGGGGGGTTGTATTGGGGATGCGTTGATAGCGTCGGAGGTGGTCCGGGTAGAGTTCAAGGTGCACAGCTTCCCGGTGGGCATGTACCTCGGCATGGTGGGGCTGGGCGCTGCAGTGAACCTCTCAGAGCACTTTATGCGCCTCGACTTCCCAGGGCTGGCGTACACCCGCGGTATTGACGGCATGGCTGCAGTATATGAATGCTCGACGCGAACCTGTATGGCCATCCCCTCCCGAATATAATTTTTTTTTTTTTTGTCTTTTTTTGGTCATGAACGGTGAGGCGTTTGCGGTGTTAAACTTCTCTTTTTTGTCATTCATATTTAATGAAATTTGCGGTGATGCAACATTGTCTTTTTAAACAGGTTTGGGTGAGGGGCTGCCGGTTCCCGTTGAAGGTGACCATCTGCAGCTGTTAGTCACGAACACAACACAGCGCACGGAGCTTACGTTCTGCATCAATGGGGAACGTGTGTGGAGCTCGGGGCGGTGCAACATGCCGTATTCATTCTGGCGCCAGTGGGGGTGCGGGAAGCTCTTCGCGCCGTACGCTATGCTTCCAGGCAGAGGGGCGCGCGTGTCACTCTCCAGCACACAACCTGGCTGGCAACGAGAGTTGTGCTGATTTACATTTTTTTTTTTTTTTTTTTTTCAAAAACAAAAATCCTACCATTTTTTGATGATGTGTGTGTGTGTGTGCATATTTTCATCTTTCAATACTATTTTTTTAGAGATCTGTATCTGTGCATTTAAGATGACTTCGAAAGAGGCAGAGGTTCATATTCCATATTGTCTTACTGTGCATTCCATTCCCTTCTATTTTTTATTTTTAAAACCTCTCATATCCCAAATTTTCCAGCGCCCCCCCGTTCGCCTCCCTTCGCCCCCTTTTTTTTGAAAAATACTGCTCAGCCATCGTTGGCTTCAGTGAAAAGAAAAAAATACTGTGTGAAGACCAGTTTTATTTAAACACTCCAGGGTTTCGACAACCCACGGAGCGTCAGTGCCCATGCGTCTCTCTAGGCGCCTTTTTCTTTTTTTTTTTTTTGCACTTATCAACTTCACTTTATTTTATAGGGTTCTGTATGTGTTTTCGCCAAACTATTTTACCGTTTCTTATATTCTTTGCTCGCGTTGTTTTATTTTCTTTTTTTTTTTGTCTGAAAGAAGAATACGGTATCCCCCTCCTTCGTCTCCCCTCCCACCTCTCACCTCCCACCCTCCCCTCCGCGGCAGACGAGTCAGAGGGACTACTAGGCAGTGCTACTAGTCAAAAACGACCAGTGTTTTTTTACGACTAGTTTTACGATATCATTGGTAGAATTAGCAACTGGTCGAATTATGACTCCTAGTTCCATTAGTAGTACCCCATTGACTAGCCCGCCTCGCTCTTCACTGGAAGAAGCAACAGTCTAATCGGGCCTTCTTCTTTCAAGGCAGTCGAACCTATTGCTTTTGCCCTTATTTCTTCCCCTACATTTAAAAAAAAGAAAGCGTGGATTACTCGCGGGGATACACGTTGACATAGTTTTCAAAAAAAATATACTTAGACCAACCCAGAAATAGAAAGAATTTTATTTTATTTTTGCCACTTACAGTTTGCTGTTTAGAAGGTGACTAAGCAGAAGGCTTAGGATCATCTTACATTATTTTGTTGTTTTTTTTTTTTCAGAAAAAAAAAATAAACTGTGGTTTATCCTCCCCACAGTACTGTCAGTACCACAAAACGTTTCTCGGTCCTCCTCTCTCCCACGCCAACCAGGTTTAAAAACTCTTAGCACATCCTATTTTAAAGTTTCTTTTCTTTTAGGGGGGTGTGTGGCTAAGCGTGTAAGGCTTAGCCACTCATTCTTCAGAAGCCTTTTTTCTCTTCTTTGTTTTTTCTTTTGCTCAACGAAACGTCGTAGCTAAGTTCGTTCGTTATATTTCGTGTGGGGAAGGGGGTGTATTTGTCTCGTGTTTTGGAAAGAAAAAAATTGTGAAGAATACCGAGGCGGTACTACCCTTTCCAGTCTGTTGTTGTTTATTTTTTGGGGGAAAAAATGGAGTGCATGCGTCTGCCGATGTGCGGTGAGGCGTTTGCACTTTTCAAACTTCTTCTTCTTCAAAGTTTGGGTACATTTAGTGTACCCTATTATACCTTCTATTCAGTAGAATAGTATATGAAACAAAAGTTCTCCTTCTTTTGGAAGGTAAATGCCTCCTGAGTTGAACGCGAAGCCTTAATTGGAAACTGTGCGCTCCTATGTTCATATCGAGAGGGGGAAAAAAGGCTGTGGAACAAAAACAGACCAAAAAAAAAGCAAAAGAAAAAAAAAATCCCAAAAACTAATCTTATTATGAAGGGTGGATAAGCGTGAATGCTTAGAACCATCTTTTTTGACAACCTTTCTTTTTTCTTTTTATATCTCTAGTTTGTGATTCATACAAAAGAAACGCGTTCTTTATTTTCTCTTTTTAATGTACCCCATCTTTCTTTTATCTGACTGTCATTTGTTCTTTCTGAAGTTAATTTATGGATAATCTAACTGTTCTTGAATCTTCGTTTTGTTTTTTTTTTGTTTTGTTACGGTATGTCTTCTTTGAATATGCCAAAAAAAGATATGTTTTTATTTTGAAAGCATACCATATTTTTAATGTTGTTAATTTAAGTTTTGTTTTTTGCCGGTGCCCTTGTGGTCAGCTAGAAGTGGTTAGCCACGTGAGGGGGTGATCCCCTCATGCCTTGTTAAAGTCAATTGTGGAAAAGAAAAGACGTGGTGTGTCAGGCGTACGCACCTTTCAAACGTTCATAAATACCTTCAGAGCGGTGTTCGCGCTTTCAAATGTTTTACCAACCACACAAAAAAAAATAGTGGAGCACACTCTCGGGTGGCTACACTAATACAACCAAGTTTTCAAAAAAGGGCTCCATTTTTTTGTGTATTAAAATCAAGAGGAAAAAAACACAAAAAAAATAGGAATAATTTAAATTCTAAATTAAATAATGGAACGTTTAGTACCCTAGGGGGTAATTCCCATATCCCCCACCCATCGATCTTCGACCCCCACCCCACCCCACCCCACCCCCTTCACCACTTTGAATCAATGCTGTATTTCTTTTATTTGCAAATACAGTCTTTTTGTATATTGCAAAACAAACAACCAAAAAAATCTTTTTTACTTTCCCTACCATCATCGAGTGGCTCCGTGGTTTCTTTCAGAAAAGGGCTGATTTTTTTTTTTCCGGACTTCTTTTTTTAGCTTTTCCAATATTTCTCTTGCGACCAAAAAAAAAAAAAACAGTACATTCGTCCAAACGTGGACCGGGGTAAAAAAATCTGCCTTCTATTTTCAGGACACCATCTTTTTTTGTTTAGACGGGCAGAGAGTAATGCATATTTCGTCTTTTCGAAACTTTTCTGGTTGGTTCTGTTTAACAAGAGGGGTTTTTACGCCGTTCTGGAGATGCAACGAGGTACTGTGTGATTGTTCTGTCAATGCATCCATTATCGGGTCTTGAAAAGTTTTGACTTGAAATGCTGTTACAAACTAGATCATCCGCCAACTGATCTTGATAACAATAAAAATATAACAGTGTTTTTTTTCCCCCGTTGAACGCAGCAAAGGTGAAAAGGATTCAAAGGGGAAATACTGTTATACAAGATCTTTCTTTTTTTGTCTAGTTTCTTAATACACTGCGTGTTGGCCACCTGATTTTCGCGTATAGGCCAAACCCCACCCATTTTTCCCAGCCTTACGCGCCTTTACGCGCTACACGCCCCTAAACGCGGGGTAAAAATCAGGTGGGTTAGGGGGGAAAAAACAACTTGGCTCGAAGTTGTATTACCGACTGATTCTTGTCTCTTCCAGCATAAAAAGTTTTGATTGCACTGCTGATATGTCGATGCCACAGAGCTTTTGTTTTTTGTTTTTGTTTTTTGTTTTTGTTTAATTTAACTAAGACATATTGTGTCTAGATGTGTGTCAAACGAGAGAGACACATTCCATATTCCCAGTGCTCTCAAGATCCTCCACGTAGGGGAGGATATTTCCTCCAGGGGCTTTTTTTTTTTTTTTCAGGCTTTTTTGGTGGAGGATTTCCTCCATTTTTTTTTTTTTTTTGGCGGGCTCGGGTGGAGGATTATCCTCCTAGGGGTTTTATAGTGGGAGTCACTTTGTCTCCCCCGAGGGAGCCAATATTTTCCCGAGCTTGTATGCACCGTCCGGGGCTGCACCTTAAAAAAAATTTGCCTGCGGCGCTATTTTCATTTTTTGCTACTCAAAAAAAGGGTTCGTTGAGTGATTCTGTGGTGTAAAAGGAAGCATTCTTACACCGTACCCTAATTTTTTTTCGCCTGCGGCGCCATTTATATTAATTTTTTTGCTCCGCAAAAAAATAGAGTTGGCAATGTCTTTGGATACCCTTGCATTTTGCAGCCAAAAAATACAACTTGACCAAAACTGCAAAAATTTTGCCGTTTTTTAAAAATTACCCGCCGTTGCATCAGCCCCTGCTTCTGGAAGACGTTTTGGTTTTGTACGGTTCGTGGAGCGTATGGTGCAAGAGAAAGGATTACATTTCCGTTTTTTGCAAACTTGGTTGTATTAGTGTAGCCACCCTTCCGTTTTTTATTATCTCGCAAAATTGACCCGCCTCTCCGCTCTGTGGCTGTCAGGGAGGCGCGCGCGAAGCGCGCGACGACCGCTTGTTGCGGGGGGAAAATTTTTTTTTTGGGGGGTTTTTTTGCAAAAATAAAATCCTCCTCATTTCGAAAATTCTGCTTTTTTCGTGGAGGATCTTGAGAGCCCTGCATATTCCAACCCAATTTTTATTTTTGAGTCCTTTTAAGGTGACTAAGCGAGGCTAGGATCATCTTACGATTCTTTGTTTGCCCTTTTTTTTATTCGTTTTCCACACGGAAAAAGGCCAAAAAAAAAATATGGGGTCTTTTTTGAGAACCCCCCCTCCCCCTCAAAGCGAAAGAAAAGACCGGCAATACCCCTTATCTCTTCTCTTCTCTCTTTTGAAAAGAAGGCAACTCCAAAAATCTTCAAACCCCATCCCCAAAAACCCAAATTGTGAATGGCGATCCATCGTCATTGTCGCAGTGTTCAATTCGATGAGAAGGAAAAAAAGGTATAGTGGAGTTCATCCTCGAGGTGGCTACACTAATACAAACCAAGTTTTCAAAAAAAAATGGAAAAATTCTCAGGCGATTGTCAAAGAAAAGTCTGTCAGACCAGAGTTTCCAGAAATATTTTTTTTCAACTCTCTGCCACACTTTCCCCGGGTTAAGGTGTGCCGTCTGTGATATCCCAGTACCTTGTAAAAAAGGTGTCCTAATTAACACTAGTTGCCAAGAGGTGTTTGCGAGTTGAGGTCTTAAGGCCATTGTCGAGACAAC
This sequence comes from Rhynchopus sp. YZ270_cl-10, assembly GCA_964035575.1. NCBI lineage: Eukaryota > Euglenozoa > Diplonemea > Diplonemida > Diplonemidae > Rhynchopus > Rhynchopus sp. YZ270_cl-10. The sequence continues at coordinate 1,151,838 of OZ037879.1, forward strand.
AACAAGGAATACCTAATACAAAAAAAAAATGTCGTCTTTTTCCTTCAGTAGTACAAAAAAGGCTTCGGCCAACATTGGGTACAGACCCTATTGGCCCTAAAGGTTCTTAGGGGATTGTCGACAACAAAAAAAAAAAAAAAAATACGCAAATAACCTTCGGGCGACCTTTGTTGTACAGAACCCGTCCGCGGACAGGGTGATTGTCGATACTATAAAAAAAAGCAAACAATCCCGTATATACAGCAACACTGAAGAGATCGTTGCGCCTTTCCCCCCCCCTGCAACGGGGCTGTCAAATGCCCGGATAGGTGTACACTTCTTGCGAGCCAAGACTGTCTGTATGGCAGCTGTACTAATCCAATAAATTATCTAAAAAAAAGAATACATGATTTTCAAAAGCATCTCCTTTCCCCACAAAACAAAACAAAACAAAACAAAACAAAACAAAACAAAACAAAACAAAACAAAACAAAACAAAAAAAAAATGAAATGCAATGAAAGAGTATAGTGTAGAACATCGCTCGGCTGTGCTCATCAACAAAAAGTTTGTATTTTTTTTCTCTTGTTGTAAAAAAAGTACCTCTCTTGGATAGGGGGGCAGTTTGTCAAGATAACAAACAGCAAACAACACAACACAGCAAAATAAAATATTTTCATTGGGTTGAGAATGATCTGCATCTTTTCCTTTGAAATTCATTGGCCTTCGGGGCGACTATTGTGTACAAGAACCAGTCTTCGGGAAGGTGATTGTCGATACAAATGTATAGTGGAGCACACTCTAGGGTGGTTACACTAATACAACCAAGTTTTCAAAAAACAAAAAACAACAACAAACCAATATTTTAGAACAGAAAAGAACAGAATGAGAGTAACCAAAACCCTTCCCTGCAAAGTGGAAGTGTGAGTATCTGATCGGATTTATTTTGTCGTGTTCGAATAAGATACCTTTTTTTTTTATCAGTATTGTACTTTTCATTTTGTGTGCATGTGTGCAGTGTGTGAACAGCGGCTTTGGGTCTAATTTTTACGTGAAAAAAAACTGTAAAAAAAAAGTGTTTTCTGGTTTTTTTGTGAAAGACTGCCTTTGTGTGGCAGCCCCACAATACAGCGACAGATTATCAAAAAAAAAATTCCTTTTTTTTAAAGGGAGTGCAGAGCTTCCTTTGTTTCTCACTCCTTTTTTTTGGCCAAAAGGTCTGCACAGAAAAACGAAAAAAAAAAAAAAAAAAAATGCCCAACAAAAAGCACATGCCCCCCAAAAAAAAATACGAAATCTTTCAATATTTTTGTCTTTCTCCTTTTATCCATCATACCCCTTATTTTTCCCGTGCCTACGTCCCAGAGGCGTTTGCACAATATCGACTTCACTTTTGTTTTGGGGGGACTTCTTCAGAATTAAATGCACATTTCTTAATGCGTTATCAGTCGACAGACACTCTGTGACTTGTATGACTTTCCCTCCTTCTTAAACCCTGCCCTTATTGAGAAAGCAACTCGTAACAGTAAGGAACTGAGGTGCTATGTTCTAGTGGCGGGGAGGAAGGCGGGTGTCTGTGTATGAATCAGAAGAGACAGTTCGCTCCATTTGTGAAGTTTGACGTGCTGTCAGTAAAAAAAAAAGCTTAGTGGAGCACACTCTAGGGTGGCTACACTAATACAACCAAGTTTTCAAAAAAAGCAAAAAAAAAAAAAAAAAAGGGAAAGGGACCTTTCCCTCATAAAAGTTGCTCTTAATGGTTTACAAACTTTACGCGAATACCTGATGTACTACAAAAAAAGGCTTCAGCCGACATCGAGTACTAGAACCTTCAGGAGGTGGTGGGTAGGCAATTGTTGACACAGCCAAAAAAAAAGAGCATTTTTAATTTTTTTTTTAAAGTGAGAGTCACATCCTTGAGTGATTCTATACTAAATACAGCCATTTTTTTCCCCCCCTTTTCAATATATTTTTTTCAAAAAAAAAGTGACTTTTAGTTTTTTGTTAAGTTCTCGTCGCCCCCCCCTCCTTTCCACCCCATTTTTTCAAGGTGACTTAGCACGAGAGGCTTCGGTTTTTTCATTAGCTTTTCTCATTCTTTGTGCTTTTCATCCAGCTGGCATCGTACGTGGGTCAGCGGGAGGTGCCTGCATCAATAACTTCACTTTGTTTTTTTTTTGCTTTTTTTTTTCTTGAAGATGTGTGTGTGTGCACGAAAGGCATTCATCTTACAAGCTTTCTTTTTTTTTTTTTTTTTTTTTTTTTTTTTTGTGTCCATTTGCGCAGCATACCAGGGATTTTTCTTACCGCTCTCTTCCCCTCCCTATTTTTTTACAAAAAAGGTGTCAGAATTCCTGCGTTTTGCATCACTTTGCGTCCTGGACACTTCTCTTTTTTATTCGATAACGAATGTGACCAAGGGTGACTAAGCACGAGAGGTGCTCAGGATCATCTTATAAACTTTTCTTCGTTCTGAGATGTTTTAGTTCATAGCAAGCATTCATCTCTTCCCATTTTTTTTGTCTGTTTTTAAAAAGCGTGATGCGAGTAGAAAGTCTAGAATCGTACATCCCCCCTTTTTTTGATACCGTAAATGTAAAATATGTTGGGCCGTAATAATGTTGGAACGAACGAGCGTTTTTTTTTTTTTTTTTTTGGGCAGTTCCACATTATTGCGTTCCCAACGTATGTACCGTGATCGTAAAAAAATTATCGACCGTAAAAAAGGTCGAACTTCCAGAAAAATCCTGAACAGGTCTAACATTATTACGGTCGATAATTTTTACGATTACGGTACATTTACGGTAATTACAGAAACGTGTAGTGTTTGTCCTTGCAGCACAAAGCCTATCATTTATCTGCAATATCCACATGCCTTCTTTCAACATGCCCCTTTAAAAAAAGATAGTGAAACAAAGATTTGTCCATGTAGGGCAAGTTGCACTAAACCCAAAACAGAAGTATCATTGCAAAATATCGCAAAAAAATAAAATAAAAAATGTGTACAGATCCTGCACTAACAGGGTGATTGTCGACACAGCAAAAAAAAACTCATTCCAATAGCACCATATATAGTGCAAATTTAGTTCCTCCTTTAAAAAAAAAAGTATTCCAATTTACTTCAATTCAATAAACCGGGTGTGCGTTACAACAACAGAGTGCTGGAAATAAACACGTAAACAGTGAGTGGTATCTTATAAACTTTTTCATCAACCCCCCCCCCCCCCCCCTTTTCAAAAAAAAAGCAGTGGCAGGGGACACGTTCCTGTCCAATAACTCAACCACACTGTTCCCCATCTCCTCCACCCTCATCCCCTTTCCTACATGAACCATGAACACAATACACATGAATTTTCTGAAGATGAGTAAAGGAAGATTCATCTTTCAATCATTTTCTTTGTTTTTTTTTTTTTCAGAACCGACCCCATAACAAAGGCTCCGGGCAACATTTTGAGTACAGACCCGAATTATCTAACCAAATGTGGGTGATTTTGGGTGATTGTCGACAACAACAACAAAAATAATAGTGGAGCACACTCTAGGGTGGCTACACAATAATACAAACCCAGTTTTCAAAATAAAATCAAAAATCAAAAAAAAAAATGCGAGCATTCCTTTCCTATATGCCAGACTTAGAATCGCGTTGCTTCCTTATCACAACCACCGTAACCGAGAAGTTATTATTATTATTATTTTTTTTTTTTTTTGGTTGCGGCACTGTAGTTTCAGGGAGCAACCACAATTCTCTAATTAAGTCATGAACGCTCTGATCAGAGGGCCGCAAAAAGAAAAAAGACAAGAGAAAAAAAAACACATCACATTAGCCCCTATTCCTGTTGTGTGGCCCTGCAATACGACTCCCTTTTGTGAGGCGTTTGCGCTTTCAACTTCTCTTTGCCCCCCCCTCTCCAAGAACATAACATAAACTATTGCCCCTCTCTCTCTCTCTCTCTGCTTCTTTCTTCTTTTTTTGGTATTCTGTTTAGTGCACTTTATACCTTCTATTCAGTAGAATAGTTAGTACATGAAACAAGTATTCTGTGTTTTTTTCTCTTTTCTGTATACTATTCTAGATACCATTTTTTTTTTTGTCTCCTTTTTGTTAATCATCTGTCTTCTCCTTTTATCTCTTTAGAAGGGGTATATTGTACAAAAAGAAGTGCACTCAGCTTTAATTTTCTTTTCTCGAGTCAGTCAAAAAAAAATAAAATGATTTTGGCCCCCATCTTCTTTCCCCCCCTTTTTTTTTGACGAAGTGCAAGAAATCAAAATACTATCTATTAGCGTGACATATGATTCCCATTATTTCACGCTCCCGGACTGGAGTCACACCCCGCAAGTGGTTTATTTTTCACGAAGCGAGGGAAAATAAAATAAAAACGTGTCTCTCCAGGTCAGAGTGAAATACTAATCTTATTTTACACGAAGACGATATTTTATTCAGCGTTTGCGGAGGTCAAAGTACAATTTATATAGGGCAGTGGAATTGGATAGATGCTATGAACAAATATACGCGCATTGTCTGCGGATTGTGTTTGTGACGGTCTAAAAAAAACCCCCAAAAACAAAGCACATCAAAACTCTAACATTACGGTCATTTCTAGAAGACATTATTTACGTTGATTTCCAATATTATGTTACTGCCCCCCTGTAGAAATTGTACGCGACTTCCGCAAAAAAGACGAATAAAAAATGTATTTCAGAATAGCTTTCTCTTTTTATTCAGACCCTCTTTGCCAGACCAAAAAAAAACAAAACAAAACAACAGCTTCATCCGACAGTTTATATTTTGCCCCCCAAAACAAAATGGAAGTGTTATCTACACAACATTTTCTTTTTTTGGTAGCATATTTCTCCCCTCGCACTCAAGTTTTTTTTTTTCTCTTCTTCTTATCTCAATTTTTCCTCATTTTTTTTTTGGTGCGTTTTTTGTTTGATGGGCAATTTTTGTCGAAAAACAGCAACAAAAAAAGGTGCTGAAATTCGTTCATTCCCATGAGAAGGTTCTTTTCTCTTTATTTACTTAAGGTGGATCTAAGCAGAGAGGGGGGCTTAGTAATTCATCTTTTTCTTGCAGAACGTTAAATCTCTCTATTTTAATCTGTTTTTTTTTTTTTTTTGTTCTTTGGTGTCGTTTTTGGTATTTTTCATTGATTTTTCCTGCCATCTATCCATAGTGAAATCCGAGTCGTCTTCAACGTCTAGGGGACTCTCATTCACTCCCCCTCCTCCTTTCCCTTCATATTTGCCTTTTTTTTTTTTTTTTTTTCATTGTGTTCCCTTTTGTTTAGACAGAGTGTACGCGAGTGACACTTTTTCATCTTACTAGGATCACCCCCCACCTTTTTTTTCATTTTGCTGCTAACATCAACGAGTGTCCCCACGTCTGAAACACCCCCACTATTTTTTTATTGCGCAGGGTATTTATGCTTTCATCCGGATGGCTGGCATCGTACGTGGGTCAGTCGGAGGTGCCTGCATCAACAACCACAGTTTTTATTGAGGAGGATCTCACGCCGATTCTTTTTTTTTTTCTTCCCCACACACACCCCAAAAACGATGAAGCAATACAAGGGAGAACTAACCGAATTTTTCGTTTTTACCACATTTTTTTATATATTAAACACCCCCCCCCAACCCCCCAACCCCCCCCAGGACCACATCCCCCCTCCTTCCCTGTTATTTCGGAAACGGCGGCCACTGAATGATACTTTCGCATCTCGTACACAAAGATGTGTTTACCCACACACCCTTCCCCGTCAAATCCTCACAACACGCACGTTTTTTTTTCTCTCTTTTTCTCTTCTAAGCTGCACGACCTAAAACACGACCTATTAGGATCATATTTTTTTTTACAAAAAAAAAAAATCTTGCTTTTTTTTTCTTCTTTTTCTAAGCCTTTTCTTTCGTGGCTTTCATCTTTGATTCTTTTTTTTTTAATCCTGCATGATGCGATTTCAAGAATGTGCCAATTTTTTTTTTTTGTTGCCCTTTTTTAAAAAGTTTTTTTTTCTTTTTTTTGTACAGCAAAGTCTTCGAGAGATGTCGTTTACGGGGCTAAAAGCCAAGCCCCACTGACAAAAAAGCCGAAGTCCCATGCACACTACCCTCCCCTGTTTTATTACAACACCTTTAGACTAAATTAGTCAAGATGACTAAGCAAATGAGAGGCTGAGGAGTCATCTTAGAATTTTTTTTTCCACCTAACCATGTGTGGTCTGTGGTGGGTTGTGTTAAATACAACTAAAAAAAATAAAAATAAAAACAAATAAAGTCAAGCAACACTACGTCAAAAGAAGAAGAAAAAAAAAAAAAGGTGAAAGTCACCCCTTTTTTTGGCGCCATTTCTCTCTCTCTTTTCTTCTCTTTCTATTTCCCTTCTCTTTTATTCTGGACAAATAACACAATTTTCTTTTATTTTCATAGAGTGTATCTAGTCTATTGCCAGCCTGAAAGACTCTGCGCGTTTCACCTTCAATGCGACGTTGTTCGGTTAGAACGGCTGTACTTAGTGCGGTCAAAGCAACTCAGTTTTCCCCAGGGTTCTCCCCCCCGTAGTTCACCCAAAGGGTTTTTCTGTGTACCGCTGACCGTATTAGGTTTAAAAAAAAAATGAAAAATGTTGTGCCAAATAATATGGGCGCAATGTCAGACAAAAGTTGGAACTTTTTGACTAACTTAGGACTTTGTACAGTATATTACGTTTTTTTGGTGTAATTTACGATATTTTTTTTCGTTCAGTGTCTGCGTCCGCCGATGCACGGTGAGGCGTTTTGCACTCTTCAACTTCTGGGAACATTTTTATTGATCCCTCCTCCGCTATCAATTTATTGAATGCATCTGTTGAAAAACTTCTCTTTTTTTTTCTCTTTCTTTTGTGTTGTCCAATGAATAGCCCCTTTTATTTTTGAAAACCCCAATCTGAAAGCGATCAGCCACCATCCAGATGGTAAAAGCACGCAGACGTTTCGTCACCACATCCCCGCTTCCCTAATCTCCGATCCATGCAATACTATCGGTACGATGTGCGTATCAACGTATGCATCTTTAAAATTCTCTTTTTACGCATTGGGACTCCAGCCCACTTTCCGGAGAGGAACAATCAAAAATGCCCCAAATTTTCTCCTTTTTTTGAGGGAAAAATGCAAGCTGATATTACCATACTCTTTCAAAAACGAATGTTTATTTTTTCGGTGACGGTTTTGTTTTACCGTTGTATTTCTATTTTTTTTTATTTTAGTGCCTGCGTCCGCCGATGAACGGTGAGGCGTTTGCACTTTTTCAACTTCTCTTTTTATTTCATTTTTCAAGATGACTGAGAACGAGAGGGTTATCGGTTCATCTTACCAAACAAAAAGGAAAAGAAAAAAAAAAAACATGGCAATATATTTTGCACGATTTAAGCGAAAACGGGCCATCGTTACCAACCTTTTCATTGTGAACCACACAAACAAATAAAAATTACGTGGATTTCCCGTTCGCGGGGGTACACGTTGTCAAAGTTTTCAAAAAAAAAAAAAAAAATGGAGCAGAAAAAGAAAATTCAACGCAGTTTTACAGGGACTCCCCTTTTCTCTGTCTCCTCAGGTTCCTCTGAGGTACACGGTGGACTGGTCAAAGGCAAAGTACAAATAAAAAAAAAAAAACTGACCAGCACATACTAATTTTTTGAGCACGCAGAACCTTAGTAAGTACTGGTCAATGACCAGTACATTTTCTCAGGTTACTTTGACCGGTCAAAACTGGCTGGTCAAAGTACTGGTCATGACCATGACCAGTCCACCGTATACACGACGGGACCCAGTGGCAAGTAACAAGTGAAATGACAAATAAGTCACTTGTCATGACAAGTGACTTTCCACTCGGCTGTAGGTCGTTCACTTGTCATGACGTGATTTACTTGTCATTCACGTGTCACCTTTTTCACTTGTCACTTGTCACTTGTCACTTGTCACTTGTCACTTGTCACTTGTCACTTGTCACTTGTCACTTGTCACTTGTCACTTGTCACTTGTCACTTGTCACTTGTCACTTGTCACTTGTCACTTGTCACTTGTCACTTGTCACTTGTCACTTGTCACTTGTCACTTGTCACTGGGTCCCGTCGTGTCCTCAGTTTTGCCTCCCCCCTCTTCCCAGTGACTCATTGTCTAGAATGCGAATTGTTTTTAGGCACGTTTTGCTTCTCACTTATCCCCCAACACCCACTCTCCTGAGAAGCGCGTTCTAACAAAAAAACAACAACATTTTTTATTATCATTCTTTAAAGGTCTGTTCGGCTTAGTGAAGAGGCGGTACGTCAGAGACGCTAAGATAACAGACTGTATAAATAAAAACAAAGCAAACGTAGCCCGCCTTTTTTGGGGGGGTGATTCTATTTGACGTACAACCCACCTGATATTTTAGGTGACCCTGGGATTTTAGCTACGTTTTCAGAATTTGGCAAAATCCGGTCTTTCCCCCCCCAGTAGGGTGTCTAGTGGGGATGGAGCATTTTGTTGTTGTGCCCGTTGTCCAGCGTTTTCTATACCTTCTTTGGTTGGCGGAATAATTTGAAGGTGATAATGTGCCTTCATGTTATCAATCTTCACTTTTTGAAGACAACAAATTGAGGGTTGTTTTCCCTTCCGGATGGAGCGGAAAATGAAAAAAAAAAAAAAAAAAAAACACACACACTTAAATCTATAAGGCCACCTCACAGTTTCAACCCCCCCTCCCAAACCACTCTCCCTCCTCTTTTTGCCCCCCCATTTTGCTCCCAAGTCTTCCTTACCATTTCCCCCATTTTTTTTTTTTTTTTTTTTTTTTTGTTTGCTGTGGAAACAGCCCTTCTGTTGTTCGCTGTCAGTTCTGAGAGTGGGAAAATGTGGGGTTTTTGAAGTGAAAAAGAAAATGGCTTCATGTTTTTTCTCTTCAATCCACGATATCACCAAACGAGCGAGAAGGCGGCTGCTGAAAGGGTTTTACACAGAAACAAAAAAAAAAGTGAAAAAGGGGAAGAATTCATTTTAGGATACTTTTTAGGTGGCAGTGGGGGGGGGAAATAGGGTGGGTCAGCGTGAAAAAGGGGGAGGTTGTTGGTGTATGGACGGTTGTGAGGGAGGAAAAGGAGCTCTTTCTTCTATTTCAAATCCCTCATTTTTTTTTTCTCTCTCTGTTTTGTGTCTATCTGGTCTGTTCCGGTTTTTTTTTTTTCTCTTTTTCTTTTTTTTTTTGTGCGGTTAGTGTCATACTGACTCCTCTTCTATTGATGTTAGTGCATGACTTGCATTCATCTCAAGTTCCTTTAATTTTACGTTATCTGTGTCCTCATCCATGTTCAAGGTGTGTTATAAGCCACACCCTCTTAAAGTCTTTCTTTTTCTTTTTCTTCGTGTGCTTTTCTCTTCTTTGAATGAAAAGTGTATGAAATTTATCTTTTTTTTCTTTTTAAACGGCGGCTGCTTCTCCAGTGGAGGTGGTTCGATATAAAAAAAAAGGGGTTTACTGTTTTTACCACAACGCGTCAATGTCGACAGACATTTTTTTCTTTTTTTTTGCACTATCAACGTTGCTTCTGCTTTTTTTTAGAGGGTGCACGAGGCACACCAAGTTTTGTTTTGTGTTTTTTTTTTATTGGGGAGGGGAGGGGAGTCCAAACACCACTGGGTTTGGTCCAGTAATAGAACGAAAAAAAGGTAAGGATTTTGCGAATCCAACAGTTTTTCCCCCCCTCGTTATTTCTGTACAACAACAGAGTCCTAATGCACGAAAGAAAAACAAATATTTTTTTTTTGTCCTCCCCTTGTCCTCCCAACCTTCCAAGAAAACAACAACAAAATAAAACGTTATTGAGAAGCTGGCAACTCCGCGGTGTTGTCACTCCTTTTCAAAAGTTTTCAACAAAAAAAAAGGGTCACAATTTTTTTCAGGTAAATACTCAGCGAGCGAAAAGCTACATAGCAGTATGTTTTTCTCTCCCCTCCCCCCTCCCTACCCATCTCCTCCTTTTTCCTTTTTTCCTTTTTCCTTTTTTCCATTTATTTTTCCCCCCAGTCAAACCTACTGCGGAGAGTTGCGTTGCTTCAACTGAGTTTTTAAGCCTTGAAAATAAAAAATTAGCTTTTTTTTTTTCCGACCCTCTTTTTAACAATCAGGAAGGACTTTGGAGCTGCTACCGTATCCTTGGGGATTCTTTAAAAAAAAGAAATAGTCTTTGCTTTGTTCCGTTTTTTTGGAGCGAAGTAATATTGTCGACACAACAATAGTGGAGCTTGCACAGATTGGCAACTACACTAATTCCAACAATTCTTCAAAAAAAAGGACAAAAAGAAGAAAAAAAAAACGTTTTTTTTCCCCCAAAGTATTTTCTCCTTTTCTCTCTTTGTTGACATGAGAGGTTTAGGGTCATCTTACCAGCTTTTCTCTCTTTTTTTTTTTGGTACACTGTCACGAGCGGGCTGTTGTATTTCAAGTCAAGTTTTTTTCCCCCCCCTTTTTTTGCACCAATTGTTTTGCAGCTCTTATTGAAAACTGGCAACACCTTTTGTTGTCTATAACCACAATTTTTTTTGTTTTTTTTTTGTTTTGCACCAATCTCAGTGTATCTGCATAAAACAGGTTATATCCTCCTTCTAATAAGCAAAGCATAAGAAAACGTTGCAGGAGAATCTTGGGGAGGAAATTGAGTTTTCAAGGAGAAAGGGTGGAGGGGTTTTTGAACAATAGTTTGTTTGAAAAGTATTATATCACAATACAACTTCCACCCACCCACCACCAGTGCCTCGATTGCGTGTAAAGACAGCTTGGGAGCATTGATATTTTTTTTCTTCTGTGGTTTTCTCTCGCAAGGGCGTTGATGCATGTGCATCACGTTCAAGTTGAAGAGGATCGCACACCACACAACAAAGAAAAAAGTGCTCTTGAGTGATATACAGTGTTAAGGCACAGAGGTGTTTTTTCATATTCCCCCTGAAATATTCGCTTTCTCCAAAAAAAACAGAAGGAAAGAAAGAAAAAGTGCTCCCCCATTTCTCTCTTTTTTTCAACTTTCTCAAAAAAAAAAAATCAAATTAAAAAAAAGTTGTGTGTTTTTTTGCCACGATCTTCGAGTGAAGCTTTTTTTTTTTCTTTTTTGTGGCGGTTCGTTTCAACTAAAGCATCCCAGTCTTTTTTGCATGACATTTTTTTTTGTGTGTACATGAAGAACCTGTCTTTCTGGCTTGACCTTTTCGGTTGAGCCAGCAAAAAAAGGGCTTCGGCCAACACTGAGGACAGACCCTAGTCTCACGAAGGTGGGTACTTAGGTGATTGTCGCACCAAAATTATATCATTTTTATGTTGTGTTTTTTTTCCCTGCATTCCAGTTTTTTTTGTCAAAAAAAATACAAAAAAAAATAAAACTGTGCAATATAAAGGGGAAGAGAAAGGATGCTACAAAGTGAGTGGGTGGGTTTTCAAGTTAAAAAAGGGACAATGGAGTTTGTACAGTACGGGTTTGCAGGCAACTACATTGCTTTATCTCAGTGTGATTGCTGCGTCCGCCGGTTCGTCCGGTGAGGTTTTTTGCACTTTTCAACTTCTCTTTTATGACACCTGATTTTACCCCAAAAACAAAGCGTTTTTGCCCTCTCCGGCCCTATCTGTGGGGTCGAAAAATCAGAACCCGTACCCAGCGCAGTTTTCTATGCGATAGCACGTATCTGGTCCTTTCCGGCCCAATCCGCGCCTATCCGCGGGGTAAAAACCAGGTGGTCATCGCAATGGTATCATACAAGAAAAGGGGAGAAAAGTGGTTTTTTTTTTTTTTTTTTTTTTTTTTTTTTTTTGCGATCACTGTGCTATTTTCTTTTCCCTCCTTTTTTTTTAAACCCCGTTCTGCTTTCCGGTACGTGCCTGGATTCTCAGACGGGAGAAGGGTTTCACCCACACCCCTTAGTCCCCTCCACTGTATACATGGTATACTGAGCAGATATGAGTATTACCCTGTTACTTTTCGGGGATTTTTTTTTTCTTCTTCAAAACTTGAACACAAAAGAAAATAATAAAACAAAACGGTTTGCCGCAAATCTCTCTCCACCTCTCCCTTTGCGTCCTTTTGATTGCAAAAAGTGCAAAACCCCCAAGAAATGCAAAACTGTATTTTTTTTTTGACGTTTTGAGTAATAACCCCCCCCTACCCCCCTACCCCCCGCCCCCCGCCCCCATTTGCGTCACTCAAACAAAAAAGTTAGTGGAGTTCATCCTCGGGTGTCTACACTAATACAACCAAGTTTTCAAAAAAAAGCAACACCAAAATATAACATGTTTATAATCGAATTCCTCAACGCGAACCCACAAAAAAAGGTTATTCCCCTTAATTTTTCTCCCTTCCTGAACCTCTCTGCATTCTCTAATAATACCACTACCACGCACAGGGCCCTTTTTTTGGGAGGGGCATTTTTTAGGCGACGCGCAACAGGTTTTTGAAAATTACATCTCTTTTAAATGTGTTCTAGACCTAGGGTGTACTGCAGGCTGCGGCCGTTGAATGAAAAGGAGAAGGGGATTGATGCGCAGGACAAACAATGCTTTTTTGCGGACGACCGACACACTCTGTTATACAAAAAGGACGCGACGGAGAACGTGCGCTCCCGGTTCGACTCTGTTCTGGACTCCAACACCTCCCAGGAGCAGGTGTCCGCTCTCCTCCAGGGCGAAGTTACTACCTCGCTTTTCAAAGGTTATAACGCAACTGTCTTTGCATATGGTCAGACGGGATCTGGTAAGACGCATACAATGGAAGGACGACCTTCAGATCGAGGATTGATACCGAGGCTTGTTTCCGAAATTTTTGAGCAATTTTCGAAAAATCCGAGTGTAACAAATCAATCCATCCAAATGTCATACGTCCAAATCTACCAAGAACAGATTCAAGATTTGATGCAAAACAGAAAGCTTCTTGATATTAAAATGGATAAGCAGGGGTCCTACGTCGCGCACAATGCAATGTGGAAGGAGGTCTCAAACACTGCCCAGGCAATGCAGATCTATGCAGAGGCTTCAACCAAACGCACCATCAACGCTACTGACATGAATTTGATTTCTTCTCGCTCTCACGCACTTCTGCAGTTCAAGCTTCAATGGGACGAAGCGAATGCACCAGGTTCCAATGCGAAACTCAACCTCGTTGATCTAGCGGGCTCCGAAAAGGTAGCCCTCTCTGGCGCATCGGGGGAAATCCTTAAGGAAGCTATCGCCATTAATAAATCCCTTTCTGCTTTGTCTAACGTCGTCAAAGCGTTGGTCGAACAGGCCCGCGACTCTCAAAAACGCGTTCACATTCCATACAAAGACAGCAAATTGACGTACCTCCTGCAAAGCTCCCTCGGAGGGAATAACCTCATTCATTTCATTCTCTGTCTCTCCGCCTCTGTTCTATACCGTTCCGAAGGGAATAGCACCATCGAATTTGGCAAACGAGCGCTAAAAGTTGTGCTAAAACCTATGAAAAACCCGATTGATTTTAAGAGATTAGAGGAAATGGAACGTATGATCGAGCAAATGAGACAGCATATTTCGGAATTAGAAGGGAAACTTAGTCAAAAGAAAGACACAAATGGAGCAGTCGCAGCACCAAAGACGAATGATGGAAATGAAGACCAAATCTTTCTGCAAATGGAAACCATCAAACAGGACGAAGGAGAGAAAGACAATGAAGACAAAGTTGGGCGTCATAAAGATCAAATCAAAGCACAAATTTCAAAGTTGGAAGAACAACAGAAAGACGTAGAATCAAGGCTTCATCAACGCGAGAAGGAGCTGGCATCTATGAAGGGCAGCAACGCTAAGGAGAAGGAAACACTACAGGCAAAGTATGAACAGGAGAAGCTTCGTTTCAACGAAGAGCTGCAGACGTTACGATCGAATGTGACGAGACAGTTGGAACGGCTGAAACAGCAAGAGCACGATGCAAAGAAGCACCACGCACAGCGTATCCGAAAGCAGACCGAAGCGAGAATCGAACGCTCGCAAACCAAAGCCCGTCTTAAGGCAAACCAAGAGCTCGAACGCATCTTCAAAAACCTTCCAGAATCCCTCCACGAACTGACCTCCCACTGCATCCTTTTCCCCGACTCAAAGGGTCACTTCCGTGACCTAGGAGGTCTTCGCAAGCTCTTCACCCTTCTCGACTGCAAAGGGAACAAAGGACGCGAAAGCTACATTGCGCACGCAGCATACGCTCTCTCTATTGCATTAGATGAAGAGGGGCGTATAGAGGCACGCGAGGTGAACGGAGTTGCCGCTGTCTCTCAGGTTCTCGGCCGGTCTGATGAACACTCCAAACAGTTTGCGTGCAGGGCGTTGGAGGCGATTGTACGTGGCTGTGAGGAGAACAAACTTCTTGTTTCAGATGAGACGCTGCGGGAGTTGTCTGACCTAGTCGGGACACATCCACATCAGCAGGTACAGGAGGCTGCATGCTCTGCGCTGGCAGAAATAGCAGACGGTCTCCCCGATGTGAAGGAGAAGTTGATGATGTTTGGGCTGCTCAGGAAGATCATCACGCTGATCCGCGACACCCCTACCGAGGTAGCGGATCTCATCAAGGTGGGTGTCACGATCATCGGACGTCTCGCGCAGCAGCACGTCCCCTGCCAGGAGTCGATTGCAGAGTTGGAAGGCATCAGCATGCTGGCAGACCTGCTCTTCAGCAGTGTGGGGGAAAGGGACCCACAGCTTCCGGTTCTTACAGCGTATGCCTTGGTGAATGTGTGCTGTGCGAACGCAGAGAATATGAGGCTCTTAAAACAGCACGAAAAATTCTCCGAAATCCGCTTCAAACTCTTAGAAGGATTGGGCCGTGTCTTCTCCGACAACATCGCGAAGGAAAACCGTCAGTCAGCGACTGCCAGCCACACCGTCGCCTCTGAAGATGGGGAATGCCTCTTCAGTTACAACGGTGTAACCTGCAAAGGGGAGTGGTGTGGTTTCACTGCAGGTGGCAGGCCGACGTACAGCAGCTTTATGGAAAACCCGCAGTTTTTATTAAATGTCGAAGAGGAAAGCAATGTCTCCATTGTATTGACCGACACAAACTGCGAGGAGAAAAACACAACACACCGTGGGGTGAAGCGCAAGACGATCTACATGGGGATCGCGGTGTTCAATGGTGACAAGGTGTTGATGTGCGAGAAGGGCCTCAAACAGCTTGATTTCAACGGAAAATTCGTTACCTCCGGCCGCTACAACCGCAACCGTGAAAACACGCTGTCGCTCACCCTACCGGGGTCTGCAGACCCTTATGTCATTGTTCCTTTTACTGCGCATCTTATGCAGTACACCAAATTCGTTCTTAGCGTCTTTTCTGATAAAAAGGTTGAGGTCATGCCGGTCCATGAGGAGGGCGGATGGATCAAACGTACCTTCGAGGGAGAGTGGACGCCGACAACGGGGGCAGGTGTCGAGAACTTCAGTTGGCGCAACACAGACCAATACCTTATCACGGTTCAGGTCCCCACGACGGTCACCGCGGTGCTGTCTTATAAAAAGGTGGATGACTTCAGGTTGAAGCAGGCACGCTCTTCCGATGATGAGGAGATTGCTGAGGACAGTCCAGAAAACGAAGAGTCCGCAGAGCGCCCGCACCTCCATGGGCGTGTCTTTACATCAACGTTCTCGCCGCTGAAACGTTATGTTCGGTCGAATGTACCGTCGCCGCAGAACACATCCTTTTTTACGTGCAATGAGTACCTTTCGTCTTCGTCGGTTAAGACCTCAATGTCGTTGCTTCCAGGTCAGACGTACGCTTACATCCCCTTCACCGAAACGCCGACAGCAGACAGCTACCATTTGTCCTTTTATTGCGACGAAAACGATGTCTCCATTGCGCCACTGTCGCCTTCCGCGGAGTGGTACACCTACACACACCGTGGGGAGTGGCCTGCAGACAGTGACTCTTCTCCCGCTAAATCCCCGTTTTTATTGTTGACCGGATCAGGGCGGGTGACCATCCTTGGTTCCGCAAAGAATGTGTACCTTTTGTTGTCCATCTACGAGATTGTGGATGAAACCTGGAAGGAAGGTTCCGCGGTGACGTCGACAGTCAAAACAAAGAAGCTGGTCGCAAGCGATGCCTTCTGGGCGAACGAATGTGCGCTTGAAACAGAACTCCCGGTCAGCGACGCGAGCTATTGGGTCACCCTCCAGGGGATCAAGACGGCGGACAGCGGGGAACAGCTTCCGGTCACCGAGGGGGATTTCACCTTGGCTGTATACGCTGAAGACATGCATTTAAGCTGTACATCCTCTTACCCAATCCATGATGACATAGTGCTGATTGACCGCCTCACCGCACGCCCTGAGAACGTGACCTACGGCAGCGAACGGATTGAGTCTGACATGCTCTACGACGCTGAGGGCGGCATCATCCAAGAGGTCTTCTCTGACGGAAATTCATCGCCCGATGCATCTCCAAGGGGCGACACCAATGAGGAGCAGATCGAACTGCTGCGGGCACAGCTCTCAGAAAAGCAGGAAATCATCGACAACTTAGAAAAGAGAGAGGACAAGCAGGTGCCGGCACCTCCCTCACGAAAGCATTCGAGGCGTGGGAGTGTTGCGAAGGGTGGTGTTCGCGGGTCCATCAGCGGCCCCGGAGGGAACGCAGTGAAGTCTTTACGGGGTACTGACAGCAGAAACGGCTCCGCCTCTAGCGTGTCAGACGATCCATCGAAAGCGGTCGAGTCCTGCTCCGAGTCGCTGATGGCAAAGGTGGCAGCATTCACCAACCTCGACAAACCCCCTTCAGCAGCAGAATTCAAAAAGTTGCAGCACGAAATGCAAATGGCAGCGAACAAACTGTCGTCAGCGATAAAACGGCAGGGGTGATTGAAAACCAAACAAAATGATGTATAATTATAGTGGAGTTCATCCTCGGAACCAAATTTTCAAAATAAAGGGGGGAATGATAGAGCAAAAAAGAATCTGAGTTACACAGTATGGAATTTTTGTTTTTTTATTTTGTTTTGTTTTTGCGTTTCTACGCAAAATGAAATAAAATGTGTTTTGATCCATCTCTTCCACTTCCTTTCCCCCCTTAAGTTCTTTCAGCAATAATATTCCCACCGAAAAAAAACAAATCTGTCAAATATACGGGGGCGCACCCTTCGTTAGCACCCCATCTTTTTGTCGTCTTTTCCTTTTCATTGATCTTGTGTGCACACATTCCAGTTTTATTGGTACACTGATCACTGAGAGGGCTTTGTGTTTCAAGTAATTTTTTTTTAAAAACCTAGATTCCACCTACACCACCCTCATGTGGGGTTTACCCTGAAAAAAAAAAAGCACATATTTTTTTCTTGGCGAGAATACGGTACTGCGCTCTCCACTTCTGACCACACTCTGATGCAGGGATAAATCCTTGGCCCAAACCTATCTCTCCTGGGCATAATTACCCTTGGACATCCAATGATCCCCGTTCATTTACCTGACGAGTATGGAGGTGGGAGTAGGACGTAGCGGTTCGATCCACGAAACGAGAGATAGGCGAGGAATAGCTGCGTGGAGCTCATACGAAAGCGAAGTGTCCACACATTGTCAATTGGTCAAAATTATTTCAAAAAAAACCCATCCTCTCCCCCCGCTTCCCCTCTTCTACCCCCCTTAAGATCCAGCCGGGGGGTGGCTGGTGATACACAACAATATTTACTACACAACCCACAACATTAATATATCATGCGTCTCCTCGCCGCGTTGTCCGCTGTGTGTGTCGCTACTGCACAACAGGTAGCTTCGGAGCGAAATGAATACCTAGGCTCTGCTGGGAGGACCAATGCGTTTCTCGCCTTCGACAACGATGTGGACACTGCGTGGATTTCTAGCGGGGTTGGGGAAACATACTTGGAGCTGCGTTTGAGCCGACCTTCTCGCGTTCACGAATACACTTTGATTCTCCCAATGGCGTCGCTGGTTAGTGGAGAAAATATCCCTGCTGAATTCTATCTGGAAGGAGGGAATGGAGCAGAGTACACCAAGATTGACCACCAAAAGGCACAGAACGCAACTCTATGGGCAGGTACCAAGATCACCTACGCGCTTCCTGATAATGACAACCGCTATTCACGTTATAGAGTGGTCTTTCTCCCAGCTACCTCCTCCTCCTCCTCCTCCTCCTCCTCCGACGGCGTGAGTGTTGCAATATCAGAGCTGCACCTCGGAGGGCACATCAGCGGGTCCTCGCAGTATTCGGATCGGTACCGTGTAGAGAACGTCTTTGATAACTACTTCGACGCGCAGATGTGGATATCATACCCATGGCTCACCCCTGCATGGGTTGAGTACAACTTCAGGCGTGCAACAAAAATTGTGAAGTACACTTTGCTATACATCAATGGCGCCGTCCGCACCCGGATCCCCACAGACTATGAACTGCGCGGGCTCAGACCCGACGGGATCTGGGAGATTCTTGACCGGCAGGTAGGGCGGTACTACTCTTTCTGGGGGAAGAACACGCTCTTCTATATGACCCATGAAATTCAAAACCCCGGCGAGTATGTCAGCTACAGGCTCATCATCCACGACGACGATGACTACAGGCATGGGGTGGTCGTTATCTCTCTTGGCGCCTTCATCCTTCAAGAAGAAGGAAAGCCTGATGCCTTCGTCCCTTCGCGAGATTGAGGGGGAGTGGGTATGGGAAGAGGGAGGGGGGTGGAATGGTGCTTGCCTGTGTGTTTTTGGTGCATTTTTTTTTTTTTTTTGGTAAAAAGGAGGCTTACGGTTAGGTTCATCTTTTCTTGGTGTTTTATCCCGTCGAGGGGCATTTTTTTTTCTCTGTACCATCAGCTACTTTCATTTTTGTGTGCTCAAGAAGAAAGGCAACAAACATAAAAAAAAGGCATTTTTTTTGAGGCGGTGTTCCTGTTTTTCTTATCCTGACTACGAAGCACGGTGTGGTAAATAGCGTTCACGGTGTGGCATTTTAGCATCGTTTTTTTAAATCGTTGGGGTAAAAAAGCAAAATATGCGCAGTGTAGGAAAAGAACTGCCGAGGGGGCGTACTCACACCACATCCGCTGACACCGTTTCCACCTGGCTGACACTCTCGCACACAATGTTCAGCACACACATGTGTACCTTGGCTTCCTCTGTACATGCGTTCTTTGCGGTGTTTCCCTTGTTCGAGTAGACACCGGTACTCGTTTTTTGCACGCGGCAGAAACGAATTCCTTCTGCTCCGCCGTTCACACCGTTTACTTTGTAGTCCACCGACACCAGGTTTTCCGATTGATGCGTCTGTGAGATCCTCTCGTTCTTGTCCTTTGGGACTCCGTACGGGAAAGAGTGGAAGAGGTTTTCGAGGGTACCTCCGTTGCGGGACAGAGCCAAGTACTGCGCAATCCAGTCGATGCTGATGCAACGTTCCTCGTTGGTGTGATTCGGCTTTCCTCCCTTCTTCAGTGCCTTCTTGCAGCACCTCCACCCACGTCGAGGGGTCTTTTGCGGACACACCTCCGCCTTCCCAAAATCCTCGCTGCACTCCTCACCTGAAGCCTCGTCCTCCCTGAAGAAGAGGAGGGTGTTCATTGCCGAATTGAGAACGTCCGTGGTGTCGTGGGGAAGGATGCGGGTCGATGACCTGAAGGTGAAAGACACCCCATCCTTTGGCGTCCGACGATTCCTTTTGGGATGTACTTCTCAGGGCTGCGAGGGGCTCCACTTCCTGTGGTCATTCTCGTGCATCTCGTTTACTCTGAGGTCTTGCGCTGTTTTCACACATTTTGCTTTTTTCAAGGCCGATATCTGTATCTCCTGATTGGCAAAAGAACTCTACCCTACCACCTCCCGAAGGTCACCCTCATCCTGGCCCACCAAAGCCTCCACTGCCCACCTTTACCACACCGTGACTAAAGAGAGAGAAAAACCCCCACACACAACAAGAAACAGCCAAAACAACAACAACAAACACACTATGCCTTGCGACCTGTTGGACACGAAGGTATCACTTTGCATGTTTTTTTTTTAAACTGTGGGGAGGGGGGATACAGAAGCAAAAAAACCGCTGTTATTTTACTATCAATGACAATCGCCCGCTACTCTACGGTGATCGTCGGGTGTCTTTTTCAAAACAGGATAATACCTGATTGCAAACAAAACCACTCCACTCCACACCAAGTTGTCAAGGTGATACTCCGTTCAGGCGTTACCCACTCTAAATCTGTGGATTAAGCCATGCAAGTCTCAGAGTAAATGGATTAGCAGTGGATCTGCAGACGGCTCATTAAATCAGCTACAATCCACGCGGGAAAGGTGCCTTACGGCGTCCAGTAGGATAACAATGGTAACTCCATTACTAATACCTGTCCGAAAAATTCCACTCAGATTCCACCCAATGAGTTAACGCTTATTATCACACCACTCCTCAAATCACACCACTCTCCTGACACCACACGCAGTTCCGCTCTGCAAGCTACAGGGCTGATCGCATCCACCAGAAGCAGGCGGAGGTGACCAGCGAGGGGCGGCAGCAACAGGTATCGCGCAGCAGCAATATCTGGAAACGCATCAACCCGACGTACATCGACGAGGGTGCGACGACGACGAACCGTGTCTTGCAGCAGTACGAAGACGGCGACTTCAAGCAGGTCAAGGTACCCCCCCCACTTCCACTTTCCACCTTGGAAGAAAAACATATTTTGCGGGACTCACAAACAGTTTTGGACCCAACCACCACAGTGCTCTTTTGTTAAAGAAATTGGTTTCTTTTATTACTCTAAAACCCCCCTTACCTCCACACCCACACCCACCAGGATAACTTCCGCATGCGCGATCGTCACACCGAGTATGTCGAGTACCTGGTTCGCGACCAAGCCTTGGCCAGAGTCAAGAAGGCGTGATTGCCACAACCTTTTCTTTCTGTAAGATGTACACGCACCGAGAAAGCACCTCCATCTTACTGCGTTTTCTGTTCTGTACCAACAAATGGGGGGAACCCTCCCCTCCCTCCCCTCCCCCTCCCTGCTGCCGATGCTAGGGAACACACAACCTTTGCACCATACGCCCAGCGTTTACTCATACGTCTTCGTGGACGCTGCGAACCAAACGGAAAAAAACAGAGACTGCACAATAACCCTCGCTTCCGCGAGAGAACACTAGGTGCATTTTTTTTTTTTTGGGGGGGTGGATGAGTGTTGCATGGTCCTTGGCTTTAGAGATGGGTATGTGTGCTAGGGCATATCCAATTTTTCTTGTTCTCCCGAAATGTGCTTTTTTGGTCAGAATCTTCTATTTCTGTGTATATTTTCCCAAAAATAAGAATGTCGCGATTTTGTGACCTTATTACCCAAAAAAAAAGGTGGCCAAAAAGCATGAGAAGGACCAAGGAGGAGGATCTAGTACTGTTCTTCGGCTTCTCTTTCTTTGATTGTCCTTTTTTTGTATGATACGTAACCCCTCGTTTTGTTGCGGTTTGCGAAAAGGGGGGTAAATGAATTCCCTGTTCTCTCCCTTTTTTTTTTTTTTTTGGTCTTCGTTTTTCCGTCCATCCTGATTGTGCTCTTTGGTTGGCTGGCATGGCTGGTATTACTAAACACCGCGAGATTGTCGGGTTCGTCCAATGATTCACTGCGTCCACACTCTTTTCGTTTTTTTTTTTTTTAGAGAAAATCATTAGCTTTCCCTTCTTGGGTTTTCCGGATTCCGGTTTAGACGGACCAAGTACAAGCAACATTTTTTTTCAGCTATTGAAGAATCAAACGTCGTAGCAAAATGCTGTAGTGCTTTCATCCGGATGGCTGGCATCGTACAGTGGGTCAGTCAGGAGGTGTTTGCTGGCAATGATTTTTCTTTCTTGTTTTGTTCTCCTCACATCCACAACAAAAAACCCACTCCACAAAGAGGACCCTCTCCAGAGACTACTTACCAAAGAGAAGAAAAAACATAAATAAACCATGTCACAAATTACGCAAGACACCCTCATGCACGAGGCCTTCTCGCTGCTTCAGAAAAGTATGTGTTTCGATTTCTTCCCCCTTTTCCCCCTCTTCGCCTACCCCAATACTAAAATTTCACACGATTTTTTTTGTCAAGAAAAACCATTTTGATTCTTGATTACAGTAGTCTAAGTATCTTGACATCCAAATATTTGACGGATTTGGGGGTTTTTGGAGGTAATTTTGTAATTTGGCGACTTTTTTTTTGGGCGCCAAACATATTTGGGGTAATACATCTCAGCTCTGTACCTGCACTCCACTCTACTCCACACTCAACAGACGGCAGCATCCCACCTGAGAGCGTGCCCACAGCACTCCGGGCAGCAAACCTGAACCCCAGTGAAGAGGTGCTGAAGGACCTACTGCGCGAAGGCGGCAAGGGCTCGCAGCCCCTAGACGAAGAGGGCTACAAGAAGCTTGTGTCGGAGCTCGACGACCAGAGCGACACGCTTGAGTCCGTGCTGGAGGCGTTCCGTGTCTTCGACAAGAACCTGAACGGCACTGTCAGCACTAACGAGTTCCGTCATATTATGACCTCCATGGGTGAGAAGTACACCGATGAGGAGTTCAGGGAGCTCGTCCAGGGGTATGTTGTTGTTTTTTTTTGCTTTCCCAATAAGCATTGTTTTCACCTCCTTCGGGAGTCATACGATACCTTTAAGAAAAACGTTTAGCCTAGTGGAAGTTATCCTCGGGTGTCTGATATTAGCGATCCAAACCCTTTTCTTCAAAATAGCGACAATAATCATTCAAACGAACCCCATTCCCCTCCCCTCCCGTCTCTTTTACTTTTCTTTTTTCCAGCGTTTTTTGTGTGACATCGTGCCTGAAATAATAGGATTTCACTTCTATTTGATCAAAAAAAAATAAAATATCCCCTCCCCTTCCGTCTCACAGATTCGACAACGGTGGCGTGGTGCAGTACCCCGAGCTTGCAAAGAAAATGCTTCTCCCCTTCCTCGAGCACGGCAACCCCGCCGACTACATTGGAAAGGTGGACAAATAAATCGGGTTGTCAGTGAGAGGGTGCAAGAGAGAGACTGACGCTTTATGCTTTGCGACTCTTACCCTCTTTTTTTGGAGTGTCATTTTTTCTTTTTTTTTTGGGAGTAAAGTGGTGTGGTGGTAGTTTTCATTTTTTACCCGCAGAGAATCAGGTGCCTGGTGGTGCCTGCGTCCGCCGATGAATGGTGAGGCGTTTTGCACTGTCAGCCTTTCTCTTTTAGTTAATATAATATTGCGATTCCTCGCTTTACCAAGTCAACTCTCCCCCCCTTCTTCTTCACCAGATTGGGTGCAGATGGTATGCCCTCTCATGGAATAAAATTTAAAAAGATTCGGGGTTTGCGGGTCTTCGTGAACAACACCAATACAAACGCGTCCGCAAGGAAGCAAAAAGAAAAAAAAGGTAAAAAAACAAAAGACCCCAAAACCCGATTCAGTTTATCCTTTTCCCTTTTTTTTTTTTACACCCGATTTTTTAATCTTTTTTTCTCTTCCATTCTTCGTTTTTTAAAAAAAATCGTCAACACCCAGACACCAAACCTCCAAGCAATTGGAGAAACCCGAAGTATGGGTTTTTTTTTAAAAATATATTTCACGAAAACACTTTGTCTGTTTCATGACCGCAAAAAATCGCGTGAAAATGATAATTGACATAATTTCACCAAAGTGTTGATTGTTACTGATATGGGGGTTCCCCCCCCCCTGAGGGGGGAAAAAGACGTTTTTTTTTCTTTTCTTTTCAAAAAGTTTTTCTATAAAAAAAAATGCCAAAAAAATCTACCCCACAATACCACCTGAGGTGACTAAGCATGAGAGGCTTTCTAGTTCATCTATACCAAAAAAAATGTTTTCACTCTTTATTTTTTTTCTCTGTGAGAAAATGACCGAAACAACATAACAAGAAACACAGAATTAGACAAACAAAACACACTATACTTAGGGCAAAACAAAACAAAACAAAAAAAAATACTCTTGGAGGTTAGAGCTCCTCCCTCCCCCACCCCTTTCCCCCCCTCCCTCAACTCTGAAAAAAAAATAGCAAAGATTGCAGGAGGGGAGGGAGGAGGAGGGGGGAAAGGAAAATGTGTTCCATTTCCATGCTTTCAGGTATCTCTCTCGCCCTGACAAAACACACACACACAAAAAAAAGGCTTCACCGTTCGTTTCTTTCCTCCCTCCTCTCAGCAACGGTTTCCCCCCCCCACCCCACCCCTCTTTTTTGGATACAGGATCATCCTCCTCTTCTCCCTCTCCCTCTCCAATGCTCACAAAAATAAAATAATAAAATCCACGACAGAAAAACCCCCAATTCCCCCACCCACCCTTTAGAGTTATTTTATTTAGATGAGCAGAGTTACCGGTGATGCGTGCAACAGGGGGCAGTACATGGGCAACAAGCCCAGCTCGAGGGTGCTTGCGCCGCCAGGGGGAGGGTCGTCGTTCTCGCTAGGGTGGGATGAGTCGGTATGGTTAGTGGTTGTTTTATACTATTTGCAGTTTGTCAGACGATGTGCAAATAATGTGTTTGTTGACTGTTTCTATGTTTTGTTTCAAGATAATGTTATATTTTTGTCATCCGTTGAGCGGCTAGGATCAACCTTCCAATATTATCCCATCTTTCGCTGTGTGGATGCTTCAATGCAACACGAACCTTTGAGACGAAGAGACAGTAACTTTTTTTCATTTTTCAACGTTTTATCCTCACTCCATTCAGAAGCCACCCCAGCAGGCGCCTGTTGTGAACAAGCAGAACGTTTATAACAATGAAGTGGGCAACGCACCTGCACAGGTGAACGTGCCGCCCCCTGAGATGGGGGAGCTGCTGCAGGGTGGTGGTGTGGACCCGCGGTTGGGGCAGCAGCAGTCGGTGCCGCCGCAGAGAGCTATGCCTGTGCAGCAGCAGCAGCAGCAGCAACAACAACAGCAACAGCAACAACAGCCCGGTGCCCACACCTCCTCCAATGCGTGGGCCTCCAACGCCAGCCAGAACAGCGGCAACGTCCTCTCCGAACGTCCCAGCACCCGCATCCACCAGCCCCCGGGTGGCAAGTCATCCATCTCTTTCTGAGTTGTTTTTTTGTCAGATTTGGAATAGACATCGGGAAATAAAAAAAACA
This sequence comes from Rhynchopus sp. YZ270_cl-10, assembly GCA_964035575.1. Taxonomy (NCBI): domain Eukaryota; phylum Euglenozoa; class Diplonemea; order Diplonemida; family Diplonemidae; genus Rhynchopus; species Rhynchopus sp. YZ270_cl-10. Next base: position 1,176,887 of record OZ037879.1, read on the forward strand.
AACCAAATGCGTTCGAAAAAGGAAAAGAGGGCGTACGACGATCGTGTGTTGTGTGTGATGTGTGCGTGTAGGAAGGCTGCCAGAGGGTGTCTTCTTTTTGCGATCTAGAGTCAAGATGGTGTGAATGGCACTGAACCAACAGATTGGTGAACCGTCTGTGAGTATACTAGCCTTCTGGTGGCATTGAGTCCCGAACATACCTCTTGGGTGGTTTGTCCAGGGGATAAGGTGGGGTCTGGTTTCTAGTACTTGAGTTTTCAAAAAAAAACAGAAGAGTACTTGAGTACTTTTGTACATTCATGCTGATTTGTCGATACAGTAAAAATAAAAATGTAGTGGGGCACTCTAGGGTGGCTACACTAATACAACCAAGTTTTCAAAAATAAAAAAAATCCATTCGTGCTTAGTCACACTAACCCAACGGAATGGAAGAGTGAGTAAAAAATGAAGTGCGCAAAAAAAAGAAAAGAAAACTGTACAAAGCCTTAGGGCGACATTGTGTACAGATCCTACCTCGGTAGGTGATTGTCGAGACAACAAAAGAAAAGAAAAGAAAAAAAAAGGTAGCAATAAGGGCCGTGGTAGCCGAAGAAGCAGATTTCACTCTTTTTGGTTCTCCTGAATTGAAGGCATACCGAGCCACCTTTGACCCCCCCCTCCACCTTTCTTGCCATATGTTTGTGGGGTAAAATGAAGACGGAAAAAAAAAAAAAAAAAAAAGAAATAACGAAGGCTAAAAATGGCAGCTTTTCTCCACTGAGGCCAGCCTTTTTCAATCACACTTTTCCCTTCTTTTTTTTCTCCCACAGCAAAAAGAAAACTGTTTGATGGCACTCCACCAAAAAAAGGGAGTGAAGACCTATCTAAATCAGATTGTTTTTTAATTATTTTTTTTAATTGGCATTTTTTTATTTAGAACAGTCGTTATTACAAAAGCCCACATGAATATCACTTCCCTGACCCAGTCAGAATATAAGCAAAGCAAGTATTAGAGTATACTGCACTGCTGCACTGGTTAGACAGTGCTAATATAGTCTCTTATGTACCGGTCTTCCAGGTAAGGGTAAGTCTCAAAAAGATATTCAAACTAAGTGGCCTCTTTAGAAACAAATCCCTTTTCCCCTTCTCCCTCCTCTCTCAGAAATTTTTGTGTTATTCCGTTCACTTTTTAGAAAAAAAAACAATTTTTTTTTGGGGGGTCGAACGCTGCATAGGCATCCGACACTCAAAAAGATGTGAAGAAAGTTTGTCCAATTTTTTTGCACAAAAATAAAAGGACAAAATAATTTCATTTTTTTTCCAGCCTTTTTTTTAAAACGGACGATTTTCGTTTTGAACCTTTCATGAGCCTTTGGGGTGATACTGGCTAAGACACTACCTTGGTAGATGATTTGGCACAACACACACACACACACAAAAACATCTCGTTCTCTTACCTTAAATCCTCTACTACTCTCAGAATTGGCTGTGTTTAGCAGGGTTGGGGGGGTGTGTTGGTTGTTGTGTTGTCCCTACCCTCCCCACCCCCTTCGGCCATATTTCTTCTTTTTTTATTTCACTAAAACAGCACAAACGAAAAAGACAAAAAAAAGGGGTAGTTTTGTGACTTTTTGTCTTTGCGTTGGGTTTGGCTTGATGGTTGAAAGAAGAACTGCAGAGGGGGGCTTCTGTGCTTCAGCATGCAGAAAGGGAAAATGCCATCCTACACTCTACAAAAAACAAACACACCCCACCTCTCAAGATCTGTGTTTTCTACACCCAAAAACAAAAAACAAAACCTCAAAATGGTCATGGGCGATCCCTGCAACCGTGGACAGTTCATCGGAGGACGTGCGAGCTCCAGGGTTCTGGCCCAGCCGGTATGGCCAAACTTTCCCCCTTTTTTACCCCTTTTTTAAACACACCACACAACAGGGTGGCAACTCGTCGTTCTCTCTTGGCTGGGAGCCTGAGCCGGTGCGCGCACCTCCGGCAGCAGCTGCACCTGCACCGCAAATGCAGCAGCAGCAGCAGCAGCCGCCTGTTCAGCAGCAGCAGTACCAGCAGCAGCAACAGCAGCAGCAGTTCGCTGCACCCCCTGCCCCACAGGAGAAGGAGAACAGGCCGATGAGCAGCAACGCACCGCACACAGGCTCCGGCAAGAACTACACCTCCTCCAACGCATGGGCCTCGAACGTCAGCCAGAACAGCGGCAACATGCTGTCCGAGCGCTCCTCCACCCGCATCCACCAGCCCCCGGGTGGTGCCTCGTCCATCAGCTTCTAAAGCTACGGTCGAGAAGATCCTGCTTCCACAGTGAGAGAGAAGATAACGTTACCATATTCAGGTGACCAAGCACGAGAGGCTTAGGTTCATCTCATAAATTTTTCTAATAACTCCCTTTTAGATCCTCCCCCAACCCCGTTTATTTCTGAATGGCATAATTTTTTTTTGTGAAATCTGTCGAAAAAGACGTTTTCGGATGTCCTTATTCTTCGATAGGTTTTCAAAAAAGAGGAAAAAAAAAAAAAGCCAGTCAACTGTGATTATTTTAGATCCCCCTTATTCCCGTATTCCTCACCTCTTCCCTTCTCCACTGCTTTTTGAATCCCACCCCCTTTTTTTTTTTTGGTGTATTAGAAATGTGTTTACTTTTGTTGTCAGGGGGAAAATAAAATAAAAATACTAAACAAGAGTGAAGACTGTCTCTCTGGCAGCTACACTAAAAAAAATCAACAGATTTTCTCAACCAAACCACTTAATCGAGACGCTGCAACCTACGATAAAAAGGAAGGTGGAGATTACACAAACTGTTGGCAACACAACCGAGGCAACTCCACTACTCCAACAATTTGTGGGTTGCACAAATGAGAGGGACACATATCTCCCTTCCTCAGCTGGTGTTTTCAACTCCTGATGTCAACCCAGATGTTTTCAACAAAAAAAATAAAAAGTAACAATACAACAATAACAACAGCAACAAAACCATAGGGGGTGATGCAAAAAAACCCCCCCCTTTTTTGCTATTTTTTTTTCTGTTTCTAAAGAAAGGGAAAAGGTGTTATAAAGTGGCAAAGCTTTTGTGCGAGTATGTAGTTGAATGACAGCCCGCAGATCCGCTCTTTGTTACAAAATAATTTTTTTAAAAAATACTACGCACCAAAAACCCAAAACAAAATACGATCAACAAGCAAGAAATAAGACTAAAGCAAGAAAAAATCCCTCCAAAAAGCCTCCCTTTTTTTCTACTTCAAAAATTCCGCATTTTACATTTTTCCCCCACTCCAAACTCCACAACAGGCATCACTTTTTTTACCGTTTTTATTCTGGTGTCGGCTTGCTTTCTTTTGTTTTGTTTTTGTTTGATCTTCTCATATTGACTCCCCCCTTTGTTTTTTGTTTTTTGTTTTTTTTTTCTAGAATAACACAATGACGGAACTTAACGTCGACCCGCAAAAAAAGGATGACCGCTTTTACCGTTACAAGGTATGACGAAGACGACACGCAACGCAAAACACAAACAAGCACGCTATTCCCGCAGAGTTTCAAACTATTCCATTTTTTTTGTGCCATTTTAAAAGGTGACTGAAAACCGAGGCTTGGCTTCATCTTACACAACCAATGCGTAATGTTCATCAGACAGAAACCACAGCAAGGTTGGGGTCCACAATACAGTGTACCCGTTCATACCGATGCACACTGTCACGAGAGTGCTTTGTATTTCCGTGCTTTGTATTTCAACTTATTATTTGATAGAGAACTGACTGTGTACCTGCTTACAGTTTCCCCTGTCAGCAACTCCCAAAGCGCAACACTCCGGGGTTCGATAACCCGGGGGGAGTGTCAATCCCTGCGTCTAGGATGCTATCAACTTCACTATCTTTTCACGTTGAATCGAGCCACATTGTCTGACAACACATCCCTCTACAGATGCCTGCCTTGACGATTAAGGTCGAGGGAAGCGGAAACGGAATCAAGACTGTGCTGACGAACATTGTGGACATTGCGTCCCGCATTGCGCGTGAGGTGGACTACCCGATGAAGTACTTCGGTAACGACATCGGTGCCAACACAAAGCTTGAGGACAACAAATGGATCATGATGGGAAAGCACGACCGCGACCGTCTTCAGAAGTCTCTCTTCGACTACATCACCCGCTTTGTCCTCTGCAAATCTTGCCGCAACCCCGAAACCCGCACTCTCGTCGACGAAAAGAAAAACGTCTGGCTCCGTTGCGGTGCATGCGGTAAAGAAAACCTTGTTGACCCTAAGGAAAAGCTTCTCAACCTCATCCAAAAGAAGGAGGGTGTGACCTACATGGAGAAGGAGAAGGGGAAGAAGGACAAGAAAGAGAAGAAGGACAAGAAGGACAAAAAGGAGAAGAAGTCGAAGGACCAGCGCGAAGAGGAGCGTCTTGACAAGGAGACCCGCCAGGCGGGCACGGACGACCAGCTGAACATCACCCCTGAAGAGGAGGAGGCTTTGAGACAGAGGAACCCTGTTGAGATTGTGAAGGAGTTCTTGGTGGAGGGAAAGCCGACGGAGTCGGAGATTATTGCTAAGGTGGCGGACATCAAGATTGAGTACGGCCTCAACGACAAGAACACGATGCGTCTGCTCGGAGACTCGCTGTTCACGGACGAGAACTTCTCTCGCAAGGTGCGCAGCTACTCAGGCGTGCTCAAGCGTTTTGTCAAGGCGGAGACAGAAAAGTACATCATCGAGTCGATGGAGCAGCTCGTCGCGGAACAGCACGACAAGTGCTCCGACAAGTTCCCCATGGCACTCAAGAAGCTTTACGACGAGGACGTCCTCAGCGACGAAACCATCTTCACCTGGTACGACGGCAAGCCGATGAAGGACTGCAAGGAGTTCTCGAAAGAAAACCGCGAAAAGAGCAAGCCCGTTGTGGATTGGCTGAAGGAGGATGAGGAGGACGACTAGGAAAAAAATACGATTTTCCCCCCCCCCATCTGTTTTTTTTTAAAATGTGGAGAAGAAGAAGAAGAAGAAGGGGAATAAAATGGGAGGGCAAAAATAATACAAACGAGGGGGGTTTTTTTTTGACTTTTTTTCGCTTCAAATGGGTGGGAACAAAAAAAATAATTGAGTACAGACCCTTTTAGCCCGAAGTGGGTTTTTAGGCGGTTGTCGACACAACAAAAATAAAGCAGACCAAAAAAAAAAAAAAGAAAATAAAAAAGAAAAAACGCAAAAGAAGGTAGTGTTTCCTGTTCTTTCCGGTTCAGCATTTTCTCCCTTTTTTTTTCAAAAAAAAAGGGGTGTTGACTCGTGGATTGTCAGTCAGATGTGTTTTTACCCCCCACGAGCGAAGGCTTGCCATTTAGAAGAGCGTGGCCTTCCCTGTAGAACCGGAAACCTATTTTTTTTTTTGCCTTCTGGTATTTGTTTTTATACACTTTTTTTTTCTATTTTTTTGTCTTTTTTTTTTTGCAAAAGAGGGCATTTTCCCTCAAGCAGAAAAGTTCCACCCTCCCTCCCCTCACCACATCAAGTCAGTGACCACTATCCTAGTCAACTGATAAGCTTCTTTGATCACAGAAGCTGTTTGAAGGTGAGGAGGAGAGTTGGGAAAGAAAAGGATTCAGCTCAAAATATTGAGTAATCTTTACCCAGTTTTTTTTCTTTTTTTTTGGTGTAAAGTTGGAATGTCAACAATAATTTAAAAAAAAAGTTTTAAAAATGTCCCTAAGCTCTCGTGTTTAGACACATTTTAAAATTGTGCCCCCCCCAAAAATTTTTTTTAAAAAAATTCGCATCAGAAACAAAAAAAAAGGGGGAAAAGGGGTTGAAAAGGAGAGGAGGGGTGTTTTCTAAAAGAAAGCCTTTTCACAAAAAAAGGGGAAGGGGGGGAGAGAAATTGGAGGGGTGTGGTCGCGATATCAGAATGTACTGCAAAAAAGGTACTGAACAAAAAACAAAACAAAAAAACAAAAAAAAACAAAAAAATGAGGGGTGATGAGGGGAGAGGCAAAAAAAAAAAGGCAAAAAACTTTTGAAAGACAGAACAAGAATACCAGCAATTTCGAGAGTTTTTTTTTTATGGACATAAAAGCAATTTTAATCAAATCCTGGAATCCTGCATAAAAGCAAAATATAATACATTCCCTCCCCCCCCAAAACAAAACAAAACAAAACAAAACCGTACGCAAAATAGCCGGGTATCACTTTTTATTTTACCGTCCTTTTTTTTTCTCTCTCTTTTTTCAACCCTGGTTTATTTATTTTTTCCCCCAACCCCCACAAAACAGCCCCCCTCACAACCCTCATATATCCCTTCAGCTATATAAAAAAAAAAAGGCCCTTTTTCAGTACCACTCTTTCACCCTCTCACCCTTTCACCCTATCCCCAGTTAACTTGCTAAAGCAGCTTTGCTGCGACACATGGGGAGATCTGGTGTTACTTTGTAGATGATCCACCTGATTTTACCCCCCAAAAAAAAAAGCGACGTTTGGCCCTATCCGTTTGGCTCTATCCTCGCCCTATCGGGACCTATACGGACCTATCCGCGCCTATCCGCGGGGTAAAAATCAGGTGGATGATAGTATAAGCTGCGTTGGTCCTTATGGATTTTATTTTCCTCTTTTCCACTGCAAAAGAAGGTAATCGTTGGAGCGGGAAAGACAAAACGCACTTCATCAGGATTTCCCGGTGTGTTTTTCCTTCCCTGCGTACGGCACAATAAACCCCCTCCTCACATTGATTTTTTCTTTTTTGATTCGCTTTTGGACCTCATCGATGGATCAGTATCAGATCTCCTCACCTTCTCACCCAATCCCCCACCCTATCAGCTCAGATTTTAAAAAAAAATAAAGTAAAATGGACGGCACCAAATGGAACGCCATCCCACCACCCCCCAGCTCCCCTTACGACCTCATCGCTGCCGCCGTCCAGGACGCCTGCGGCACCTTCCGTGGCATGTCCCCTCGCCGCGAGCGCTCTGCACTGCCCCCTTCTTCTGCACTGCCTCTTCCACTCCCCCCTGCACTGGGCCGTCCAGGCACAGCTATCCCCATGGGGATCACCGTACAATGCGCGACCCCTGCCCTCGGTTCTGCCGACATCTTCCGCGATACGTCTCCCCTGCGGCAGGGCCCACCACACCGTGACGTTCTCTCCCCCGGATCGCTCTCTCCTACCCGCCGTGCTTATTGCGGTGGGTCTGGAGGTCCAGTACGAGGAAGGGAAGGACTTCCTGGTAGCTTCAAAGAGAGCAGGGCATATTCTCCGAGGGAGCCGAGGTATCGTGAAAAGGAGAAGGCGGTGGAGCGGTCGGTGGTCGGGGGGATCTGGAGTGGGAAAGGGGGGAAGGAAAAAAGTGAGAATAGCGGATTGAAATTGTTGCACGAAGCTGGGGGGAAGAAGAGGGATAGTTCGATTTTGGTGGTGATGAAGCATAGTGACGCTCCAGGGGAGACTGCAGAGGATGCTTCTCAGAGAGCTGACCGGATCCAAATCGAGCTAAACCAAGCGAAGGAGGAGATCAACAGACTCCGTCATGGACTTCTTCTGTGCGAACACCACGCAAAACCGCATACAATAAACGCTGAATACCGGATGGAATGGACACCAAAACCTCCGGGGCGTGATACCATTGATCCTCGCAACAACGAAGATCTAATTGAACAGGCAGTTGACGCAGTGGAAGGGGCCGTAGGGAGATTGCATGCCAGAGTCGACAGCGTTTTGCAGGAATTATGCGACGCTTCGCAGGAGATTTTAGCGTTGCAAGGAAAGCTAGAGGGGAGGGATGAGGAGGTGGCAGCTCTGCGGTTGAGATGTGCGGAATTGGAGAAGCAGGTTGCGGAGCTTCAGGCGGAGTTGGAAGACTGCAGGCTGTTGGAACCTCAAATGAGGGATTTGCAGGCGCAGGTTGACCGTCTTACAGCTAGGGTAGCGGAGCTCACAAAGCTCAACGAAAAGCTCCAAATGGAATTAGACCAACTCCGTGTAGAATTCGCCCGCCTCGCCCGCCGCAAACGCGCGACAACAAAAGGCAAAGAGGAATTCCTCTCAACCTATCTCGACGAAGACAAGGCTGCTCCCCCAAAAGGCCCTGCCTGGGTTCCGACCGGGGCACCTTACAAACATCTTCTTGACGAAGAGGCGATTAGGTCGCACCAACCGTGGTTGTATTCAAAGGCTGGGTGAAGCAAACATAACCTTTAGAAGAAATTTCATTGAGTTATATTGGGGTGCCAGCAATGACCACCTTTTTTTAAAGGAGACTCAGTACACAGAGAGAGGCGGTTCATCTTATAAGCTTTTCTTTTTGAGATGTAAACCACGAAATGGATGTATAGCTGTTCCGCTCCGGTACACCCGGTCCTGGAATAAGGTGCTCTGTTCATGAGGGCTTTTGTATTTCAAGTCTTTTTTTGTAAAAGGACTATCTGCGTATAGATTGTCTAAATGAATGTAGGGCGGTTGGAGTCCACCCGGTAAGGTTACGTACCAAAAGGTGTACTGTTCATGAGGGCTTTTTGTATTTCAAATCAACCTTTTTGGACTTTGTACGGTCCAATATCTGTGTCCTGATGCGCACAAGAGAGCTGCATTTTCATTGAAAGTGGTGTGTGCATGAGAGATGCGGTCGTCTTACAATTTTCTTTCTTTCTTGAGGCAGAATATTATCATTTGCCCGCATTGTATGTGTATATAATTTTTGTTGGTCCTGGGCTGGACCTTAAATTGCATCCGGGGGTCCGTTCCTCCAGAAACTCTATGAAGGTGTTGACCGCTCGAACCGATGTCTCCTACCTGAGAGATTACAAAACAGGAGGCGAGGAGGGGTATGCGGGGCGTTTTTGTGCCTTCAGGGTCTTTTTGTTTTTCAGCAACCCTGCCTCTCCTATATCACCAGTGCATAGCCTTTGTCTTTCTGTTGGGGTATGCGGGACTTCCCCTAGTCCTCAGGGTCTAAACGCCCCTGCCCTCTTTTATGCAAGTTCACCCTGGCAGGGTATATAAATGCTGGGTCAGGCTGGCCCCCCTATGCTATGATGGGTGCTCGCACCCGGAGCATAAATGGCCAGCGGTCAGGCCAGAGTCGCTCTACGGAGTCTCTCTGCCACGCCTTTGGGTTACGGTGTGCTGCCTGTAAGGACGTCCATGTATATCCCTAAGAGAAAGGGTGAGGCCCAACTGTCGGTACAGCATGGGGCGCCAAGAGAGAGATGTTGTGACCCCCCCGCCCACCCCTTTTTGTGTTTTTGGGTTTCTGCTCTCTTGTGTAGACTATCGTGCATCAAGCGTTGGGTGCAGCGAACTGCAGTACCTGTAAGCTCACAACTCTTCAACGGAAGGTGGGCCGCCGGCTGTCGAGCGGTTGTGAACCGCCCTCGTTCTCTTACGGTACGGGCCAGTCATTAGGTTTCCTTTTTACATCTTCTGTTGTTGGCCGCAGGGTACTTGTGCTTTCATCCGGATGGCTGGCATCGTACGTGGGTCAGTCGGAGGTGCCTGCATTAATAACTTCACTTTGTTGTATTTTTTTAGACAAAAAAAAAAAAATCCCGAATTTCTAAATTGTACCTTTTTTTAAAGACCCTCTTTTTTGTTATATTTTTTTCCCAACAAAAAATAGTGGAGCACACTCTAGGGTGGCTACACTAATACAACCAAGTTTTCAAAAAATAACTATTTGGATGGATCTGATTATAGAACACCCTTTTGCACTTTCTCTTCCATCGGAAAGTATATGAAACTAGTTTTTTTGCTGTTTTTTTTTTCTTCTTATTCTTCTAGTCTTCTCTTTCCAAAAGAAAAAAAACAATGTCACTTATTTCCCACCCTCTTTTTGTAGTTGTTTTGATGCGTTGATGGTTCCACACCTAAATCAGACCGCTTTTTGGCCTCAAAGAGGTTTCCTCTTCACCAGGTAGTCAGTGGGAGCGTATTGCAGTAATAAAATATCACCATCGTCGTCGTATGATCGAATATTTTATTACACACTTTGCGCACAAACGTCTTTTTCCTCTTTTTCCTCTTTCACCTCTTTACAGAGCAAAAACATATTTTATTCAACACTCCTCTCATATAGACAGAATCATGGCAAAATATGGGTCCATTCTGTTGTGTGCCGTCTCTTGCGTCGGGACAACTGAATTTGATAGATTTGTCGAAACGTTCTCCAAAACGTACCCTTCGTCCTCTTCTGCTGACGAAGCTAGGACACACTTTGCCGCTTCCATGCAAGAGGCTGAGGAGATGACATCGTATAACCCTTACGCCAGCTTTGCTGTCAATTCTTTGTTTGATTGGAGTGATGAGGAGTTTACAGCGCTTCTTCAAGATCCGACACAATTTTCTCCAGAAAAATCGGAGCAAATTGATACCAACCTTCAAGCAGGCGATATGTTTACCTCAAACCAGGTGTCAAGGGCGCTGAAATTAACAAAGGGTGAAATTGATTATCGTTCTACTCGAGTAACATCCATTCGGACTCAGGGGAAATGCAGCAGTGGGTATGCGCATGCAGTGGTGGCAACGTTGGAGGCGCATAGAGTGTTGGGTGGATGGCCTCTGGAAGAGTTGTCTGTCGCTCAGTTGTTGGAGTGCAGTGCGATGAACCAAGGGTGTACAGGGGGGACCCCAAGAGAGGCTTTAACGGACGCGAGTGTAAAGAGATTGCACAGTGTTGTAGCCTATCCATGGATGGGGTCGGTGGGTGCTTGTAGGTTGAAGGCGATGAAGGGGAAGAAGGCGCGTGGCATCGCAGGTGTGCAAGGGGTAGGGGACATCACAAAGAAGGAGCCGCAGATGCTGGCCTTCCTCGCGGAGTACGGTGCGTTTGTGGTGGGGGTGTGTGGGGAGTATCTGAAGACGTATGCGAAAGGAATTATAAGTGAGTGTCGTTGCAAGGCGGCGTCGCATTACGTAGCTATTGTTGGATCGGGAGTAGAGGATGGGGTGAGGTATGGGGCATTTATTTAAATTTGACCCTTTGATTAAATTCCGAAATTACCAATACCGCAAAAGACCTTACTTTCGGGGACATATCAATTACGTCGTTGTTCGCACCCCATGGCGAGTCTCTCCAGATTCCGGTCCAATCATCTGTTAGACCATTTGTCCTTCACGTGCACCATCGTGAAGAATGTTCCCTCGCAGGTTCCTCTAGTATCGCCTCCGCGGTATTCCTTTTGCTAGGGCGGAGGTCCACGAGGCTCTTCCACCGTGCACCACCGTCTCTTTGTTCTCAACAACCTTGTTCGTATCTAGCAGCTCCACCACGTAAGTGAAGAAGTTCTTCATCGTAAAGTACCTTACGATAGTACAGCCGGTGCAAACATGTGTAGGACATCGTCGATGCTGTCATTGCTGAGATGCGTGGCTTCGTTACTGATCCATGACCTTTGTATCAGCTTCATTGTTCTCCGCGAGCATGTGCACGACCCCCCCGTGCACCAGCGGAGGTGTACTCCGTCGTCACTCTCATTTTCTTTGCGATACTTAGCAAAGAGGGCTGCCTGGGATCGGACTTGGTGGTGCACTGCAGTCATTAACGTGTTGAAATACACACGTTCCACACGGTGAGCGTAATCCCTGCGGGTAGAATGCACCTGGCATTGCTGTAGGAAAAACAGGAATATTCTTCAGGGAATTTGTATCCCCCTGAAATCCTAAATCCTAATCCGCTATATAAATATCTGGGTAAAAAACGAAAACCCCCACCCCCCTTTGCAGGTATTGGATCGCGAAAAACTCCTGGGGCAGTGGCTGGGGGGAGGCGGGCTTCTTCAGAATGGAGTACGGAAAGAATGTGTGTGGCATCACTACCACGACACCTTTGTTTGGGATGGTTGAAATGGAGCCAGCGCGGGAAAGGGAGATGGAGCGCGGGTTGTAGCACAAAGGGAAAGGGATTCCCAGGGGAGAGACCCCTTTGTTTCGTTGCTTCCACTTTTAGTTAACGACCTGTAGGCACCGTGCCGGCATATTCAACCTTCATTTTCGCCGTTATTTGTTACATTTTTTATTTCTTTCCCTTTTCCTTCGTAACAATGGAGTGAGGGAAAAAAGGGGGTATCAGAACTCCAATACCACTGTATATATATATTTTTTTTTTTTTTTTTTTTTACTTGTTACTAGCCCTGGCGGCACGTGTTGTTCTGTGTGGGCTAGCCGGGTCTTGCGATCCGACTGGTACCTCTTTAACTCGTTGAGCGGGTTGACACATAATGTGAGTACCTCCCCTATCCCTGGCCGCTGTGGGGGCACAGACAGCACACCTTTCCCCAGGGTGTGGCGGGTCCGTTGTTGTGAACGCGGGGTCCGGTCTGACTTCTGGAGGGAGTCAGACCGGTATTTTCTACTGTATATTTAGACGCAATAAAAAAAAATGCGACACGGAACCTATCTCAGTAGGTGATTTAAAAGAAGAACCCCCTTTTCCCCATGGCGATTTCCTAAGTCATATACGCTACACTTTGGTGGGGTTTTTTTTCCTTCTTTCAGATGTAAACCACCGAAAATGGATGTAGGCAGGACTGCATGGTTGGGTGTCCACCTCGGCCGATCATTGTACTTGAGGGTGACAATCGTCTCTGTGACTTTGTAGTTCATTCTTGGGTGAAAAATGCTTTCTACGAATTGCATAATGTTTTCTCGGGGGTCATCGGAGGGTACGATACTCGGTTCTCAAATTCCGGCTGCTGGGGTCATTCTCCATTATGTTTGCCAGGATGTCCTGGCAGTTCGCATCCCCTGAACTCAGGCTGAATCCTCTCCATGCACCGCAACAGAAGTGGGTGCTTCGCGTGCGTCGGCGCCATCCTTTGATGGGCTTGGCCCTAACGGAGATGCCGTTCAGCTTCATATCCTGAACCCCGTGGGTTTTCTGTTATACCCTGTACTCAGCAGGGAGCGTCTGTGCCCTCGTCATCGCCTTCACTTCACTAAGAGAAAATTTGGGGACAGCAATGAAATCGTTGACCTTCACTCATCACCTCTCTCTCTCACCCCTATTTTTTTCCCCCACCAATTTCAGAAAAAACCCCCCCACTACTCCCTCTACACAAAAAAAAACTACAGTATGCGACGCTGAAAACAAACACTTGACAAAAAAAACAAGAAAATCACCCCCCCCCCCCCCCCCCTTTAGGGAGCACAGCGAGGCCCTTTTTTCTGTAACACTCAACAAAAAATCATGAAAAAGTGTAAAAAAAATATCCGAAAACACAAAACCACCCCAGAAAACACATTTGTGGCACTATTTCTTACTTTTTGATGCCTTTTGGCACTTTCCCCCCCGATTTTTTGACACTTTTTGACACGTTTTCACCCAATTTCCCCCTTCTCTGAGGGTATTTGATAGCAGGGCGATTTATAAAGAAATTCAAAAATTTAAAATAGTCCAAAACAAGAGGAAAAGTGGGGTTTTCCAGTCAGATGTGTGCACAGAGTGATTTCTGGGGGGTTTTGGGGCCAAAAGTCCAGTTTTTTCAATGTCTTCGCTGAAAATATTGAATTTTTTTTATACACAAAAACCACATTTTAGCCGGGAGGGGCCAACCGTTACACAACCGTTACACACCTTCTATTTGGACCTCCGGGCACCAAAATCGACCAGAAAATGGTTGTAAATACGATTTTTCAACCCCCATAAGGTATCTAAGATCAACCCCGGGGGTATTGGTGCCTTCTATGGACGTTTTGTGGGCGATTTTTGGGTTTTGGAGTGACGAAAAGGCCTAAAAAACGAGGTAAAAACTGCCCCCTTTTCTGTCTCATCCACTCAAATACACGCTCGGGCCCCAATCTGGACGCCCAAAAGCTTCGAAACCCACATATTTCCACTGCCGGACCTCACCGGAGGGGACGTGGGGTGGTTTTCGGCACCTTAGAAGAAAAACTGTGCTCCCGGATCCATTTTTTTGAAAGCGTTACATTCCTAGAGGAAATCTTACTAAAATCTTACTATTTTCGGAGCCGTTTTTTCGAAAAAAAGTGATTTTTTTTCGAAAATAAACGCTCAGTTTTGGTTGTTTGGGGTTTCATTGGGCAGAATCGACGAATTTTAGGCCACTTTGGGACCAGGTAGACCCACCTTGGCGGGTTTTATGACTTTTTTTCAAAAAATTCTTGAAAAAACACGAGCGTTACAGAGGGTCCTTAAGGATTTCCTTAAGGGCTGTGCCCCCTACCCCCCCCCTTTAGCCTCTTCTTCTTCTTTTTTTTTGAGTTTTGATTTGGCTTCCTTTAGACGCTGAACTAAACTTGGACTGCGGTCACGCTATGTCGGGTGATGGCACTTCGGTGCACCCTTTAGTTGCTTCTGCAGCGGCACTCGCAGATTCTGCTAAAGGGAATGGGGATCGACCGACTGTATCAGCACTCTCTGCGTTTCTTGTTGAAATGCTGGCAGAGGGGAGGTGGTGCGATGTTGTGTCCGCTGCCTCAACCGCACTACTGCAGCATAGTAGTACCAACACCCCACCGCCCCCAACTCCAGCGCTTTTGGCGATTGCGAGAGAGCAGCTTTCGTGCGCAAACGAATTTTTGGAAAAAGAGGATGGTGAGGTGTACCAACGGTACTGTAACGCAACAGAGCGATTGAATGGGATATTGGGTGTTTCTTCGAAAGGGAAGAGTGAAGGAACCGCGAAGGCGACGTATACCGCGATGAAGGCGTTGTTAAGTAAAGAGGACGGAAGCAAAGCGGCGGCTGTGTTTATGAAGAAGAAGGAGCCGGTATTGCAGCGTGCGTCCCCATCGTTTCGTGAAATGCTAGCAGAAAGAGAGAAGGAGACGAAAGAAAAGCAAATTGATTTGGTGAATCAAAAAATTGCGCTTCGCTCCAAACTCTCCCTCCAAGAACAACTCTCCCGACACTACTGCGCATCTCGAGGCATTCTCCGTGTCGAACTCCGCTCTGTCAACCGAGTCCTTCCCCTTATCACTACGCTTCTCTCATTGTACCCCCCGTTGTGTACCAGAGCGGAAAGTGAAGACCGTCTATTCGTTTTATCCTGCAAGCTTAAGATGGAGCAGCGAAAAAAGGTGATCAGCTCTGATATGAATGTAGTAGAGGGGATTCAGAAGGGGTGTGATGATGTGCTGGTCCTATCTGAGACAGAGCGTGTTCTCAAACGCAGTGTTGATGCAGAAACGAAGGAGGAAAAGGAGCGGCAGGCTGCGTTGCCGTCTTCGTTGTGCCCCTTTTCGATTCTCCCTACATTAAAAAAGGTTGCGAAAGGGGATGTGGTCGGGACGTCGAATTTTGCGACAACAAAGACTGCGTTAGATAGATTCGCGGAAACCGAAAAGGAGCTGTCAAACCGTGCTGCGCGCACCCCTCTCGAACAGTACGACAGCACCGACCTGTCTCCTATCTCCTGGATTGAAGAGATGCTTGCTTTGATAGGTGCCCCGGAGACTCCATCACCACCACCTTTGCCTGCAGAAGAAAGGGTCTTTGAGTTGTATCATTTGAGGGGGCGAAGTGGGAAAGGGTTTCCTTGTGTGGAGGGGGAGGAGGAGGAGGAGGAGGAGGAGGGGAAAGGGGTGTCATCGTTGGTGCTGGCGTGTGAGGTGTTTGGGTGTCTGCGTGAGGCGTATGTGAACCGTGTGCATCTTCATGGGGTGTGTTGCATAGCAGGGGCGGTGTGTGTGAGTGTGGTGCGCTCCTCGCGCGCTGCGCAGCGTCTCGTTGTGGTGCGCAAAAAGGGCGAAGGAGGAGACGCCCTGCCGTCCCTCATGGCGAATGTGCACCGCAATGTGATTAAACAGATCGTCGCAAACTCTGTTGTCAAAGCATCGCCAGCAAAGCGGCAGAGATCTTCGTTGGGTGCGCGGGACGCCTTCTTGAAGGAACGGCAAGAGCAGATCATGCAGGCACTCAAAAAGCAGGGGGTGTGATTTTGGTTACTCTGTCAGAGGGCATTGCTTTATTTTTGTTTGGGAAAAAAAGAACAGATTTTTTTACCAGGGTTTTTTTGTACTTTTTGTAGACGTGCTTTTCTGCACAGTCGGTCTTTTTTTATGTAGTAGTGGGTCTACGTCAGGGCATTATATAGGTTTCGGGGGTTTTCGCTGAAACTCGGTCAAAACTCGGTCGAGCCCGGGCGCGCTTCGCGCGCCCGGGTCCTCACCTTAGCTCAAGTTGGGGGCCTCCGGCGGAATGTGAGAATTCCTCGGAGTTCGGCACTTCATTTATATTTGTGCCAGGCACACGTGGTACACGAATTATCAGTAACCTCAGTACATTCACAAAAGAAACGGCGGTCATGGCACCCAAGCGAAGCCACGGTACGCAACATTTCTAAAAAATGTTGACATAAATGTCACTGTCGTTGGTAATTATCGTCAGTTTCCGTAAATTTTACTTCCATATTTTGCTGAAACAAAAGTTTCTGGCGAAGCCACGCAACATTTCAAAAAAATGCGCAGAAGGGTGGCTGCAAGCTTGCGCCGCAGGCGCACGGTACGCTACTTTTTTATTTTCGTCGTGCTGCATGCTTCGTTTTCCTTCGGCGTTTGACCAATCGAGTCGCGTTCTGGCTGTGACGGGGTCACTTTGTTCATGAGGCCATTTCTGGTCACTCTCAGAGGCTCGTGTGAGGTACCAAAGAAAACCGATTTTTTCCCCCAAGATTTATCATTTTTTTTTTTAAATTTGGCCTGACCGAGTTTTAGTTAAGGCTTGCTGTAAACTCGGTCAGGCTGACCGAGTTTTACCCCACTATATAATCCCCTGGTCTACGTAGTGAAAGGCACCATTTATTTGGCACGCCTTCTATTGTTGACCGCAGGGTAGTTGTTGCTTGTCATCCAGGGCAGTGGGTCAGTCGGAGGTTCCTGTGTCAATAGCTATTCCTAAAAAAAAGTATCACACAGCATTTCTCATTTACATGAGAACAGGCGAGTGGAGGAGGGTGTACAGGCTGTTTTACCATCTCATCTGTCTGACTGACCGGTTTTCAAATTATCAACAAGACCCTCCCTTTTTTCCCCACCATTCAAAACCCCGGTGTGACCACCTGATTTTCCCCGTGCGTATAGGCGCCTGTATGTGCCTATAAAAATATTCCTTAACACCTGTGTAAGGTTGCTGGTTCCCACCCTGCCACCCACCCACCCAGTAGTAGACCAGTGCAGTACTGGAGAACCCTGTTCCTCACGCAACTCCTCAGCCAGCGAGAGTTTCTTGCGATTTGCAATACAGGTCAAAACTCTCCTCCGCTTCCTCTTTCCTGGAACACTCCATCACAACACATCAGGTACACATCAAATATCACAAAATGGGTCGTTCCGAATCAAACCCGCATATGACGCGCAGTCAAAACAAAGAGCGCAAAGAGAAGATGCGGTTTGGGCAGATCAAGAAGTACCGCCGCAGCAAGCTTGGCGCCGAGAAGCAGAAGGAGCACGCCCTGCAGCAGCAGCTGGGGAGCCACCGGAAGGCGATTATTCGGAGCAAGGTTATGGAACTGCAGAAGAAGAAGCTGGCGCAGGCGGAAGCCCTCAGGCAACAGGAGGCAAACAGCGACGACGACGACGATGACGACGACATGGAAGATGCATCTGACGACGACGCCAGCTCCGCCTCTGGCAGCATCGATGACGTCTTCAACGGGATGCAAGAAGAAACCTCCCTCCCCGCAAAAACCACCAAAATCACCCCTTTCACCATCTCCGGAACCCGCTACAAGGTTGTCTCCCCAGGAGTCATTGTCCGCGAGACAGCCGACCTCGCTTCTCCTGCAGTCGGCCGCCTTGCTACCGACACTCCCCTTGACGTTGTTGAGATTGAAGGCAGAAGAGGCCGTATCATCAACCCCTTAGTAGGATGGGTCTCCCTCGAGGCGCAGGACCGTGCAATGATCTGCCAAAGGGATTACGAAGATTGGGAATGTGACGCAGAGTTTGACGTCGCAAATGACGACGACAACGACGAGCTTGGCGCGGAAGATGACGAAATGTCGGACGACGCAATCATTGTCGACCGTGACGGAAACATCTGTGATAAGGATGGTAACCTACTCGACGCGGCAGACAAAAAGAAGGAAAAGAAGAAGCCAGGGAAGAAGGCACGCACTCCAATCAACCGCAACCGTGCAGCAGACCGGATGCGAAAGAAGGAGGAGAAGTACGGAGGAAAGAGAAAGTAAAATAAAAGTAAAATCTCTTTTCTCGGGGCACCTACACTAACGCCGACGATCAAAAATAAATAAGGTTAATAATAAACGAACGAGGGACAAGAGGAGAGCCCAGCAACGCTTTGTGCAACCATTTTGAGATGTCAACCACAAAAAAAAAAAAATGGACGTAGGATGACGCAATGGTTGGGGTACGGTCATGTACCAAGGTAATACTGTTCACGAGAGGGGCTTTTGTATTTCAAGTCTCATACTGTGGGTGTTATAACGTTATCGATAACGTTATACCACCCACAGTATGAAGTTTGTTTTTTGTAAACACTGGCGTCGTACAGTGTACATAAAAACAATACAGTTTCTTTTTGGCAGTGAAGGGGGATTTTTTTTTTTGTCAATTTTTGTTGTAAAGAAACATGCAGTAAACCTATCCTTTTTTTTTGCAGTGCATATTTTTCTTTCTCTCTTCTTTTTATTCCGAAGGACGATCAGTTTTCAGTAGACCACAAAAAAAAAAGGTTTTCTTTCTTTTTTCCCTTTCCCCCTTTCGCCCTCCTCCCCCGCCATCAAAACTACCTCTTACAGCTGCTCTTACAACATTTCTTTAAACACCATGATTTCTATCTGAAACACTATTTTCCGTTTTTTCCTCCCTAAAGGGGAGGTTTGGGTGGGGCACCACCACCCATTCTCCCTTCATTTTTCAATTCTAACCATCACTGAAGCTTAAGACGCGTTGGTTTAAGGGAAAATAACAAAAAAAAACCACCATAAAAAACGGAGGGATAAGGTAACTGCGTAGAGATCCTCTCTTTTTTGTGACTGACCTATCTCAGATTGTCAACAAAATGCCCCCGCCACTACCACCACCTTTGCAGTCGAGCAAAGAGACAGATCGAAGGTCTACCCCGTCACGCCCCGCATCGTCGTCACGGCTGTTACAGCGTGGTGTGCCTTCCACGGTTACTAGATACCAAATAGTGGACAGTGCGTTTGTTGCCTTGGCGCCCAATGAGAGCGTCGGAGGGTGCAGTGTCGTGGCATATGAGGTGGCGTTCGATGGGCGTGTCGTGTACGTCTGCCCAACAGGACGTTTTTCGTCCTGCTGCGAAGCGCTTTTGGTTGTGTCAGCTTCATACGGCGGGCTTGGCGCTGACGCAAACTATTTCTGGGAGCTCTTCTCCACAGCAAACCCTTTTCTCAGCCAAATCGAGTTTATGGCTGCCGTGAACGCAGTAGAGCTGGGTGACTTCATTGTGACCACCGATAGGAAGACGGTACTTCGAGAAATCTCCGGGAAGATGCTCAATAAAAAGGGAAATTCACGCTTGAAGCTGTCGACGGGGCCTGCATCGCACCCTACCTTCCGTGTTGTGGGGTGGCCTAAGGAAGTGGTCGTCGGATCCACATGCGCTGTAGAAATATTTTTGGAATACGTTCCCGAGGTGTTCCCTCCAGTGCAGATCTACCCGACCTGCAGCTCGGGTGGCGTGCTCTTCTCTCCGGAAGTGCTCTACTTCGACAACTCCTCGGGTACTGGAAGCTCCTATGCGTGCCTCCGCATCGTGACCCAGAAGCGAGGCGACCACAACATTTCATTTCGCGTCAGCGCCTCGACTGGGGTGCCGGACGTAGTGCTCCCACCGCCCCACCTCCTGTGCATCAGCTCCCACGAACAGGCGGTGCTACAAAGTGCAATAGACACATTATGCCTTCTTCTTGACCAAGCAGTCTCTTCAAACAACTTCATCGCCTTCCGCTATGCAGTATCCAAAGTCATGAACCCTTCAGTATCCCTCTCCACCCTCCGCGATGTTTTTACCGGAGTGTTAGAGAGGGGGCAGTATGCGTTGTTCAAACAGCTTCTGGGGACGTGTAGTATGGTGGTGTTGGATAGAATTTGCAATTTTGAAATTCATAATTTGTTGGTCGCGCACTGGTGTATCATTTTTGGGGATGTTTCGTTGGTGGTACGGCTTTTGATGTGTGGCTCTTTTGATTTAGGATCGAGGGGGATGCTTTTCTGTGTCGCTTTAGCAGTAGGAAAGGAAGACCTCGCAGTGGATCTTACCAATGAAATTCCTGCTATCGCAGTTGATGGATACTTCGGCGGTTCAACAGCATTGTGTGTTGCGGTGTCGCGAGGCATGCGGCTTGCCGTCAAACGATTGGTTCGTCTCGGTGCGGATATCAACGCTCATGATCACAAAGGGGACACCCCTTTGTTTTTGTGTTGGGATAAAAGAGATGTGTCCGGCGTGGAGGTACAGATGGAGATCATGAATGAAATGCTTCAGACAGGGCAGGTGGAATGGTCGGGGGTGAGTGGGGCGAAGAACACTGCGGCATTGTTGGGTGCAGCGAGGTGCTGTGTGCCTGCAGCAGTAGCCGCTTTGATAGCGGCAGGGTGTCCTGTACAAGGCAAATTCTGCAGCCCCCTTCTTGCACTGCTCTCCAATAAAAACGGGACCACAGAAGACATCCTCTCCACCGCGAAGGTTCTCGTCAACGAAGCGGCAACTTCGCTAGACTTGGTCGGTCCGATGGGATCCACGGTCCTGCAAATCGCCTGCGCGAAGGCAGATATCAACATCATCCAAATCCTCCTTGCATCTGGCGTCCGTACTACAATTCTCGACCACGACAAAAAAAACTGTTTTCACTACCTCCTCGCGCCCTGCGTTTTTAATGAGCACGGAAGAGAGGAGGAAGGGGAGGGGAGAGGGGAGGATGGGGGTAGAATGAAGATTTTAGAGGTCTTGATTGGGGCGATGCAGGACCCAAAGGCGTGCAATGTGCAAGATGCAAAGCTGCGTACACCTCTCCATCTTGCGTGCGGATGCGTCACAAAGCAGGTTGACATCCAGATTGTCACCAAACTCATCGAATGTGGACACATCGCGACTCTCGACTACAAATCACGCTCTCCCATGCACTACGCCTTATCCTGCCCCGGTGTGACCGAAGCCTGCCTTTCCACCCTTCTCTCTTCATTCAAAAACGATGCCCCCGGTCTCCTTGCCCTTTCCCCTCCCGACCAATCCACCATTCTACAGCTCTGCATCGAACGAGGCTACCTCCCTTTGGTCCAGGTATTGTGCAAACGGTTTCGCTATTCCGAAGATGATATGTTTCAGCGAATGTCGCATTCCGGGTTTACCCCTTTGTTGAGCGCATTGATTTATCCTTTTAAACGTCTGACCGGAGGGGATCCGATGGAGCCTTTAAGCAAAGCGGATAGAGAGCGGGGTGAGGCAATGGCGATGTGTCTTCTGGCAGTCCCTGGGTGTAGTGTGGCAGCGATGTTAGACGCACCGTACGCTTCTCCCCTCCACGTCGCTGCGGCACGATGCTACCAATCAGTTATTCTCGAGCTTCTCATGAAAAACACTATACAAACCACAACCGCATCCGACATCATCGGGGCCACTCCAATCTCCGCACTTCTTGGTGTCCCTCCATATGACACCCCCCTCCCATTTTCTGATGAACATCCCGAAGGTGATATCGCTGACCGCAAGAAAGAGACACTTCGCCTATTAGTAAGCCACTCATTCGACGAATTATCTCTGATAGCCTGCGATAAGGCACCCTCAGGGAGTCGGGTGCTCATTCAGGTTTTATGTGATGTGTGCAATCCTGAGTATATTGCAGTGTACCTCCCTGCAGCGCCGATGCAGTGGGAGTATACACCGGCATTGACTGTCGCAGAGCATCCTTTATCGTTGATAGTACAAAGCAAGGCGGCGGTGGCTGATAAGGACATTGCGTTTGATATAATGTTTAACATTTATGTTGATGAACTCCGTCTTGAGCCTTCAATTCTGATGTACCTCTGCCAACGCTGCATCGAATTGGGTCTGGACACTCATCTGTGCTCTCTGATTGGCTTGCATAAGATGGTTACCGAAGCGATGTTGTCGGGAGGCATTTCATTGCTGCAATATGCGTTGACGGTGGATGGCTTAGAGGTAGAGAGGAGAGAGGCGGTATGCGATGTGCTCATCAAGGCAGACGTCAAAGTGAACACCCTTGGGGTGGCGGACTGCGGAACGGCCCTGCAAGAATGCATCAAAAAGAACCTTTGGAACACCATAGACGCATTGTGCAAACCTACAGTGAAGGTCAACGCGAGTCTCGTCACAACATTTGAACCGGCACCACCGATAGTTCTTTGTATCGAAAAACTGTCGGAGTTTCCTAATGAAGCGACGGGCGCTTTGATTGCGTTGCTTTCAACGCATACGGTGCTGGATGTGTCCTTCGAAGACAGCTCCAGCAGCAAAGTCAACATCGCCGCGGTATGTTGTGCGAAAGGCATTGCCTCCGTCATAGCCCCGCTTTCTCGCGCAGGCCTGCTTCTGCTTCCTACCTCAGACGAGATGGAGGTACCACAGACCACCCTCGCACACCGTGCCATCGCTCCTCTGACACCTTCTGTCCCGAATGCGACCTACCGTTTTGGGGCTGGCGCAACCTTAGCTGCGCTTGCAGACGTAGGATATCTATGCCCAGCGTTAGAACTAGAAGATGAAAAAGGATTTACCCCATTAAGCAGAGCCTGTGTAAAGGGAAACCCCGAGGCAGTAGCGTTGCTGTTGAAGAAAGGAGCGAGGGGGCAGACGAAGGACAACAATTTTCCTGCAAAGTTGCTTATCATGGCGCCGATGGTGGATGATGTGCATGCAAGCGAATGTTTGGCGTTGTTATTGGGGTCCTCCAGCATGCTGTCATATTTGAACTATCAATTCGCAGGGGATACCTTACTGCACCATGCATGTGAAAGGGGTCTTACCATTACCGTGGGCGCGCTCCTCGCGACGAATAAGGTTAATTCCAACTCTCTCAACCAGCATGGTCACACCGCGCTTATCTGTGTTCTTCGTTCTGGTGTTCTTTCCGTTGAGACGAAGATTGCCCTTGTAAACACTCTCTTTCAATGCCAATTTCTCAACCCCACCATCGGCGGAAGTCCTTTACACTCTTTGATAGAAGGGAAAGTGTTTAATCAAGATTTGATTACTCTTTTATTGGAAAAAGACCTCGCATTGTGTAGCAGAAGCATGCTGTCATTGGAGGTGGCGGGGATATGCCCTGTACAGGCCTATGCGAAGTGGCTGGCAGAATGTGTCTGTGGAGAGGATGCAGGGGACGCGGGAGTAGCCTATTCCTGTTTTGATTGTGTTCTCACGTATACGGTGAAGCGGAATCTTCTGCAGAAGACAGCGCATATCGCGTTGCATGTCTTGAGTGCGTACCCCTGCGACCCCGTAGCCCTCTCCGCAGCGCGGCTCCTCGCAAGCAAAGGGGTTCCCTGCAATATGAAAGACAGTCAAGACTCCAGCGCACTCCAAAGGCTGCTTCGTGCCCTGCAAGACCCCGCGCTCCAGCCTAGTAGAGATACGATAAGGCTGCTCGAGCTTCTCATCGACGCGAAAGACTTCGACCCGAACATCAAAGATGCAAAGCACCGCACGCTGTTGCATCTCATCTTCGACATCCCGCATGATGCAGTCGCCGTCGCCGCGGCGTCAAGGGTGCTGGCGTACTATACGGTATGGGTTTTTAAATGGTTTCGTGTTTTGAAGGAAAAAGGTGCTTTGAGGATTTTTAACGATCACAAAACTCAAGGAAGTAAACAGTTCTCGCGTTTTTCAGTTCCGACCAATTCATGTTGTGATTGCTGGATTGCGGTCATTGACCTTTGGTGAGAGGTGGTCCACCTTACGCAAAATGTCCGCGACGAAAAACAAAATACCGTAATATCGTAAAAATTCTGGACCGTAAAAATGTTCCAGTTTGCCAAAAAAAAACCCCCCGAAAAAGTTCCAGAATTTTTACGGTCCAACATTTTTTTTGGGGCTTTTTTTGTGTTAGGGTAGGCACACTTTTTTATTTGTTTAATGCTCGCGCGCGCGGAAAATTTTGAGATTCCAAAAAAAAAAAACATGGAATAAAAAAAAACATTGCCTTACGTCAACAGGTTATCTTGACTTTCCCTCCCGTCTTCCTCCACGGAAAAAAATCAACCAAATATCTTCGAACACAGAATCCTCCATATACGAGTGGGTCACATGATATAATTCTATCATGTGACCCACCATGTGACCCCACCGTGGAGAGCAATCGGCTCGCGCATCAAAAGAAAGCAGAGAAAAGGGGAAAAGAAAAAGACAAAAGTTGGATACCGTGCGCCTGCGGCGCTACCTGTTCCCAGTCAGGAACGCCACAATTTTATCCGAATGTGGATTTTCCGAGCTGAAAATGACCCTTGTTTATGAGGATGGGTTCATATTTTGTGGAAATTTATGCCACTAAAATTTTGTCGGTTTTTCTGTATATCCCCCACCACAGAACGAGCGGATTCTGGAAATGCCTATCGAGGCATGTTTGGGCTGAAAACCCACTGTTTTTTCAAGGGAAAAAAATTGCTTCCGGATGTCGGAATTTTCCGAAAATTTCCAGAATTAGAAAACAGCCTGGCTTCGATGTTTTATTTTTGCTGTGTCTCTGTGTGTGTGTTGTTTTTTTTTCTTTGTGTGTTTTTTTCTGCGCGCGCGCGCGGAACTTTTTGGGACCCGACCGAGCATTAAACACAAAAAAAATTGTGCCTACCCTTAGCAGTTTTTGGTTTTTTTGGGGGGGGGGGTTTTTTTTGTCGCAAACGCTTTCTGAAGGCTGACGGGGTCCACCTCAAAGGCTTTGCAAAGCCACTTGAGGTGTCGGTCTCTTGGCAAGGACAGCCGAGTCATTGAAAATGTCATCATCAGAGAGTATGTGCGGCTGGGCAACTGCAGCCAAGACGTGCCCCTGTTCACTGTCGTGGGGTCTCCTTTATTTGCACGGACAGAACATTCGCAAAGTTGCAGCACCAAGAAACGCACCCTTCTTCCGTGGAGCCTCTCAAAGAGGCGAGGACCACTTGAGCCACAAAGGTTCTCATGCGCTGCTCTGCAGTGAACACATCCGAGCTGGGCGAGGTTTTCTTCAGTGCATTCCAAAGTGAATTCACCGGGTCGGGAGAGTCCGCAAACTGGTCGGTGTCAGCAGCAGTGACGGTTTCCAAACCAGAATTTTTACGATTACGGTACTGAACAAAGTTCTGTACTGTAATGTTATTTTTTGGCGAACAGCAGACATTCGCACCTGTGGGATTGAGAGATCATCCTTTCCACCATTGACAAGGACAAGAAGGGGAAACTATGCGACTTAAAATAGATGCAGGTGACAGCAGTCATCTGGTGCAGGGCGTGCACCTAATTGGAGAAGGGCAAGAGCGCGTCCCTGCGGCATCCCCGCCGACGAAGTGCATCTCTCGCACACTGCCCCCTCTTATAGACCTCCTTTGCTGACCTTCAATTCTTCGGGCCTTCGTTCCTCAACCCTTTTCCCTGCAAAGGAAAACCTTGCATTTTGCAAGGTACGTGGGATGTCCACAATTATCCTGTTGTCTGCACTCTTCATAATCTGCATTTGTAGCATTGGTGTATGCAGGTCTCGCCCACGGTCCGTGCCCAGGTGATGCACAGGGTCTGCTCTAAGAACGTTGCCGCATACTCCCCCTCCTGCACCGCCTTCGTGTACTCCTTGCGCAAAGGGGGGCATCAAACAGAACCTCAATGGTATTCGGGGTCAGAGTGAGCGTGGCGGCTTGCTGCGTGGGCAGTGCGATGTTTTGTGTGAATGTGAGAGACACATTCATATCTTTTCAGATTTTCTTAAACTCTTTCCAAAACCAATCTACTGAAGTTTCAACTTGTGCATGAAGCAATTACTATTCTTTTACGTTTTGCAAAAACATACCGCAGCAAGAGGGAACATATTTATTGATCCCTCCTCCTATGCTATCAATTTATGTATAATTATTATGTTGAAATAAGTTTTCTTAACCTCTCTCCCTTCTCCCCATTACAGAATGTGGGCGACACATGCAACATCAACGCGGTAGATCTGCGTGAACGTTCCATCCTCTCGCAGCTTACTAAGGTATGTGTTTTATACCCTTCTCCCAACTTCTCCCTTTCTCTCTCTCTCTCTCTTTCTCTTGACTTTCCTTCACCAAAAAAGATAGCGCAGACTGTTTGAACACTACACTAAACCAGCAGATTGTCAACAAATAAATAGTGGAGCACACTCTAGGGTGTCTACACTAATACAACCAAGTTTTCAAAAGAAGAAAAAACGACAACCCTCCCCCACCACCACAGTCAAGCATCAGCCAGGAAAGCATCGGCGACATCCTCTCACAACTCCTCCAGATCAACGAACTCAAACCACGCCTTGCTGGGCTCAAGGGTATGTCTGCTACACAGCCACAACACACACCCCCCTCTATCTTCCCCTCCTCCCCTCCTCCCCTCTCAGGAACGATCCTGCACTTTGTCTGCTCAAACTCCTCTCCAAGCGTGATTGGGATGTGTCTTGACTCGCCTGTCTTGAGAGCACACCTTGGTGATGACAGCTTCTGGGAGCTGCGTGATACGAACAACCGCACTGCAGTACAGTGCGTCGTAGCACGCCCACAACGCGACGGCAGCGTGGCTGCGATCCTCACAAACCTCTTGGAATACTCTGACGTCCTGCACCTTAACGGCACCGATGCGCAGGGTCTTACTCCTCTCTTCGCTGCCATACAAACCCGTCAATGGAAGGTAGCCATGCTCCTCGCTAAGGCTAGAGTCTACCGCCAAGGCAACGCGGTTCTCTCCCCATGCGGTGCAAGCGCACTCCACTGGATCATCCGAGACTGCGACTCACCGCAAGAAGCTGTCACCTGGGTGAACCTCTTGGCAGCCCCCCTCGTAGAGCAGTATGGATCGTTAGACGCGGTTGTAGATGACGCAGGGGATACGGTGTTACACCACGCCGCACGCCGTTGCTTTGGCACAGTATGCGAGTTGCTAATAAACCGCCACTGTTGTGCTGCGTTTGGAGGGAGTACCACACCTCTTCATTTATGTCTTGCACAGCATAGTACTTTGTCGCCAGCTTCTGCTGCCTGCGCGTCGGCGATACTCCGTGCAGGAACTCCGGTGAACGCAGTGCATGGCGACCCCGAGCTTTTATCCCTCATCAACAAGCAGACCACCTCAGGACAAACCGCGTTAATGATGGCAGCGCAGAACGGTCATTTGGAGCCATGTAAGCACCTTATCAAGCTTGGTGTTGACATTCTCATTACCGATGAAGCTGGGCATTCTGCCCTACAATATGCCTTTCGCTATGAAGTAGACAGCGACACTTTGTACGAAGAGTTCGTAATGTCGGCCCTCTCCCTGATGCAGCAGGCCAGCGCCGGAGAAGCCTTGAAAGCGCTGCCCCCAGAGGCGATAGTGTTCAGAGCGATTGAGCGGTCTTCGCTGAATTTGTTGAAATTATTGCATTCGTTCGGGTGTCCTCTCTTTGTGACAGATGCGATGAATTGTACCTCCCTAGACGCAGCCTTGAAAATGGAAAGACGAAACCTAGCAGAATTTCTCCGAACTCCTCGAAAGCCGGTAGAAGGAGATACGAATACAGAGGTGCAAACGGACCATGTCGAGCCTCTCGCACTTCACAAACCCTCGGCTGCCACGCCGCACGAAATTCTTGCAGAAAAAGTCAAACTCGCGGGGCTTTCCGACAAAGGAATAGAAACCTGTTTTGGAACACCAATTCCAAAATTTATTTTGTCTTGTATAGGTTCGAGGCCTACCGTACAGGAGGAGGCGCCAATTTCACCAATTTCACCAATGGCGCCACGTTCGCCAGGTTCGCCGTTGTCTCCAAACCAGATGCACCGCTCCTTTCTGCAGATGTCTATTAGCGACTCTATCCGCCCCTCATTCGAAGCGGAGGTCTGTTTCCGTGCACCTCTCGCCTCACCAAGGGGTAGAGCGAAAGTAGTAGTGTCCAGCTTTGGCACCGCAGTGGAGCCGCAGAACGAATCTGAGCTGAAGTTTGATGGAACCTTGAAGTATCTGTGTCGTACAGATGAAGAGGATTTGTGCCTCCGTCTGGCGAGTGGCGAGCAGCCTATTGTTGTAGCGCAGTGGTTAGAGAGTTTTGGGTTGAAGGTGGATGATGCCAACGATGAGGTGGCATCCCCGAGGATGGCGCTTCGACAGCGTGCGTGCGTGAATCATTTGCAAGGTCAGAAGACGATCCGCGAGACGTACCCACACCTGGTGGAAGCGCATCATGCGTATGCTACCTTCTGCAACATCGACACAACGCTCCCTGACTACGAGCTCACACCCCTCGGCTGCGGAGAACGACTCCGAAGAACCGAAGAAAATGTTTTCATGGCGCTGCTCACCGCCTGCCCTCGGGTGTTGCTTCACTCCACCCTGCTGTTGAACCGCTTCACCGTGCGGCTTCTCCATGCTCGCTTAGGATGCGCAGTTTCCGTCGGAATGTCTCCTATTATGGGTACCTCTTTGATTAATGAGTCTAGCATCTCGTGTATGTCTCCTGTCAGTTTGATGCTTCTGTCGACGTCTTCTGCAGAAATGTGTGAAGCGATTTTGCCGCCAAATGGATTGTATGCATCAGGGGGTGGCATGGTGTCCTCAGTGGCTGCGTTGTTCCAGGCAGCGATAGTGTTTATCAATACGACAGTCATGAAGGCGTTGTCGCATATCGTGAAGGACCGTGCAGACAGCGAGCTGCTCCAGGTCGCGGTGGAGCGGGGTACCGTGGAGGCTGTGGTGACGTTGCTGTCGTTTCGTGTTGTGCAGGGTGATGGGGCTTCTCAGTACGATACAGCGACGCTGGCGGACAGCTTCTTGAAACGCCCGCTGCAGGAACGTACCTGGGACATATTTGAGGTGCTTCTGCACAACAGAATCCCGCTTACGACACAGAGCCTTCTGTACATCATGGAGGAAGGGCGGATAGGGTATCGCACTGCGTTGGGTGATACGGTGCTGCACATCATGGCGTTGAATGACCAGCATGAGTTGCTCGAAGGGTTCTTGGTGCAGGTGCCGCATCTGACATCATCGCCGTTGCAAGCAGACGCAAAAAATATGTTCGGAAAGACGGCTACACACTATTCATCTCACGCCTTCTTAGTTCCATTATCGACGATTTCGAAAACCGCGAAATTAGCCCGCAAATACGAGAGTGTGTTCAGCGAAGGGGACAATACAGTGAAGAGGCAACAGTACGAATCCCTCATCAGCAACTCATTTGCACTGTTTAAGATGCAAAATGACAAAACACTTCTCCGCAGGGTGGTCCCAAAGACGATGTTCGCGAAGGTAAAAAGCTTTCCGCAGCTTGAAAACCCAAGGCCGGCCCCTGTGGTACAGACACAGCAACAGGCACCGTCTTTGCAACAGATTGCCAACTCTATTGACACGATTGGCGGGAAGGATGGGAGAACCTCCCCCACAGTCCTGCACGTCAGCCAGCCAGGCTCGCGGATGTACGGAGGAAGGGAGCAAGGGGGGCGCACCCTCTTTCCGGTTCGCGTTCGTTACGACGCAAAAGGAGCCGAATCGATAAAAGCAATGCACCCAACACCGTCACGTCCAGGGACACCACTTAGTCCACCCAAGCGGCCGGTCTCAGTGGAGGCTGGGGAATGGGTGATCGACCCGTCCAGGACCAAGCCTGTCCCGCCGTCAGGTGCACCGCACAAAAGTCGGCAGACGACAAGGAAGTGGACCGCGTCGGACATTCGCAACAGAAAGATTGCTCCTTGTGCGTCAAAGAGGATGCACACTGCAAGCCCGGTTCGTCGGGTGTGGTAGAGAGGGGGGTGGAGAAGGAGAGAGTCGTGCGAGTATTAAAGACACCCTTTGAAAGGGTTTTTAGAGAATTGAGCGTTTAAAATTGAGGGTTTGGAAAAGGGGAGGGGGAGGTAAACTCAACTAACTTAAGCGGTGGCGGTGTACACATTTCCAAATTAATGTAACGGAAGGTGGGTGGGGGGGGTTTCTCTCTTCACTGTGTTACGTGTAGTTCCATGCACAAATACGACAGTATTTTTTTTGTCTCTTTTTTTTTTGTTTGAGGTTTAACAAAATGTCTTTCAAAAGATCTGCCTTCTCCTGTTTTTCTTTTTCTTTTTCCCAACACCGCACCCTACATCACAGAGGATTCGCGTCCCTGTATTTGCAATGATCCCCGTTCATCTGGCAGATGAGTGGAAGCGGGGAGTAGCACATATCAGATGTAAACCACGAAATAGATGTAGGCCTGCATAGTTGGGTGTCCACCTCGGTACAGCCGGTCATTGTACCAAGGTACACTGTTCACGAGAGCGCTTTTTGTATTTCAACTCTACCTTTTTTCTTCCGGAGTGCCTGCGTCTGCTGATTGAACGTTGAGGCGGTAGCATTTTCAACTTCTCTTTCCCTCCCATTCCCCAATCATTTTTCACAACCACACACAGGTACCCCCTATTTTCACCCCTTCTCTTTAATATCTCTGCTGAAAGCACCTTCACCCTTTTTCCTGGGGTAGTGGGCGAAGCTTTGCTTTTTTTCCCTTTCATTTTGATGACAACAGCGCAATTAAGCAATAAACACAAAATACAAATTTTATTGTATTTTTAATCCTTTTGACTATCTAATTGGGTTTTCGCTGCGCAATTCTTCGCAGTAGTTCATCCAGCTGGCGGTTTAGTCATACAAGAGTACCGAGGTGGCAGGCCGCTTCGACATAGTACGAAGTCCCGTCTGTAAGGGGCGTCCACGAGGATGGTGCACGACACTTACCACAATAGAAGGCAGATGGACCAGAGTAACATCTACCAGCTCTGCTTCTATGGACAGGTATGGATCGTTTTGTTGTTGTGAACGTTTTTGTGTGCGTTCTAGTCTTTGATTGAATAGTATATGACATTTGTTTTATGGGGTGACCCAGACAGCATTTGTGACAAAGAGACTGCCCATCAAACTGTTCCAGCGCGATAACGTTAAGTGGTAAAAGAGATGTACGAGAGGCATCTTTACCACTTTTCTCTTTATTTTTGTTAGAGAGGGGTGTGGTGTGTTTGGAATGCTAAAGCTTGGGGGTCTTGTACCAATGTGTGGTATGTGAAACTATTTTTTTTCAGGTAAGCACGCTTGGTAATGTGATCGCGAAGGTCATCACCGGAGACAGCGATGCTGGCGACAGCGGTGAGGAGGACGAAGGAGGTAATGGTAATAATAGAGGGTCCCATCTCGGGGGTGCGGTGGTGTCGGGCAGCAGTGGGGCCACGGTTCCACGTGTGTCTGCTGGCGCTGCTGGCGGGACGGGCAAGGGGGCAACCCCTCAGCCCGGCCCACCCGCACCACCGCACGCGAGATGGGCAAACAGTGTGCCACAGAGTATCCCAGCAGCTGTGGCGCACAAACAACAGGCACGCACCCCACCGAACCACCCACACGTGGGCATCCTACACGGGTACGTGCCGTCACCTCCTTTAAGTTCCGTTCAGATTAGTCCCAGTTTAGTTAGTACAACGCCGCTCTGTGGCGGGAGTGATGATATGGCAGACCGGCGGCGCTTTGTCAGGGAACTGCTGTCAAAGCCTGGCTGCGTCACACACGAGGACGATATGATGACATGCACCTCCAGGGAGATCAGTGAGGTGGGCTATCTGCTGCGCATGTATGTTCCCCCACCCCACCCCCCTTATCCGCTTCCTTCCGAAAACCTTCAACAACTCTGGGATGTTCCTCAAATCCGCGCAAAAAACCTACATTTGAAACACAGGGAGAGGAGGAAGTGGAAGCTGCGCAACATACAAGGCCTCTCACCTGAGAAGTACGTCAAGTTTGCACTCTCCCCACTCCACTACGCCTGTGCCTCGGGAGACCCTGAGTGCATCACACTGCTCCTGCAGCAGGGCTGCATTGCAACGGAAAGTGCCTTCTACGGGTCGAAGTCGCTGACGTGCCTCGAGATGTTGGATGGCAGCGAGTATGTCTTTTGTTCTGCACATTCACCTCCCCGTTGTGGGGGGGGTGTTCACCTTTGCCTCGTCAAATTTACTCACAACCGCCTCCCCCGCAGCTATTTGCAGAGAGTGTTCATGTTTTGGCAGTCCCACGACTGCATGTGGACCCCTGCAACGCATGAGCTCTTCCCAGCAGAGGTCAGAAGGCATGCACGTCTGTTGTACTACTGCAATGCACAGAGGGGTAGTGCACGCAGGTATGTAGGATTTGTGCTTTTTTGCATATATTTTTTTTTCGCAATTCTGGAGGGTCCTCTCACTGTGCAAAGAAAAAGCTTGCTTCTGTATTGCCGCCGTGTTGCATATCTGACTCCCTCTTCCGCGGTTGTTGTTTGGCCTGCGGTGCATTTCAGGGTGTCCCCAAAAAGGAGGTTGGGGGTGGGGGGTTTTTTCCTGTCGCAGCGTGGTCCACGCAGTTTACCCCTTGCTGAAGGTGTGTGTGTTTGCGGTACACACTCCGGGTCCACACCGTCGGGCATGGCTGCTAGGTGGAGGTCCAACCTCTCGAACTTCCGGCGTGGCTCACGTTGTGCTCCGGCTCCGCCGAAAGGTCAGGCTTGCTGGAGTGCTCTGGAAAAATTTTCCAGGCGCAGCACGTATGGCTCGGACCGGAAGATACGTCTCGCACGATATAGATAGTAGGGTGATGCCGAAACCGTCATACGGGACAGCGCTTAATACGCCCTGAGCGTACTTAATACAACCCCTCGGTCTACTCCTCTGTCAGGCCATCAATCGCACGCCCCACCTTTGATCATTTTTTTCTCTCTCTCGAAAATCTGAAAATTGATAGTCATGTGATTTTCCATACGTTCCACATATGGAGCTGTCCATGCCTTTGTTCTCGTGCCTATAACGTATGGATTAACACCTTTTCACAGGCTTTGCGATGATCTTGTGGGAAACATTGCGCAGTACATTCCGTCCGACATTGTCTTCTCCTGCATGGAGAAGCGCAGGAGTCAAATGAAATGAGCCAAGAGACGTACCGTGCGTGGTGCGTGCCTGCATCCGAAGTCCCCTATTTTTTTTCCCTAAAAAGACCCCACAAAAAAGCCCTGTTTGCTTTACCTTTTGTCTGAGTTAACAAAAAAAAGTGTGGGTGCCAAAAAAGGAACCCGAAGAAGATAGAAGATAGAGCTCCCGTAGAAAATACAAAATTATATCAAAAAAAATGATCAAGAAATAGTGGAGTTCATCCTCGGGTATCTACACTAATACAACCAAGTTTTCAAAAAAAAAAAATAAAAAAAAAAGGTGTCTTTGTCTGTGTAGGCTCCTAAAATGAGATAGCAAAGGCAGGAAAAAAGGAAGGAGTGAAAAGGGGGTATGGGTCACACAGATTTTTCATTTGATTTTTTTTTGTTGTGTGCATAGTGCCAATTCATCTGTTCAACGTTCTCTCGCCCCCTTTTTTTTTTTGGTCGTTTTGGTTGATGTCTGCTCTGAGTCTGAACAGTTAAACGCGTTTTGTTAAACAGTGTTTTTGTTCTATTATTTGATTAAAAGTTGGGGAACATTTTTGATCCCTATACCTATGCTATCAATTTATTGAATGCATAATGATATGCTGTACTACATTCTTTGATTTTTGCTGTTGCTTTGCTTTGTAGTTCATCTGTTCTTTCAAGGAAACCTTTCATCGTAAAGTCAAATGAAGAGAGAAAAAGAAAAATTGACAGTGGAGCTTGCATCGGATGGCAACTACACTATTCCAACAATTTTTCGAGGGGAAAAAAAGTTTCGGTGAGTAGTACAAAACAATTCGCCCGCCTCGGGTGGGCGATTGTCGGATACAGCATAAATGTTTCCTTTTCTCCCCCCCCTCCCCTTGTGATATACAAACTGTATTTTTAACAAACAAAAAAAAAACTCTGGATTACCCCTTTTATGTTGATGTTTTGTGTTGTTTGAGTTTCGGGTCCCATTCATTCAACAAGTTTTTTTTTTGGTTGTATTGTGAAAAAAATGTTCGAATGTTGTGAGTTATCTTATATGTGTCTCCAAGTTCATTGTTTACATCCCCTCCCCTTCTCCTGTTTTTGCATGAAAATGAAAACAAAAAGAAACCAAAAATGTATGGGTTTGAGGCAAGAAAAATATACATTTGTACACCGTGCAATTGTTTTTCTTTGCCCTTTTTGGGTATACGAATAGAGGTGAACAAGCCCCTATGGAAAAAAAGAGGAAAATCTTCGGATTTTTTATAAAGGTGTACAGGAATGTTGCCAAAAGAGCCAGCGCTTTACCCAAGCCCTTGTTGTCTCTTTTCTAAAAGAGATGCCATGCCTGGAAGCGCGGGAAATTCATTTTTCATTTATAAAGGTGACTAAGCACGAGAGTTGATGAATAACCAATGTTCAAAACATTAAGTAATCTAATCAGACTAAGCACGAGAGGCTTAGGTTCATTTTACCTTTTCTTTAGTTTTTTTTTCTTACATTTATTAGTGTAAGTATGTTTGCTCATCTGAGCACCGATAAAAGGAACAAAAAATGGGTTCCTTTTTCAACATACTTCCTTTACTTTAAGAACCGTATGTTGCTATGCTTGTACAATGTCAGTGCCGCTTAGGCGTAGTTGCCAAGCGGAGAGATTCTAGACCACGTTGCTGTTGTTGCCACCCTTTTAACCAGAAGAATCTGTCTTTTTAAAAGTGGCATTCGTCAGAAATGTGTGTTGAACAATCAAATGAATGGGTAATTCTGCACGAAAATATTACCTGTAGTACTCTAATTAGCTTGGCAATCCAAATAAGCAGGATTTTTTTTGGGGGCGCAATTTAGCTCCTTTTTTAATAGCACCAATCAGAGGAAAACCACGAAATGGATGGTTTGGGGTTTTACCCCCACCCGGTCATGTACCAAGGTAACACTGTTCACGAGAGGGCTGTATTTCAAGTCAACCTTTTTTTTTGGGACGCCAAACATAATTAGAGTGCTGTAGTGATATTTGCTATTGACGCTATTGAGGGAAGAGTAGTATGGTGGGCAGCTCCTGACGTGGCCAAGGGAACTTCGCCCAGAGTGTGTGTGGTGGAGAAGTGGCTCTCAGATCGAGCTCTCTCTTTTTTGTTCAAAGGTGACTTACCTTGTCCTTTCTGTGCTTAGTTACCTTAAAGGTGACTAAGCACAGAGAGGCTTAGGTTCATCTCATAAGCTTTTCTGTGTTTTTGTTTGTTTTATTATTTTGTTTTTTGGCACAATCCGTGTGCCATGTGTACTACAGATAGCGTCGATGTGGGAAAAAAGAAGTATGATATCTAAAAAAATCCAAAAAAAAAGCAAAAAACAAAACTAAACCAAAAAAATAAATAAACAGGGGGGCGCAGCTTTTTCTCTTCTTGCTTTTGTCTGAGATTTTTTTTTGGCTCAAAAATCGCGTTAAACGGTTTGTTCCTTCCCTCCCCTCGTTGGGGATGAAGTGATAGTTTCACGATTCGCAAAAGATACTTAGGCGAGGGAATTAAAAAAAAATGCATTTTTTTTTTTCAACAACACAAAGTATGGTTTCATAAAGCAAAGAGAGTAAAAAGGAAAGTGGGTATACATGGGCAAAGCTGCTTTCAATTTTCTTTTTTGAGGGGTGAACAAAAAAACACCACGATCGAACGAAAAAAAATCTGACAGATTTAATGGAAAAAAAAGGGTAAAGTTCTGGAGAATGATTAAATGGAATATGCGTATCTCTTCTCCACTGCCCCCTTCGAGTTCTTTTGAACTCTGAAACACACTTTTTTTTTTGGTATTTTCTTCAAAAAAAAGGATACAGGGAAACAAAAACTGACACAGTTACCTTAGGCATGCACTCGATGCGAGTCGCATGCGAGAATCAGTCGCATTGTCGCACACCATTATCGCACCATTATCGCTCACGTAGCAGGATTTTGGTCGTGCGAGAGTGAGCGATAATTGTGCGATAATTTTTCGCCAAACCAGAATTGTGCGAGAATGCGAGAATGCGACTCGCATCGGGTGTATGCTTCGGGTGGCTTTGTGTACCAGAAACCGTCTTAAAAGCGTGAATTGTCGATACAACAAGAGGGAAAGCATCCCTACAACGTAACCACCAACGGTCAGGGCAACTGATACCTACTGCCTTTTTGATGCTTTGCTGAGTTTTCAGAAATATCGGGGTAAGTAATAATAGGGTACAGTCCACTAAGAGGTGCTACGTGCTGCAAAGGAAGAGCAACTGTAATGATGGTATCCTTCCTTCTCGTTTGATCACACAAAAAACAAAAAAAAAAAAATCTAAAAATAACGATGGTATCTTGCACCTTCACCTTTCCATCCCCCCAAGATATTTGCTTCAAAAATTTTCAAAAAAAGCACAAAAAAAAAGTACAAAAAAAACACAGACGCAACAATACCGTTCTTCCCTCATACCAACCACCCTTCTCTCTTTTTCCTGTCTCTATCAATTATGGGCCCTTATGCGTAGGAAGAACCTTACTGGGGGGGGGGGTCGAATATAAGAAACGGTATCTTATATTTAACTTTTAGTTTTATTAGTGACAGAGTCTTCATATAAAACTAAAATTTAAATCTAAGATACCCTTTCTTATATTCGACCCCCCCCAGTAAGATGGTGTCCAACACATAGCAACTCAAACACTCAAGCACCAAGGTTTAGGAGCACCTTGGAGCAAAAACGCAAAAAGGAAAATGGAGCTTGCACAGCTTGCACAGCTTGCACAGCTTGCACAGCTTGCACAGCTTGCACAGCTTGCACAGCTTGCACAGCTTGCAACCGTTCTATTTTCCAACAAATTTATTGACGTCTATACCTTCCGTAGTACAAAAGGCTTCGACTAACATTGAGTACAGACCCTAGCAGTGTTGTTGCCACAAAAAAATTCTGTTGACTTTCTCACGTTCACACACTTCACCACACACCCCTTTTTTTACCCCCTCAAAACCCCCCCCTCATCCATCACATACAGCAACAGCTCAGAAAACCCCCCCTCAGTGGGGGGTTGTTCTACCTTGATTCTTTCTCTCTCTCTCTTTTATTTTTCTCTTCTTTTTCTCTTCATATGGAAATAGCAGGAGGGCTGCGAGAGCTCTATTCATTATACCGATGCGGGGCTTTAACGTACGAAGAATACCAGGACGCGAAACGGGTTGTTTTGAGCACCGCATCTGCCCCTTTTGGGGGTGTGACTGCCCCTCTGCCGGCTGTTCAGAGTTTGCCCCCTGCTCCTCCAATTGAAGCTGTCCCGCCCGCACCATCTCTCCCTCAAGAGACGCCACCACTTCTGCATGCAGAGATTCCGTTGGAGGCAAAGCCAATCGAGAGAGAGGTAGCGCAACCCAGGCGTGTCTCGCAGTCGCCACCGTCGTTTCAAAGATGCGCGGACCTCATGGACGAAGCGTCGAAGCTGATTGGCAGGCTCGAGCGTGACGCTCTTCCAGATCCTGAGCCTGTGAAGGTGGAGAGTATAGCGCATTACGCAGCGCCGCTTCCTACGGTGCTTCCGGAGAGCGAGAGAGAACGGCAATTTGTACCGCAAATTGCGTTGCCGCAGGCAGGGCCGGTGGTGCCATTGCAGCAGTTTTCTGACCCTTTGGAGGAAGCTGCGAGGACGCGAGCAGTTGCGGTGTCGAAGTTTGAGCAGGCCATCGCGAATGACCTCGCGTTGCTGAAGAGCGCTGCGGAAGGGATGAAGACGACCTCGGCAGGGCCGTTGCCACCGCCGCCGCTTTCTCCTGAACCTAGCAGCTTCGTTGCAGGGCATGTGGTGGACGAAGCGCAGGCGCTACCCCCAGCCCCGGTGCTTTCCTTTGAAGCGTCGTATCTGAAGCATCTGGACGCAGCAGGCTCGGTCAGTCCAGAGCGGTCGGTGTCGTTGCATAAGTCAATCTCTGCGGCGCAGCGTCTTCGTATTCCGCAAGAAGACCCGGTGCCAAGTGTCGCACCAAGCATGCTGTGGGACACAGCGTTGTGCAGAGGTGTGCATGTCTCCGCAGATGCGAGGGAGGCTACCTGTACCGGGGGGGTGGAAGGTGCGGTGTCGCATGTCATGGTTGGGACGTCGCCGTTTGACCCGTTCGTGGTGCGTGCCCTCCCGCAGCGTACCTTCGAGTGGTCGGTGGTGCTGCTTCTGCGTACAGCGAACTGCAAGGAGGTGTTGGTCGGGATGACGGGGCGGGGTGTGGCAGGGACTGCGACGTATGTGCTCCGTGGGGACGGGTGTGCGCTCTCGGAGCAGCCGAACGGAACGCATGTCGCGCAGCACTACTCACCACCTCTGGGGGAGCTGTCGCAGCGTGGGATCACAACAGTCTGCGTGACCTGTCGTATTGTGGACTCTACGCTTTCGTTTAATGTAGATGGTATGGTGTAAATGGTTTGATATGAAAAAAAAGATATCCACATTTGTCCTGGGAAGCTAAGTTTCCCCCCCAGAGTTGACGGGATGCCAATTGTGATGATTTTTTTGATTTCCTCAAATTTAATCGAATGAGGAAAAAAAGGATTTTTGTTGTGTCTACAAAAGAGACAGCTATTCTTGCACAATATGGTGTAGCATTCGTCTTAGGGCTTTCTTTTCTTTTAGTATTGATCTGCACAAAAACCCACTCACACAACAACCCCTACAGGACGTGAACTAGGGAAAGCCTTCGACCTGCCATCACACCTCCTCTTCTACCCTATGGTTGTCCTCTGCAGCGAAGGCGAAGCAGCGCTCCTCCCACGACAAGACGCCGTCATAGTAAAGTGAACAACGTTGCCACACCTACTTTCCCCCCCCTAAATTACTCTTTCCCCCCCATTTTTTTTTGTCAATATCATTTTTTTTTTGTACAGTTTTGACAAAAAAAAACCACGCTCTTTTTTGTTGTATAGACAGCGTATGTTTTTGTGTACTGTGTGTAATATGCGTTTTTTGTTTTTTGCTAATTATTTTTCAAATTTTTGATAGGGCTGTGTGTTTTTTTTTTTTTTTGTACACCAACACTTCGCCCCCACACAATGTAGAATAGAACGTCTATGATTCATTTTTGTATATTTTTTGAGCTCTCCACTTTCCCATCCACACCCAACCACCAAAACCCCTCAGAACCACACAAAAAAAAACCCAAAAAAAATGAGGTAAATTTCTCACACCCAACCTCACACAAAAAAGCACCTTTCTTTTTGTACACCTCGCATTTTTTTATTTTCTACTCTCCCCCTCCTTCCCCTCCCCCCTCCCCCTCCCTCTTCTCCCTTCTGCATTGTCACTATCTTTTTGACAGGATTCTGCAAACCTCCCTCCTCCTCCCCTCTCCCCTCTTTTCCTAGCCCTTTTCATCTTGGAATTTCCATTTTTTCATTTCCCGATGAAGACCCACCATGATGAAGATGATGGCAGTGATGAGGAGGTTCGTTGGGACACCGATGGGGGTGCGCAGGCGTGGGACGACCTTTTGCGGAGCTATAGACAGAACCTTGAGGATCGGGTACGTCCGCAGCACACTACTACCACCACCACCACAACCACCACCACCACTGGCCACATCGCACCAAATGCTCCAGAGTCTCCAGAGACCGACTTCATAGGAGCAACCGTCAAAATGGAGGATCTCTCCCAATGCACAAACGCAACCCAACCTGGTTCCGGGTCTGGAGGGGGGTCCGGCATGCTGTTTTCAGAGGTGCCTCGACAGAAGGTCAGTTTAACTGCGCTTTCCTCCACCCCACAACAGATTTCTCGGTTGCCTGGAGGGCCTCCGCTGAGTGGTGCATCTTCGAACGATGATTTTTTGGATTTTTTTCCAGAATGGCGTCCAGAAGAACCAAAGGAGCTAGAAGAAGTTCAACTAAAAGCTAAACCGAAACCTGCTGCAAAGGGGAACAGAAATGCTCAAAATTCGCGAAAAAATGCGGCGCGGATTGCGAAAGAGATGCTTCAAGAGACTAACATCGCGAATCGCAGAGTGGTGGAGATTGGAGAGTTTGAAGAGCTGAAGCCGTGGCGTGAGACTATCATTGTGGACAACAATACACCGCATTCCTCTCAAATACCGATGCGTAGGAGGAACAATGCCTGCAGATTCGACCGTCTAGAAGGGGTCATGCATCCTAATAACACTCCACGCAAACCGCGTTCTGCTCCGCCAATCGATGCGATAATTCCTCCTTCACCAGCAGCTACTCCACAAAAGGTTATCCATGACCCAGTAATGACACCGCAAAGCATCGACCGAGCCCAAGAGGACCCAATATGTGAAGACCATGAGGAGCGTCTTGTCAAACAGCTCGCGTTTGACGCGATAGAGGATCCGGATGAGAATGTACCAAAAAGTGGGGGAAAACGCAAGCGTGAGGATGCTTCCGTGCAGGACAACATGAGGAGACAGCGTCTGAGGGAGAAGAACCTTGAGGTGTTTGCGAATATGGCGATGGACCACAACCCACTGGGCAACACCCTGCCCTTCGCCCCAGGACGCAACCTTGTTTCTGCAAGGCACCTTGGGGGGAACCCCGCCGCAGACCGTATCGTATCCTCATTGGATCAGATTGATTCGCAAGACGACCCTTCGTTCCTCGCGATGGAGCAGGCCCGCACCAAACAACGCCGTGAAGACAACCTCCAACGCCTCCAACACTGGGACGAAGGCCCCGACGACGGCAACGTCCCCAAAGCACTTCTCCAACACCAGCTTCAACACCTACCTTACGTCTCCGAGCAAGGTCTTGCTGCAGCCACAGGATATTTCCTGCCTCCTGCAGGCGATCACCCCGGAGGTGAACCGCAAACAACAAAGGCAAGCGCCGTTTTATCCCCGCATTTTGCACATTTTGTTACCGATGAAATTGCCCGCCGCTTTAAAGTCTCGCACTCTCTTCTCCGGAGTAAAGGCCCTGGTCAGTTAACCGGGTTTTTACAACGTGTAATCAAAAACCTTTCGTATGCGAACAACCTCAGGATCCGGTACGTCCAAGACAGCCTCGCGAACCTTGCAGAGCAGCTCAAACTCAGTGGCGCCTCCGCTACCAATGAAGACGTCACCTCGCGGATCTCCTCCATCCTCCAGGCAGACCACACCAGCAGGCACACCCCCGTTGCCATGCACGGCGTCTTCCTCTCTGCACCTGCCTCCACTTCCACATCCACCTCTTCCCTTAGCACAAAGCCTTCTGGTCCTATCAAGCTTCGTCTTACTAAGGAGCTTGCAAAAGGGGGTGCACGGAGTCTTGCGACAAGATGTGTGGATGATGGGGGGCGGCGGGTGGCAGAGACGGAGGTAGTGCATTTGGTGTTGACGACGCATCAGGTGGGGGTGCTTGCTCCGTTGACGGAGGGGGATGATGTGTTGGTGTTCCCTCCGTTTGTCATGAGAAGTGTGTGCAAAGGTCGTAGTGTTGTGACCGGGGCAGACATAGTACAGCCGGTGCGTAACTCCTCACCATTCTCAGGTGGTGCGAGTGGTGCGCATCAAGCCATGCTCCTCAACCTCGCCCTCCAAGGCGGTGAACAGCAACCCTTCTCCACCCGCCTCGGCCTCCAGGCTACACCGGACCTAGAGGAATGGGAGACGGTGACGCATGATGAGTGGGAGATTGGGGCAGATATGTGGGCAAGGATTGATGCGATGATACAGGCTACAGCGGACCCGGTTGTAGATTGAGAATACAAAAAAAACGAGAATTTTTTTTTCAACCCATAGCCATACGATTATCGTATCTCCCTAACGAGGTATTTTTTTTTTTTTTTTTCAATTTTCAGTGTTCAGTTGGGAAGTTCTCTCATCAATTTTGATTAGGGGGGGTTGTTGTGTTTTGGGAGAAGGTTAGTTTGGGGAGGGAGAGAGAGAGTGTTTACTTTTATTTTTTGGGAACGACAAAAAGTGACACTTTCTCTGGTGTGTTGCATTCTCGTTGAGATCTCTGTCCTCAAGGTTTGAAAACGAATTTTGTCGAAAAAAAGTCTCTGGTTTTGGGAAGGCCGTTGTGCCTTGGAGTTTAGTATTTTTATTTTATAGATGTGTACAGTTGAGACGTGTTCAGTATTTTGAAGTAGTTTTTTGAAAAGTTGTCTGACTCAAAAAAAAAGGGCCCTGAGAAAAGCACGCATACCCCCTTTCACTTTGTCCCACCCATTTAATATCTCACCCATTTGAGTGGATAGGTGATAGTGGTGTGGCTTTTTTGTTGAAGGTATTGAAGGGTTTAATGACCCCCCTCTCCGTTTGTATTATATGTCACTGTAGTAACTTACAAAGTTGCTGCAGTGAAATACAATACAAAACAGAGTAGCAAAAACAAAAAAAAAAAAAAACAAACTTTTAACCCCCTCTTGCTCCGTTTTTCTTTAAATTCCTGAAAGTGGTTTTCAGCACTTTTCGGATGGTGTATTTCCCCTCACACACCCTCTCACTCTCTGTCTCTCTCTCTCCCCTTCTGGCGGTGACTACCTAGACTCGTCGTACCAACTTCTCGTTTTTTTCTCTCTTTTGTCCCCCTGATGGCTTTTCGCTATGGTCTCACCATAGGGGTTTCCTATCACACAAAATTCGGGGGACAGATTTTCTTTCAAAAAAAAAAAAATTTTTCTAAGAAAAGCAGCTTTCAAAAGGATTGCATTGAGGGACAACCACAGGACAACAACAGAACATTTCTCCCTCATCCCCATTTTTTCCCCCCCTCAGATGTTAACCACGAAATGGATGTACCCCCCACCCGGTCATGTACCAAGGTACACTGTTTACACGGTAATTTCATGGGTTTGCGGGTTTACTGTCTCACGAGAGGGATTTGTATCTCAAGCCCACTTTCTTTAAGGTGACTAAGCATGAGAGGCTTGAGATCATCTTATAAACTTTTCGTTCTTTTTCTCCAAATGGAAAATCCGTAGATTCCGACAAAGCTGCTCACCCCTCATCATCTCTCTTTTTTCACCCCATTTTTTTTTTCCAGAGTTTGTGCATTAATTTACACAATGCGGCAAGCAGCCCACCTGCTCTTGCATGTTGCAACCGTGATGTTGCTTGTTGTGGATGTGGATGCGAAGAAGAAAAAGAAGAAGAAGAAGGTGCCCGCCGAGGACCCCAACGACATCCCGTTTTATGACCTTGAGGCGTACAAGCCAGAGGATTCGTGGCTCGACTTGGATACGTGGAACCCAATGCGTGTGGCGGAGTTCATCACCCATTTGGAGAAGGAGTTTCCGGACATCAAGATCTCTGGGGAAAAGTGGAAGGAGATCAGTGTGACCGGAGCCTTCCTCAAGACGAAGCTGTGGGAGACCCTTGACGACAAGATGCTTGAGAACTTTGGCTTTGAGGACAACGAGCAGAAGTACGAAGCTCTCGGGTTCTCTGCAGACCCCGAGGAACAGGCGGACCAGGTGGCGCGCTTCCGTGCACGCATCGACCGTGAGTACATGAGACGTCGGGATGCGAAGTTCCGCAAAAACCTGATGAAAAACAAAGAGGAACGCAAGACGAAGGCAGCCAAGAAGCTTGGATTGGAGGACGGCAAGGTATGC
This sequence comes from Rhynchopus sp. YZ270_cl-10, assembly GCA_964035575.1. Classification (NCBI taxonomy): domain Eukaryota; phylum Euglenozoa; class Diplonemea; order Diplonemida; family Diplonemidae; genus Rhynchopus; species Rhynchopus sp. YZ270_cl-10. The sequence goes on from OZ037879.1 coordinate 1,220,401, forward strand.
AGCGAGAGAGAGGGAGAGGGGGAGGGGGAGGGGGGGTGGTGATTTCTGATTTCTACTGAGGACGTTTTTTTTTTTTTTTTGTCTTCTTTTCCTACTGTCAGTGCCTGCGTCCCAGAGGTGTCTTTCTAGCCATGCCGTGTTTCTGCTTTTTAAGAAACTGATATAATACCGTGTCACGATGCATCCCTTCGCACCTTTGGAGAGCAGCTGTGATCCGGAGCCGCTTGTCGGTGCATTTCCGTGCGTTTGCCTTCTGCCCATCTTCAATCGCTGCTTCTACCACGAGGTCCTCGTGCGATATGCACACACTGCAATGCATCCCGTCGTCGTCCTTCTGCAGCCACTTGTACTGCGTCAACCATGCCTGTTGGAAGGGCCGTTGACCAGCGACCTTCGCAGGTGGTTTTGCAGTCACCTTCTTGCATGCCAGTTTCGACACGTTCTCGCTGTTGTGCACCTCGCCATTTTCCTTCGCGCTAGCCGCGAGTGACGCTTGTACAACGATATCTAGTCTGTAGCATGATACAGGGAGTGCGTATGGTCACTGCCTTTCAAAGTTCCACACAAAGTTCGCATAGCCCCCTTCAAGTGGGTGTACACGCTTGGTATCGGAATCTTGCAATACAGCAAAAACACAAGAGAAGCAACAAATTTTTTATGAAAATACAATTATATTCACAGCTCCCGACAAAAGAAGTCTTCGAAACGTACAAGATCAAGCAGCTGCGTCTGTTGTTTGAGAGCCAAGGGATGGACCCCATCAAATTCGGCAAGGAGTTCGATGAGCTGAAGGAGAAGGCAATCGAAAAGTTCTACACTGATAAGAAGAAGAAGAAGAAGAAGGGAAAGAAGGCGGACGAGGAGGAGGAGCTCTGAGAGCAGAAGGTGGATTCGTCTCTCAACACGGCGAAGCAAAGTGTTGTAGTGTGGGGGTTACGGTACCTTGGTGGGTCATGAGTAAATTTGATGCAATGAAACGTTCACTGTGATGCGGCATTTTTTAAAATTGTATGCCCTCCAAAAATTGCTTCTGTTCCTGAAGTGAAAGTAGGTGACTTTATTTTAAGCATGAATTCACTACGTGACTCGTTCCTTGGTCATCGCGGGTCGAGGTAAGGGGACGATTTTTATTGAATTTGCCAAGCGAACATTTTTTCAGTGAATTTGCGAGGTGAGGGCAATGTGATACCACCTTTTTTTGAGCGAATCTCTCAATAAAGGCGTGTTTCTCAAAAAGAATGTTTCAGCAAACTGTTCAAAAACAAACAAAAAACAAAAAAAAAAAAAAAACAAACAAACAAACAAAAAGAACCCGACAAACGCGTTCTGCCGTAACGATAAATCCACACAAAAAAACCCCCCCTGGGTTTTCACATTCAGGAGACAATTCGCTAGACATGCGACATCGTTCTTCCCAATATGAGAGAACCACAAATTGTATGAAAAGACCCTCCCCCTCTCAGAGCATTGTGTTTCACTGCCCTAACGAAAATAAAAAAAATCCTCGTTTCAAATTTGCAACCCCCTGGCCCCACCACCACCACCACCTCCACTACTCCACTCCAGGTTTTTTTTCTTAGAAATGCGTCTTTCTCTTGCGGCTGTCGTTTTGACAGCACTGCACGCCACGGCTGCACCTGTTGATGATCTCTTTGAGCGGGTCCTTGGTGAGCGCTCGCGTGAGTTTGTTGGGAGTGTGGTGCCTTCTGCTGATGGAACGGACTACTTTACGATTCTTGCAAAGCGTGACGAACACGACCGCCAGGTGATCCAGGGCAGCACCGTCGGGAGCATTGCCTCGGGCCTCAACCACTACCTTGCGAACGTCACCAAGGTGCAGATCCGCACCTGGTCCGGCAGCAACCTCGACATCCCGCACAACACCCCACGCGTTGCCGAGGACATCAAGGTGACACGCTCCTACAAATGGGGATACTACCAGAACGTCTGCACCGTCAGCTACACTATGGCCTGGTGGGCATGGGAACGCTGGGAGCAGGAGCTCGACTGGATGGCGATGAACGGAATCAACATGCCACTCGCCTTCACCGGACAGGAGTACGTCTGGGAGCAGACCTTTGCAGAGTTTGGCCTGACCTACGACGACCTGACACCCTTCTTCTCGGGCCCCGCCTTCTTCGCATGGCAACGCATGGGCAACCTGAAGGGCTGGGGCGGGCCTCTCCCGGAGGACTTCATTGTCGCAAGAAAGGACCTTCAGATGCGCCTCCTCAGAAGGATGGAGGAGCTGGACATGACCCCAGTACTTCCCGCATTCGCGGGGCACATCCCCGAAGCTTTGACCCTGAAATACCCGAACATCACTTTCACTAGATCTGCCGATTGGAATGGCTTTTCGAAACAGTACGGCAGTGTCTTTTATTTGGACGCGACTGATCCGATGTTTGTTCAGATTGGGAAGACCTTTGTGCAGAAGTACCATCAGACTTACAACACGACAAGCAAATTCTACAACGCCGATCAGTACAACGAGATGAACCCTGCCAGCAACAATGACACCTTCCTCGTTGCCGCCGGGAAGGCTATGTACGACTCCCTTGTCGGAGGCGACCCGGATGCCATATGGGTCATGCAGGGATGGCTCTTCGTGGACGCACCTAAGTTCTGGACCTCCGAAAAGGCCAAGGCATACCTCTCCGCCATCCCCAACGACCACATGCTCATCCTCGACCTCAACTCCGAGGACCGCCCTCAGTTCCAACGCTTTGAATCGTACTACGGCAAACCCTTCATCTGGAACATGCTTCACAACTACGGAGGCAACACCGGTCTCTACGGCGAATTCGACAACATCAACGAAGCACCGCAAAAGGACGACCTCAAGCAGACCTCCATCACCGGCTTCGGCATCACAATGGAGGGAACCCTTCAGAACTACGCTGTCTACGAGCTTATGCTGCAGAACATCTGGAGGCAGACCCCACATGAGAACATGACAGTCTGGTTGCATGAGTACTCCGTTCGCCGCTACGGAGGTGTTCATGAGGGAAGTCTGCGTGCATGGGAGCTGCTTTACAAGACAGTTTACTCTGCACACGCTGCGCAGCAATATGGTGTGACCAAAAACATCATCACGCTTCGCCCCGCAATGAACCTGAACCACACCGGGTTCATGCCAACCAACGTCTTCTACGACCCGGCAGAGGTGCAGCAGGCGCTCAAAGCGCTGCTCTCTTCGAGCGATGCCTTCTCCCACCAGGAGACCTACCAGAACGATTTGGTGGATGTGACCAGACAGACGCTTTCCAACCTTCTCTCGGTTCTGAACATCAACCACACTGCTGCGTACAACGACAAAAACGAGGCAATCCGCGAGGAAACCGCGAAGATGATGATCGAAGTGATTCACGACCTGGACCGTCTTCTTGGGTCCTGCAAATTCTTTTTGTTGGGACGTTGGATCGACGATGCACGCAAATGGGGAGGTGACAACACAACCAAGCAGGACTACTATGAGTGGAACGCACGCAACCAGGTGACCCTCTGGGGGCCAAAGGGCGAGGTGAAGGACTATGCTGCAAAGGAGTGGGGTGGGCTGGTCGAGGCGTACTACCTCCCCCGCTGGTCTCTCTACTTCAGTACTGTCAAGACCGCAGTGGCTGCTGGCAAAGAATTCAACGAAACTGCGTTCAGAGCGGCCTCGGTTACCCTTGAGGAATCGTGGCAGCACAAAACCGACCGCTTCCCCACGGAGCCCACCGGCAACACCACCGAAATTATTCATGAAATTGTGTCCAAGTACTTTCCTCATCTGTGAAAAGGAGAGGAAAAATACCAAAAAAAAAAAAAAAAAAATTGAAAAATACAGAAATAAAAATACCTTTTCTTCCCGGTAAATGCGCCCCCGGGCATTTTTATTTTGTTGTGTTATCAAGCATTGACGAATAGAAATTGAAAACGACGGATGGTGCGTACCCGCTTTTGCGTATTTGGTTTTCCACTAACATGCCACAGAGCATCAGTGAAAGATACAAACCTTTCGCGGTGCGACAAATGAAAAAGTGTTTTCTTTATTAAAATTTTCATTTAACTGTCATACCCTGAAGTCATTTTCTATTTTCGGAAAACCCGTCCCTCGGGCACTGTTGAGTGCTGTTGTCGGGGAAAATACCCCTTCGCTTCCAACTGCCCTTGCACCCCCCCTCCATTCATCACTCGATGCCCCCTCTTGTGTGACGTAGTGTTGATAATAGCGAGCCCTTCGTCTTATGAGTCATCCTTCGTCACTTTTTCCTGCACATTGATGATTGGATACATAATGTGTCATTGTGCACCAGAAAGGACCATCTACCGAAACAATACAAATAAACCTGATCTTTTGTATTTACGACTACGGCATAGAGGCCTACGAGATGTATTGCAATTTTCTCCCTTTTTTTTTCCCCCGCTTCGAATGCATACGACGGTTTTGCTGATAAAACAAAACAAAAGCAAAAAAGGAAACAAAAAAAAACGTCCTTTAGGATACTGCGAAATAGAACGAACGAAAGTAGGGTGTGCACGACATAAAGGGTCATCTACCGCTACGGCATTAGAGAGGAGTATGACCTTATTGAAATTTTCTCTTGTTTTTTTGTGTTTTCAGGCATTGACGAATAGAAATGGACAACGGCAGATGGCGCGTACCCGCTTTTGCGTATTTGGTTTTCCACTAACATGCCACAGAGCATCAGTGAAAAACACAAACCTTTTGCGGTGCGATAAACGAAAAAGTGTTTTCTTATTTTATTTAGCTGTCATATCCTGAAGAGTCGTTTTCTATTCTTTTCGCTTCGAAATGAAATTCCCAACGAATATATAAAAAAACCCCGTTTCAAATTTGCAACCCCCTGGCCCCACCACCACCACCACCACCTCCACTACTCCACTCCAGGTTTTTTTCTTAGAAATGCGTCTTTCTCTTGCGGCTGTCGTTTTGACAGCACTGCACGCCACGGCTGCACCTGTTGATGATCTCTTTGAGCGGGTCCTTGGTGAGCGCTCGCGTGAGTTTGTTGGGAGTGTGGTGCCTTCTGCTGATGGAACGGACTACTTTACGATTCTTGCAAAGCGTGACGAACACGACCGCCAGGTGATCCAGGGCAGCACCGTCGGGAGCGTTGCCTCGGGCCTCAACCACTACCTTGCGAACGTCACCAAGGTGCAGATCCGCACCTGGTCTGGCAGCAACCTCGACATCCCGCACAACACCCCACGCGTTGCCGAGGACATCAAGGTGACACGCTCCTACAAATGGGGATACTACCAGAACGTCTGCACCGTCAGCTACACTATGGCCTGGTGGGCATGGGAACGCTGGGAGCAGGAGCTCGACTGGATGGCGATGAACGGAATCAACCTGCCACTCGCCTTCACCGGACAGGAGTACGTCTGGGAGCAGACCTTTGCTGAGTTTGGCCTGACCTACGACGACCTGACACCCTTCTTCTCGGGCCCCGCCTTCTTCGCATGGCAACGCATGGGCAACCTGAAGGGCTGGGGCGGGCCTCTCCCGGAGGACTTCATTGTCGCAAGAAAGGACCTTCAGATGCGCCTCCTCAGAAGGATGGAGGAGCTTGACATGACCCCAGTACTCCCTGCTTTCGCGGGGCACATCCCCGAAGCTTTGACCCTGAAATACCCGAACATCACTTTCACTAGATCTGACGATTGGGGAGGCTTTTCCAAGCAGTACGGCAGTGTGTTTTATTTGGACGCGACGGATCCGATGTTTGTCCAGATTGGGAAGACCTTTGTGCAGAAGTACCATCAGACTTACAACACGACAAGCAAATTCTACAACGCCGATCAGTACAACGAGATGAACCCTGCCAGCAACAACGACACCTTCCTCGTTGCCGCCGGGAAGGCTATGTACGACTCCCTTGTCGAAGGCGACCCGGATGCCATATGGGTCATGCAGGGCTGGCTCTTCGTCAATGCCCCTAAGTTCTGGACCTCCGAAAAGGCCAAGGCATACCTCTCCGCCATCCCCAACGACCACATGCTCATCCTCGACCTTTACTCTGAAGACCGCCCTCAGTTCCAACGCTTTGAATCGTACTACGGCAAACCCTTCATCTGGAACATGCTTCACAACTACGGAGGCAACACCGGTCTCTACGGCGAATTCGACAACATCAACGAAGCACCGCAAAAGGACGACCTCAAGCAGACCTCCATCACCGGCTTCGGCATCACAATGGAGGGAACCCTTCAGAACTACGCTGTCTACGAGCTTATGCTGCAGAACATCTGGAGGCAGACGCCACATGACAACATGACAGTCTGGTCGCATGAGTACTCCGTCCGTCGCTATGGGGGTGTTCATGAGGGAAGTCTGCGTGCATGGGAATTGCTTTACAAGACAGTCTACTCCGGACACGCTGCGCAACAGATGGGTGTGACCAAAAACATCATCACGCTTCGCCCCGCAATGAACCTGAACCACACCGGGTTCATGCCAACCAACGTCTTCTACGACCCAGCAGAGGTGCAGCAGGCGCTCAAAGCGCTGCTCTCTTCGAGCGATGCCTTCTCCCACCAGGAGACCTACCAGAACGATTTGGTGGATGTGACCAGACAGACGCTTTCCAACCTTCTCTCGGTTCTGAACATCAACCACACTGCTGCGTACAACGGCAAAAACGAGGCAATCCGCGAGGAAACCGCGAAGATGATGATCGAAGTGATTCACGACCTGGACCGTCTTCTTGGGTCCTGCAAATTCTTTTTGTTGGGACGTTGGATCGACGATGCACGCAAATGGGGAGGTGACAACACAACCAAGCAGGACTACTACGAGTGGAACGCACGCAACCAGGTGACCCTCTGGGGGCCAAAGGGCGAGGTGATCGACTACGCAGCGAAGGAATGGGGTGGGCTGGTCGAGGCGTACTACCTCCCCCGCTGGTCTCTCTACTTCAGTACTGTCAAGGCTGCAGTGGCTGCTGGCAAAGACTTCAACGACACTGCGTTTAAAGCAGCCTCGCTTACCCTCGAAGAATCGTGGCAGCACAAAACCGACCGCTTCCCCACGGAGCCCACCGGCAACACCGTCGAAATTGTTCATGAAATTGTGTCCAAGTACTTTCCTCATCTGTGAAAAGGAGGGGAAAAATACCAAAAAAAAAAAAAAATTGAAAAATACATAAAAACGAACACCTTTTTTCTCCTCCCCAAGGAAAACGTTTTGTGAAAATTTTGAGTGGAGTGATTTTCGTGTAATGTGATATTAGAGGTCATGGCTGTGTAACTTAAGTGACTTAAGTTTTTAAAAAAAAAAAAACTTAAGTCGCTTAAGTTACCTTAAGTCATCGTTTTTTTTTTTTTTTTTTTCCCCCTTTTGCTTGGCTTGGGTGTGAAGCTTCAGGTGGTCTGAAGAGTGATCTGACCATATTCTCTAGGTATAACAGGTCCTCAAAAAATGCATTGACGAAAGAATTTTGCACTTTTGACCACCACAGATTATGTACCTGTGTACCTGTGTACCTGTGTACCTGTGTACCTGTGTACCTGTGTACCTGTGTACCTGTGTACCTGTGTACCTGTGTACCTGTGTACCTGTGTACCTGTGTACTGTGCGGAAATTGACCAAAAACGAGAACTTGTACGTTTCGGCAAATTGACCCCACCACTGGCCGGACGGATTCCGGAAATGCAAATGCCGCCGTTTAAAAGCTTCACCGACGAAAATTTTTTCCCCCAACACGTGTATCCCCTATGAGGGTGACAACTGGTAGAAACACGGGTAATCGGTTATGCAGCCACGCCCATCATAATATTTCGTTGCAAAATATTTACGTTTCGGAAAGTGGAAAATGACTGGCATGTACCAGCCATTTACCATCGATATTTCACTGTCATGTCTACTCCGAATAATCGCCCCTCACGTGTGCACTTGACCGCACGCGGGTGCAGTGATAAGTCCGATTTGATTGGGTGGTCACCCTCATTTGGAATTTTCAGTAGGGATGCTGCATCAGGAAACTACGGGTATCCGGCCCCTTCAGTGAAGTTCATCGTCCAAGCAAAAACAAAAAAAAAAAAAACAAAAAAAACTGTAACTTAAGCTAACTTAAGTGACTTAAGTTGGTAACTTAAGCTGTTTTTAAAAAAAAAAAACTTAAGTTACGTTTTTTTTCTAAAAAAAACTTAAGTTTTTTTCTCGAAAACTTAAGTTTTTTAATTTAAGTTTTTTTTTTCAGTAGCTTAAGTCGCTTAAATTTTCCGGAGGATTTCGGAGAAAACTTAAGTTTTTTTTTTAGCTTAAGTTACACAGCCATGAGAGGTGTGGGTTTGGGCGGTTTTTTTTATATATTTTTTCTTTTTTTAAAAGGTTCTCTTCTTTGATGGAGATGTTCACATAAAAAAAAATATAAAGAGCAAAACAATGGAGAGGAGAAAATGAGAATATATTTATTCACAAAAAAAAACGTTGCCAAAACAAAAGCATACATTCCCCAATTCCCCCTTGAAAACAGCTTTTTTACTTCTTTTTGCGCTTAGTTTTTTGTACCAGATGCCCCTTCGCTTCCAACTGCCCTTGCACCCCCTCCATTCATCACTCGATGCCCCCTCTTGTGTGACGTAGTGTTGATGATAGCGAGCCCTTCGTCTTATGAGTCGTCCTTCGTCACTTTTCCTGCACATGGATGGTTGGATACACAATGTGTCACATGCACCACAGTGCAGTGCCTAGAAAGCATAGTTTTCCCGCTCACAGCGTGAACAATGCTCTATAAACCAAGAGGGACAAAGGGAACCCTATTTAGTACTACAGGGGGTGTTTTTTTTGGGTGTTTTAAAATATTTGGAAGAAAAAAAAAAAAAAAGAGGAGATTGCACAACTGTTGGCAACACAACCGAGGCAACTTACAGAACTCCAACAATTTATCATAAAAAGATTTGAGAATGTGTTCGTGGAATAGTGTACAGGGCTTGACTGAATGTCAGCTACCACTAAGCAAACGGATTGTCGAAGTACGCGTGGTTTTTTTCTTCTGTTATTCTCAATTATCTATTCCCCCTTTCGGGATTGGTCTAAAAACCTCCCTGGGGGGGGAATGGTAGTTGGTGTTGCAAACAATCGTATTGTTTTTTTACGGGAAACAAAAACGTCTTTTCTTAGGATACTGCGAAATAGAACAAACAAAAGTAGAGTGTACACGACATAAAAGGGTCATCTACCGAAATACAAACAAAACTGATCTTTTTGTAATGGCTACGGTATTAGAGAGGAGTATGACTTTATTGAAATTTTCTCTCTCTCTTTTTTTTTTTTTTTGTCACCTCATGAAATGAAGAAAAGAAACAACGCACTTTGAACACACTTTGCGGTTCTAGGGACGAACCGCGCTGCAGAGCCACTCCTCACCAAACAGGTCGAGGTGTTGTGCGTTTCACCACAACCTGTCTCCCATGGGTTTTATCGTGTGATGAGTGTTAAGTTTCTATTTCGCTTCGAAGTGCATACGCCAGTTTTGCTGATAAAACAAAACAAAAGCAAAAAGAACAAAAACCCCTTCTCCTCCCCCCTTCAGAGGAACAAACGTACCAAAACCATTGGAGTTCTCCTCTCTATTGGTGTATCTCACCAGTTCACCACCACCCCCCGTCGTTTTTGCTGGATTTCGTCGGATTTTCGCTCTGTACTGAACAAGACATGTAGTTCTTCTTCTGGCTCTTATCTGTCTTTTGTCACGCTAAAGGCGTTTATGTTCGGTTCATTTCACCCCTTATGTAACAAAACAAAACACACCCCAGAACCATACACACGGAGAATCCCTTCCCCCCTCCCTTATCTCCTTACCAACACATGATGTGGCACTAAACTTTTGATACTTTTTTTTCCATCTTCTCGTCTCGTCTCTTCTGCTCTTCTGTTCCCTAAAATACATCACAAACACTTAGTATGGATGCAGCAAGAGGCGTTTTTAGCAGTCGGATTGGAGATTACCGGATTGCAGATGAGGTGTGGAGCTGTCAATCCTTAGGGGAAGGACTGCGCTGTGTGACGAGAAGGGCTGTGTACAGCAGTGGCGAGGATGTGTTGCTCTCCATGATCTTCAACGAGGGGGAGTCAAGCACGATGGTTGTCGGCGCAGCAACACAGTTCAGCCTTGCCTCTGGGGTACGCATACCACGGCACAACGGGATCCTCCCCGCAGCACAATCCTTCCAAGAAACGATCATCATCGGCGACCACGTTACCAGCTACCTTCGCTCCATTCACTGCCAAAAATACTTCTTCTCTGATTGGGAGCGTGCACTGTACGTTGTCCATCCATGCAGCCCTAAGGCAACCCTGGGAGGTTTGATCCGAAGTACCGAACCTCTGTTTGCTTCTGTTCCTGGAGATGTGAAGGGGGATGCGTATGTCGCGTCGTTGTCTCAGGTTGTTGCGAAGGTAGTGTTATTGCCGTCCAGTGTGTGCAGGGTGGTGTCCCAGATAGGTTCTGTTCTGCGGCATATCCATGGCGCGAAGGTAGCGCACCGTTCAATTTCATTTGACAACATAGTAGCAGTAATGTCCGACAGCATCGTCGAAAAGCAGGCAGAACCCACAACACACCCCGAAGTTGACACCACCTCAAATGCCTCTTCCTCTTGGGACACCTTGGATGAAGGTGGGGAGGCAAGCGGGGGGGATCGCAACATTCTTGCCATTCAAGAGTCTGTTACGGTACACAGAATTCCTCGTGTACGCCATGTCTCTTTAACTCAATTTGGAGGCGCCATCGATTTCAACGAAGCCCACAAAGTAGGAAGCACAACACAAGGCTGGGAGGTCCGCTACGACTCCACGAAGATGTTCATTGGTGAGCGTGGCTACATGCCGCCGGAGGTCTTAAGGGTGCAGCCTGGACGCGGGGCGAAGCTGGACTATACCGGAGCGGACGCCTTCTCTGTCGGTGTGATCCTCCACAACCTGCTCCGCTTCTGGATCCACTCCCTCACCCCTGCTACCGCCGCTCTCCCTCGCACTCTCGAATACCCTTTTGAGGGGGGATCCGAATATGCTACCGAATTTTCTTACATCGAGCTTTCAAAACGGCTCTTCGAAACGATCGGAGAGAAGGCAGCGGAAGGGCAGGTGTCTGTAGTGTTCATACGCGATGGCGTGCAGACGGCGGTAGATGTGTTGGAGTACTCTGTCTTTGAGAGTCTTGCTGTGATTGCGAGGCGTCTGTGCAGTCCGCATAATACAACGAGGCTTTCCCCGCAAGATGCATCGGAAGCGTTGTCGCTGATAGTCGGGCTTTCTGGGGAGGAATGTCTTGCAAGGTCTGGGGACTGCAGAGGGCTTGCTGTTGGGGCGGCAGAGCTGCGTTCGCTTGCGGAGGAGCGTTTAGCGGAGGTGAAGGTGTTGACTGCCGAAAAACGCGAGCTTGTCTCTCAGGTTGCCGAGCTTCAGTGGGGAGCATCTGGGGCAGAAGCTGCTGAAGCTTCTGCAGCAGGGTTGAGACAAGAGGTGACCTCCCTCCAAGGGCAGTTGGAAAGCCAAAAGAACGGTCGTGCAATAGAAACAGAACAGCTCGACATGGAGAGAGACAAACGACGCACCCTCCAATCTGACCTACGCTCCGCTGAAAAAGAAATTGCCAGCCTCAAATCCCGCCTCTACCGTGATACCTCCTCCTCCCTTGAGACCGTAGACTCCCTTAAGGGTCTGATTGAACAGCAAAAAGACGACTTTGAACGCCAGCTGAACACTCTCACAGAACAGAATAAGAGTTTAACCGAGCTTCTGATGCAAGGAAAGCATGTTAAGGTGGGGGCTGGATCTGCGGCAGTGGAGCCTATTGAAGCGACACCTCCTCCGGCAGAAAACACAGAAGAACTTCCAGAAGAACCGCAAGAAGAAAAAGAAGCAGAAGAAGAAGAAGAAGAAGAAGTCCCGGCAGCCCCTGTCAACACCGCCAAAGACAGAGACAGTGACAGCGAATCGGAAACGGAGTCTGCTCTTCCCGCCGCCACCCCGATCCCTACCCCAACCCCGACCCCCGCAGTCTCCGCTCCTGAGACCAAACCTCGTGTGTATGAGAGTGATTCTTCGACAGAAGATATCCCGGTTCGTCCCAGGGCTGATACAAGAAAAACCCTTGCTTCGACGGATGAAGAATCTACCCAAGAAACTCCTAAAATCGCCCCCAAGGCGGGTCCGAAGAAGTCTGCGCCGAAGAAGGCTGCACCTAAGAAGAGTTTCGCCGATTCGGATAGCGATTCCTCTTCCACGGACTTTGTTGTGCCTGCCCCGAGAAGCCGTGCTGTGAGCAAGATGTCATCTGTCGGGGACCTGGCTGCTTCAAAGAAAACAACAAATGCATTTGAAAGCAGCAGCGACGCTGATTCCGAAAGCTCCGATGCACCCCCCGCACCACGACCCAGAGGCGTGAGCAGGGTCTCCTCTGTCGGAGACCCTTTGGTTGCTTCAAAGACAAATGCGTTTGAAAGCTCGGACTCTGATTCTTCATCATCTTCTGCAGGCCCTCCAAAGGCTGTCAAAAAGGCGGCAAAGAAGGTGACCGCGAAGAGAGCAAGAAACACAAGCATGATGTCGTCGTCGTCGTCCTCATCGTCCTCGGTGTTTGCAGTGAAGAAGGCGGCGGTGAAGAAGGCGCCAACGAAGACAGTGTCGAAACCGACGTTCAGTGATTCATCTGACTCCGAGCCGGAGGTGGTGGTGGTAGTGGAGAAGGCGGCTCCGCCAGCAGGGAGGCGGGCAGCAGCTGAGGTGCAAGACAGCAGCAGTAGCGACGCAGAAAGCGGGTCTGAGGAGGAGGAGGAGGAGGACGCAGGGGGGCTCACGCTGACGTTGAAGCGAGCGACACCGCAAGACAAGATTGGGTTGTCGATATCGAATATGCTTGTAACACAAGTGGCGCCAGGCTCGGCAGCATGGACATCAGGCTTCCAAAAGGCAAAGGGCATGCTTCTGACGCATGTCGACCAAGTGCCAGTAATGAACAGCTCTGACGTAAAGGAGGTTTCAGATGGCAAGTGCGAAGCGGTCTTCACCTTTAGAGTATGTTCTTTTGCATCGGCCGTTTCATTGAATGTGCCTGTGTTTTTCACATAGCACCATATGCACTTTCTACCCCGCTTTTGATTTTATGATGTGCACTACACAAACCCCCCTGTTGCACAGAAAAAGACTGTAGACGAACACAAGCAGGAGGTAGCGGATGACCAGATCGCGCGCCCCAAGGCACCCCCCAAGAGCAGCCTTGTGCGTACGAGGCAGGAGAATGAGTTCCTCGAGTCCGACTCCGACAGTGAGGAGCCTGTACGCCGCCCTCAGGTGGAGGAGGAGGAGCCAACGAAGGTATGTTTTGACAAATGGAGTGTGTATTTTACCTTCACGGCAACATTTTTAAAAAACACACACAACACCACAGTCGCGTGCTGCGTCGTACCTGCTGATCGCATCAGGAGAGGACACCGACTCATCCTCGTCGTCGTCCGCACCACGTGGAGCACGTCGTGTCCCCCCTAAGTCGACCAAGACTGCCGCAGCTGCGAAGAAGGTTGTCGACAGCTCCAGCGACGAAAGCGACGATCCGTTTGCGAAAATAAAAGCGAAGGCGTCGCCCAAGGCAGGCACAAAGGTACATCCCGGGGGTCTTTTTTACCACCCTCTCTTCCCACCCCCCCTAGGCATCAAAACCACACCACACCACACAGCCCCGCTCGAAGAGCACCTTTGAAAGCTCCTCCGACGACTCCATGCCTGTGCGTGCGAAGCCTGCAGCCAAGAGACAGCCCCCCTCCAAGGCCGCAAGAAGGAACGCTTTCGATTCAGACTCCAGCTCGTCATGAGTTGCGGGTTGCAACGAGTGGGTAGGGGGGTGTGGGATCGGGGTAGGTGCTTGGGGGGGTGGGGGATGGTGAAGCGTGAATTCGTAAATCTCCACGCGTTTTTGTTTTGTTTTGTTCAATTTTTGCATGTTTCATTGGATGACCAAGCGAGTCTTATTGGTTCGAGATTAGGGTGAGTGCCTATTTTTTTTTCAGTGCTGAGCGTTCTTTTAGGTGACTGGGTTTACCTTTTTCTTTTTTGTTCTGTTTTTGGGAGGGTGTTTGCCGAAGAATAGGATGGAAAACCGTGTGAGTTATTGTGTGTATGTGTTCTTCTTCGCCTTGCCCCCCCTTTTTTTTTGTTGCCGTTGCCTTTTTTTCTTTAGCTGTCTTCGCATCATATTGCTCTGTGCTTTTTGTTCTTCGTGCCATTTTGTCTTTATTTTTCACCGAGTGCAATAAATGTAGATGTGTATAGCGAGGCACATGCATCTCTACTGTTTCTATAAAAAGAGAGGCAAAAAAGGGGGAAGAGGTGAGGTGGGGGGCAAGGGTGTAAATAAGCCGACTCCCGACTCCCGACTCCCGACCCCCGACCCCCGACCCCGACCCCGACCCCGACTCCCGACCCCGACCCCGACCCCGACCCCGACCCCGACCCCGACCCCGACCCCGACCCCGACCCCGACCCCGACCCCGACCCCGACCCCGACCCCGACCCCGACCCCGACCCCGACCCCGACCCCGACCCCGACCCCGACCCCGACCCCGACCCCGACCCCGACCCCGACCCCGACCCCGACCCCGACCCCGACCCCGACCCCGACCCCGACCCCGACCCCGACCCCGACCATTTCCCAACGGTTACCGCATCATGGAAACAAGGAGATCCAAAAAAAATCCTGTTCGAGCACTTTTGACCCTCTCCAGAGGGTGCATAGTGCATACACCCCCTTCTCAGCAACTGTAAATAACCGACTCCCGACTCCCGACTCCCGGACCCCCAGTCCTTATTTACACCCTTGGTGGGGGGGGGGGGGGGGGACGCGAATTGGTGCTTTTCCTTTTCAAACGGTGTTTTTTTTTTGCTGGCATAGCACAACGAAACCAACCTCCGCCACCCCTTATTATTACCTCATTTTGTTTACCTTAGGATAGTTCCTTGCATCCGACCTGGCATCCGTGGGTCAGTCAGAGATGCGTATCAATAGTACCATGTGTTTCGCATGGGTTTCGCAGCGTCACCGCAAAACAGCTACATGGTGTAAAGTGTGTGTGCACAGTTGGAGGCGAGAGAACAAACCACCCTAGCCACTTTTTGTCACCTCCACACCCTTTACCCAGATGTTGTCCAATCGTTCCCCCTCGCTGCTGTACGGGTTTGCATCCCTCATCGACGTGCACTTTCAACTCTCACTTTAACCCTTCACACCACCACCCCACCACCACCACCCACAGGCATACATGACTCGATAGACCTGCTTGGAGAGGTCTAGAGGACCACCTCTGAGAGACGCTCTGTAGGTCAACATGTCCGTGCGTCGTATGTCCCCGGTGCGGCAGCATGACATGGGGCTTGGCTTGGGTGCTGCTGTGGGGCCGCCGCTAGAGTACCTTGGTGGTGTCGGTGTCGGTGGGCTGCCCCCGAGCAACGCCATCCCACCGCAGCCCCCGCAGCCCAGCCTCCTTGAGATCATCCAACAGACCAGGGTGACGAACGGTGCTGCCCTCGACGGCACGCCGTACGGGTCGCCGATACGAACGGCCCAGCTCTCCCCTATGCGGTATGTAAGCCATGCTTTTGATTAACCAAACAAAACCCTACAGACACAACCCCACCTCCGGCCTGGTCAGTACCACTTCGCAGTACCCGCCGCACCTCACGCAGGTTGCGAAGCCGCTGTCGGTGATGGAGGTGGAGAAGGATGCGGATGAGAACTTCAGGCATAAGAGCGCTGCGTTGCTGCACCAGGCCACGTCGCTTGGGCATACGGGGGTGGGGCCGCTCGATGACTGGGGTGTGCTTAAGGCGGAGGAGCGTTTGGCTGAGGCAAACAGACGCATCCGTCTGCTGCAGGGTGAGGCAGCACAGCTGGACGCCATGCGGCAGCAGCAGCTCATGTCCGGTGAGGAGGAGATCCTTGGTGTCAAGCGCAAGCTCCTCGACGACTGGGAAGCACGCGAAAGGGAATGGGAGCGCCGCAAAGAGAACGAGCTTCGCAGCATGAAGGTGCAGGAAAGCATTCTCCACGAACGCGAGCAGCACCTCATAGCACTCGAAGAACGCGCCGAGGCACAGCTGCTCCAGGCGGAAGAAGACTTTGCGCTGCGCCGCCGCGAACTCGAAGACGAAAACAGCCGCTTCATTGTGAACACCGAGACACGCCTGCGGGAGGAGCTACGCCGTGAGATGGAGCCTGCGATGCGGAGCGACCTGACGATCCAGCTCACCTCCAAGGTCACAAACGAAATACGCGAGGAACTACAACACGAATTCATGCGGATGTGCGAAGCCATGCGTGAAGAGGTAGACGCAGCACGCGCACGGCTCAGGGTAGAAATGGAGCAGGAACTAACCCCCGTCATCGAACAACGTCTGTTCCTCGAGCTCAAGACACGAGCTGAGCAGGACGTACACGCTACTGTATTAGGACAGCTCCGTGACGCCAACCACGCTACCCAACTGCTCAGAGACGAGCTGACCCAAGCATTGGATCAGCGGGATCGGTCGCAAGCAGAGACAGCAAGCCTGCGTCAGGAGGTGGTAGGTTTGCAGGCACAAAACCGCAAATTCGCAAGCGAGATCGCGAACCTCCAGGCCTCCGCCAAGGACTACAACAAACTGCAGCAACAACTGGTCACTCTCGAAGCTGAGCATGCGCTTCTGCAACAGGCAGCGGCTGGCGTGCTGCAGCAGGCAGGCCGGTCATCACGGCCCCAAGCCTCACCCGAACACAAGAACGTCTCGCCACGGAGGGGGGCAGGCAGAGGTGGTGGCGGGGCAAGCGTGACGCACCCCACACCCATGCTGCACTCCCTCGCTGACCTTAGTGCGATGATCGACCGAGGCAGCAAACACCCCGAGTCCAGAACCCCGACCATGCAGGTCTGGCCACCCCGTCTCCTCCCTAACGGAGGTGTCGTTTGTTAGAATATCACAATAAAAAAAGAGGAGAATAATTCTTTAGAACGGAGGTGATAAAAGTTGCAAAACGGAGGGGGGAAAATATTACAGAACCTCTTCACGGGCGATGCAAATGAAAAAAAAAGCGAAAATGAAAATACGTGAGTGCGTTGGGAGGTTAGAGTGTGGTTATTGTGTTGACAAAAGCACGTCGTCAAATATGTATTGGGCCAAAATCGTCCAAAAAGGAGTTCTTTTACGTAACGAAAAAAAATGTGAAAGTCAGGCGCAACTAAAAGGGGCTGACGATTTATTAATAGAAGCTTTTTTCCCTTCTTGGATGTGTGTGTACAGTGACATTCATCTCTTCAAGTTTTCTTTCTTTGTATCCTGGTGCGTGCGATCATTGATTTGCACAAAACCTTCGTTTATTAGGTAACTAAGCACGAGAGGCTTAGTATCATCTTATAAACTTTCTTTGAAAATGTGTGCACTGAAAGAACCAAAAGAAGGAAGAATGCACATTTATTTAGATTTTTTTTTTTGTGGAATGCAAAAGAAAATAATGAAAAAAAGGCTCAATACCTTGTAGTAGAATTTTCTTGTTGGTCTGTGTGTCCCCTTTTATTTGACATGTTCCCCCTTTTTTTGTCATGTGATTTTTCCCCCCCTCTCTCCTTCACCCCATTCTCTAAATACCCCCTTCCCCCCACCCTAGATGCAAATACAAGAGATATTCCCTCCTCTTCTTTTTAGTGTTGTTGTCTTCCTTCCAAAGCTCCCCCCCTTCACACCTACCCACCTCAACACCACAGAACACACATCAAACACACAAACATGCCACAAGCATCGCCTTGATAAGGCACCCTCGCCTTCCTCCTCTTTTTTCTTTTCTTTTTTAGTGCACCGGTTCACTGAGGGTCTCGACCTCCCTCTTTTTCTCTTTTCTTGCCACCTGATTTGGTTCGGTAGAGCAACGACCTCCAAACACCGTCAAACTCAGGTTTAAATCAGGTTGTCTAGTCTACCTTAGAGGGATACAATGTTACTCAATGTCGCCGCCGCAACGGAGAAGCAGAAGTCTTCACGCAAGATGTGGACCACTGCGAGTCTCAAGGTGCAACAGACACGTGGCAAGCGTAAGGCGCACCAGGCTGCGACGGACCCACTATTCACCATTATCGCGCAGCTTCCTGGACTGCCCACCGCAAAGCAGGAGGTCGTGGCTGGGTTGATCTCTCACTTCAAAAGCAGCACCGATTTGGATCCTTTACTTGACGCATCGCAATGGGCCAATGAGAAAAGCAAAAGCGACGATGGTGTGACCGCCGAACCTACTGGGCGGTCTATCCTTCTTGACTCTGCCGGCAAAATCCTCCGCGCACTTTGCAAACGCGAAGGCGTCAAGGCCATATCCGAGATTGTCCTTGATGCCATGCTTGCCACCGAAAGCCGCCACAACGTCAGCCGCGCACTCATGACCGCTATGTCTGAGGACTACCGAGACACCTCCACTGTCGTTGTCCCCCTCTCGGATGGACTCAGCCAGCCGCATCAGGTCACACAGACCCAATACCTTCCTGCAGTTGTCAACTTCTTCAACGGAGCCTACGCCAATCGAGAACCCATCGAAGCCACTGTTCACGGTCTCGCCCATTGGTACGACCCTCGAGGTGTTCCTACCTGGGAGGACGGAAAGAACGGCCCCATCCGCGCACTTCTCGGAAACTGCAAGACCATGAACGAAGTGCACTCCTACAGCCAAGACCCGGAGGTGGTGTATCCATTGTACGCATATTCGCATACGATGTACGAAAAAGTTGTGTATGCACTGTGGCTGCCCCCTTCGGGGACGACCTTCGCAGAAGCGTCCACAACACCGTCTCATTCGTGGAAGCCTCTAGAGAAGAGCGCCGGCCTGAACGATGCGTTTACGAGGCGAAAATTTTTGGATGGTTTGCATCTCACTACCGAAGCGGCAGATGAGATCGGATCCTCACTTCCGGTTCAAGACAAACTGCCGATGGGGATGGCTCTGACTGGAGGCAGGTTCGGATATGGCGAGCTCTGTCTTTTCACCACCTGCCATGGATGCACGATCTTCAGGCATTCCCTGGCCTCTGCGTTGCCCTCAGGACTAGACGCAATCATCCTTCTCCGCTATGAAAACATCTACACGGAGGATTGGCTACCCGAGGAAGACCCCGAAGAGGTAGTTAAAGAGAATGCGGCTCCTAAGGAAAAGTATTTGTCGCCCCTATGGGATAGCGTCGCGTGGGTGCCTCCGTTAGCGCAGGGGGTGCGGCCATGCGCGTTTCGATTTGGGGATCTGCCGCCAAGCAGCGTGCTGGAGTATATCTTTGCGAGGCGGTTCGATGAAATTCTTGGTCCAGGGGGGGAAACGGAATGGCGTGCTCTGCCGGTATTGAGCCCACCGGTCGCGAAATTGCTGACAGAATGTAGAAGCGCAGAGAATGCAGAAAAATTCCGCGAAGACATCTACAACAACGCATTGGAGCTGGTATCTGACTATCCGCAGCCGATTTCAGTTGTACAAAACATTTGTTGGCGTCCTGTCTCTGCACTTGCCTCCTGGGAAGCTGTCACCCAAGCGGAGGCTGCAATGTTAGCACAAAAGGAGATCCGCGAAGACCACCACATGCTCTCCTGGATGCCGGTAGGAGAGGTTCTCATTGAAGAGAACGTCAGCAAAGCGGACCTCGGCGCTGCGTGGCTGCTTTCGATTGAACAGCCGTTTAGTGTATTGAAGGTGGAGGGTTCCTGCATCTACACGAACGGAAGGGCACTGAAGTTGAATTGGAAGAGCAAAGGGATCTTCGGCATGCTGGGCACCGCAGGCGTGACAGAGGTGCCTGCCTCAGCGCACGACGACTGCTGCTATGCTGCTGGCCTTCTGCAAAAGAAAAAGGCGCATACCGCGGCACAGCTCCATCCAGACGGAAAAATAGTTTTTGTCGACATCGGGAACACCGCCACAGTGACCCGCTCTACGGATAAATCCTGTTTGGTGCTCAAATCGACGCCTCTCGACCCAAGAGACATCACCCGCCACTTCAAACGCATTTTCATGCGAAAGCTTGAAGGCAAACCCACACCTACCCCCAACGAGATTGCCAATGCGCTCTCCGTCCATCAGCTGTCCTACGGCTCACAACGCTACTTTGCTGCCTTTACGGGGGAGCCCTATGTACTGTGTGATGCTGATAGTGGAGAGCTTTGTGTCCTTACTCGGGTCTTCCGACAGCTTACAGATCAACCTGCGGCATTGGTAAACGATACAATGCGTACCATCCAAGATGAGCGAAGCAAAGCAGAGCTCGTGGTCGACACAACGACACATGCCGAGGCGTCTCAGAGCTTCTTTGCTGAGTTCAACCCTTTGACGCACAACAAGGCGGATCCCGCTTCGCTGCGATCAGAGTTCCGTTCACATAAAGGTGCCACCGCGCTGTGGACGGACGATGCAGCCAGAGGAGGACACTGGACATTGCATCTCCCAGACCGTGTCTGCGTGGATGCCAAGGAGGCTGTGCTGCACAGAAACGGATTCATGGCGCATCAGATGCGTGCCTTCGTCGCAAGCATCGCTGACGCACTGTCCACGCTCCGTTCCTCCGACGACCAGGGTCGTCGTGAGCGCGACCTCTGTGTATACCGTGTGCAGCCCGAGATGCACCTGGCAGATCGTTACAACCGGTCGTCTGTGATTCTTTGGGGGTCATTGTCCGTGGGAAGTACAGATCTCTCTGTGCTATCTCGTGCAGGTGGAGAGACGAAGCCGAAGAACAGTGGTGCAACGATAAAGGAGTCGGTGTTTAAAATCCACGCTGCTGGAGGGTGTGATGTATGTAAATGGTCGAGGTTTGCTCGAAATGCGGACTATCTGTTTCCCGCGAACTCAAAATTCCAGGTTGTCGGTGTGACGACAACGGGTGGCGACGGGAATGCTCAGGTTTGTTCACAACGCTTTGAATTGGCAGAGCTGGAGCCTGCAAAGGCTTTGGAGGTGTTTGTACGCAGCATCATCCCCATGCTGACACACTCCCGCGCACCAGAGCTGATCTGGGAGCTTTTCAGAATAATGTCCGCCTTAGAGAGCCGCAACTTCAAGGAGGCGCTGAAGATTGCCTCCTTCCCTTCGCATGGTGTGCTGCTGGATTGCGTCATACCGAACGAAATCCCAGATGCAACCCCGGCTTCCGTTGGGATCACCATTGCTCGCGAGCTCTTCAAAATCATGACACCCCTTCAGGGTACTGAAGTCCTCAACCGAGCGTTGTTCCAAGCCTGCAGTGGTGACGGCTGCCCTGCCGCAGTCAGCCCGCTGGTTGCGTTGGGTGCAAACCCCAATGCGGTAGATGATACCGGGTCGCGTCCATTGCACCTCGCCTCTGCTGGCCGTGTCAACGTTTTCAACGTCATCACAGAGCTTATCAAGGCCGGTGCAGACCCTACATTGCATAAGGAGACTGGGGACACACCGTTGCATATTGTGGCGTGCAACGCTGCCTTAGACTTTGCAGGGAACAAAGACGTTTTGAAATTGTTGACAGAAGGGACGCTGCTGAACATAGGTGACAGCAAGGGGGTGTCGCCCTTACAGCGTGCCGCAGACAAAGGCGTTGAAGAAGCGGTCCGCGCGCTTCTTGAGTTAGGTGCAGACCCCAATGTGTTGGCCACCCCTTCCATGATCCGCACGAATGCGAACCCCATTGCGGTTGTGGTCAACTCCCTCAAGGGGAAAGCGGAGGCGGCGACTACACCTACCTCGCGCGCAGCCAAGGCGATACAACGGCATTTGACACCACGTTCACATGGCAAACGGGTTCCCATTGTGTGCACGGCACTGCAGGCTGCAGCGTACCGGGGGTATCTGAGCATCACCAATATTCTGCTTGACTACGGAGCGGACCCCGATCTGACCAATAAAGATGGGCAAACGGTGTTGTTTTTGGGGGTAGCATCAGGGGCGTTTACGAATGCGCAAGGGTTGGAGATCCTGGCACGGCTGTCGACATTGAAGACAGTGGTGAAGTCTGACAAACACAAAGTGACGCCCCTTCACTACGCAGCGTCGATAGGGGAGCTCGACATCGTGAAGGTCCTCCTGGCCACGCCCGGTGCAGGCGAGCACGACATCGTCAATGCGAGGGATCCGTCGGGGTTCACCCCTCTCCGTGCCGCGGCGCAAGGGTTTCAGTTGGATGTGGTGCTTTTCCTGCTCCCGTTCTCGAAGGTGGGGCTGAACCCAAAGGACTTCCCGTTGAATAAGGTATGAAAAGAAGTAAATAGCTCGTAGAGGAATGTACGGTGGGGTAGTTAGGTGATAAAAAAACCCCCTCGTTTCTGAGTACAAAGGATCCTGTAACATCATAGAAACGATACTGAATTCTTCGGAAAAGAATGGCCCGAGATCAGAGACCTTTTCGTGAGTGAACTTTTTTTTGGAAATCGGAGATTGCACACAACTATGGCAACACAACCAAGGAAACTACACTTATCCAGCAATATCAAAAATCAAATCAAAACCACTTCAGGTCACCGGCGCTTCAGACACGCTGATCCGTGCAGTGCTTAATGTCGAATGCGAGAAGGTGTCGCTTCTCATCAACTGCGGCGTCAGCACCGATGTCGAACACGAGGTACACCTCCCTCCCCTCCCCTCCCCTCCCTTCTAAACACCCTCAAATGGCAATCTTCCATTACCCCCTTTACCCCACACAACACCCACAAACAGGGCATGCCCCTTCTCCACCTGGTCTGTTCCAAGAGTGAGTTCTCCTCCGAAGCAGGACTCAAGGTAGTAGAGCGGCTGTGTCTCCTGCCTCATGTCATCCGCGATTCTCGGGGATTGACACCTATCCACGTTGCAGTGATTCGCGAACATAAGGACATATGCAAAGTCTTGCTTCGGTTGAATATGGATCCAAACATAGGCGACTCTGAAGGGAAGAGCGCTGCACATTACGCGGCAGAGCACAATAAGCTGGACATGCTGTCGATTCTTCTGTGGTACAACCGAGTACACAGACGCATCGCAGTTGACATCAATGCGCAGGACAAAATGGGGCGCACCGCTCTCTACTTTGCGTCAGAAGTGGGTGCCTCGCGTGTGGTCTCGCTGCTCCTCAAAGAAAATGCAGATGCTTCCATCAAAAACCACCAAGGCTACACCCCAGCCAAGATTGCCGTCATGAACCAACAACTGGACATCGTCAGGATGCTGCCTTCTTCAGAAGGAAAGCTCAATCTACCTATCCAACAGGCCCGCGAGATGCTCTACGCTGCAATCGAAGAAGGCCACCTCCACGAGGTCCTCCGTTTGTTGGAGACCTTCAGTATAAACCTTGCTGTGTTGTCGACGGCAGAGCAGAGTCCACTGCACCTTGCCGTTTCGAGGGTAGCTTTTAACACGATGGACGGTGCAGAGGCGTTGAAACAGCTTGTCACCCCTGACACCATCAACAGTACAATGACCACAGAGGTGGGTGCGAATATGACAGCGTTGCACATCGCCGCAAAGAAGAACCATCACTACTTAGTGCAGACCCTGCTCACTGCAGGGGCAGACCCCGAAACGGAATCGGAGAAGGGTATCACCCCAATCAAACTCGCGGCCCACGAGGTCTCGGTGGAGAGCGTTCTGCTCCTCCAAGACGTTTCGAAGGGGAAGCTCACGCCGCGCGACTTTCCTTTATCCGCACTGCACCGTGCTGCGGAGACTGGGCGGCTTCCTGCAGTCAGGATGCTTCTTGATTACGGAGCAGACCCATTCGAGGCCGATTGCTTTGCAGGAACTCCGTCGGGACGGGCTTTCGTCGACATCAAGGTGAAGGAGGGGGGGAACCTGGTGGGCTCGCTCCCTATACACTACGCGGTTGCGAGGGAAGAGTTCTGCGGGAGGGGGATTGAGGTGTTCAAGCAGCTTGCAAAATCGAAGGTGGCGACAACCAGCGCTACGCTGCATCAACGGAGCACGGCACTCCACCTCTGTGGCTATTATTGGCACGACACCTGCTCGATGGCAAGAGTCTTACTGGACAACGGAGCTGATCCTCACGCAGTCGACAGCTCCGGCAACACCCCTCTCCACGTCGCCGTCAGCAACGGACTCATCCAACTCATCAAACTTCTTCTACAGCACACACAACCCCTCCCACAGCCTCTCGACCTCAGCGTCTACGACCACTGGGCGAACAACGAGGTCATCGTACTATCCTCTAAAGAAAAGGCAGAAGCACTATGCGACGAATGGGTACAGGAAGCCCCTGAGACTGACAAACGGACAACAGACCCTACTACAGTGGAGATCGACCGGGTGCGGTGGTGTCCTGCAAAAATACCCTATTTAGGAAGAAAGGGGTGTGTCATGGTGGCAAGGAAAGGGTTTTTGAACATTGAGTTTAAAAAGAAGAAGCGAACCGGTGCTGCGGATATGCTGAAGGGGGCGGTGTTTACGAGGAAGGAGCGTGACGACAGTAGTGAAGTGGATCTGCATACACAGTGCTTCCCGCGGAGCACGGTCATCCGTCTCACGCAAGAGAATGAGAAGAAGCTGCTCGGCAGCAGCGTGCTGTCGTCGCTTGCAGCGAGCGACATAGTCGTGGCGACACCGAGAATCGAGGCGGAAGGGTCCGCAGACGAACAGGAGTCGAATCTCTTCTCTGAAACGTCGTTCCTTCTTTAAGGGGAAGAGGAAGAGGATGGGGAAGAGGAGGGTGGTGTCCCGATGCGTTGTGGTACTTTCATCTTGCCTATCTTTGATGTGCTATTTCCAACTTCACTTTGCCAAGTGTTGTTGAAGTCTGTGCCCCCTTTGCCGGATGGGGTGAAAAAAATGAGCGTTTACACGTTCCTTTTTTAAAAAAATCCCATATTGTGCAAAGATGCAATACGTCAGATTTACCCTTTATTATGTTTAGATTGATTCAAAGTTCTTTTGTGCAGGTTAGAGTTCATCTTACCTTTTCTTTCCTCTCTCTCTCTCCTTCTTCTCTTTCTTAAGTGTTTTCCTCTTAGAACAACACCGCAAAACACATACCTTTTCTCAGCTACCTCCTTTCTCATTCACCCCCACCCACCTCACCTCCGCTCTAAAATAAGCATTTTCGCAGACAATAAAAAAATACACAAAAGTACCTACCACCTGTCTGGCAGTACACTAATGGAGGACTTACTCCGCCGTGCAGCCTCTGGCGAAGGTGCGTACCACAAAAAGACAAGCAAAGTGTACAACCCTTCGCAAGGTGTGAGCGAGATGCGCAGTGAAGAGGAGGACAGCATCCGCGGGATGGAGACCGTGCAGCTGTGCAGGGAGATGGGCGACCAGCGTGTCTCTGTCACAAAGCAGCGCAACATGCGCACAGAGGAGGAGAACACCATACGCGACCTGCGCCACGTCCGCTCCGATGAGGTGCAGGACTTCGACCGTCGCTGGGCGGAACGAAGCAGCGCGTTGACGGGGTACAACTCACAGACCCTCCCACCGTCTTCCCGCACTCAACCCGCGATAGAGCCACCAATGAGCCAACGGAGCCAACAGCGAGAAGTACGGAGAGAGGTGGAGCAGCCACCCCAGTACGCTGCACATCCGTCCAGCTACAGCAGCACCTCGCACGCAGAGGCACGTGCATCGAGTTCCAGTGGGCCATATGGAAGCAATTCGCATGCAAGTGCGCGTGCAGAGAGCCGTGGGCGGTATTGATTGGAATTGTGTGTTATTTTTTGGCTGGAAAAGGAAAAATGGAACCATGTTGTGGAAGTGGGGGGTGTGTGGGGGGTTGGGATATTGGTGATGGGGGTGTATGGATTGGGTGAAGAGGGTGAGATGATGTGTCGCGCATCTATATTGTGCGTCTGATGTGTCATCTCCTGTGATTCTTCGCTGCCTTAGTTGCTCGCACCTCTTCAAGTTTCCTTTTTTTATGATGTGTGTGCACGAGAGGCACATCCATCCTTGCAAATTTTGGCTGGTACACTGTCACAAGAGAGGGCTTTGTATCGAGTCAACTTTATTTTTATTCTTCTTGCTTCAGTCTTACTTACACAAAAAAAAAACATCTTTTCTGGGTGGGGGTGGGGTTGGGATATGGTCTCTATATTTTAGCTTGAAATAGTAATAACCAAAAAACATTTGCTTCATTTCCCCCCCCAAAAAATTTATAAAACCGATCTTTCACGTGCAGTCACCACGCAAGTGGTCTTCACATACCCACCCCCCACTCTCGAACTTATATGCTATAGACAATGTGAAAGAAAGTAAACAAAAGAAAACAAAAGAAAACTGCGCTCTTTGGGTTAGGATATGCCCTGTCTTGGCAAAATCTCTTTCGTTTGGGTGACTAATAGCACATGGGGATTTAGTTCATCTATTTTTTTTTTTTTGATGTGTGTGCACGAGAGGCACATTCATCTTATTCTATATTTTTCAAATTTCTCTGTTCTTTTTGTAAGGTGTGATCGTGAGGGCTATCGCAGCCTTCTTCTTCCCCTCGGGCCCTCCTCTCTGATACTTTGATAACAGATTAAAATTTCTACTCTATTTTATTTTTCAAATATACCCCCCTCTCCCTCTCTTCGCAGGCGCTCTTGCCCACTTGCATCTCTTATTGGATTTCCCCTACCACGGCAGTTGTTTTAGTTGGGGGTCCACCCCGGTACACCCGGTCATATACCAAGGTACACTGTCACGAGAGGGCTTTGTATAGTTGGACAAGAAACTTGGCGACCAAAAAATATTGGCGGATTTGGGGGGTTTTCTTGCAATTGGCGACTTTTCTGGTCGCCAATATTACTTATCCAACAAATATAACTTATTCAACTGTATTTCAAGTCAACACCCCCCTTTTTTTTTTTGCGTGCTAAACGCAAACAACAAACCTACTCTAGACGACCTCTCCCTTTAAGAAAATATGCCTCTTCCTCGATCTTAGAAAACAATCTTAAGGTCAATCAAAGCACTCACCACCCCTTCACCCCCCATCAGCCCTTTAAACACCCCATGCACACATACACACCTGCTTTTTTGAGCTGAATTGCTAACCACCACCCCCCCCTCTTTTATCATGGAACCTACAGTTCGTTCGCAACGGTTGTCGCAACGTGTGGAGCCGTATGCGCTTCCAATGCCGAAGATGGGCTCCACAGCGACGATGGAGAGGCTGTTGAAGTTGAGTGGGAGGGAGAGTAAGAGACCACGCCCGCCGATGCCGTCTGTGGCTTCGCATGCGAGACGTCGGCAGAGGCTTGTGCACATCCAGGTAGGCGACCTGACCATCTTAGACGGAGACGAGATCACAAAATCCTGCAAATGGCAGCAAGAAGCCTGCGACACCCTCGAAGAGGTGCGTGACGACATCACAAAGCTTGACCAAGTCCTCCACGCAGAGAGCGATAAGCTCTACAGCAGGCGTGGTGAGCTCATCCTCGGCGCCTTCTCAAAAAATGATGTCCTCAGGTCTACCCTGCAAGAACCGCCAGAGCATGACAGCAATCGGTATGTGTTGTTCGTAAATCTTTTCAAAGCATATGCCTGCACACCGTTGAGTTCTGCATGGCTGGGGTTCAGATGATGTGCACGTAGTCGGCACTGCGCTTCACGGCGCTTCATTCGTTCTGTTAGCCATTTTCCACATATATTTTTTGCATTTTTATTAAACCCCAACCACACCCCACAGACAAGTCCCCGGATCTGGTGGTGAAGTTTCTGCACTGGAGACGTACATGCACGCACAGCTCAAAAAGCTTGCGTCTATCCACCCTCAAGGCTACACAGGTGTTTTGCACCATGTCACCCAAGGCACGTTGGCGCATGCGGTGCTTGATGTTGAGAGCGAGCAGCTCATCCAGCGCGTGAAGGGTCAGGTGGAGCGTTGCTTTGTGCGAGAGCGCGGCCCTGTGGTGAGCAGGAAGCTGATGGAGGGCAACGCAGACGAAGGCTTCGACTTCTCAGAGGTCCTCCGCGAGAACGACGAGGTGATGCGTGCCAATGTGCCCAGCGTCGTGGAGTACTCAGACTCCTCAGTGCAGTGCGACATGCTTGCAGAGGAGAAGGCCGCTGCCCAGGCGGCAGCAGACTCCTCCGCCAAGAACGTCCCTGCCGCACAGACTGCACGCAACTGCCTCCTCTCCCTGCACGACATTGTTCTGCAGCTCACCGAGCTCGTAGGTCGATTCCTCAGTCTTGAAGGGTCATCCGTCCTGACCGAAGACGAGATGATGGTCACATGGTCGCGTACCTGTCGGGCAGATCTCCGCTCCCTTGGGCAGGATACTCTCAACACCGGCATCCTCACGCACCTGCAGGATCTGAAGCACTCTTCTCTCACCGGTGCGAATGCGTCGGCGCAGCCGAACGTCGCAGTGGTGGGGTCGGCAATGGGGCACATCACAGAGCTGCTGTCATATCTAGTGAACGCAGCTACAGATTCAACGGGGAGGTTTGCGCAGGGGATGGGGGCCTTTAGTGGGAGGTAGTGGGGCTTCCGCCCCGTTCCTCCCCCAAAAAAAGAAAAAAGGTTTTTGGGTCATTGGTGACTGTGTGTCTTATTTGCGAAAGTGTGTTTTTTTTGCAATTCGATTCCCCATTTTCCCATTTTTACGACGTTTTCCTCCCGCTTTCATTCCTCCAAAATATGCTCTCCGGTTTACCTTTTGCCGATATTCGTGCCGCACAGCGAGTTGCCACCTCTTCTATTCCTTTTGTTTTTATGGACACTTTTTTACCACCCGTCTCTTTTTTACGCGCACTGTCACCAGCACTTTTTTTATATCCGCCTCCGGTCCATTCTTGTAGGCGTCATAAGCCTTGAGGAGGGTGTTGAGGGATGTCTCCAATGTGTCCAGTGGGTAGCGTCGTTCAACACTAACATGGTCACCGCCAGTAGCCACATTCGGTGACACATGAAGGCCTAAGTGGTCACTAAAATAGTTCTGCTGAGCAATACTTTCGGCATCATGGCCTTCCCCCTTGTGGTACCAGTCAACATTTTTCGTTATCTTCATGGATAGTGCATAGGGAGAAGGAAGCTGGGAGGCTCGTAGGGGAGTAGCTGGGGGCCGGTCGGGTACGGCGTGCACGGCTCGGCCTCTCAGCACCGGCGGGGCTCGCGTCGACACCAGAGCCGGACACATCAAGGCTACGAATCTTGTCCACGTCCGGCTTCTGAAGAAGAGAGAGCGCATCGGACGCGGTGGTGTCAGCAGAAATATCGTGGGCACGTTGGAAAATCCAAGATTCGTAGGTGTTCGCCACCTGTAACGCTCCTCCATTTTCATCCAGCTCTTAGGGTTGAATACGGCGGATTCCACTTCCCCGGAAAAGAATTGGTCCTAGTTGTCTGCAGTTCCATCCGCGGAGATCCCCTCTGCGTCGTCGCGGGAGTCTTTCCTGGCGTCGCTGGTGTCGGAAGACTCATCACCCTCCCTGTTGGCGACTGCCTCCTCCTTTTTGTGTTTCAGCAGTATGCGTTTCTGTGGAGCAATCTCGAACCGACTCTTTTCTTCTTAGGCTAGCCTCCTGCTCAGAGTTCACATCACAATATTTTGTCAAAAAAGTGGGCCAAATTTACCTAACTCGCAATTTTTTTTTTTTTTTTTTGAAAACGGTGTCCAGCTTGTATTTTGCAGGATAAGGGAGGAGGGGTAGGTTGTCCTTGCGATACAGAGAAGGAGACACATACACTAACATGCCCCCCGCCATGTACGTCCGCGTGAAGCGCAACAAGCAGACCATCTTCCTGCACTGCGAGCCTAGCGACACTGTGCACGTGGTCAAGGAGAAGGTTGCCGCCATCGTGAACACGCCCTCCTCAGACCAGCGCCTGCTCCTCGGCAAGCAGAACCTTGAAGACGGATCCACACTGTGCGACTGTGGCGTCACCCCTGCAGACACGGGAACAGGTATGAGGCTGTTGCGACAAGGTTTTGTATTTGTCACATTTTCTCCCCCATTTCCCACAGAGCTCTTCCTTGTCCTGCGGGTGACCTGTGAGAACGGCGACGAAAAATGGGAGGAGGTGAATATCCCCAAAACGGTATGTTCTATAGAAGAGCGGGGGGGTTTTTTTAACTCACACTCGCTCTTAGGTATTGGGAAGGTTGATGAGGGTTCTTCTTCCTTCTTGCTTTTCTATGCTTTGATTATCACCAAAAAAAAATCAACACAACAACAGTCGGACGTCCCTGTGCCTCAGCCAGTGGCAGTTGCGTGATGGTGGAGCATGCACCATTCATCGTTGGTGTGTGGCACGCAGGGCATGCGGGGGGGCGACACGACCTCTAGCTTTTTAACATAACACCAGTGTCCCCCCCCCTCCGCCGAAAAGGGATCAAGACAAACAGTTCTGTTGTCACAGAAACTGCGTTGTGTTGTTCTTTTTCATTCCCTTCCTTTCCCCTAGGGTTGTGATGCAGTGCCCCGCTGGCACTTTTCAGCAAAACCCATAATTTAACATAACCGCGTGCTTCTGTGTGTCTTGCCAAAAAAAAACAAAGTTCAGTTTTATTTGCTCACACGAGGGACCTTGGAACAGTTCTGGTGACGTGCAGCTTTTTCTGAACCCCTTTCGGTCTAGAGTTTCCACACAAATTGTGAACATACTTTTTTTTTCCTGACGAGGGAAATCAAAAAAAATCACATTGGTGTGAGAAGAGGGTCACATTCATTTGCCATTTTCTGTTGACGGAACTGTTGGAAGGTTGGTTGTGTGCTGCTTTTTTGGCACCACTTTTACTCAACCCCCTTTTCAATTCTCCTGAGGACCTTGGCTTTTTTTGACCCGATGACATCACTCTCAGCGGCCCCCCTCTCTAAGGAGAAAAAGACAAGCAACTCACAACCCAGCTACAGCCACGGTAGGTCCACTACTCTACCGTCAAAAGCTGATGGGGCAGAGTACTCTTCTAGGGAATGATTCGAAGCGACATCATCGATACCCTTATTGGAACAGCGTTTATGGCAGGCTTGTCAAAAAAAAGGGAGAAAGACACAAACAATATGACCCCAAAAAAATCTTCTTCCGCTCATTACGGGAAAATTTTTTCGGGCGATTGTTCAACAGAACACCACGCGATTTTTAACGGGTTTTTTTTTTGGCACACCGTTTTCTTTTTCTTTTCTTTCTGGGATTAGAGGAGGTACCGCTACCTTCCTCCTTCTCCCTCCCCCCCCTCTCTACCGGCGAAAAAAAAAAACCGCCTTTTACACAACCACCGTTTCTTTTCAGCAACTGTATTTTACACCCCGCTCCTCTCCCCCCCTTTTTTTCCGTTTCGTTTCTTTAGTTCCGTCTTTCTTTTTTATTAAGCTTTTTTAGTCCTTTTTTTTTTTTTCCATTTCGACTCCAATCATGTGCAGTTCCAACAGCATTCAAGCGTCTACACCTTCTTGCTCCCCTGTCTCCTCTTCTTCTTCTTCCTTGCCTGCAGAGCCACGTCGTACTGCGCTTAAGAGAAGACCAGGGAAGGCGCCGATTCCTGCGAACCTTACCGGGCTTCGTAGTGGCCATGGTCGGGTAGTGCGCGAAGGGGATTCACCATCGGTGGTGCGTTCGTTGTGTTCTCCGTCGTCCAGCATCTCGCCTTCAACAAGCCTTTCTTCGGGCTCATCTGCCGAAGGTTCGGAGGGCAGTGAACGGAGCACCGAATGGGCGGCCTCCGCGCTTTTGTCAGACCGCACCCTCTGGCTCGGTTCTGCCAGCGATGCGCTCAACGTGGCAGCGCTAGAGGCACACAACATCACTCACGTCCTCAACGCAACCAGAGATTGTCTGAACGCACCGACCGCGAGGCCACTGTGCATAAAAAGAGTTCCCGTAGATGACTCCTGCGACGCACCCCTCCACGACTTCTTCCTCGAGAGCAACCGTTTCATCCATGAGGCTCGTGCCGCTGGAGGCAACGTTCTGGTGCACTGCAGAGGGGGGGTGTCAAGAAGTTCTGCACTGTGCGTCGCGTATTTGATGGTTCTCCGTGGAGAGTCTGCTGACGATGCGCTGGAGTTTGTGATGACCAGGCGGAGTCGTGCGTCGCCGAACATTGGGTTTCTTCTTGCGCTCGAAGCATTTGGCGCGGGTCGCAAGGCGGAAGAGAAAAAGATGCAGAAACAACAGTCTGTTGTCTCCGTTGTCATCGGTACACCTCTCCCCATCGCTTGTTCTGTGCAGTGTTCGTCGCTTCTCACCGAAGCAAAGAGTGATGAAGAAGAAGAAGAAGGTCACCCCGCACCGTCCAAAAGAAACTCACAATATTCAATCCATGAATGCCAGATGGAACCTCTCTCGGTTTGTTAGTTAATATGGAAAAGGGGGGGGAAGAGGGGGGGGGGGTATGGGTAAAATGAGAGGGTGTGGGGGGGAGTTGGGGGTTGGGGAAAATAATTTTATTTCATCCATTTTTTTGGTCAGACCAGAGCTCTCCCCCCTTTTTAAATTGTTTGTAGCTCTGCCACACCCCCAAGTAAGGGGGGGAAGGTGTGCCGTCTGTAGGTTTATGTTCCTCTCCATTTTTTTTCCCTCTTTCCGTTCTCTCCCTCACGACACACACGCACACATTTTTTTTTGAGATTTTTTTCTTCTTTTTTTTGTAAAGGGATTCGGTAAACAATGGTATGTGTAGCGGTGAAAGAGCGTTTTGTAGTGCATTTTTTTTCTTTTTTTCACGCCTGCCTGCACTCCCCCCTTCAGGGAGGCGTTTTTGCACTCATCATTCATTCGTTTTCTTTTGCTTTTTTTCAGAAATAATGCATTTTTTTTTTTCAAAGAAAACACCAAAAAATACCAATCGGAATTGAATCCTATCTAACCCATTTTTTTTTTTTTTTTGTGACAGCGAGTGAAAATATACCCCTTCCAGTAGTATAGACTGCAGCCTTTGGACGTGCCCCCCATCTTTTTTGAACGTCATTTTCTTTTTGTGCTTTCATCCGGATGGCTGGCAACGTAGGTCAGTCAGGGAGGTGCAACAAATAAAACTACACTTCCTTTGTTCTAAAAAAAGATGTGAGTGTCCACAGGGACGCTACTGATGTGCATCACCAGACCGCCTTCTTTTTTGAGAAAAAAAAACTTGGTGCTATGCGTCATGTGTTGGCACCCAAGGATGTGTCATGATATGTCTTGGGGGGGCAGGGTGTCATCAAGGAGTTCTGCTCCCCGCCTAAGGGCACATCGACCATGTGGCATATGTGTCCCCGAATTTTTTTGTCTAGCACAGATTGAGGAAAATCCTCAGTTTTTTTTCCAGACAGTTCACCCTGAGGCCCATTCCCCTAATAGTTGTTCCAAGCAGGTTGATGTGTGCATCCTGTGTTTTGTATGTGTGTGTGTGCGTGTGTGTTCCCCAAGAGCTGTTACTCCCCCTTTTTTTTTTGGATGTTGTGTGCAAGAGGCACATTCGTCTTTCAAGTTTTTTATTTTTATTTTTAAAAGTTGTTCCTTTTCCTTCCCTTCCCCGCCATGTTTACTACACAGGCGGGGTAGGTGTATTTTTCCTTTTCTTCCTGTTTTTGAAAACCACTCCCCCCTTTTTCCATTTTTTTTTTTTGAAAGGTTGTGTGTGCCATTCGCCCGTTCATCTTTTCGCTTTTCTAGCCCACAGTATTGTTTTTGGAGAAGGTGGCTAAGCACAAGAGGCTTAGTATCATCTTACCAACACTTTCTTTCTCCAACCCCCATTGCACTGTGTTCCTCATTTTTTGATTTCACTGTGTTTCTAACCTACCCAAAAAACCCCGTTCATAATGCATGCTACTCTCGCACCTTTTTCTTTTCTCCCCCCTTTAAATAATCCGCCTTCATCACCACATTTCCCCTCCATTTTTCTAGTTTGTTGACAAAGTGCCTTGTGTCTAAATGAAGAATTAATCTGTATTTTTTGTTGGGAAAAGTTATGAACAATACCCGCCCGCGTCTATATCACACGGTTTTTTTTTATAGGTGACTTAGCACAGAGAAGCTTAGGTTCATCTTATAAATCTTTTATTTTGAACTGTTCGTATGCTTTCTAGGGAAAGTAGATGTAGATAAATTAGTGTTTGTGTTGTTGTTTCTCGTTGTTTTGTTTTGTTTTCGAGATATTCACAAGGTAATGAAGCACGTGGTGTTTCGTCTCCAATTACGAACTCCCTTTGGGTTAGTTAGGTATTTTCCTTCCATGAAAGTATGCGGGTTTTCACCGGCAGCTTTTCATAATATTATTTTGTTCCCCCTTTTTTTTTTTCGCTCGTTAGGAGGAAAATAACTCACAAAAAAAAAATCATTTCTTAAATCCCTCTACAAGATAACTTATGCCTTTCGCCTACTCTTCGGTGTATTGCACAATATATAAAAAAAAGTCATCCATTTCACTCTGTTTTTCACTTTCAATAAAAGGTGGGCTTCCTCCCACCCTCTCACATGCTTTCTTCAACAATAGAAAGTATATGATTATTTTTTTCCACTTTCCCCCCAATATATTTGGCACAGTCCATAAACACACCCCCTAAAAGGTTACCTTTTAGTGGGTGGGTTTATGGACTGTGCCATTTGTCTTATTTTCATCGTATATTAAAACTTACGCAAAAAAAGCGGGTATGGGCTAACCTCTCATCGCCTTTCTGTTCCGTTGAATGGAAAGGCAACAGTATGTAAATCAAATTCGGCCGTACTAATGTTAGAGCCACTCTCCTTTATTTTATTTTGTTTTTTGTTTTTTTATTTTTTGGCATTCCCAAAATTAGTACAAGGCACCATATTTTACCGCGGTTTATATGATTTTTTTATGCGAACTCATAATGAAGTTATGAATGAATTTTTTAAAAAAAGTGGGGGCAACAGTATTAGAGTATACCATTGGTAAGCAATGGTATTTCAATGATACAGGCGAGTGACGACACCTCCCCCTTTTTTTGCCAGTTGTGTGTGCACGTTTAGGAAGGCAACTTCCTATTAAGCCCGCCGACTCCATTTTTCTTGGAGCTTCCAGGACCGTACACTGCTCCATTCCAGAGAAGGAATGGAAAAAATATTTTGAAAAAAAAAAAAGAGAGAGAAAAAAAAAAAAAAAAGAAAAAGTCTCCCAGAGTATTCTGCTATAAAAGATAGGAAAAAAAATATGCGGGATTGGGTTTTGTAACATCGAAAACATGTGGGGAAAAATAAACGGATTTCTTGTGGAATGTCTGTTGTCTCAAAGATGGGAGTTGTACAGGAAAACAAAAAAAGGTAGAGTGGGGCTCATCCTTTGGGTGACTTCACTGACCAAAGTTTTCGAAACGAAAAGGGGGAAGAGGGGGGGAGAGAAAATGATGGAAAATTGGCACCTCTCTGATATGGTAAATCCCCATCTCGAAGTCTCTCCTCTTGTGGGGTTCATCCCTGCTCCTATTTCCTCCTGTTCTTTTGGGTGAAGATGTACTGCAAGCAAACCGAATTGTTTTCGAATTTTTATTTTTGTTTTGCCTTTTTTTTTTTTCCTGATGGCTCAGCTGTGAGGCTTACGTTCATCTTGTTAAGAAAAAACCTTTATTTTTTTTTTGAATTTTTTCGTATCTCTGTGATCATTTTTCTTCATTTTTATCATCCGAAAAATATCTGTTGTCTGTAAAAAAATATTTTATTTTTTGTACTGAGGCTGTGATTTACCCACTGCTGTGAGTTATCTTGTCATTTGCCTCGCCCCTGTCGCCACCCACATTCTGTCTCTCTTGTCTTTTTTCTCAGAAAAAGAAAAATATCGAAAACCAGATCACTTTTTTTTTTCCACTATCATTCCTGGGGGGCAACCCCATTAAAAAAGAAAATGTACAGAAAAAGAGAGAAAAAGAGACCAGAGTTTTCGTCATCTCATCTCTGCTGTCTGGACGTAGTTCCTGGCCTTTTTTTTTTTTTTTAAAGAAAGATGAGAACATTTTTTGTTGTTCCTTCTTCCTATGCTATCAATTTATTGAATGCACACGTTGAAATTGAAATACTTTTTTGGAAAGGTGACATTTGGGAGTACAGTACCTACTTTGGGGCGATTTTGTCGGGACAATAAAAGAAAAGGAAAAAAAGAGAGAAAAAAAACCCCCCAATGGAAAAAAAAAATCCGTTTTGGTGTCCAAGAAAAGCAAGGACCCATCGGAAGAGAGAAACCGTTGGAGAGAAAAAAAAAATGACACAGATTTTTTACAAAGGTGACTTAACATTTCCTTCGGATCATCTTACCAACCCTTTTATTGTGCGTTTCACCCGGATGGCTGGCATCGTGCATATGGGTGCCTATAACCATTTCTTTTTTTTTTGGCTGTTGTTGGCCGCAGGGTAGGCTTTCATTCAGCTGTGTTGTCAGTCGGAGGTGCCTGCACTAAAAAAAAACTTCACTTTTTTTTTCAGAGGATGTGAAAGCATGCATCTTCCAGTTTTTTTGTTTTTTTTTTTTCTAACCTATTTTTTACTGAGTACGGACCCATCTCAGGGTTGTTGGCAGGGCCCTTCCTTGACGCAACGGTTTTTTCCCCCTCAGCAAAGTGCTTACAGAGAGAAGAAAAAAAAGGAAAAAACAAAAACGAAGAAACAGCCAAAAAAAACAGCGCTGTTCTACTTGATCTTTACGATAAGGTGTTGTGAACACCATGATTTTTTCCCTCTCTTTTAAGATTTGCAAGGAATAACTACTGTGTATGCGTATCGGCCCACCACACTGCATAATCCTGAGTGACTCTGGAAAATGAGCATTTTTTTTTTTTTTTTTTTTTTTTTTTTTTTTTTTTTTGAATTTTTTTTTTCGAACACAAAGAAAAAAATCGCAAAGCAAAAACTCTTGCCCACTACTCAGGCCAATGGCTTCTCACCTTTTCCTTGGCGACTAGTGGCACTTCGTGAGTGAGCTTCGCTTTGATGTTTGAAGCCAAATCAATAAAGGAAAAGGGTCTGAAAAAACCACCTGGGTTTCCTGCTGCCCCCAATTCGTGCGTTTTTGTTGTTGTTGTTGTTTTTTTATTATTATTTTGTATGGATCTTTTGTTGTTGCGTTATTCTGTTTTGAAAGAAATTATGAACAAAAAAAATGTTAAAACAAAGGGGGAAAATGGTTGTTATTTAGAGGGCTGCTTTCCAGTAGATGGCGTTACTACGCTTGTATCTTTCTTTAGCTCTACCTCATGGAAGAGAGTGTTTTGTTACGATGAAAACATCTCTTTTACCTTGACGATTGTAGATATTGTTAAAAAAAATTGTTTTTTTTTTTTTCTTTTCTTTTGTTTGCCACCTTTATCATACATATCATGTTGGTATGTACGAAAAACGCGCAAAAAGTTTATCTGCTCGTTTTTTTTTGTTTTTTTTTTTTTGTTTTTTTTTTTTTTGTTGATCTACTGGTTTTAGTGCCACCCATTAGATATTATTTTCACTATTTTTATTTTATTTTATTTTTTATAAACCACACAGCCCCCCATCTCTTAACGACCCTTGGTCATGCTGCGAAAGTAAACAACAAAACAAAAAAGAACAAAATAAAGTAGCAAAAACAAAACAAAACAAAACAAAACAAACTTTCAAGCCCCCCCATCTCATTCTGTAATAGCCTAGGCGTCAACAAACTTGTTTTTTTTTTGTCCTCTCCCCCCCTCCCCACTCCATACCCCAAATTGAAAAAAGACAACACGAAAAGAACAAAATCACCGATTTTCAAGAATCCTTCCCATCATCACTCCCATCTCCCCACACACACATACCCCTCCCAAAAAAAAAAGGGCGATTGTAGACAAAAAAAAAGAAGGAAAAAAAAAAAAAAAAAAAAAAAAAAAAAAAAAAAAACGAAATAAAAAGCACACACAACAGAGGGATTGTTCCCTTTTCAAAAAATTGCCCTTTCTTTTTTGCTTCTCCTTTGTAGAAGACTACCACGGCTGAATTATTTTCACATTTTTTTTTTGTTCTCCCACATCCCCCTTCTTTACCCTGCTTGATTTTCAAACGCATTTTTCATGAGAGAGGGCCTTTTTTCGTATTTCAAAAATCACATTAGATTAGTCAGAGAGCCCACCTCGATTGAGATTGAACAGTACAAAAAAAAAAAAAAAAACAAGAAAACGTGGTCAAAGGCAGGACCAGGGTCCTTGCACTCAACCCACCTACACTGTGTAGGTAATCGTTTTAATAAATCGACAGTAGAGATTGCACAAACTGCGGCAACACAACCGAGGCAACTACCACTACTCCAACAATTTATCAAAACTGTATATGGCGTCTATACCTTCAGTAGTACAAAAAAGGCTTCGGCCAACATTGGGTACAGACCCTATTAACCTTAAGCGGGTTCTTAGGCGATTGTCGACACAACATATAAGAGGTGCTCATATCAACAACCACGGTGCCCAAGCTCTTGTGAGGGTGAGCGCGGGCACTACCCCCCCCACCGTATGTATCAAAAGCTGTACAGGATGGTTTCCATTCTCACAAAGCAACAACTTAACAGGCAAGCAAAAAGGGTGTCAGTGCGATTCAAGCATGACAGCTGGATGTAGCCTGGAAGGAAAAAAAAAAAATGTATAGTAGAGCTATTCCTCGGAGTGCGTCTACACTAATACAACCAAATTTTCAAAAAAAACACATGAGGTGTGTGTGTCTGTGTTTCATTTTACGGAATATGAGCACCCAATACAAAAAAAAAAAAAAAAAAGCCTTTGGGCGACATTGAGTACAGATCCTGCACTAGCAGGTGATTGTCGAAAAAAAAAACAAAACAAAAAATGGGTTATGTTCCAGCAAAGATTATCCAAAAACGGGGAGGGGGTTTTCTTTTGTTCTAAAAAACCTCCCCTATTGATGGGCGAAGGGGTTCGTACAACAAAGATGAACCATTCAACCATTTGCCGCAGTGGGCCTATGTCATTCAATAAGCACAGCTAGGGGACTTCATACGTACGGTGCTGTGGCATCTCTTTAGCACTTCCCTTATGATGTACAGTATTGGTATTTTGTTTTGTTTTGGTTTTGCAATTCTTTCGAAGGCATGGCAAACGGAATGGTATGTGCATAAAACCATTTAACCACGTGGCATTTATTCCTACCAGGCTTGAGGGGGGTCGTAGCTCTATACTTCTCAACAAGGGTTATTTCCCTTTTTTTTTTCTTTCTCCCTAGAAATACCGCCGTTTACGTTTTGAGGAGTGCGTGATCATGCATATATTGAGAACAACCTTTTCGTGCCCCAAATAAAATAAAATAAAAATGCTTTCAGGTGGGTACCCATCAGTGATGTCGCTGGGGGAATAATTTGGTAGTGCGCTACCAGACAAAAAAATAGTCTCAATTGATCCCAAATAAATAAGGTAGTGCCATGAGGCATTAGCGGCCTTACCAGGTGAGACATCTGACTGGTTAGCCCATCCCGGTCGAAGTTACCGGAGTGTTCTGCACTTTTTGCGAGAAAACTTCGCCTTGGTAAAATGGGTTTTCATAAAAGTTTCTCTCAAGGGTTCAGGACGACGTCTATACCTTCCGTAGTACAAAAAGGCTTCGGCCAACATTGGGTACAGACCCTAGGTTCCCTATGCGGGTCCTTAGGGGATTGTCGACACAACAACAAAAAAAAAACGAAAAAAAAATAGTGGAGCACACTCTAGGGTGGCTACACTAATACAACCAAGTTTTCAAAAAAACTTCCTCCCATAGTACACATTTGCGAAATGGACACGATGAGAAGAGGCTGCGTTCTCTATTTTACTTCCACTCTCGTCAGTTTCTTGTATGTTATTTTCCTTTTTTTTTTTTTTTTTTTTTTTTTGTGTTTTTTTCAGGGTCCTCAACCGTAGACAAAGTCTGGCCACAGATTTGTCTAAGTTAAAAAAAAAGGCTAAAAAAAAATTTTCGCGCTCCGCGCGAAAAGGTCCTGTACAAAGCTAAAAATTGGGGGCTTTTTTTTTTTGTGTTGCTTTTTCGAAACTCGTTAAGTGGTCTTTTCATTTCAATAGAAGAGTTCGACAAATGAACAATCACACCCCACCCCACCCCTTCGCCCCACCCGTACCCCTAACCCCATTGTCCCCCCAACCTGATAAGCATCACACAGAAACTCTAACCTTCTTTCTTTTAAAGGCTTCAAAAATCCTTTGGATTTGGTCAGGCGTAAATTTATTCTCATTTGTCTCTGCCTGTTTGCACATAAGAATGCATAGCAGACTTGAATCCAGCAGTTTGTTTCTGTAGCTATTCTTGACGTACTTCATGCCGTTGAAGCAGCGCTCGTCTTCAACTGATGTGACGGGGATTGACAACCCAAGCAAAACAAGATCCCTCATAATGGGGTAGGCGTCTCCTGCGGAACTTGTCAAGAATGTTGCGATCAGGTCCGAAGTGTCCTTTGTTGTAGTTCTCTTCGACAAAACGTCCACCAGGATCCTCCATTCTTTCACAGCTACAGCTTTCTTTGTCTCCAGACTGTTCAGTTCTGGCGACTCCTCAACGAACGGCGTCGTGTCCACGCTCAGTAACGGCGTTGTTTGAGTGCGCGATATCACAGTATGCTCCGTCTTGGAGTACTCTGGTCTCCCACGCGTCTTCTCGCCCACAACATCGTACTTTTTGTACTCGAGTGTATGCAGCTCAGTAAATTCCTCGATGAGCTTCTTCACCTCGGTGTTGCCGTAGATCGCCAGCCCGTCCGCGTTAGCAGGGAGGTTGCGGATGTCGAATACTGAGAAGCATCTCACAATGTCCATGTTCACGAATCGTTCACTGAGGCACTTCAGCAGCTCCTTGAGGTATGGCTTGCAGACCGTGTCGTGATGAATCGCAAAGTTCCGACGGGAAAGTTTTGTACCGTGGCATTGATTATACCTCGGTACCCATTCTGGGTAGAACGGGAACATGTTCGGGTTGGTTTCAAGCAACGACAATGACGCAACACATTTGTCGATGTGGCTGCAAACGGTGAGCAGGTTTGTGTTCCTGCTCTGGAGCGACGTCGACAGCACGTTCAACTCGTCCAGGACCACCGTCATGAAGGACAACGTTGCAAAAAAACCGGGCTCTTTGATGTGCTGCGCGATGAACGGTGCTTCCACGTCGCCGGCCTCTCCAAGCTTGCACAGGGCGCTGTGCACGGCGGGGTACTCCTTGCGGACGGTGCTGCAACACCTGCCGTTGGTGAGCCACCGGGTGTCACCCGGCTTTGCGATGAGGATGTCACAGTACTCACACAAGTCGCGAAGTTCCTCCAGCATCTCCTCCAGGGTGTCGAGCTTAATCTTGGATCCCGAAAAAAAAACCCACACCCACCGCAGGCCGTCGAAGAACCGGGTAATCTCCGGCGATTTCCCCTCTGCCGCTGCTTCTGGGCCACAGAGTGCGAGGGAGTGTGCGTAGCACCAGGTGAAGAGGGCGCCTGGGTTTATGTCTGCACGGATTTGTTGTTGGCAGCCCTTGTTCGAGGAACGCATTGCCGATGCGCCATCAAACGAGCATCCACTCATCTTCCCGTAGTCCACTTCGTCAGCAACGACGCGTAACCAGCCCCCGTCTGGTCCTTCAGCTCACCCATCATGATGAGCTTCTCGACGGGGGTGGCACCGACCATGTATCGCACGACGAAGACGAGTTGCTCCTTCTTGCTGACGTCGCGTGAGCAATCCCCCGACAGGCCCCAGAAACGGGAGGCTTTGACCTGCTTGAGGAGGTCTTCTGTCAACACCTCCGTGATGCAGGACATGATCTCTAAGACTGCACCGCAGCTGAGATAGCGTATTTGTTGTCTGAGGTATGCCTCCATGTCGGTGCACTCCAGCTTGTCTGCGAAAAAACTCAGAAACTCCTCCAAGTTAGAGTGCCCTACACCTTTGCGCGCGAGGAAAACAATAACCTCAATGCATATTTTCAGCATTTTTTGGTTGAACTCGACTTCTTTGTCGCTGTTGGCGTGCAACGTGTGAAGCACGGTTCCATTGGAAGCCTGCAGAGCGGCAGCCTTCACGAGACGTTGGTGTTTGGGGTCGCCTGCATGCGCAGGGAGGTCTCTGGCGAGCTTGGTCTTTGCATGAGAGAAAGCACCACAATACAAGCACTTGAACTTGTCTTCACCCACCACCAACCAGGGGGAAAAACGGTTCAAATGGCCCTGCACCGTGCTCTCCCGCAGACCCATACAACCTTTCTCCTGCGCTTCGCGTTTACGTTTCAGCGTGTTGGTGGAGTCGGTGTTCGCTGGTGCGGTCGTGGTGTTCGTGAGGTTGGGATTGTTCGTGTTGGAGTGCGTGGGACCTAAGAAGACAACATCGCCGTCAGAAGAGTACTCGTCGACATCATCGATTTCCATTGCTGCCTCGGGTTGCTCGGATGCTGCGTTGCGTCTCACTGGCACACATTGCTCCTCCTCCTCTTCTTCGGACGTTGAATCCACGTACTTAACAGCACTCACCTGTGGAGCCATCATCACCACACGTTTCTTCACCTTCTTGCCTTGCGACACCTGGCTCTGCACAGACACGGCAGAGGCATCGCTGTCTCCCCCCTTCTCTGCTTCGTTCATGGCGAACTCATGCGCCTCCGCAACGATCGTCAGGATCGTCTTC
Organism: Rhynchopus sp. YZ270_cl-10; assembly: GCA_964035575.1. Classification (NCBI taxonomy): domain Eukaryota; phylum Euglenozoa; class Diplonemea; order Diplonemida; family Diplonemidae; genus Rhynchopus; species Rhynchopus sp. YZ270_cl-10. Next base: position 1,262,874 of record OZ037879.1, read on the forward strand.
CGCTTGCTCCCCTCCCTGTCGTCGTCCGCCAGTTTGGCGCGATCAAACTCCTTCAACCAGAGTTTGAGCACCTTGTTGGTGTCGTTCTGGTGGTTTTTAAACCCCCTCACCGTCCCCTCCGCCACAAGAAAAAGGTGAAGGGAAGCGAGCCGGGGTGTCGGACCATCGGGGATGGACTTGTACTTGCCTGAAGACCACAGGTCGTAGTGCGTATCCCCTTTGTTGGGTTCCACCACACGTACCACAGGTGCCGCAACAGCTCCCTTCTTGAACATGGACACGATGGTGGGCTGTGCTTTGGAGGTCTTGGCAGTGGCAGGCATTTTTGCGGATGAGTTTGTTCAATTGTAGTTAGTCTGAGGAGGTGGCTTGTGTGGGTGGGTACAATGGGGTCCGCGCAGGTGAGGACTGAGGGAGTCTTGAGGGAACTCATTTTTTTTTTTTGTTTTCAGTAAAGCTTCTTCTCTTTCAAACCACCCAAAAACCCAAAACCCAGGTTTTGTCTAACTTAGACAAAGCGTTTTTCAAAAAAAAAAAAATTGTCTAAGTTAAGGCCTAACTTAGACAGGTTGAGGACCCTGGTTTTTTTTGCCAACGATTTCGAACGAAAGTTATTGTCATTTTCTTTTCTTGATTTTTTTTTTTTTTTTTTAGGATTCCGTTTTTTTGTGTGATGACATAATTTTTTGCGATGTGTTGTTGTGAGTTTTTCACAGCAAAAAAACAGCGGTTTTGAGCATTGTGAGCAGAACGATAAAACAAAGATGCTCCCCTGTTAGTTGTCATGCACTGGTAAAAAAAAAACTAAGTTTTCAAGGAAGAAAAAAAGAAGAAAAAAAAAAAGAACAGATATTTACCCAGTTGGTGTGAAAAATGATTGTCGACCTCCATGAAGGCAACCTAGAAGTAGCTAAATTTGCAAAATCTGCTAAAAAAAAAAAAAAATGCAGTTTTTTTTTTGGGTGCATTTTGGAGCAAAAATGGAGTTGTCAACAATTTATCAAAAAAAAAGAAAAAGAAAAAAAGGAAAAAAGAAAATCACAACGTCTCTCTTCTTTCAATACCCCCAAGCCCACTAACATCTCCCCATGCCCCATTCATTGCATCAAAAAGACTTGTACTTTTTCCCCTTTTTCCCCTTTTCAAAAAAAAATAAATAAATCAGTGTCAGGACACGTTCCTTAAACCTTTTCTTCGTTCGGAGATCGTTGAAATAAGTCGTAATCTCAAAATAACGCACCCTTTCTCTTTTGGCTTGATTGGCTACAAAAAAAACTTAGAAAAACAATACAAAACAAACAAAAAAAAAAGAGGAAAAAAGCAAACAAAGAGCACATATCAAAAACTTCATGAAAAACCTATTCAAAACAAGCGAAATATTGCATATTTTGATGCATTTCGTTGACAACCAAAGTCAAAAGGTTCACATGAGAACCCAACTAATGAGCTCAACCCTTTTTTTGGGGTGAGTGTTTTCCCATCACATACTAAAGGCTTTGGCCAAATAAAAAAAAAATCAAAAATCAATACCCTTCCCAGTGTTCTGTCGGGCAACCTAACGACCGAGACAGAATTTTTTTTTTTTTGTTATATTTTCTCTAGTACAATACTCCCCCGGGGTTTTTGACAACTCACAAGGAGTGTGTGAGTGCCTGCATCCTGGAGGCGGGTTTTGCGTCTATCAAGTATGATTTTTATATTTATTTTTGATTTTGCTGGTCAAGAGCATTGCAGTTCGTTTCGCTTCAAGAGTTGCAATCTCGGCCAGGGGTGGGAGGGGTGGGAGTGGGGAACGTCACGTCTCCGTATTTGCTGTGGTACTATAGTAATAATGTGCTGCATGCAAACAGAGATATGTGGACGTACGCCTATACTACCTGATGAGAGGGGTGCCCACCGCGTTGTTACCTACTTCACTTCGTTTTTCTTAAGTTCTTAAGTTAGTACCTCTCACGGCTGAGCGACCAAAAAGCTTCTGCCGGTCCAGTGTCTCCCTCTCCGGATAGGCCAGGGCTGTGTCTTTTGCAGTGAGTTATCTTTTCAAAGGATACGTAATTTCGAAAAAAAAGGATAAAATCGTTACAGTAACCCATACCATGTGGTCAACGTATTTTCTTTTTCTTTTTTTTTTAGTATCCTTTTTGTTCCATGCTGTTACCCACTGGTTTCACAATCTATCCCAATTACCAATGTGGGTGCTGTCCTCCTCAAACTACATTTTTTTTTTTTCAGTGCCTGCGTCAGCCGATCAACGATGTGTTTTGCACTTTCAACTTCTCTTTTTTTTTCCCCCCCAAACCCCGCGCGCTAAACCGTACCAGGGCTTACTGGGAATTGGGTGGACGTTGTTGTTGCGTGCTTGTATTTTCCTCCCCTCAGTTTTGTTGTCTTGACAAAAAAAACAGTTTTGAAAAAAATGTTGACGATCTTCTCTCAGCACTATAGGCTTCCCGGTCGCGGTATTTGAGGGGATGATGACAACTCTGTTTTCATCTTTGGGTAGCAGTGCTCCAGTAACAATAAACAAAACGTGGAGTATTGAAATGAAATAGGCAGCTTTTACATGCCCTACGATAATGTGTGTGTGTATTTTTTTTTCCTCATCAAAAAAAATAGCAAACAAAACGCCCAGTGTTTTTGAGCAAAGTGCGTGATGGCATGTTTGTTTGAGTCGGGAGGGGGGTTTTTTTTTTGTTTTCTCTGTACCTTCTTTTCATTAGAAAAAGAATGTATATGAAACAAATGTTTTCTCAGCCTCTCTCATACGTCGATCGTGTCTTTTCTCCCTCCCCTCCACCAGCTCTAACCTGGTATACACAAGAAAATTTGTGGCAATTTATCTGCCAACAGTTTATCACAAAAAAAGGGGGGGGGAAGCCACAAATCAAGCGACACGAACTTAGAGAGAAAACATAAAATCCCGCCTCTTTCATTTCTTTTTTTTTTTTTTTTTGTTTTCCGAACCATTTTTAGTCATCCCTTCTATAATATCTGAGTGTTGTGGATTTTTTTTTGAGTTTTTTTGTTTTTTGTTTGGGAAATAGTCAGATTTACCCTACCCTATTTTGAAAAAGTTCAGACTTGCCCGAAATAAGTTCAGACTTGCCCTAAAAGTGTTTTTAGGGCAAGTCTGAACTTATTTCGGGCAAGTCTGAACTTATTTCGGGCAAGTCTGAACTTATTTTTAGGGCAAACACTTTTTTTAGGGCAAGTCTGAACTTTTTTAGGGCAAGTCTGAACTTTTTTAGGGCAACCCTGCACTTATTTATTGGGCAAGCTGGGGGCTCTTGGGTTACAGAGCCCGGCGGTCGTCGTTTTTGCGTTTCTGTTTAGGGCACGTATGGGCTATTCGCGACGAGTCCTGGTAGTGAAATGAGCAACCTATGGTATGGAGCTTTTTTTCCATGCAACTGAATTTCCTCGTGTCCAGGACACCCCACTTTCCGAGCAAAATTAAATAATGACACAAATGGGAGGGGAAAACCCTCTGACCTTTATCATCACTCTAAAAAACTCTCAGGTACCGCACCGCAGTACCGCACCACGATCCGAGACCCGTACAGAACAGAGACCAGAAAAAAGACTTCCGCACCCAAACGCGACTCCTCATAGAACACGACGTAGTAGTAACAAAAAAAAAATACCGATTACTGCAGTAAGTACAAAGCCTTTGGGCGACATTGTACAGGTCCTACATCATGTACGTAAAATTGTCGATACAACCAAAGAAAAGCATAGTGGTGCACCCTCGGGTGTCTGCACTACTGCAACAACTATTTCTATAGCTACAGTTTCCCCACCTCTACCTTTAACTTTTTATACGAGGATGTAATTCTCCGGGATTACTCCGCGATTGTCGTCACAACAAAAAAGTCCAGAGGACTTGTTGGTCGCCTTACTCATTTGGATCAACGGTATGTATATGCTACTCATTACAATGTTAGCCACTTCTATTGCCAGACACCGGGGCAAATAGTAAGTGCAAGAAAACTGCTTTTTGGAAACCAGGAAAACATGATGGACACTCCACTCCACGTGCGGACATGTTTGGCACTTCTGCAGGCGTGCAGTATCCAAATGTGTCCCCGTGGGAACAAAGTGATAAAGATGTGTCCACTGTGTACAGGGAAAAAACTTTGCGCTCCCCCGGACAGTGCACAATTCAACCCCTTGTTGTGGGTGGTCTTGTTGCCTTTTGGAACAACAACAATTTTTCCACGTTGTTGCATTTTGGCCAGGCATGCTCTTGAAAGCATGACAATTTGATTGCGTATGGACAAAGCAAATAACCAAGTATGAATTCTGAGTTGAAATGTGAGAGATGTTGTGGGAAGGGGAGTTCGCTCCTTTCAACGATGACCTCGTTGTTCTTCAATAGGCATGTCTTAACCGACCACATAAATAAAATTGTGCCGGCCTCGAAGGATTCTAAGCAAACCCGCGTGGTAGCTAAACACTGACTCTCTCTCAATTCAACAAAGAAGGAATACTTGGTAATTTGTGGAGCACCCGTGCATGAAAATTGTAAAACTTTGCGCCCCACGTTGCCCCAGAACACGGCTTCCTTTGTAACCGGTTCTGGCCCAACGTGGACTGCCTGTTCACCCTTTCCGGGTGGCTGGTGGTTTCTGGCATCAATTTTTGGGCTCCGGCTCGGTTAGGCATTTTAGGGCAATGAAACAAGTCATACCACCATACCATGGGGCCCCAAGAGTGCCCCAGCCAAAGTGGCCTGACTTGTTGCCCTAAAATAAGTTCAGACTTACCCTAAAAATAAGTTCAGACTTGCCCTAAAAAAGTTCAGACTTGCCCTAAAAAAGTTCAGACTTGCCCTAAAAAAAGTGTTTGCCCTAAAAATAAGTTCAGACTTGCCCTAAAAACACTTTTAGGGCAAGTCTGAACTTATTTTCGGGCAAGTCTGAACTTTTTCATAGGGCAAGTCTGAACTTTTTCAAAATAGGGTAGGGTAAGTCTGACTATCTCCCTTTTTTTTTTTTTTTTTTTTTTTTTTTTTTTGCAAATTTTTGCTTTGTATGCCGAGGTGCGTCGTGCAGTACAGCCTGTCAGTTCACGCACCCTTCGGAAATCCTTTCCCCCCCCTCTCTCCAAACAGAGTAGCAAAAACAAGAACAAAAATAAAACAAAGTTGAAACAAACTTGTTCAAAACTTTTTCAAACCCCCTCTCTCTCCGCCTCCCCTCCCAGGTTTTCAAAACATTTTTTCCCCCTCACGGAGTTTCAATGCCTGTCCCAGAGGCGTTTTTTTTTTTTTTTTTGCACTATCAACTTCACTTTTTTTTAATCTAAACATCACCTCCTCCCATCGAACATAAACTTTTTTGTTTTTTATTTTTTTGTTTTCACTATTACCCCCTGAAACTCCTCTCCCCCCAATCGTCTTTTTTTTTTGTATGTGTGGATCTTCTGCAGAAGCAGTCGCCCTTTTATTTTGCACTTTTTTTTTCTTCAAAAAAATTATTTTCTTTTCAAAGACGACCACTTTTCTTTTTCTACAAGGAGACTAAGCACGAGAGGCTTAGGGTCATCTCATAAACTTTCTTTTCCTGCTTTTTTTGGTAGCCACACACTCTCCCCCACAAAACATTATCTTTTTTGTGTTTTGTCAATGCATGCGTCCCAGAGGCGTTTGCACTATCAACTTCACCTTTTTTTTTTTGGACCAAAATGAAACAACAAGGACGCGTTGTCGATCAAAGAGAAACGTCACTTTTGTTTTGTTTTGTTTTGTTTTTACGTCCAAAAATACAAAATATTTTGCCCGTAAAATAATTTGGAAACCCGCTGCGATTCTAAACCCATAGTTCCCCCTCCCCCCTTTTTTTGGTGGAGGGGGTGGGTCAAATTGAATCAAAAAAAACCCGTCATAAAAAAAAAACCTTCACATCATAGCGTCAGGGAAATCATTATCAGACACTGTGGTTGAACAAAAAAAGGATTTTTCTCATAAAAAAATGTGGGTGATTTCAATTTTACAAAAATGTAGGCAATATTTCTACAGAAAAAAAAAAATCATCAAAGCCCCCCCCCAATCGTCTATCCTTTACATCTTCCCTTCTCTTCAGATTTTATTTTTTTTTGTCATAGCTTTTTTTTGAGACCAGGTCGTTGGGGATTGCCTTGATGTTTCCTCCTTTTTTAACAAAATGATTTTTTTTTTGTGGGAGTGAGCCAGATCACCATCTTTCTTTCTTTAGGATTTTTTTTTTTTTAGTGCCCTACATCCCAGAGGCGTTTTGCACTATCAATTTCATTTTTTTTTTTTTTTTGGATTTTAGAATCTTTTTTAGGATTCTTCACTCCGGTGGTAGATTAGGATCATCTGAACAAAAAACCCCCTTTTTTTTGGGTGATGGAAGAGGTGGTGATGAAGTTACACATACAGCGAACGAAATGCACAGAGAAAAGTGTCTCTTTGCTGCGATGTGTATCTTTTTGTTTCTTTTTGCGAAGAATAAAGGAAAAGGCCCTGCACTGAGTTGTTATACTACCCCTTCTAGCGAAAATAGAACGCAAAAAAAAACCCCCAAGAGTACCAAAAAAAGAAAAATGCGAAAAATAACTGAAGAAGAATACGGAATAGTAAAAAAAAAGCCTGCTTTTCTGTCGCAACTACTTCAATACTTCAATCCAAATACAAGAAATAAAAGGAAGCACAACAAATTCTAAATCCTGTGCTTCTCTGAAAAAAGGGGGGTTGAAAATTCCGCAATTTTAAACGTCTCATCTTGTGTTTTTTGTTCTCTTTTTTTGTCTCCGGTGTTACCCTTTTCATTTTTTCATTTTTTTTTTTTATTCCGTTTTTAAAAGGGAGGGAGGGGTATGGGAGGGGGGGGAGAGATAAAAAAGATTTATTATGAGAGAGAAGTGATCCCACCACAGAGATATCACCCATTTTTAAACCGTTCTTTATTTTTTTTTAATGGCGTGCTTTCTAGTCTTCGATTAGGAAGTACATGACATTTCATTTGTGTACATAATGTAGCGGGAAGGGGTCGGACCAGAGTTGATATTTTTTTATTGGGGTACACTGTTCACGGGCCACGGGCTGTTGTATTTCAAGTCAACTTTTTTTTTTTGAGAATATTGTCTGCTTTTTTATGGTCTAAAGGCTTTTTTGGCCATTATCTGAGACACATTCGCATATTGCAACGATAGGTCCTTAGGCGATTGATGGTACAAAAAACAAAAAGGGTATCCGAACAACAAACGCCAAATACGAGCCAGACCACCAGCACCATTCCTTCCAGACACCCCTTCAACTTTTTTTTTATGTCCTTTTGTACTTTCTTGTGAAAGTATGCGAAAACTAATTTTTTTTGTTTTATTTTGTTTCCCCTTTTCCCACACACATCGTCCAACTACACTACGTCTTTAATCGATAAAACAGCACAACATAGTGACAACATGATTCCAAAAAGGATTTTTTTTAGTATAGACGAATTGTAAATTGCAAAGACGAAGGGCAAAAAAACAAATGATGGAAACCCCCCCCACCCGATCTAAAAAAAAAAAGAAAAAAAAAAACACAAAAGCAGACAAAAAAAAATGTGTTTTTCTTGTATTTTTTTGTCTATTTTATTCCTCTAAAAACTTCTCCCCATTCTTCATCCAACACACCTCAGCAGGGGCAACCTCTTGTATAAGGAGGACGCTTTCCGTTTGTTGCAAAAGCTTGCAAAGTACCTTCCCTTCCCACACATACCCCCATACCCCACCTCTCTTTACTTACACACAAAGCTCTTTTGCTTTCGTTTTCGTTTTTTTTTTTTGTCCTTTTTTTTTACCCATTGTTTTTGAAAGAAACAATAAAACCCATAAAAGATGCTCTCAGTTGCTGGGAGCCAGCCGCAAGGCGTAGTGGCGGCAAACAGTAGCCAGTCTATGATCGCGAATGCTGACTTCACCGCACCGCTGTGCACAGCTGAGGTATTTTTTATATTATTTTTTTCCACCCCTCCCCATTGCATCCGAACGCTCTAAAGTTGGTTGAGAAGGGCTGTGAAAGATCGAAATAACTGAAAAAAAGAATATGGGGAGATGGGCGGGGTGTACAAACTTACCGTATTCGTACAAAAGTTTGACCGTAAAAGAACTAATATTCGACCTGTTTTACGGTCGCACATTAGTGGGGTAATGTTAGACCGTAAAAATGTTCGATATTTTTCATTTTTTTCTGGAAGTTCGACCTTTTTCGGTCGATAATTTTGTACGAATAAACATGGTACGTTTAAACAATAATCAGGGAGATGCCGAAACGCTCCTTGAGAGAGAGGACTGATGGGGATGGGAATGTCACAACGGAAAACACCATTATTTCATTAGTTTCCTATTATTTGCAGCCAGTTTGTACAGAGAACCTCAGGAGGGATCTGCACACTGCGTGTTACTGTGCGCAGTTCAGGTGTACCATCTTCGTTTCGGGTAATCACACCTTCCTTGTTTTTTTTTTTGGTTTGTACCTTGTGTTGAATAACTTGATGTCCTTTATAGTGTGGTCATGTTAGACCATTCGTCCTTCACGTGCGCCATCGTGGAGAATGTTCCCCGCAGGTGCCGCTCGTCTACGGAACCACCAACAGAAACTCGAGCAGCAGCAGCATTCTCAGCACATAGTGTAGCACCAGCAGGCACTTCCTCCTCCTGTGAGTCATCACAGCGCTGTGTCGCCATCCATGTGCTTGTGTCTCAGCCTTATCAGCATGTGTGCAGCGACTTCCGCTGTTATCTAGCTGTTAATAGTGGCCAGGCTTTAGCTGTTCTGTCCGGACTGCCTCACTCTTGTAGCATTGTGGGGGGCGTCCTTTTGGTCCATTGTCTTTACTTGCTTAGATGAATACTCTGTGGGGTGGTTTCATTTTAATAGAGTTTCCATCGTGATATCGCATATTATATTATGTTCCCATGCACCTCCAGAACCTCCCAAGTGACGTGAGGATGTGAATATAAATAGCCCTTCTCGCGCTGCCCCGCAAGAGAAAGGCTGAGCCTCCGCATATGTGGAGCATCCCTGCACAAAATGGTTAATAATTATCACCGCAAATTTTCCGTTTCATTCCTATAACTCAACATATCACTTCAACACAGAAACCCGACGAGCCTGTAGTGTACACGAAGGAGAAGGCAATACAAGGTCTTGCTGCGCGAGGCATCTCGGCGGGAGGTCTGCACAAGATGCTCTGCGTGAACACGCTCATGCGCGGCTGCGTCAGCTCCTTCATTGAGTTTTATCGCCTTTCACACCGCTCGCCCATCTGCATCGACAGACTTGCGGGGGATATGTTCAGCATTGCCGAGAACGACCTACCCTGGATTGCCGACACCCTCAGCGAGAGCGAGGAGAGCAAGCGCCAGAGCAAATTCTCCCTCGTCTACCAGAAGTATGCCACCACCACCACCACCCCCTCACGCACAACTCCCCTCCTATTTTCCAAAGAGCCCCTCTCATCCATCGGGCTTTTTTTTTTGTATTTCAAAATATAACCCCTCATTAGGTACATCGAAGTAGCCGACTTCTTCGAGAAGAGTGGTGATCACGAAACGGCGATTAACTTTCACGTTCTTGGCTTGCGTGGTGTGAAGCTGTCTAGCGACAAAGCGCTTGAAGGGGAGGCGCATGAACAGCTTGGGGCTGCGCACGAACGGCTGGGCCGCTTTGAGGATGCGGTGCGGTGTTATGAGACGTTTCTGACGCTGGCGGAGGCGTCGCGCGATGCGTCGCTGAAGAACCGTGCGAATGCGAATCTCATCCGCGCATACATGGCGATGGCGCAGCAGTCTGAGGAGGACGGCTCCTACGACTCTGCACGCGAATTCTACGAAAAAGCCGTCTGCACCGCCTCCAACAACGGCGACAGCGACTCCGAGGCCGAAGCCTACTCCAAGCTCGGCAACATCACCGTGCTCCTTGGCGACCTCCACAAAGCCCTCGAATACCAAAAGCGCTTCCTCCTCGTCAGCAAGCAGATGAACTCCGAGCGCCAAGAGGGCCGCGCCGTCCGCGAATGCGCCGTCCTCCAGGAACGCCTTGAGCAGCACGACGACGCTGCCTCCTCACTCAAACGGGCCCTCGAGATTGCCGAAGAGCAGGAAGACCTCGCCAGCATGGAGGGCACCTGCCGGCAGCTTGGCCAGCTCTACTCGACCCTCCAGGAATACCCTAAGTCAGTACACTACTTCAAGGAAGCGTACCGTGTGGCCCAAGTCCTCGACGAACCACGTGCAATTCAAACAGGAAGAGTCAACCTCGGCATGGCCCAAGGCTGTCTTCAATGGAGCACCGCAGGCGGCCAAGGCTTCGTCAGCATCATCAACAGCGATCTCATAACCATGTTAGACTGGAAGGCAAGCGGGCGATTGTAGTGAAGGGACGATAGAGGGTGTACACAAAAAAAGGGGGGGGGGGTGATTTTTTTTTTTTTGATTTTTTGTCCTTTAAAAAATGTGGGGATGGTGTGATATGGGGGTGGTAAGAAAAACTGCAGCGCTTCTGCGTTTGTTGTGTTTTTGTTTTTGTTTTTTTTTGTCAGTATCGAAGTGGAATGGGAAAAATTTGGAAGCGGGGGGGTTTTTTGTTTCTCTCCAATGTATTTCATACTTCCCCTTAGTATCTCCCCTCAGCGTCAACCAAAGGTCACCTTGGCATCCCTCAGTGTCAATGTTTGGGTCTTTCAAAAATTTCAAAAAAAAATTTTAGAAAGACCCAAGATTTTACCTTAGAGTTTAGACCCCTCTACCTTAGCACACATCCGCATAGCCCACCCACCACCCACCCCACCACCCTCTCCCCTACACAACGAAATAGGTGGAGGTTGTGTACAAAAACCAGAGGCTCGTGGACTCGACTCGACATTGCGTAATTGCGTAGGGGTTTTTTTGTGAATCGCATTCAATTTTTCTCGGTGAAAAAAATATATCGAAAAAATGGAAATCTCGGCAGTGTCGCGCGAGTCAGGCCTGCGGTGCACGGTGGAGGTCGGCCACGACGAGACGGTGTTGGGTCTGAAGGGGAAGGTGTGTGCTGCGTTGTGGGGCGGTGCTGTTGATGAGGCACGTCTGGCGAGTGTTGCGCTGTGTGCTTCTGCTTCTGCTTCTGCTTCTGGTGATGCGCCACTGCCACTAGGTGCGGACGACACACACGTGGGCACGCTTGGCGTGGAGGCGGGGGACGAGGTGCATCTGGTGCGTCTGCACGCCTGCATCAAGGGGCCGGCCACTTACACCCTTGACCACCACCCCCACTGCATGGTCCTCTCCCCTTCCGGCACACACTGTGCGATCGGCACAAACAGCACGACGCTCGTCTACGATACCGAAACCCAACAGGCCAGCACCCTCGCATCTGCCGACACGCGCAGTCTTGCATTTACCCCCTGCGGTGGATACCTTCTGACAGGACACTCGAACAGCATCAGCATCTATTGCACGGACACGTGGACGCACATAAGGAGCATCGCCACGGAACACAGTGCACACATCGATGTAGCGCCGTCTCTCGAATGGGTGGCGCTCTGCGGAGCAGACAGGGTTGTTGTGTTGGATTGGGACGCAGCAGATGACAGCAGTGCTGTGTTCAGCAGAGCTGCGTCGTGTGGCGTGTTTTCGCAGTGTGGGGGGCATCTCGTTGTGGCGGGGGGTGTCGAGGTGGAGGTGTGGAGCTGCCAGGATTGGACCGTGGGCACAACGTTTTCGTGCGACAGCACTGTGAAGGTGTGTGCCGTGACGCCGTGTTCACAGTATGTCGTGGTCAGCGAGGAGCGGTTTGGCGTGCGTGTCTTCGACCGCCACAGCGGCGCCTGCCTGCACCACCTGCACGGCCACCGCCTTGCCGCCACGTGCATCGCACCCGACCCCACCTCCCGCTGGGTTGCCACCTCAGGTACCGACACCACATGCATCTGGAGTCTCACCACAGGCGCACTGCTCCACACCTTCAACATCACCGACCCAAAGGGCCTCGCAGTGTCGCCCTGCGCACGGTGGCTCTTCGCCCTGGGGGAGGAAGACCTCGGGGTGGTCCCTCTGCTGCTGTAGCGTGCTTCAGTCTCCTTGTGCAGGAAGGGGGAGCTGACGGACCCTGGGAAGGCAAATAAAGGGAGACACGTGATGCCAGGTGTATGGTGTGGAGTGCATCAAGCCTTTTTCTCTGCAGGGCGCATCAGATGTTGACCACAATGGATGGGATAGCATTGTTGAGGGTCTACCCCCTGGGAGAGAGCGTCCACGATATGGATGTGACGGCTTTTGTATTTCAAGTCATATTTTTTTTTTTTTTTGGAGAGGTTTTTGGCTCAACAGTGGATCAGTCTGCTCCCTTCGTCGTGTCTCTCTCCTTTATTTCTTTGTTTTTGTCCGTATTTCTGGCTTCCTGATACAGTAAGGTAAGTGCGTGGAACACTAAGCACAAAGGGGCTTAGCTTTATCTTTACCAAAACCTTTTCTCTTTTTATTCTTTTTTCCAGACAAGATATCATCCATTCTCGCGGATGATATATTTTTATCTTTTGAAAGGGGTGGCATCAAAACAAAAAACGCGGACAATGTCCGCGTTTTTGGGGAATTTCAGACCCCCCCCTCCCCCCCTCAAAACGCGGACATTTTTTGTTTTTTTCCCCTATTTTTTGCTGGTTTTTGGGTGACGGGGTGCAAATTCGTGACCCAAAACACAGTTTTTTGGCATTTCCGGAATCCGTCCAGAAAGTGGTGGGGTCAATCTCGAAAATTGGACAATTTTTTGACCACTTAAATTTTTGAAAATATGAGCCCGGTCACTAATACGTGGGGCCCATTTTCGGCCAAAAAATGCTGCTGAAAAAAATTTTCAGGTGAAAATTTTTCAGCCCCAAAACATGCCGCGATTGGCATTTCCGGGATCTGTCCGCGCTGTGGTGGGGTCAATTTGCCGAAATGGCCAAGTTCTTGGTTTTGGTCAAAATGAGTGTAAGGTAAAGGGGCCAAAGTAAATCCCACAACCCAGATTTTCTCTCTCTGATGCTGAAACCATGAAAATGTGCAAAAACACCGGCATTTGCATTTCCGGAATCCGTCCGTTCTGTGGTGGGGTCAATTTGCCAAAATGGACAAGTTCTTGATTTTGGTCAAAACCCGTCAGTGTAAGGTAAAGGGGTCCAAGTGTTTGCCTGTAGAAGCACATGGTAGCAAGGGTTTAAGGGCCCCCCATTCGTGTACATTTTGCAAAAAAACGCGGGCATCTTGTATTTTTTATTTTGCCCGAAAACACCGGCATTTGCATTTCCTGAATCCGCCGGTTCTGTGGTGGGGTCAATTTGCCGAAATGGACGAGTTTTTATAAATTTTGGTCAAAATCGTGTACGACCCCAGTGAAGAAAAAAATTTTCGAGGAAAAAAAAACCCCAAAATGTCCGCGTTTTCTGGAATTTCAGACCCCCCCTCCCCCCCCCAAAAAACGCGGACATTGTCCGCGTTTTTTGTTTTGATGCCACCCCAAAGCGTGTCATCTTTTTTTTTCATTTTCATTTTTTTTTCTTTTGCGTGTTTTTTTATTCAAAAGGCACACCTGCCACATAGTGAAGGGAGATGTGCACTGTCTGTATATGCCTCTCATATTAAAAATTCAGGGCTGCTGCCCCCTATGCGTAACCCCCACTGCGTAGACCAACAAGAAACCGCAGTACGTGGCAGCAACAGGTAAGGCGTTGTGGGCACACTGTGCCAGTAACGTTCAACCCGCCTACTCACTAGGTAATCGTTTTAAAAAAAACCCCTTTAACCCACCCCCTATCCCCCAAACTTTGATGATGCAACTTTTGTGTATACAGCACTTTGAATGCATAAACAAATAAAAGCTACTTTCCAGAGTTGAGGACGATTTTCGTCTATATCTTGTAAGTACATTAGCCTTCGGGCGACATTGAGTACAGATCCTGCACAGCAGGTGATTGTCGACAAAAAGAGGACTCGACGCTGATGGACAAAACTCCATCTTTCGATTGAAACTATTATTTTAATCATCTTTTTACGTGTTTCTATAATTTTATCTCAACTGGACTCGTACGGGGGACAGTCTTTTCACTTTTGATTTCGTTGATTACTTTTACTGTATTCGTACAAATTATCGACCGTACTAATGTTCGACCGTAAATATGTTCGCCCGTAAAAATGTTCGACCTTTTTCAGGATTTTTTTTTTGGAAGTTCGACCTGTTTTGCGGTCGAACATTAGTACAGTACTGATAGACCGTACTAATGTTCGACCGTAAATATGTTTGACCTTTTTCAGGATTTTTTCTGGAAGTTCGACCTTTTTTTTTACGGTCGAACATTTTTTACGATTACGGTATTATTTTTTTCTCTCATTTGTTCAAAACCCCTTTTTTTTGGGCTTTGCAAACTAGCGCTACCTTGCGTCCGCCGTGTCACTAGCTTTCCTTCTGAAGGAAGGTATCTACCACATCATCGATGGCTTGTGCACTGTGGTGTAGTGCCAATGGCACAATCACTACAGTAGCACACAACAGCACAGCTTCCCAATAATCATCATTAAATAGGTGACCAAGCACAAAGAGGCTTAGGTCCAGTTTTATCAATTTTTTCCTACATCAACACCCCTGAGAGCTGCTGCAGTCAATGAAAGCGGTGGCCTGCTCATGCGAGTTGACGCTCAGTGCATCTTACGACGTGTCCTTGAGGGTCTTGCACTATCTCTGATTCACTCTTCGTTGCTCAACCCTCTTGGTTACGTGAAGCATTGTTCACAGGAATGTTATTTTTGTTTTTTTGTGTTTTTTTTTTTTGTAAACAGTTTAGCCAGGGGTTAAGTTAGCTTTTTTTTTTTCTCGCTGAGTCGGGTTTTCTGGGTTTTTTTCGATTTTTCTGGATTTTGCGAAAAATAACCAATCCCCTCCGCGAGCGCAGCGAGCGGGAAAATTTTAAGGTGCACCTCCGCGAGCGTAGCGAGCGAAAAAAAAATTCCGCGATTTTTGGGCAAAGTTCAAAAATCCCACCAAAAAATGGGGGGCTGGGGATTTTTGGATTTGTCCTAACAATTTTGGAGCATAAATTTGAAGAACAGGACTGGTGTACCCCTCACCGACCTCAGTTCCCACGTCCTGCTTCACCCGCACTCTCGCAACACTAGTACTGAACCCGAAGTTCGCCAGAGATCCCTGTTGCCTCTTCATATGAATAATTCCCAGTTCTGACCGGGGGTTTGTTTGGGTCGGGAGGATATTTTTTTTCTTAGAGGGTGGGGTGGGGGCTCCGCCCCCACCCCTACCCCACCTTCCCAGCCTACACCACCCAAAAATTTGGATTTTTTTTTTTCGGATTCCATTTTTTTTTTTTTTTTTTGAAAAACCCGAAAACCCGAAAACCGGGTTTTGAAAACCCAGAAACCCGCCCTAACTTAACCCCTGAGTTTAGCGTATTGCAACCCACGTACAATCGTTACCCTTCGCAGCAAGTTCGTCCGTATCATTTTATTGTTTTATTGCAAACAAATGGCGCAAAGGTACTTTATCTTTTGCTCTTCCTCTTTCCAAAGTGGCGTAAACATTGCGCTCAGGGGTCACCTCGACAACTGTTATTTCTCTCTCTTTTAAGCTCTCCACCCATCATCCCAACTTATTATTGTTCATTTTTCAACTTACCTTCCTTCACCCCCCCTGTAAGGGCAACCGTAGGTGAAGTAAGGTATAGTATTGAAATCGATGTGGGGGGGGAGTAAAGGGTCAATTTTACAAAACCAGATTTTGAGGAAAATTTTAGCCGAAAATGGGCCCCACGTATAAGCAACCGGGCTGATATTTCTCAAAATTTAAGTGGTCAAAAAATTGTCCAATTTTCGAGATTGACCCCACCACTGCACGGGCGGAGCCCAAAAATGCAAATAAGGACCCTTTTTCAACTTACCTTCCTTCACCCCCCCTGTAAGGGCAACCGTAGGTGAAGTAAGGTATAGTATTGAAATCGATGTGGGGGGGGAGTAAAGGGTCAATTTTACAAAACCAGATTTTGAGGAAAATTTTAGCCGAAAATGGGCCCCACGTATAAGCAACCGGGCTCATATTTCTCAAAATTTAAGTGGTCAAAAAATTGTCCAATTTTCGAGATTGACCCCACCACTGCACGGGCGGAGCCCAAAAATGCAAATAAGGACCCTTTTTAATTTGTTCTCTTGAAATGTGTAATTTCATGTTTTCGCGAAAAAAATAACAAATGCTCCCTACAAGGGTTGAAGGAAGGTGGTTGAAAACAACAATAACAACAAGGACAAGTAATTGCTAAGAAAAAAGCGGGGTGTGCTGTGGAAAACTCCGCGCGATTTTCGAAACCACCGTAGCATCCTGGCGATTTGCTGGAGGTGCTGATGCGCCTGGTGTGATCGATGTGTTGTAGTCTGTGCATTCTGTGTTCCTTCCGCACTGCTCCAACGACGACGACAATGTGGGGAGCCTGTGGACAAAAACGAGCTGGACCACGCCGAGCCTGCCGAGCCGACGTCCAACAACGCTCTCGAGCGGATGGTGCTGGACGAAGAGGACAGCCCCCCTTCTTGAACGTTTCAGATGGTGGCGTCCCAGTGGGTCTGGCAGCATACGAAGAGCGTTAGCATACCTGCAGAAGAGCAGAATGCTGGGAGTGTTGTAGATTATTTCTACAGGATGGAGTTCCACATCACACCCCGTTTTTTTTCCGATAGCAATTACTTGTTTTTTCTTGTATTTTATGAAAAAAGGCTTTATTTATGGACGTTCTTCAGAACTCTTTATTTTGAAGTTTTTTTTAAAAAAAATCTGCGCGAAAGTGAGGGGTGTGTGTGTGTGTGTGCAGTGCAGCATTACCGTAAACCTGGAGCTGGGTTTTTTTTTAAAAAAATTATCGCCCATTTCTGCATACATTTTATTGCGTAGTGCTGTTGTGTTGTGCCCCATAACGTCGCTGTACGGTGGCCGTTTTCTTCATTTCACACAGGAAAGAAGGGACGACCCATCGCACAGTGCGTGCTATTCCCCTATGCTGATGGCTTGTTGGGGCTATTCACCTCTCCCCTATCTTTTAGACGTGTTATCGTCATCTGCCAACCTTTCTTTTTTTCTTCTTGGACAAAACTCCATCTTTCGATTGAAACTATTATAATAATCATTCCTCCCTCCACTAGTGCATCACTCCGGTTCGATTACCCACGAAACGTTAGTGCCTGCGTCCCAGAGGCGCTATGCACTCTATATCATTTTATTTTTCGAAGTGACTAAGCACGAGGGGCTCAGGCGCATCGTCCTTTTTCTTTTTCATTTTTTGTTGAAATATTTTCCATACTGTAGACACTCAAGGATTGTGCTGCACTATGCTTCTATTTTTTGTTTTTTTTTTAATGATGTTTTCAAGTTCTCAACATGGATGTGTGAAGGGTCTCGCTTCCACATTCGGCAACTTCTATTTTTGTTTTTTTTCTTGTGACAACTGCCTTGCAAAGGTTGTAGGGGAGGAAATGAAAACATATCTGAGTTGTGCCCGAATTTTTTGGTGTGAGCGATGTAAACACGACACAACTTATTCACAGAAAAGTTTTTGATTTTGTCCCTACACACTCCACAAAAATCCGGTGCGATCAACGAAAAATTCTTTTTCTGATTTCGTTTCTTTCTTTATCAGACTAGCTTAAACTCAGATAACAGTTTTTATTTCTTCAGTGCCTGCGTCTGCCGATGTAATGGCAAGGCGTTTGTACTTTCAACTTTTTTCACATGTGCGCGAGAGGCACATTACATCTCTTATTTTTTTTGTTTTTATTTTTTGTTTTTTGTTTCGTCGTGCTTTCATCCGTGGCTAGCATAGCCAGTCGGATCCGCCGTCATCAATAGCCATTTTGTTAGAAAAATTTATTATGCTTGACCAATCGAGAGAGATTAGGTTCATCTTATTAAACTTTTCTTTGTTGTTTCATGCTCGAAATCCTACTTCTGTTTTTGCGTGGCATATATTTCTCCCCCCACCACTCACATTTTTATATCACCCTCAACTGTTCCCCATATATCATGCAATGCCCCCCTGCTGTTCTTATTCCCTTTGCCGCCATCAAACGCAAGAGAGTAAGTACAGCAGCCAAGAGGCAGCGCCTTTTTTTTTTACTTTTCAAACCACCCGGTCACATCTTTTTCGGTAACCGCATAGTTGTTTAGCATGTGTACGTATGTGTGCTTTTTTTGTCAATGAATTTGTCTTGTTGTGCTTTTTCATCCAGCGCTGGAATCGTAGGTCAGTAGGATGTGATGGCATCAAACCACAGTTGGAAAAAATTTATTCATTATTGTTCCCTATGCCCTTTCTCCCTTTCTCCCTTTCATCCTTTACTCTTCAGGAGTTGCGGGTGGGTCTTGCGTTCACCCAAGACCCTCGGAAGGAGATTGGCGTGAGCCTCTCTGGAGCGTGAGGTGATGTGCAGGATCTTGGTTGTAGTAGCGAATATTCAATGGAGAACATTGAAGGCCGAATGTGGAGAAGGTTTCCTGCGTCAACAGCATTTGGACAGTGGGTCAGTCGGTCCTAAGGCAAGGTGTAATTGCTCGCCTCAAAGCTACGATGTCGCATCTCGGTGCTTCTGTACGAAGCAGTTTGAGAACGTCAGTTGACATTCTCCACCACGCTTCTGATGAAATTGAAGTCTCAGCCCCCTCACACACCTTACACACATCCTGCAGACAACACTCCCAAAAAAAAACTACACAAACCAAAATGGCAAAGGAGCTTACTTGGGAGGAGCGCGCGAAGCTCTGCAAAAACGATGCAGGAAGGTGTGTACCTCTCTTTTTTTTTAATTCCTTTTTTGCGGGTTTGTGATATTTTTAAGGTGACAAATCATGAGATAGGATCATCTTATAAACTTTTCTTATTTTTTTCCCCTTGCAACAAAATTGGGTAGCATTACCAAAAAAACCCCCAAAATGCGCCAAACTTAACCCCCTTCCTCCTTTTCAACTTTCCCTTTTTCTCAGACGCGTGTTTGAAACGATGGCACGCAAGAAGTCGTGCCTGTCGTTCAACCCCGATGTGACGACAAGCAAGGAGATTCTCGATTCCGTGCGCGAGGTGGGAGCGGAGTGCTGCATGGTGAAGACCCACATGGACGTGGTGGAGGACTTCAGCGAGGCGCTTGTGGCCGAGCTGCAGAAGCTTTCCGAGGAGCTCGACTTCGTCATTTTCGAGGACAGAAAGTTTGCCGACATCGGGAACACTGTATGCCCCCTCCCCCCCCCCCTTCTCCCTCCCCCTCAAGCCAACACACCCCGCTCCATCTTATCCTTCCCTCCACCCCTGGATAACCAAAACCCCTCTCTCTACCCTCTACAGGCCAAGCTGCAGTACTCCCACGGACACACAAAGATCGCCAGCTGGTCTCACGTCACCAACGCCCACGCAATTGCAGGACCTGGCACTGTGGAGGCCCTGAAGGAGGTGGGCCTGCCTTTGGGGCGTGGATGCCTGCTGGTTGCGCAGATGTCGTCTAAGGGTACCCTCGCTGATGGTGGCGCGTACTCTAAGGCATGTGTGCAGCAGGCGTACGACCATGAGGACTTTGTGTTTGGCTTTGTTGCGCAGCAGCGTCTGACAGACCACCCCGGATTTGTCACGCTGACCCCTGGTGTGCAGCTGAAGAAGGGTGGCGATGGGCTTGGACAACAGTACAACACACCTGAGGTGGTCATGCAGAAGGGTGCCGACATCATCCAGGTCGGACGTGGCATCCTCAACGCAGAAGACCGTGCCGCCACCGCAAAACTCTACCGTGAACAGTCGTGGGAGGGTTACCTCAAGAGACTCGAAGGGCCCGTTGTCGCATCCACCTACCCGAAGGAGTCCCTTTAGAAATTGAGGGGGAAAACTGAGGGGGTTTTTGGAGTTTTTTTTAATTCTTTACCTTTTCTCGGCCTGGCAGGTGTATATTCTAGTCTATTTGTTTGAAAGATGGGGGGTACTATGTGTGTCGTCTGATCACTAATAGGTATTTCTTTGTGTAGATTATGGCCCAAAATTGTTCGTGTGCGTTGTGTGGGGGGATGATGGTTTGTGGGAGATTGCTGTTTAGGTGGGGTGGGGTAGGGGAAGAGGGGGGGGGTAGTGCACATTTCAAAAAATGTGAGTTTTTTTTTGGGGGGAGGGGATTTTTTTTTTCTTCCACCTCGCTCCCTGCATCCCTGATGGGTTCTCATTACATCATTGATTTTTTTTTTTTTCCACATTTCAGCTTTTTTCGAAGCGGGAAGAGGAGGCGTTTTCCTATTTATTTTTCTCACTCTTTTTTTTTTTTTGAACCATTCGCGAAATTCCGATTCAAAATACCCCCCCCCCATCCCATAATTTACTCTACACAATCCTTGAAATAAATTACCCCCCCTTTTCTACAGACATCCATTTTTTTTGTACACAATTTCCTTTTCATTTCCTTCATTTCACATAAATTTCCGCCCCATCATTGAAGTAAAAGGAGAATCGACGATTTAGAAGTATATTACAATTTTCATAGTCCTTCCCAATGGGCAAACGCGGGGATGTGTTAAAGAACAAAAGCTACAATGTTTTCAATGAGGACAACCGCAGAAGGGTAGCCGAAGATGAAGCACGCCACTTGGAACAACTCACACGAGAGCAACGACGCGACGGAGACACCGCCGCGGAACAACGATACGAGGCCCTCCTCCGGGGGGTCGACACACATGGCGCCTTCAGCACGCAAGCATCCGGCACCGCGACACAGCCCCACCACACCGCAACACTCAGCGACACTGCAGGCTACTCATGGAACAAAAGCAGGGACGACACACAACGCAAACGACGTCGCAACGAAACCACCGAAGAAGAGCACCTCGCCCGCCGCAATGCTGTTGCATCCTTAGGCACCACCGTGCAGACCCTTCCAAAAGGCTGCAATATCACCAACGCTGCAAGCTATTTTACGGCACAGCCCTCCTCCTCTTCCGCCAAGCCAAAACCAAAACCAAAGCCCGTAGAGCCCTCCCTCCTCCCCTCCCGCCTTACAACCAAAGAGGCCAAGCTGTCTCTCGGCTGTACACAAAAAGGTGTGGAGAGGGATTACCTCAAACGGCCTGCAGTACAGAAGCTTGGCGAAGGCTTTGCAGATGACGGGGCAGGAAAAGAGATGGCGGAGCTGCAATCCATTCTTGACAACACTTCAGAACCTCGCATACAAACCCGCAAGCAACCCGCAAACGGGGTGCTCGACAAGATGGAGCAAGCAGCGAAGGCACCTCTCACCGAGAGGACATCACGGAAAGGTGGACAGGTTTCGGTGGTGCAGGTGGGCGAGATGGATCTGGCGCACGCATTCGGAGGGCGGGACATAGCTCGTGGAGAGGCAACACCGTGGTGGGCAAAAGAGCAGAAGGAGCGGACAAAGCCTGAGGAACAAAAGGTAGAGAAGAAGGAAAAGAAGGAGAAGAAGAAGAAGGACAAAAGGGAGAAGGTTTCCAAAGAAGATAAGTACGCAGCACTGCGGCGGGAGCGGGAACAGCGAGAAGCGGTTGAGAAGCAACGTGCTGAGGCGCTTCTCAACTGAACAGGATTGTCCCCTGGTGTAGTGGTGTGGTGTGGGGTGCCTTCTCGTGGGCTGCTTCCACGGTGAAAGAGTTTTTCCTTGGGTGTTGGGCGCTGAGCGGGGGTGCGTCTGATGGGGATCCTAACTAATTTAAACAACAGCGTTCGTTGATACCGCTGATTCCAAAAAATTATATTTGTTTTGGGATTTTTGTTGGTGTGGCTGAAAGGGGGTGCTATTTTTGTGCCATTTTCTGCTATTCTGGGCATCTGTATTTTTTGGTGCGGCTGAAGGGAGGTGCTATTTTGTGCTACTTTCTGCCATTTTCTGCTATTTTGGGGTCGTCGGCCACACCATTTGTTTTACCTTTTCTGATCAGAATGGGAAATAATGATGATTACTTCTGCTGTTCAGTATGTGGCATCACCAAAACCAGTGTTTCATTACAGCGATTTTGCATCCACCGTGTGTGTCTGGAACATTGAAACGGGTGAATGTGTATTTGAAGACGTCTCAGAAAAACGGCTAGACTGATATGTGTCCAACGACATTGTTCAGGGGGAGAAACCGTTACGTTACATGAAAGTTCTGTTCATGGCAATTCTAGTTGTCTTTGCAGTCAGGCAGCTGTAGTGGTGTGATGTACGGCATGGGGGGTGTTGCATCTCACCCCCTGCCTTGACTCCTTGAGCCCACTTTCCACAACGGAAAGACTCTAACCTCCCCCTCTCCTGCAGCTTGCCTGGGTAACTCTACGCGGGGAGGTACGTGAAAATGCACATGTCTCTCGTTGTGAGTGGGTTGGCAATGAAGACTGTTCCACTGTAGCTTTTTTGCAACAAAAAACGCATGAGTGAAACACAAAACAAGCAGCAAAAAAAAAAAATATCAACAACTTGATAACTACCCCATTCAAACCTCCCACCTCTTTGAACATCGTTACACTTCATCCAACCCCAACCCCTCTCTCAATCTCTTCTTCAGGACATTTTTTTTTTCAAAAAAAAAAAAAAATGGCATCTTTTGTCGTCTTTGATGGGAAAGACCGTGCCCCTGTCAGCATGGCGGGTGGGAAGGGGAGGGAAGGTCGTGCCGCACAGATGGAAAGGCTACGGCAGCAGAGGGCTCAGCGTGATGAGGAGAAACGGAGGGAAGGGGCGGCTGTCAATATACAGAAGTGGGTGCGGGGTACTTTGGCGCGCAGTAGTGTGGAGCGTGATGTGTTGGGGCGTCTTCAGGGCAAGCATGCGATACGCGAGCTGCTACTCCTCTTCTGCTGTCTCCGCCGTCCTGAGATTCGCGCAGCGCACTTCGACACCGTCTGGCACAGCATACGCTCTGAGCCCGAATCCTTCGCAACTGCAGCAGAAATGGCCTCCGAACCGTCCACCTACGTCCACCGCTGCCGTGTCCTCATGCAAACCGCCATCTCCGCCGCACACCCCTCCCTACCCCAGGTCCTCTCCTTCGTTCTGGGTCCTCGCTCTGAAGCATCGTTCAGTGCAGACCCTGCGATGCGTTCTAGGTTCTGTGAGCGTCTGGTGGCCATGGGTGTGCTTGGTGCGATGAGGGGGAAGGAGGTTGACGCAAAGGTGCTTGGGGGTCTGTTGCTGCCGGCACCACATACGGCGTTTACTGAGGGGGCGTTGAAGGAGTATGTACAGCACTTCTTGGCGGGGTCTGTTACGAAGGACGTAGTGACACCGCCGCATGCGCACGGTGAGGTGGACGCGCTTGCTCACTTTGTGGGCATACCGCGGCCGCAGAGCATTTCGAATGTGTCCGTCCTGCAGCACCTCCGTGATGCCTGCCTCTCGCTCCCGAGAGATGCAGAACGTCTTCTTCTTGAATTCTCTCGTAGAGCAGAGCGCTACCTATTAGATGTGATTCGTGGTGGAGGTGGGGGTGCGGCGGAAATTGATTTGGTTGCCAGCGCACTGAGGGGGTTGGTGACCTGTGTGAGCCCAGGGTGGATGGCAAAGAATTGGCGACAGCTTGCCATCGCGGATGCGCAGTTTGGGAGGAATCTGTTCCGTCTTGTGTGTCGTTCGAATGAGGCTGAAGGGGTGTCCATCGGTGTTGTTGCTGGGCTGTATGCGCAGCTTCTTCTTAAATGCAAGGACACTGAGATTCGGCCTGCTATTCTTGCGGTCGTTGCATTCCACGAAACACTTCTTCCGCTCATTTGGCGTGAGGTTCTGGCACCTCGCATGCAGCCTCGACCCACAGCGCTTCCCATTGCAGAGCTCCATGCTGAGACAGGGTCCGCAGATTTCGCAGAAGCGCTGTACGTCTGGCTGCTCTCCCTCGGTCTCCGCGTGGATTGTCTCAACGTGACGGAGCAGCTTGGGATGTTCCTGGCCCCAAAGGATGTGGTCGCGTTGCTCATAAACTATGCGTTGAGGATGATTCTGACTGAGGATGGTGCAGCAGATCCACGACCCTCTGGGGTACGCCCACCTGACGCTGCCATGAAGGCGAATGTGAGCTCTTCTCTTATCAGTCTGTTAAGGAAGCTTCGTGATTGGGACCAACGCATGCCGTTCCTCGAGCAGAAGGATTGGATTGCAAACCCACCGCCGTTCCCGTGGCCAGAGCGTGTAGGGTTGGACGACTGGCGTGCAAACCTCAAGGGGTCTCCCATCTACAGGACGTACCTGGTGCTCCAGAACATCCCCTTCATCATTCCGTTTGACCTCAGGGTGCGTATGTTCCGCAACCTCGTGGACGATGACATCGATACCTTAGGCGCAAACCGGTATTGGAGTTCTGGGGGTGGGGATCAGAGAATCCGGCGCGCTCATGTGTTTGAAGATGGGTTCAGGGTGATGGGACGCATGACTGCGGAGGAGTTGAAGACGAAGGCGAGGGTGACGTTCATCTCACGGCAAGGGGTCGAGGAGGCAGGGTTCGGGGACGGAGTGTTCAAGGAGTTTTTGTCCGAGCTTTCGAAGATCGCATTTGACCCTGACCACGGTCTGTTCTTGGAAACCTCCTCCAATGAGTTGTACCCGAACCCAGCCTCGAGCGAGGAGCACCTTTACGGGGAGGGGTACACAGAGCGCTTCAAATTCCTGGGCAGGGTGCTGGGGAAGGCGTTGTACGAAGGGATCCTCGTGGAGCTGCCGTTGGCGCGGTTCCTGCGGAACTCGCTGTTGGGTGGGACGAACTGTCTGCACGACCTGCCCAGCTTGGACCCAGACCTTCACAGGCATTTGCTGCAGTTGAAGGAGCTCCCCGAAGACCAGGTGGAAGACATGGGGTTGGTCTTCGCAGCGTCGACAGAATCGATGGGGGTGAGAAGGACGGTGCCGTTCTTGAAAGGTGGGGAGGACATTCCGGTGACTGCGGACAACCGCATGACCTATGTGCATATGCACTCACATTTCAAACTAACATCGCAAATTGCACGCCAAGTGGCGGCTATGCGTGAAGGACTGCTCGAGGTTGTCTCGCAAGAATGGCTACGTATGTTCGACGCAAATGAGGTGCAGATTCTCATCAGTGGGCACGACAGCAGCGCACCACTCGACATCGACGACTGGGAGGAGAACACAGTATACGGGGGTGGCTACGCACCAGACCACCGCACCATACAGCTGTTCTGGCAGGTATCGTTCCATCTTCCCCCCTCACACAGTTTCCTTTTGCTTCATCACTCAACCATCCCTGCCCCTCAGGTTGTCCGCGAGCTCTCCCCTGCACAGCAAAGAAGCCTACTAAAGTTCTCAACCTCTGTCGAGCGTGCCCCACTTCTCGGATTTGGCTACCTGCACCCGAAGTTCTGCATTCATATGGGAGGTGATGTGGAGAGACTGCCAAGTGCGTCCACATGCATGTGTCTCCTGAAGCTCCCCATGTACGCCAACAAACCGCGTATCAGAGAAAAGCTGACTGTCGCCATCGAGCACGCAACTGGGTTTGAAATGAGCTGATGTTTTGCCTTTTAAAAAAGCTAAAGATGCATTGCAATATGTAACATTCAAAGCAGCGTTCTTCTTTTTGTCTCTTTTGAAGAGACACCATTTGCCACCAGTAAATCAATCTGGTACTGAGGGACAGCTATGTCCTCTCTCACTTAGTTTAAATGTCGGTTGTATTGTTTGGGCGGGTGGGCGGGCGGGTAGAATTATTATTATTTGTGATGGTGCTTGCGTCCACCGATGACTGTTGAGGCGTTTGTACTTTCAATTTTTTGTTTTTTGTTTTTTGAGGTATACCAGGCAACATGCCTGTAACGATACCAGGGGGGTTTTTTTCCCTTGAGGGTACTGCGGTACCTCCAATGCCCCAGTATCCTAATAGAAAAACCCTGTATACACCGGGCAGCGGAAGCCCACCCCCCATAATGCTTTTTTCTTCTAACTTCGCCAAAAGAAAAAAAAGGGGCGCGTTCTTACTTCACTTCTGTGGTGTGTTGGTGGTTTTATCTGTTGGGGCTTAACTTGTTACAAACATATGAAATGCGTAAGAAAAAAAAGGAAAAAGAAAACTTAAATAGTCTCAGAAGTGTCTAGGAGTTGGAGTCAACTTTCGACAAAATAAAACAGTGACAGACCTAGAGTTGTATGTTCGCAGCTCTTTCATGGATGAGTATCTTTTAAGTACAATACCACAACCTTCGGGCAACACACTGTGTACAATGACCCAATAGGCAACTGTCGATACAACAAAAAATTCACCAGTTTTTATCCCCCCTTCCCCCCCGATTTTTTTCTCTGATTGATCAGTTCCAATCTCCACTTGGTACTTCATTGTAGACGCGTTGACCGATTTCACTTATTCCACTTCACTCCTCCCCTTTCAGAATGGCGGAGAGTACGGAACCATGCAAGGGGTGTGTTGGGGCTGTGGGCTGGCGGGAGGCTATTGCGGGGTTTCTGTTGGACGCAGGGAGTGGGCCGTGTCGGGTGCTTGTGGTGGCGGACGGTGGTGAGGATAATGTGGGTGACGCGACAGTGGCGGCTGTGACAGAGGCAGTGCACAGTGCCGAGGCAAGCCAGCACCGTACGAGAGATGTGGCCATTTCGTGCACGCCCGCATCGCTTGCAGGCTGTGTCGGCAGCGCCTCGTCCTGTGCACCGCTGTTGGTCGTCGCGACCGCAGGCCGCAACATCCCGCCCCCCCTCCTCCTCCACCACCTGGCCTTCCTCAACGACCCCCCGTACACCGCACTCACACTCCCTGTTGCCGCCGTCCAGCCCTTCTTGGATTTAGATGGCATTTCTCAGCTTTCGAGCTCGGGGTAGGG
Source organism: Rhynchopus sp. YZ270_cl-10 (assembly GCA_964035575.1). Classification (NCBI taxonomy): domain Eukaryota; phylum Euglenozoa; class Diplonemea; order Diplonemida; family Diplonemidae; genus Rhynchopus; species Rhynchopus sp. YZ270_cl-10. The sequence goes on from OZ037879.1 coordinate 1,289,674, forward strand.
TCGGGGGATTATATAATGAGAACATTAAAAAACTGTCCCTTTTTTTTTTTTTTGGATTTCCCACCCCCTTTTCTGCATTCCCTTCAACCTCACTTCCCATTCAACATTACTCACCTACACAGGACCTACCCCCCCACACCCACACCCCGCGCCCTGCGCTGGCATCGACAGCACCCACGATCTGGACACCTGTGGAGCACTACCGCTCCAACGATGCCATAGTAGGCAAGCCTCCTGTGGTGGGCGCACCTCCGATGTCATATGACACGGGGCATGCCTCTGACGAGCATGCGGGTGCACTGGACATCGACAGCATCTGGAACAGCATCGCCTTAGAAGAGTTCCGGTCGCTTGTCCCTAGCAGGGTCCTGCGCCGTATTGCCGAACGCGACGAAGCCTTAGCCTTAGTCCCTCTCAATGGCGAACTCCTTCGAGTACACGGCTCTGTCATGATGATCGACATCAGTGGTTTCACTTCCATCACAGCCGCACTCAACCAGCTTGGCCCAGAAGGTGCCGAAGTCCTCTCCGACGAGCTGAACCGCTACTACAGACGTATCATCGACACCATATATGAGCACGGTGGTGACGTCACTTCCTTCAGTGGTGACGCGCTTATAGCCCTCTGGGAAACCTCAAGCGATACTCCCCACGGTGAAGCCGAACTGCGCACCCAGCTTTCCGCCTCCCTCCTCGATGCTGTTCTGTGCGCTACAAAGCTGGCAGAGTTCACACAAAGCATTTCGAGCATCAACGCAGAGCTGAACCTCCACATCGGCGTTTCCTCGGGGAAGATTCTCTTTGCGGTGGTTGGCGGGAGGGGGTCGAATGTCATGGGCAAATGGAAGTCTACCTTGGTAGGTGACCCAGTCAACGAGGCTGCCGTCGCCGTCAACATCGCAGAACGCCGGGAGGTAGCGCTCCCTGCACAGGCCGCTGACGCATTGAATATTCTGTTCCCAGATTTGACGCTGATTGAAAAAAAGGAGGACTTCTTCTTAATCAGCACCAGCGAGCTCATGGCCCACCACAGCAAAACCATCGCCCAGCCTTCCAACAGCCTTTCCCTCTATGCTCCCCCAATGCAACTCACCAGACGAGAGTCATGCTATTCTCGGATGGACATCGACATCGAGATTGATGCTGACATCTCCCTCATTGTCTCTTCCTTTGCCTTTGATACTGTTGCAGTGACGCTTGCGGGGCAGAGTCATGGGGAGTTGCGAAGCGTTGTCTCCGTTTTTGTAAGGCTTTCGGGAATGACAACACTTACCTTTGAACGGAATGAAGACTTTCAAAGACTGAACAAAGCGGTGACTACGGTGCAAAAGGCGTTGCTTGCGAGTCAAGGTATCCTTAATAAGGTTTGTGTGGACGACAGAGGTGTGTTGTTATTGTGTCTCTTCGGCTTGCCGCGGCATACTCATGAGGACGACCCCGAGAGGGCGGTTGCGTTTGCAATCAAGATCGTTCCGCGGCTGCTGCGGGTAGTGGGGAATGTGTCGATAGGGATCAGTCGGGCGAAGGTGTTCTGTGGTTTGACCGGCTCGCGGAAGAGGCGGGACTACACCGTGGTGGGCGACGGTGTGAACATCGCGGCAGCTCTCATGGTCGCAGGCGCAGCTTCGACCGAAAGCGAGATCCTAACAGACGAAGACGTCATGCAGAAGGTCTCCCCCCAAGCGCGTACGCTCAACGTCACTTTCCGCACCGCAAGCAACTTTCACATCAAAGGGCACGGCCAGGCAACAGTGTACCAAGTAGAGCCCGGTGTGGGGGACGGTTTCGCACAGACGATGTCTTCAGTGGGAGTGGCCTTGGAGGCGGTGGAAGATCCTGCAAGAAATGGGACGGTATGTACTTTCGGTAAAAAAAAAAGTTGTGAGTGGTGCTCCTGAAATAAAAAAATACCAAGTACGCAACAAGTACGCAAATGGGGTTTTCAGGAGCACCAGTGAGACACACATTTTCATCTTACAAGGGTTCTTTTCTTGCGGCAAAACCCACCTGGGCAAAAAGAGCAAAACGAAATCAACGAAAGTGTGATTTTTCACTTTCATTTTGTCGTAGCACAGAGTATGTTTGTTTTCTACCGTCATTTGAACACACAGGGCAAGCGTGGGAAGAACAACCGGGTGGGGCGACTACCTCGGGGACCTTCAAGTGAAAGCTGGACGATGGACCAGAAGTCTGACGGCCAGAAGCGAGGAAGCTCTTCGTATGCACTATGTCTTCTTGCCCCTACCCACCTTCTTTCTTCCCCCCCTCCCCCTCCCCTCCCCCTCTTCACCTTCTTCCACCTCTCCGTACAGAAGCCCAAAGCGACCAGCCGCCAACCGCAAGGTAGTTGCGTCTGGACGCAGAAAAAGCAGCTCAGAGTCTTTACCTCACAAGCGGATGGCCCGGAAGAAGAAGTGGGGCTCGGTTGCCTCATCGGAAACTGACGGGTCGTCCATGTCGGGTGCGCTGAAGTCTGCTATGTCAGCACCGGGGGGGCGTTCGCGACTGTGGGGTAGACAGCAGGAGGTATGTTTTATGTCCACATCCATTATCATGACATAATCCACTCACAGTTCAACGCTTTGATGACGATGATACAGTCATGCGTCAACAACGCTGCCTCGTCGCCCTCAGTGAACTTCCGTGGGCATGCCAACTGCCTCTACTTCCGTGGAGACATGCAGATGGGGAAGTCTGCCATCTTAGCGACAGCGGCGGAGATTGCAAGCCACTTTAATGTTCCGTTCAAGACGTTGCGCGGGTCTGAGGCTACCATGGTATGCTAAGACATATGGCGTTTTGCATAAGGTGGCTAAGAGAAGCTAGGTTATTTTTTTTGTATTTCGACTGCGAGAGTGACTGCTGAGAGTCTCCCCACCCTGCAAAAGGTAATGTTCTCCATTTTTCTTTGCTACAGGGCACGCCGTACGCGACAGTGGCGCCCCTGGTGCAGTACTTTATGGATACGACTCCGTTCCAGTTCATTGAGATGGGTTTCCACCCAGCAGAGCTGCGTGCACAGCTCCCCCTGCTGCATCACATCCTGCGCATACCGGGGCTTGCCCTGCCAACAGAGGAGCACGCACAGCTCACCTCAAACCAGAAGATGGCGTACCTCAACCAGATCCTCAAGATCCTGACGAAGAAGTTCCTGACAGACCGCTGTGTGCTCATTGTGGACGACCTGCAGTGGACCGACGGCTTCTCGTTGTCGTTCCTGCGTGAAACAGCAGAGTCGGGCGGGACGTTGATTCTCGCAAGCAGGGTACACCAGGTCTCTGTCCGCAAGCGGGCGCACTCCTTCCTGAGCCAGGAGGAGCACCTCTCGCGCACCTCCGACGACAGCGACGAAGGGGAGGGCCTCAGCCACTTCGGCTGCCATGAGCAGGGCATCAACGAGGTGCGTGCCTTCGACGACATGCTGCTCTCCCCTCTGGTGCATCAGTTTGTCTTGCGTGGTCTGTCTACCAAATCGCTCTCGGGGCTGTGCTGTGCACTTATCGGGTGCGAACGGATGTGCAGTACCCTTGAAGCACTTCTTGCACAGAAGAGCGACGGGAGACCTGGCTTTGCAACGCAGATTGTGGCCGCCCTTCTCGCAGCAGGTCTGGTCAACGTTCAGGGCAAGACCGCCTTCGCCACCGAAGGGCGTGAGTATGCGGAGGTCATTGTGCACAGTGTGCCCACCGTGGAGGCGCAGGTCCTCCAGGTCATGGACACCCTGCCCGACTACCAACGCCAGGTCGCCATGATGCTTGCTGTCCTAGGACGTTCCTCTGTCGAGCTCTTGGAGCACTGTGTCAGCAGCAACACCGGAGCTGGCGCGTTCTCGCAGGCATTAAAGGCGCTGCAGGGACTCAACCTCTTGAAACGCGCCAAGGTGCAAAATGTGCGACCACCTGGACGCAAATCCATGGGCAGCAGCGTCGCCAGCCAGCCAAGCGAAACGCAAGCAAGCTCGGGGGACCTGCTGTCCCAAGGCCAGGCGATGTCTTCGTATCGACTCAACAAACCACAGCTGCGCGTCAGCAATATGCAGAACAGCAGCTGCAACGGGTCTGAGTCGTCCTACCAGGGGGATTCACTGGAGGACGAGGTGCGCTTCTCTCTGTCTCTTGCACGCGATGTGATCTACTACAACTCGCTGTTGAAGGTGCGGCGAAGGCTGCACAGTGTCGTGGTACGCACCGTGGTGGGGAACGTCTCCCTCAGCAACGACGTCTTCTGCGAGCATCTCTCAAAAAGCGCGATCACCGACGAGGAGCTCACAAACCTCAAACGTGGTGCCTTCTTCGAGAGGAAGGAGTGCGACGACATCAACGGATGCCTTGCCGCGTACAGCCGCCCACTCTCCCAAGCCGTCCGCTCCACCAAGCTCGACGTCTTCACCCTTGTCGACGTCGGCCTCCACCTAGAATGTGGGCACATCAACAAGGCGAAGGACATCCTCAGCCAGGTACGCTTCCGTAGGGTCTCCAAATGCGCACGAAATACAAGCGAGGAAAGCACCACACGGTGCTTCTGCTTCAAAGGCGAGCCCAAACCTGTCAGCGAACCACAACCTCAGGTGCTCACCAACGCGACGTGCCTCGAACTGCAGTACCTTTTCCTGCAGCTCGAGACGGAGCTGTGGGATGGCAACGTAGGTGGGATCAACAAGGCGCGGGCTGGGTTGCTGCAGATCAGTGCGATGAACCCCGGCTACGTGGAGCTGGCAGACCTGCTTGCTGCCGTGGACACTGTGTGCGGGAATACCACAAAGTTCTCCAACCCTCCCTCCACCGCGCCTGAGGTCTTAAAACGGATGTTCCCGACCGCAAGCAACGTCGGCGATCTCGAGGTCAGCAGCGAAGGCGACGCAGTACCACACAACATCTCTGCCCCGGACTCCATGTTCCTCCTCCCTGTCGAGAACTGCCAACCGCACACTTCTCCGAAGGTATCCGAAAAGGTGACCTGCAAGAAGCGTGGTACTCTGTACTCTCCATATCTTATCATGGCCGCTACTGCCGGGTGGGACTGCCTGCACGTCCTCGACGTAGTGAACCGCAGCCAGCAGCCTGCCGTGCACAACGCAGTGCCTGCCGTCTTCGCATACTGCAAGACGGTGATGGGGGGGAACCTCTTCTTCCTCCCGATCCCGCTGTTGCAGGAGCGCATCCTCGAGGCTCTGCACCGGCCCGTTTTGAAGGAGAGACGCTTCAGTTTGGCGGCAAGCGTGGAGCGCAGCTTCATGATGGCAGGGTCGAACAGCGGTGGGAAGAACTACGAACCAGCGCCCGTCACCATGCTCACCTCACCGGACCTTGAGCAGCGCAGTTCTTCGGGCGAGCGAAACAGTCCACAAAACCGTCACTCACCAACCTTCAACCGCGCACGGCACCGCCCAAGCTTCGCCACGAGTATGCACAATCCTAAGAGCCCATCTGCGCTCATCGCACGCAGCAGAAAGCGGCCTAGCTATAAACCAGGCGCAGTCGACAACGCAGAAACGACAAGCTCTGCACAGGGCACAACAAAGGGGTGTGCGCTGCCTGCAGGGGGGTTTCCAAGACGGAGTCTGAAGGAGGTTGCCGTGCTGTGTCTTTGCAGCACCGTCGCGTGCCTGGGGGAGCAAGTGGGTGCGCTGGACCCACACTATTTCACTGGTCTAGGGAACACTGCATGGCCTATTCTGCTTGTAGTGCATAAACTGAGTACTGTGGTGTCGTGCTCTGAGGCAGGCCTGCCGGGGTGGCTGATGCATATGAACACCGCATGGTCGAGGCAGGGTTGTGCGCACGCTCAGGATGACCCTGATGCGACGTCGCAATTATTGCAGATGGCGCTGCAGGGATTGGTGTTTGCGAGGGAGGGGCGGGTGTGGGATGTGCGTGCGACCTTGAAGCATGTGCAGAACAATGCGGCAGTGGTGACACCGCTGCACGGTCTCGCCTTATTTGCCCTCAGCGAGGCGCTGATGCTCTCCATGCAGCTTGACGCAAGCGGCAGCGAAGACCCGCGCCGCACGCTCTCGAAGACGCCGTCGTCGTATCTGGACCTGCTCGACGAGACCTGCCCCGAGGCTTTCCTCCTCACACACTACCAGGGCGACACCAGCAACTACCTCCGTGCGATGCTCTCGCTCCTCGGGTCCACAGCCGCCCTCTACCCAGGCGTGTCCCCAGCGTTCAACCTCATGATGGCGCTGTACCACGAAGACCTCGCACAAAAGCGGAAACACCTTGTGGATGTGCTACGCACATCACGCAGCCTTGGGGCACCCAGTTGGTATGTAATATTTATAGTTTCTTTGAACACCTTTTTACAAGAAACCGCAGTACGCGGCAGCAACAGCGTTCAACCCTACTCTCTAAGTAATCGTTTAAAAAAACACACACACACAGTGCCGTGGCTCTTCGTGCGCGGGCCTGCCTTCTCCTTCTCGCCATTGAAGACGACAACAACACAGACATAGTACAGGAGGCCTGCGACGAGCACCCTGCACTGCATTCTGGTATGCCTGCATCCTTCGCCCTCACCCTCATCCTCACCCTCATCACCTCTTGCCACCTATGGCACAACGACAACACCCCACCACAGACATGGCAATGATGGAGCTGTGTGGCAGACTCGCCTCGGAGATAGAAGAACGCAAAGTGAACCCACCAGAGCTTACCCTGCTCATGGAGTATGCCATGAAAGAGGGTTGTGATTAGATGCCTTTTGGCAACGTTCCAGGTGGGGTGGGTGGTGGTGATGATGCAAGTCGTTGCTACAAGGATATAAAAAGTGGAATTCTATTATAAAATCTATTATAAAAAAAGTGGAATTCTCATGAAGTGTGTGTTTTTCGTAATCAATAGGTGGATACATTGTTTAGAGTGGGGGTGGAGTAGGTGGTAATCTCCGCAGCTTTTTTTTCTCTGTGTTTAGTTTAAAAAAAAAAAGGAGAAAAAAAAAAATAAGTTGTTCTGTCATTTGGTCGGTATTCCTGCAAGGTAAGAAAATTATCTACATTCTGTAGTATTGTGTCACACCAGTTGCAAAGCTTCTTCCGAGGCTTTTATGTTCTTATCAACGCGTCTTCTTTTGTTCATAAGCGGTGTAAGAGAGGACTCTTAGTGGGAAACGTCACAACCCGGTTTCCACCGGTGTGGCAGACTTAAGCCTACCCTTGCGATTGACCCCCGTGGAAAGAAGTCGGCGGCAGGGTTTCCGCCAAGGGGGACCGGGGGGGACCATGGTCCCCCCCAATATTTTTCCCAGAAAAATCCGGATTTTTACAGGGGTTTGGGGGGGACCATGGACCCCCCCAAGAAAAATGGGTTTTGGAGGTTGTAGATGACCCCCCGTGGTCATGTGACCCCACCTTGCAGAGCATTTGACTCGCTGTGTCAAAAGGAGTGGAAGAAAAGGGGATGGCGAACTCTAAAAAAATAAAAAAGTAGCGTACCGTGCGCCTGCGGCGCTGTGTTGCTGGCTCTTTGATGTTGATATTATTGATACCATTGATACTTCCGAGCATTGCCCTTTTTAAAAGGAGGCTGACGAGTACATTCACTTTCATTACATGTTCCAACTGCAGCACTGCAATCACTGTGTGGCGCCATACAAGGAAAAAAGCAAATACCATCACCCTCCACTCTCACAAGACCCCTTACCTACCTCTACCAGACAACGCAGCTGTGAAGCTTAGCACGGCTATCAAACCTGGTGCTAAAAAGCCTGGGGCAAAAAAGTTGTGCCAAAGCTGGCAGAGCAGACTTGTCTTTGCTGTCAAGAAGGAGACTCCCACGGTTGTCACACCCTTCGCCTCTCCACTCTGTGGCCTGCAGGGAGGCGCGCGCGAAGCGCGCGACGACCGCTATTGCGGGGAGAAAAAAAAATTTTTGGGGGGTCTTTTTGATGGTCCCCCCCAATTTCTGAAACCCCAAATCCTGGCGGAAACCCTGGGCGGATTAAAAAAAAAAAAGAATATTATAGTGGAGCACACTCTAGGGTGGCTACACTAATACAACCAAGTTTTCAAAAAAGAAAGGTCTTATGTTTAATAAAGCAGCAGTTTACAGGCTCGGAAGTCATACCGTAGGTTTAAATTATCCAAGCTCGGCACCTCCTGTCTCTCATCCACTTCCGGCTTCCTTCAGTGCAGCAAAGCCTGCACCGCACCTCTTCCCATTGGAAGCCTAGGTTTTATCAGTTTGCATAGTGTGAGCTTCCCTTTTCTTCTTCATCTTCGAACATGAATGTGTCGCTGGGGAACGCGAATCGTGTGCGGCATCCGCCTCATCCTGACACTCATAACGGTTGTTCTGGTACTTCACATCTGCCCACTCTGCTTTGTCCTTCAAGCGAACCATTTCACCTGCAATGGGTGGTCGTACGTTCCCTTCTGTCGACGCCGCCTATACTCCCCGCACCAATTGAACAAAAAAACCATAAATGAACAAAACCCAGGGTTATTACACAGCACAGTGGGGAGGGGCATAGTTGTGCAACAATGGGGAAGACAATCAACAACAATAAAGCGAAGCGCGTGTTGCTGACACGGCAAAAGATAAAGGAGGCGCAGCCAGAAGGCAAGCAGTCTGAGAACAGTATGCACATTCCACACACCCACATACACACACCACCTTTTCCCTCAGCAAAACGCATCATCGCTGAGTCGCTAGTAGACCAGAAGAAGGTGAGGTATAGGGGGAAGAACCGCAAAACCGCTGTGCTCAAGCCTGCACCCGAGAAGAGCTCACAGCTCAAGAAGGCAAAGACAGCAGCGAAGGCGATTCCAGCAGCGCAACTCAAGGAAGTGGCAGAGGTCCTAACCGAGGCACGCGTGAAGAAGATGTCAGACCTTCCGAAGGCGACGATCCTGAAGACAGCGGTAATGAACAAGGAGCAGCGAAACGAGGTTGTGAAGCAGGACTCCGACCACTTCGAGTACGTTCTCAACTGCGAGGAGTACAAAGTATGCTGACATCTATTGTGCATTGATTTCTAAATCAAATATGTTCCAAAAAGGCGCCAAAATTACCCCAAAAAATCCCCAAATCTGCCAAATGGAGTACTTTTACTGCGATAAGACTCTATCATCATAAAAAGAGTCTATCATATTATGCGCCGACGACTGAAAATAGCACAAAACAGCACAAAACAGCACCCCCCCTTGAAGTCCCCCCCTTCAGCCACACCATAATACACCACACACAGGCGGACCCCGTCGCAGCAGTGCTGCAGCACTTAGAGGACACCATGATCCCCATGCGTGAGGCTACCGGGCGCCGGCGCTACAACCCTTCCTCAAAGCGGAAGCTCGAAAACGACCGCAAAAAGAAGGAGACCGCAGAACGATCGACTTCAGAGGCACAGACGTCGCAGCTGTCCACATTCCAGGTATGGGGGGGACACCCTGACGTTTTCTCTCGCGGGTCTGGCATTATAATTATCTCTCTTTAACACAGAACAAACTGAACAACCGTTCTTCACCTTACCCTGAGAAGCAGTCGACGAACCCAGGGAGGTTCGGGAAGGCGGCACAGAAGGCTGGTGGGAAGGGGCGTGCGGCAGGTGGGGGCTCGTCGAAGCCGTGGCTAATGGGGTCATCTGCACGCGACTGAGGGTGAGGAGCGAAGCAAAGTATTGGGCGAACAGAGCTGGTGTGTACAAAGCCTCCATGCAGCCTTGTTGCACTCTCTTTCACAATCGGGTTCGGTGCTGTATTCCGTTGGCCTGTTTTATTTTTTATTTTTTTGGTGGGGTTATTTTTTGTACCGGTACAGTTTTTTCTTATCCCCAGGGCTCCTCCAAATCATCTTTGCCCTGTACCATTCTATCATCGTTTCACCATCATCTAGCAAAAAACCTCATTTCCCTTCACCCCTTCACCCCTTCACCCCCATTATCAAAATTCAAAGGGGAGCAAAAAAATAAATAAAAAAAGGTTGTTTTTGATACGCTCTTTTGATCTCCCCTCTCTCTGCCTGGATGGGATGCGGTTCGGTTCATGTCTGAGTCCCCCGCATGACTCTGCTCCCGCAGAAGGCGATGTTCGGAGGTCTTTTTCGGCCCCCGCAGGGGGCGGTCCCCCCTCGTGACTCAGCTGCGGAGTGGGTGCAGTATGGCGCAAGTGGACCGGGTATATCTTCAGCGACATGCTCTCGTTGGCGTCAGCACTTATAAGTACTCGATACACCATCAGCCCGTGTGAAGCTGCGCCGACGGTGTCGAATCTGCCGATCAGGTGGTCGGCTAGACCCGGGCCTTCGGTCTTGAAGCTTGCGTTGCTGTGCCTGTCCCTCAGCGTGATCGTGTGGCCTACGTAGGCGATGTTGGTCTGTCCTCCTCCCTCGCTCTCTACTCTGATGTGCCCCTTCCCTCCCACGATGTATGAAGGCGTGCCCTTCTCCCCGCGATGTTTCCCTGGAAATGGTTGTGTCCCGACCAGTTCGAGGTTGTCCCCTTGAAAACGCTTTGATTGTGGGTTCGGATGCTGCAGAGGACAACCTCTTCCTCGACTTCTTCGATGCGGCTTGGAAGGCGTCCTTCCGGAGGCAGGCACTGTGGCGTTGGTCTGCATCTTCTCGTCCTTTGAGGTCTCCACCCCGGACTCAGACTTCTTGAAAAAGACTGTCATGTCCAAAGCCATCCCCATGATCACATCATGTGCCTCAGGAAACCCCTCAGGATGTTCCAAGCCATAGTGGAAGCGTCCCTGGGGTCCGCCTTCTCGGGGATCATGCGGCGGAGTTCCTCCAACAGGTAGTGTCGGTCATTCATCCCCAGGTCGAACCAGCGATCGTGATCGTAGATCATGTCTTTAGGATCGGTCCACTTCGCGCTCGCTTTGGCTGGCCGCAAGCGAGTAGGCCCCACCGTCCGAGTCGTTCCGATACCCCTGCAGATGGAGCAACCTTTTTGAAAATGACTCGGGTAGGGTTTCCAGGGAAACGGGGGACGCCTCGTCGTCGGGTGCGGTGCTCTGCGACATTTGTGGACGTGGATAGGCAAGCCCGTAAACCGCGCAAGCCGAGGAAGCAGAGGTGTGGATGGTGTGGACACATTACTCAAAAAAAAAAACCACCACACCCAGGATTTTCTCCCCAAATACACCCCCCATATTTTCTTGATTTTATTTTTGAAAACACTCTATACACAATACACCGATATTGTAAGAGACGTCCCATTTGACCCACCTTCTCTCTCTTTCTCATCTCTGCTCATCCCACCCCAATCAATGTCGGACTCCAGCGAAGCCATCCGCGTTGTCGCACGACTGAAGCCACTCGAGACTGAAATCTCCACCGCTAACGGCACGGTCGACCCGATATGCAGACTCCTCGCAGACGGGAAGACTGTTGAGGTCAGGGACGACCTGGACCACCGCACACAGTTCCCTTTCGACGCTGTGTTGGGCGCACGGTGTGAACAGGACGACGTTTTCCACGACGTGGCTGCGCCTGTCCTGGCAAAGCTCCTTGCTGGTTATAATGCAGGCATTCTTGCGTACGGGCAGACCGCAAGCGGGAAGACACACACAATGTTCGGCACCACCAATTCCCCAGGCCTCGCACCACGTGTCCTGCACAACCTTATTGACCTCTCCGAGGCATCCCCCAACATCGCTGTCCTGGCCAGCGCAGTGCAGATCTACAATGAAGGAGTGTACGACCTCCTCGCGCCCCTGACCACGAAAGGGGAGTCGCCTAAGCGTGAGATGTGGTGGGTCAACGGGAGGTATGAGGTGCGTGCGCCGACGACGAGGAGAATGGGTGGTGGCGATGTGGTGCCGCTGCTGTCGCAGGTGGACTCGAGGAGAGCCTTGGGGGAGACGAGGATGAACGTGGCAAGCTCGCGGAGCCATGTTGTGATTGTGGTGGATGTGATTCAGTCTTTGCCGGAGCGTGGGACGGATTTGATATCTACGTTGTATCTTGTGGACCTCGCAGGGTGTGAAGCATTGGCACGTACACAGGCTACAGGGCAGCGTGCGACAGAAGCAATCAACATCAACAAATCCCTCTCAACACTCAAGCGCGTCATCGAAACGCTCTGCGAAAACGCAAAGCGGCGGACCCCCTTGGTGGTGCCGTACCGTGAGTCGGTGTTGACACGGCTGCTGCAGGACTGCATGGGTGGTTCTGCGGCGACGACGTTGGTGTGCACGGTGTCGCAGCACCCACTCAACCTCTCAGAAACAGCACGCACCCTAGCATTTGGTCAGACCTCCCGCGCCATCGTCAACACCGTTGTGCAGCACTACCGGCCCAGCTTCAAACAGCTCGAAAAGCTTGTTGCCGATGCAACACGTGTACGCTCTGCCATGGAGGTCGAGGTGCTTGCACTGCTGCAGCGCCTTCCTGCAGACCAGCGTGCCTCCTTCGCGGAACACCTCAAAGCTGCAGGAGTCAATCCACAGGACGCCCCAGCCACACAAAGCCTACCAGACGTCATCGGCCCACACGGCACCCCCGCAGAGATGTGCTGCCCCATCTCTGGGCTCTACTTCGCGCCAGACGACACTGCCTTCAGCACCCGCCCCATGAAGGACCCCTGCGTCTCCCTCGACGGCCGCTCCTACGAACGTTCTGCGCTGGAAAACTACTGGGGGCAGCACCGCGCGCTGCCACCATCGGGGGGTGCACAGACACCATCTGCTCAGCGCCTGGTGATGTTCCCGAACAAAGTACTGCAGGAGCGCATTGCGGCGAGAGAGGAGGCACAACGGTGGCCATGTGACGTGCTTATGCAGGTATTTGCCTATCTCGTCTACGATGAGGTAAGCTTGGTACGTGGCATATCACGGCTCTGGCGGAGGGCAGGCAGTGGCCGGCACCTCTGGGAAGCTCTTGCCCGCCGGGACTACCCACGCGAGGTGCGTCGCTACCAACGCAGACGCAACCTCGATTGGAGAGAAGCATACTCAATGATTGTTCTCGACGTCCATGGCCCCCCTGAAGCACGCAACCCAGTCTTATCAGGGACCGACTCAGATGAGAACAAGAAAAACGAAGAGAAAAAGACGAAGAAGAAGAAGAAGAAGAAGAAGCTCCTTGATGGGTACCAAATCACCAAGACGGTGGAGTTTGTTTGATTGTTGAGGGGGGGTTTTTTTTTATTAATCCCGCAGGCGTTTTGCGCTTCTCCTAATTGAGTGTTTTTATTTTTTTTTTTCTTTTCCCGGTACACTGCCACGAGAGGGCTTTGTATTCCAACCTTTTTTGCGTGAAAGTGTCAAACGTCGTTCACTCACCCACACCGTGCTCTCCATCACCTCCACCCTACGAGGGTAGTATGCGGAAGCGTCAACGCATCACACAACTACAAGAACGGGGTGAGGGAACGGCACCGTGCCATACTCTTCAGTCTGTGGTGTCAGACTAAGGGCTTTTTTTCGCCATAAACTCTGCTTTTGCCACACAGGGGGAGATGAAGTGTGCCGTGTACGTATTGCCTCCTTTAGACAGTTATGCAGAAGAGTCACATCTTACCAACTTTGCTCTTTAATGTTGTTATGGGGTTCCGAGGAATGTCCGTATTGTGTTGTTTGAAGGCCCGTTTTTTTTGGCCATCCCAGCGTGCCTCGAGAGAGTGCGTGTTGGAGGTTTTTCCTTTTGTTAGTGTCTGCGTCCGCCGAGGAATGGTGAGGCGTTTGCACTTCCGTTTTTTTGTCATGAGAGATCGAAAGAAATACAAAAAAAAAAGGCAGAACCTGCCCACTCTAGCTCACCAGGTTATTGCCTTTTTTTTTGTCAGAATTTGCTAACCCTCCCTGTGTCATGAGAGGAAATGTCGTTGGTAAAACAGTGCCATTTTTTTTTTTCTCCCATGCATGCGAAAAATATTATCTTTCCCATTTTCTTCTGTTTTTTTGTTTGGGGTCTGTACGCACAGTCCGCATAAAAAGATATCTGTGTTGTTCATTCCTCAAAATCTTTCTTTTAAAGCCGCAAAAACAAACTTTCATGTTTTCGCCAAACGTTTTCTTTCTAAGACCAAGCACTCAATGTATGATATCCATACTTTCATGATTAGAAAAAAAAAACCTCATATACCACCCAATCTTTTTATACCTCTTACCCACACCCCCCCTCCCACACCACACCCAGATGGAAGGCAACCATGCCAGCGAGGACAACGTGTGGAGGCGGGTTGAGGATGAGCTGCAGTACCCACGCGGTGTGTTGCGAGGGGCCTGGGAACGTGTCTGTGTTGTAGTGCATGCGGACCGGAGCACGGAAGGAGGGGCATCCTTCCCTGGCTCGCATTTGACACCTGAGTGCATAGCGCGCAAGCTAGCTGACCCTGCGATCAATGAAGACACAGACTGTTGCACGATGTCCGGCGGTGGCTGGCACACCCTCCCCCCTCACGCAACACACACCCAGAAGCTCCGCATGCACTCAGATGAGGCCTTCTCACTGCGCTTCTCCCGCGGACACAACCTCAGCCACACCGTGCACCGCCACCTCCTCAACCTCCAAGACGCGATGGGCGGGCATTCCGTGGGCTCCAATGTTTATGTCACACCACCGGGACAACAATCGTTTCCACGCCACGTCGACCCACAGAACATTTTTGTCACACAAATCGCAGGGGAGAAGACGTGGGTGATATCAAACCGCGGTCTCTACACTGACACCACCGACGCGGTACCGCCTGCATCGCTTGCTATCGAAGGATCGTCAGGTCTCATACGACTCCGTTCAGAGGACGAACCTGCATCCATCCCACGCACAGAAGGGGGGTACACCACTTTCACTGAGGGCACTGTCACCCTGCAACGAGGAGACCGCCTCTACCTCCCTCGCGGCTTTGCCCACTATTGCACCAGTAGGGGTACCCCAGGAGATTCACCAAGCATCCACCTTACCGTAGACACTTCAATGAACTGCAGCCAGCAGTTCTTCTACAGCTCCGTCCTCGAGATGCTCAGAGTCAAGACCAGAGTCGAGGTCCCTCCCTCTCTCTGGGAAAGGGCAGAGCATCGGCGTAGCATGCCGTTTGGGTTTCTGTTTCTGTGTGGGTCGTGCTACGGTAGAGGTGGTGCATGGAGGGAAGCTGCAGGGCAGTTCTTGCAGAAGGCCTGCGAAGGGAGTGAGGTGCTTCCCATTGAAGACGTTCTGAGGGAGGTGGATACGGTGATGGATTTTGTGGCGGAGGGGTTTTTTCGGTCGGCGATTCCGCCGGGCAAAACAATGCAGTCGTTTTGTAGGTTGTCGCTTCATGAAAGCGGGGATGGTGTGTTGCTTTCGACGCCAGGTGGTGCGTTGCATGTACTCCCATCGCAGGTTCATTTATTGTTAAGCATGCTGCCCGAAGGGCATCCTCGTGGGCATATTCAGTATTTGACGCTTGAAGATGAGTCGCCTTCGACGGATCTGAGCAGTTCGTTGAAAAGGGATTTGTTTCGTTTGCGTCTTAGGCGGAAGGGTGGTGGTGGTGGTGGTAGAGCTGTCGTGGTGCGGCGCTTCACACCGCGGAGGTGGTCGAGGCGTGGGATACGTGCAGTAGTTCCACCTGCGTTGAAGCAGCACCGCATGGGGCGGTATGCGGCGAAGGTGGCGAGGTGGGAGAAGAAGGAATGTGAATAGATTGTTTATATATGGCATAAAGGCGATTCAGCCTGTAGGTCTATTTTTTTGGTTGTCCTATGTTATCGATGCGAAGAAAGGGGGGAAAAAGAAAAAAAGCGAGAAAAAATCAATGAATGAACCAAAATAAAGTGAATTCCCCCTCTATTTCGTCGATTTTGTTTGTTTTGTTGATCGTATCGTATCGGATCGGATCCATCCCAAAAAAAGTAAGAATGCTTGGCATCTGAAGAACTGTCCACCTGATTTTTACCCCGCGTATAGGCGCGTACAGGCCCGTACATGCCAGTATAGGCCAAACCCCACCCATTTCCCCCAGCCTTTACGCGCCTTTACGCGCTATACGCGCCTATACGCGGGGTAAAAATCAGGTGGACTGGATTCGTAGAAAAAAATGCACATATTTTCTCCCCCTTTTAGTCCCTATCAGATCATAGCGTAGGAGGAGACGCAACTATGCTAGCATCGCTTGCCGTGCCAAAGAAGCCCACAACACACATCGCCTCAGAGGTGGAGAAGGTGTGGAAGAAGGCAGGGCGGTCCTCTGTCGCCGTGCTTGTCAATGAGGTGCTGCTGAAGGCGTGTGGGTGTCTGTACCAGATCGAGGCGGCGACGTGGCAGACCTTTCTTGCGACCGCTGCGGGGGGCGAGAAGCGGCCGGACAAGAAGCTGGCAGTCGCAGGAAACACGTTGCAGTTTGTGCTGACATACCTGGCACGGCACATTGGGCCCTCCTGGGTGTCCGCCCTGGGGCTCCCTGGAGGGGTAACGGGAGAGCACTTTGAAGGCTTCCTCGTAGCCTCTGGTGGTGATCTCATGAAGGGTGACACCGAGCTTGCTGAGGCAGCTGCAGCAGGTCTGTCGCCCCTACTCGATTATGAAACGCTTATTCTCGTGTGGTGCCGTGTGCAGCAGTGGAAGAAGGCTGCAGACAAAGTGGCGGCAATCAAGACGCCTGAGAAAGTGGAGGCGTTGAACCAGATGCATGTGTTCCCGTACATCTCGCCGACCTTCGCAGAGAAGGTCTTTCTTGTGTTGAAGAAGTCCGGTACAGATGCGGCATTGCGTGCGTTGATAGTGGGCGAAGATGTGTTCACGGCGTCGTGCTATTGGTGTGTGGAGGTGCCCCTGCAGCGCATGGCAGACCTGCAAGACGCAGAGTCGCGAGGTGCGGTACTGACCTGGTCCACAGTGTCCTCATGTCTGCCGAAGGAGTACGATGTCAGCTTCTGGGCGCTAAGGGAATGTGCCGAAAGTGTTGCGCAGACCGACCCATCTGCGAATCTCGTCAGCTTCGAGGGAGGGAAGTGGAGTGCTGCGGGCCTGCAGGAGGCCTTGGTGAGGCTGCCGGGGACGCTTTCGATTAAGGGGCTGCATTCGTTGTTGATTGTGCTGCAGAAGACGTTTTGTGCGTTTCGGAGGAATGCGTGTTTCACTGATGCGTTGTTGGCTGATATGTTTGACGCGGAGCAGCTGAAGGAGAACGACTCTGTGTCGGACCTGCCTGAGGAGACGGCGTACACCTTCGACGCTGTGGTGAGCGTGGTCACGCATGGTATTGCGTCGTGCAAGCTGCACATCGCACGCAGCAACCTCGAGCACATCATGAAGGGTCCTGCGCGTGCGTCGTCGGAGCTGCTCGACCAGGTGCGCTCGCTGCTGCAGGGGCACAGCGGGTGGGAGGTGCAGCGCTACGTTGCGTCCATGTGTGCTATCGGGGCTGCCGCCACGTCTGCCCCAACGCTTGCATCGCACAGTCCCTCCAGGGACGCCGTGCTCGCCCTAGTGAGCGTGAGTAGCTCAGAGTGTTGCGTCTTCCCTGAGGAGGATGCGTACCGTGTGCTCAAGAAGATGAATCTCATACCCCGTGATCCCGTGACGCACGTCTCGGCCTCTGCCATCCGCAGCTACTTCTCAGACAGCAGCGAGGCGAAGGAGATGGTCGCCCTGCACAACACAGACGTCAACGAGGCTGTCGCATCGCTCCTCCTCAAATGCATCGTCATCTTCAAGGAGTCGCTGGGCAAGCCGACCGACTTCGGCCTCTGTGTGCTCGCACTGCGCAAGCTCGCTGCCTGCACGCTCCACATCGACTCCGCACACACCCAACGCACGCTCATCGCCATCATCAGCAACGCGCACGCACACAAAGGCAACATCAGTGCGATTGGCCTGCGAGGCGTGCTCCGCAACCTGCTGGAGGTGTCGTACAGGCTGACGGGGGACCCTTCATTTGAGTGCGTGCTGCTTGAGGACGAGCAGGAGCAGCTCTTCAACTACATTGTCGAGCGGGTGGTCAACTACACTGCGCTGCATATGTTTAAGGGGAAAAAGGCAGCGTTGTGCAATGTGCTTGACCCGCCACCACCTTGCGCTGATGAGTCACTATCCGCAAGCCAACTAGACACATGCGACACATTTCAGGGGCCGACAGGATGCGACCTTTTGGTGATATGGGCGACCCTGCATGAGTACATGCTTGTCATGCAGCAGGCGCTGCTCAAGAATGAGCTTGCCGTCTCTACGACCTGCAATGCCGAGGCCCTGATGTCCTTGCTCCACATCAACGACTTTGCTGTTGTCGTGCGCCGCATGCCTGCTACCGGGCGTATTGCAGAGCTCTGTCGCCCTGGAAAGTTCGCTGCGTCCCTGCTCCACCCGTTCCCCCCTGTGCAGCTGCGGGAGCTGCGCCAGGAGGGAGGTCTATTCTTAGTGCACCTTGCTGCAGACGTCGTGTACGGTGCGGAGGGTGCGTTCTATGCGTTGCTGCGCAGTATGTGTGAGGCTGGTGACGACGCAGTGCATGCCGACTGCGTGACCTCTGCCCTGGTGGCAAGTGGTCACCTGCAAGGCTACTTCCCCTCCCGCAACGAGGCTGCCTGCCGCTGCCTCGTCAACGCTGCTCTGGGATGCGATGCGCCTGCGTCGGAGTGGTGTGCCTTTGTGCTGTGGGTGAAGGGCTTCGTGGGGGATGAGTTCTCCCTAGGGTGCACGCCCTGGCTGTGGGGTGCAGATGGGGCTCCAGAAGAGCTGGTGGCAACCATGGTGTGCTGTGTGGAGGACTACTTCCGGTGTGTGCCGCGCTGCAAGGAGAGCGGTGGAGGGAAGACGATACGCGCAGACCTCGCGCCGCCAGCAGCCGAGCGCACCCCGAAGGCAGTGGCGCACCTGCTGCAGGGGCCTTTCTTCGCAAGCATCGACTCCTTTCTGTACGCAGCGTTCCTGACGCTGCTCTTTGCACAGCCGCAGGAGGATGTTGCGGAGCTTCCCGTACACAAAGCATTTTTCGACACGGTGGTGCTGGGACCTGCTTTTGTTGCACGAACCAAGGTGGCGAAGGACCAGGCCTATTCCGAGGTGTTCCGGCGTGGTGTTATGGCCGACTATGCGCCGTGCGCTCAGGAGGCGCACTCTGGTGACGAGCGTGCGACGCTGTTCCTCCGTGCGTACGAGACTGCGTACGTCGGCCTCCCTATGGAGGAGCACTTCGCAGACGTGGACCGCCAGGTCTACGACATGTACCTAGAGAAGATGCGCTACGTCGGCACCGTCGTTAACTACGTCGCACACGAGTCCTCCGCCCTCACCGGCACAGGCGCCGTGCAAGGTCCCTTCCTCAAAGCCCTCTCCGCAGCGCTCCGCATCCCCAGCCGCTTCCTCGAATGCAGCGGTGTCGTCACCCTCAAACGCCTCTTATACCTGCAGACGCAGGCAGCCTTCAAACACACTACAGCACTGCAAAGCCCGCTCCTCTTCGAGATGGGGCAGGGCATAGCTGCAGTGCTCCCAGAGGAGGAGGCCGTGGAGCATACGGTGAACCTCTTCCGCAGGGTGGTGCTGTGTGTGCAGGCGTTTGTGAAGGACTTCGCAAGGTCCTTCCACACCGGCACCACCGCCGCCAGCAACGACGTCGAGGCGGGGGAGGCCCTGTACGCTGCGTCCTTCCCGCTGTCGGAGTTGGTGCAGTACGCGCGGAATGCACACTGCGTGGGGGAGAAGGAGATGCGTTACGTCTTCTCGGACCACATAAGCAAGGAGGTGCGTGCCAAGCCCGCTGTGCCCCTGGAGACTGTGCTGTCAGAGGTGAAGTGCGACTTCGCAGACTACATGCACTATCGTGCCTGGCATGCGTGCACAGACTACGTCTTTGACATGCTGCATGTGCGCGGTAAGGACACCCTCTCCGCCACGCACCTCAGCCGCTTCGTGAACTGCCCACTCGAGGCGTTGGAAGCAGTGCACACACAGTCCGGTGTCGAGCCCAGTGCCAGGGTGTTCCCGTGTGGTGTCAGTGATGTGTCCGCACAGCAGATGTCGCGTGCCGCGTTCTCGCAATACCTCAGCCTCCTAGGGCAGACGTGATTTACACATGTCAGTTCTTTTATAATGATAACTCTGATGTAACGTAAATGGAAAAAGGAAAAAATGGATTGATTTTTAGTGTTTTGGGTTGCTACTGTGTTGGGTAAATAGCATTTCGGACAGCAATAAAACACACAAAAAAATAAATAAATGGAAATCTCGGCAGTGTCGCGCGAGTCAGGCCTGCGGTGCACGGTGGAGGTCGGCCACGACGAGACGGTGTTGGGTCTGAAGGGGAAGGTGTGTGCTGCGTTGTGGGGCGGTGCTGTTGATGAGGCACGTCTGGCGAGTGTTGCGCTGTGTGCTGCTTCTGCTTCTGGTGATGCGCCACTGGGTGCGGACGACACGCACGTGGGCACGCTTGGCGTGGAGGCGGGGGACGAGGTGCATCTGGTGCGTCTGCATGCCTGCATCAAGGGGCCGGCCACGTACCGAGAGACGCCGTCGATGTCTGCGGACTCCTTAGTGCTGACCTCCTGCGGCTCTTTGTGCATTACGAGTGAAGATGGCTTGCATCACTTTGACATCTGGGACACAGAGACGGCAACAGTACTCAAGTCTGTTCCTTTGAGCTATCACGTGGATGCGCACTTGGTATTGACACCCTGCGACAGATGGCTCGTCACACTCGCGACAAGCAGCACGAACAACGACCCCTCTGTTCTGCAGGTGTGGGATACCACCACATGGGAGTGCCTGCGTGAAGTGCCCGAGACCTCAAGCGACGGGCTTGCATTGTCGCCATGCATGCGCTGGCTTGTCTCGACAAGCCTCACCACCTTGAATGTACGCGACTTTGACACACTCGAGCTGCTGCACACTAGACAACACCCCGATGCGTACATGACCCACCTATCGTTCACCCCCTGCTCCAAACACATGTGGACTACAAACGAAAAGGACGTAGTGCGCTTTGACACCGACTCGTGGGAGATCACAAAGACACTCTGCTCGCAGAAGAGCTGTGTCCAACTGCTGAAGTTGTCCCCTTGCTGCAAGTACGCTATCGTTGCGTGCGTCCACTACCTCCCGCTGGAGCTGTGGGATGTGGAGGCGGGTGTGCTTTTGTTCTCATGGAATCAGATTATTGAGTCCCTGTGCTGCGTGTTCTCGAAGGACTCGACGTGGTGTGCGGTGGTGGGGCATTCCAACATGGTGACGCGGTTTGACGTAGCGTCGGGCGCTATCCTCGAGAACAGGGGTGGTGTCACTGGGAACGCCTACAGCTTTGCCTTGTCACCATGCGAGAAGTGGTACTTCATTGGCGGCAACGCAATCCAAGTCCTCCCTGTCCATCCCAACGAGGAAACCCAAGAAGCCTAGATGCAAGAAGACAGTTGTGCGACCAAAACTACTTTTCCACTCTCCAGCCTTTTGTTCGAGGTGACTCAACAGAGGCTTGAGACGAAACCAATTGTGCTTTTTTAAAATGGGTGTGCACAGTTATACCCTACTTTTTCCCCCCAACCCCCTGCTTCCTCAATTTTTATCACGACCGAAAGACTGCGGACACTTGGCAATGCAATGTAACCGTCTTTGCTGTTCTTTGTTGGTTGACACAAACACACTTTCCCCCCGAGTTTGTAGACCGCAACGTTCAGAAGGGTTTGCATCTAACGCAAAATACGTAGTCTTTTCCCCTATCCTCAGGTCGAAGTCAGCATGCTTCCCTTCCAAGGCTCTGTGGATGCGGAGAAGACCACCCTTGGAGGGTCAATACCGATTAGTTTTCTGTGTTCCGTTGATTGCTTTCCTCTTTATTTATTCTTTCTTTTGAATCAGATGTAAAACCACGAAATGGATGTAGGACTGCATGGTTGGGTGTCCACCCCCCCGGTACAGACACAAATTCAGGTACACTGTTCACGAGAGGGCTTTGTATTTCAACTCTACTTTGAATTTAATCCTCCTTTTTCTGTGTACACACGACGCATATTCACCAACTTTTTTCTTTCATTCTCATGTGTTGACCCTCTCAAATACTTTCAATTCTGTGAACTGAAAGTATATGAAGCTAATTTTATTCTATGCACACTGCTCTATGTGAAGGCGAACCAACTGTCCTACCACTTTCGATTCTTGGAACATCTTTCATCTTTTTTGCCTCTAAAATAAAACGAATCGTTTTTTCTTCTCAAAGCTCTTCCCCATAACATCCGCACATCATCCTCAAGAACGTACACAGCAGAGAGGATCATGCTCGCAAGATGACAGAACCTCCAACCTTCCGAGAGGACGAATGTCAGCGCATGCTGCAGCTCATTGCCACAGGCCCGGGACGGCCTTCTGTCATTGTGGTGTCGGGGCCACGCGGCTGTGGGAAGAGCTGTTGTATACGGTGGTGCCTGGATGTGATGCAGTGCTCGTGTATCTGCCTGAAGCACTCATTGTCGAAGTCGCGCGCTGTGGACAGCGTTGTGTGGATCGAAGACACCGAGGACTGGTCGCCTGCAGCTGTCCTCAAGGTCTTCCTTGCACAGCAGAAGCGCGATGTGGACGACCCTGACCGCAGAACAAACCTCATTCTTGAGTTCCGCCGTTACACCAACACGAAGAGCGCATGCAACTTGGGTGCTTTGTGGGCAACCATCTTCTCTGATTTGAAAGGAAACATGCCGGTACTTCCGGAGCACGCAGCACACCTCCAAGCGTTGGACACACTGCGTGCACACTTTGCGTGCCTCCCCGTAGTACCCATCGCGATGCAGCACTACAGCATGCCGCAGATGCGCACCCTTGCGACACAGCTCGTTGCCTCTGCATCGACCGCAGCAGGCGTGCTTGAGGAGGAGGCAGGCTCCTTAGAGCGCTTTGTCCTGCGCCGCCTGGGAGTGTGCAACACCATGGGGCTGCTTGGTGACGGCACCCCCTCGCGCGGTGCGATGCTCAACACCAGTATGTGCACGGTGTCAACGATTCATGCTCTCATTGAAGAGGGGCGTGGTGCCTCTGTAGCGTCGGACTACATGACCAGTGGTGCAGCCGAGGACGCAGTGGATTTGTCTGTGGAGATCGCAAGCCAGCCGGCACACAACAAGAGTAAGAGAGTGCGGAAGAGTCTCAAGGTTGTGCAACCACGTGCCGGGGGGAACACTGTGGAGAGGATAGCCGAGTCTGCATCAAACGTCACAGCAGCACGCCCCCTCACGGCGCTCGCACTCCAGCTCTCTGGACAGAACCTAGGCATGGCCTCCGCCCTCAACCGCTCGGAGGCGCGCGGCAACGCAGTCCGCAAGCGAGGTGGCGCCTACAAGATCGCACACTCCTCCTCCCGCACACGAAGCGCACGGCTGGGGCTCATGGAGTTGCTTCCACCTGAATGAAGGGGTAGGGTGGAAGGGGGTAAGGGGGACAAGGCATTTAGCTTCGTTCCTGAATATTTTTCTGCCAAAAAAAAGATGTGTTTTCTTGGCATTTGTTTTCTTGGCGAAAGGGCTGTTGTCCGATTTCCTGCAAGAGTGTTGCGCGAATGGTGTTTCTTCTTCCAGTTGTCTCCTATTAGTGATATTTGCAAATTGCTTCATCAGATAGGACGCTTTTCGAATATTTTTGGTGGTTTTTTTTGGGGTTGAATTCTCCACTTTCGTTCACGCTTTTGCTTCTTTCTCCTCAAACTCTTGTAGCATCAGCTGCCCGCAAGTCTTCCTCTTTTGCTGTTCTGGGTTCTTCTTCTTTGGTGCACCGATACTCCGTCTGACCTAAGGGCAAGGTACCGCTGCCAAGATGCTTGCGGCACCGTCTCATTCTCCTCCTTGATGCCCTTCC
The DNA here is from genome assembly GCA_964035575.1 of Rhynchopus sp. YZ270_cl-10. NCBI lineage: Eukaryota > Euglenozoa > Diplonemea > Diplonemida > Diplonemidae > Rhynchopus > Rhynchopus sp. YZ270_cl-10. The sequence goes on from OZ037879.1 coordinate 1,313,370, forward strand.
ATCGCCTTCCGCACGATCGCTGCGGGGGGCTTCGCTGAAGTCCTCCAGGTGCCAACGCATCCTCATCCCTGTCGTGTTCAGCATTGTCTGCAGAAATTGCACTTTGGTTTGGGTGCACAACGGTACTTCGGAAACGGATCAATACTCCCTTCGCACTGAGTGCGCCGTGTACGGCCTTTCTATCCGTTGCAGCGCCGTGTACGGCCTTTCTATCCGTTGCAGCGCCGTGTACGGCCTTTCTATCCGTTGCAGCGCGGTGTACGGCCTTTCTATCCGTTGCAGCGCGGAAGGTGTCGTGTAAACACGAACAGTACCCCCGTCTTCCTGTCGCCCGATTTTCTCCAGTTGGGACTTCACTTTTGCATTTTGTTCTTTAATCGCCGCTGACGTCATGCACAACGTTTGAAGATTAGCAGTGGAGTATTGTGCGCTGTTGGGAGGATGGAGATGAGAGAGTAGACAGGTGGGAAAGGGAAGGGGGGCACGCAACGTTTTTTGTTTGCTACATCGTGCGCAAGTGCCACACCCGACACCACCGAACACAGGACATTAAGAAAGTTTACAAAACAACAACAAAATGGGAGTGAAATACGGAGACATCGGCAAGAAGAGCAACGATGTGTTTGAGGACAAGTACTGGGCCGACAAGGTGAAGCTCCAGGTATGTCCACACGGCAGCACCACCACTCTACCCGCCACACCACACCACACAACAGGACAAGGCAGAGGGCGGAGACGACGTGCTCTCGATCCTCCCCCGCTACAACAAGGGGCTGGGAGTGAAGCTTGTGTACAAGTGGGCTGTGGCAGCTGTGACCGGCCTGAAGTATGTTGGGGCACACCACCCGCATTACACCACACCCCTACACCCTGACACCCACACCCTACCTGCGACCTCTAACATTACTGCCATCACCACCACGACTACAGGGCAGAGGCAATGTGCGAGATCACACAGAAGGCTGGTGTGGAGTCTGAGCTTGTGCTGTCGAAGGGACCGTTCAGCGCAACTGTGAAGAACGACGATGACACGTCTGTGGAGGTGGCTGCGAAGGAGACGATTGCGGGGTTCAAGTCTGGCCTGAGCGCAAAGGCGGATGGGTTCAGCAAAGGCCCGAAGTTCTCGTTCGCAGGAAACACTGCGTACGAGCTTTCTCTGGACGCACTGACGCTGCAGGCGGGAGCGAAGGTGAAGTACGACTCGAAGGTGAAGCCCGAGGCAAGCGCAGCACTGCTGGCGTCCTTCGGAGAGCTGTTCTTCAAGTGGGACGGGTCGAAGCCTGAGAAGACATTCTCGACGGCACTCCTGATCCCGGGACCGCGCTTCTTCGGATACGACCTGTCGTTCGCGAACCAGACGTCGCTGAAGAACGACATGGCGATCAACAACACCGCCGTGGCGGTGCAGGCACGCGCAAGCAAGGAGCTGATGTACTGCGTCCAGCTCAACAAGGCGCTCTCCGCCAAGCCCGAGCCGGCTGTGTCTGTTGTTGTCTCCAACAAGCCCATTGCGGACTCGAAGGAGAGCATCAACATCACCGCCACCTGGAGCAGCACATCCAAGGGACAGGTCTACGGCCTTGTTGCCACACGCACCGCATGAACTCCATTGTACCATCACACCGCGTGAAAGAAAAGGCCTTTCTGCAAACCCCTTTTCTTTTGGTTTTTTATTTTGGCTTTTTTTATATTGTGTTTTTTCGTGTTTCTTTTTTGTCTCTTCAACATTATATGGACTTTTTTAGGATGTGTTTTCTACCCCCGGGTCCCCCCACACTGGCGGGGCCTTAGGGCCTTGCCCGAGGCCTCCATTTTCCCCTCATTCCACAGCAAAGACCCCCCCTCCCTTTCCTCCTTTTTTTTCATACCCCCATTCTCCATTCCCCTTTTCACCTGACACCTCCAATCAGTATTTTTAGGTGACATCTTAGAAGCTTTCCTATTCATTCTCCCGTTGGTTCTGTTCACATTACACCAAACCACGTCTACCCCCACCCAGAAAGCCAAACCTACACAAGGCGCACAAGGCCATGCCACGATCATGAGTAACATCGAGAATGATGTCCTCCAGAGTCGAACCTTCTCCCCCACGTTGCATGCCGAGACCTTGGCAGGCCCCTTGCAGGAACCTTGGGTGCATGCGAACCCTGCTTTGCACCGTCGGAGGAAACGTTCTGTGTGGCATACTGGTGGCAGGGTGCACGCGACCCTCAACCACACCTCGTCTGTGCTCCCCGAAGCGCACCTCCGTCTGTTCGACACTGACAACGAGATCACCGTGCATGAGGAAGAGAGCGACGTGGTTGCCGCCCTGCTTGCCCCGCTTGGGTGTAATGAGATCCCGAAGCCGAGCCTTCCCCATGAGGAGCGTATGCACCACCTCTACGAAGCACTGCACCTCGAGTCGCTGAGGCCCTGCGCGTATTTGGACGAAGACCTGCTGCCGGAGCTTGCACAGCAGCGGGTGTGGAGGCCGCATGAGAAGGGCATTGCAGTGCGTCTGCTGCAGCAGCTTGGTGCAGACTACGGGGCGCTGCATGATCTCTTCCTGCAGCACCACTCCTTGTATTCGCATGAGTTCGTGCGTTTAGTGTCGCGTCTGATACGCCGTCTGGAGACTGTGGGCACGGTGCCCAAGGAATGGGCAAATGAAGCCCCCTTAGGCTCTGCCTTCCAGAAAGGTGCTGCAAGCAGTGCTGCAAATAAAGCGCGTGTAGGCGAGGTGGAGAGCGACCTTGTCTCGACATGGTATGAGCTGAGTGCAGCGCGTCCCAACTCCATGCAGTCGCTCGACTACTTCGCGCAGGATGAGGTCATGCACTGGGCCCTGGCGCATCTCTTCTGTGCAGTCGACACTGCCTCGTGTGGCAGCATTACCTGGTCAGATATGTCCGTCTTCCTGACCGACCTGCTCCACGCAGTGTCGGAGCCGCCACCGCCACAGTACCGTAGGTACACCCCTGTGCAGGTCAATGCGCCCGAGCTGAAGGTGAGCGGCATCGCGCGTGCGTCGTTCTCAGAGTCGTTGCAGCGTGTGCTCTGTATGGGGCACGACAACGTGTGCCGCATCGTGGACCCCTCCAAGCTGTCGCGTGTGATCCAGACGTACCCATACCACCCCTCGCAGGGCACCGTGCTCGACATGCATCTCATGGAGAGCAGTTCAGGGGGGTACCACTACTCGCGGCTGGCGACTGCGTCTGCGGACTGCACAGTGCGGGTGTACGACCTGGGGTCGACGTTGTTGCAGACGTCGGAGGTGTTCCCACTGACGCAGACGCAGCTGCACTACGACTCGCGTCTGGGCATTCTGTTCTGTGGCGGGCGTGACGGGAAGATCTCGCTGCTGTCGCTGCCCGATACGGAGCGGCGCTGCTGCAACGTGACGCACCTTACGCACCACAGCAACCCGGTGACGTCGTTCATCTCCTTGCCAGGGTCGCAGCTTCTCTCAACAGCGCTGGAGCCGCACATCAGCGTCTCGAACCTCGCGACCCTGCAGGTGATCTCCACCTTCAAAGGCCACGAGCGTGGCGTCTTCTCCACAACACACTCGCCCCTCTACAACCTCATCGGCAGCGCAGGCTACGAACTCGACCCCTTCGTCTGGGTCACAAACGTGAGCACCTTCAAGCCCTTTGTGCTGAAGAGCCTAGAGCCGCACACAGCACGCATAGCAAAGGTGCATATGGTGTCGGGCACGCCGGAGATGATATCGCTGGACTTCAAGGGGACGCTTAAGGTGTGCTTGTTGACTTCTTTTCTTCACACCACACCACACACACACCACAGGTCTGGGACATCCGCATGATGAGCGACGTGTACTCCGTGCAGTGCTGCCCGCGTCTGCTTAACAAGAACATCGGTGTTGACTCGCCTGAACGCTTCCGTGACTTTGCTTACTACTCCAAGGAGCGGCGCATCTTGACTGCAGGTGGCCTAGTCGCACGCATGGTGCGTGGTGTGCCACGTGGCGGCGTGCACTCTGTGTTCTCCATCCAGTATGAGAAGCTGCAGGTCAAGGAGAAGGGGCGGACTGAGGAGCATGAGGTGGTGTGCGTCGTTGTGCTCCCGGGGAAGCGAGCGTTCCTGACTGCAAGCGGCACGCACTGCACGTTGTGGGGCGCCACGGGCCGGCGCGAGCAGACGCTGTTCTCCTGCAGCAACAAGATCAGCGCAATGTGCACCGTGCGCGAGGAGCGTGTGTACACAGGTCTCTGCGACGGCGTCATTGTCGTCAACCTCGTTGAGACGGGCGCAGAGGTCGTGCGTCTCACACACCACAGACTCTCTGTCACGCTTCTGCTGTGGGTGCCGGGCGACACGGAGATGGTGCTCTCAAGCGAATACTACGGACACGCCTCGTTCATCCTCAACGCAGACGCGACACCGGACCGCATCAGCATCGAACAGCCCCGTGTCGACAACATCAAGGTCGACGCCCTCACCGCCTGCTGCGACTGCGCAGAAGACAACCACCTCTTCATAGGCGAGCCCAGCAACACAGTCTCCGTCTGGCGCGGGTCCGGCAGCAGCTACCAACGGTTGTGCACCTGCGTGGACTTCCCCTCGGAGGCACTCCCCGTGTGCATCACCTCCTTCCGATACGACACGCGCATCCACTTCGTTGTCTCCGACACCTGCGGGGGGCTGCACCTCTGGGAGGCCTCAGGGGCAAAGGTCGTAAGCTGGGTGGGCCACACCCCTAAGGGCGCTGCTACGTCCCCACACTGCACCGCCTTGCACTACGAGCCTGCACTCTGTCTTCTGTACTGTGGCGACGACCGTGGTTACGTCTCCATCGTCGACCTAGGACCCACCCTGAGGTACACCGAAGCAGACGCCAGACCTGCGAAACAATACCACGCAGTGTTCGACCAACCGAGACGCGGGCATGTGTCGAATGGACAGTCCGTTGACACGCGAAGTGCCTCGCTGCGACCGGTGCCGCTGATCATCAACTTCTGGCGCGCGCACAGTGGTGTGTGTACCTCGCTGTGCTGCACACCTGGCACACGGTGCATTGTCACCGCCTCTGCGGACTGCTGTGTGAAGTTCTTCTCCCTCTGGGGCCGGCTGCTTGGTGTGCTCAGCAGAAAGCCTGCACCGGCAGGGGACGACAACGTTGCTGACATCTTCCACAAACTCAAATTTGGTGCAGCAAAGGGGGTGCGATACCTTGGCACACGCGGCCCCCTTGCAGGCAACCTGGAGGGCCTCCTTGACTGGGACTACGACCCGCAGGCCGACGACAGCCCACACTTTACAGATTCCGAGACGACACCAACACGCCCATATGAGGACGTGCCGCTTCCCTGGGGCAGTGCTGACTTCGGCCGTGCTGGCGGCTTCTCAGACCATCTCGACATTGTGTGTGGTCTGGGCAAGCCTGCGAGGCAGGAGTCCATCGCAGACTCTGTCGCCACCTCGCGTCACGACACCAAGGAGGGGGGTCTGATGCGGAGCCCTACGGTGCGGCGTGACATGGGTTGTGATGGTCGTGGTCGTGGTGATCGTGGTGGCGGTGTGCACCTGGCGGCAAAGCTGCGATCGCCGCCCCTAGTGATGCGCTTCCCCCTGCACAGAGAGGTGAAAGAGGTCCGCGCTGCAGGGAGTGCTCCGACCCCAACTGTGGTGATTCTGTCAGTAGCTGCAACGACTCTGATTGTGACAGTCTCTGCAAAGCAGGGTCCACAGCTGTCCCTTAAGGAACGGCGCACCGAGTTGCTGCATCAGGTCCTGCAGCAGCTTGGTTCTCCTCGGCTCAGATCTGATGATGTTTCTGTACGTACTGTAGCGGACTTCCAGCGGAAAGACCCTATGAACGCACATACCACAGGGGTTTGCAACAGCTTCAGCCGTCCTACGGCTTTGGTTGCGCACCCACAGCCAGACCTACTGCAGCAGGAGAAGATCGAGGCGAGCCAGGTGGTGCTCAAGCCGTGGTTGAAGAAGGCGCTCAAATCCTTGGGTCGCGTCTCGACTGCGCAGGCACTGCCGGTGTTTGCTTCGCCGGTTGTGGAGGAGGAGGAGGAGGAGGTGGCGCAGTTGTGTTTGGGTGAGCCGCAGGCGAAGGAGGTGGGGTGCGAGGAGGACGATGGGGTGTGTGTTGGGCTGCAGCTTGCGGCACGGCTGGCGAGGGAGAGCAAGCGTCCCGAGGCGTACACAGTGCCGCTGCGCTACGGTGCCTTTGTGCTGCTAGTGGTCGGGCTTGTCGTGCCGTCGGTAGTGCTGCTCGAAGTTCTCGATCGTAGACGACGCTTTCACAAAAGGTTCAAAGCACCCAGCGCTTGCCACCCCCTCCTCCGCATCCAAGACGAAGACCACACACCCTGCCCCATCACAGTACCCAAAGGGCGCCACGCAGGCGACCTCCCCGTCTGCGTCAAGCTCCCTTCGCGTTCAAAGCGTAAGCAGACGTGAGGTGTGCCTGGTGGTCGCCACTGTGTAGTTCGCGGGTCTGTGTGGTTCGCATGTTTAGTTTTTGTTTTTGAAAGGTTGTTGCCCCGCTCTTCACAGGGCAGGGTGCCTTTTCCTCTAACTGCTTGCTTTTCTTAAGTGTGTTTTGTTGGGTTGTAACGAAACGACTCAGAACGAGACAGATTATTGCCCTGTGGTCATCCTATCTCACACATATTCGTGGGGAACGCAACTTTTTTTTTGTTTGCTACATCGTGCGCAAGTGCCACACCCGACACCACCGAACACAGGACATTAAGAAAGTTTACAAAACAACAACAAAATGGGAGTGAAATACGGAGACATCGGCAAGAAGAGCAACGATGTGTTTGAGGACAAGTACTGGGCCGACAAGGTGAAGCTCCAGGTATGTCCACACGGCAGCACCACCACTCTACCCGCCACACCACACCACACAACAGGACAAGGCAGAGGGCGGAGACGACGTGCTCTCGATCCTCCCCCGCTACAACAAGGGGCTGGGAGTGAAGCTTGTGTACAAGTGGGCTGTGGCAGCTGTGACCGGCCTGAAGTATGTTGGGGCACACCACCCGCATTACACCACACCCCTACACCCTGACACCCACACCCTACCTGCGACCTCTAACATTACTGCCATCACCACCACGACTACAGGGCAGAGGCAATGTGCGAGATCACACAGAAGGCTGGTGTGGAGTCTGAGCTTGTGCTGTCGAAGGGACCGTTCAGCGCAACTGTGAAGAACGACGATGACACGTCTGTGGAGGTGGCTGCGAAGGAGACGATTGCGGGGTTCAAGTCTGGCCTGAGCGCAAAGGCGGATGGGTTCAGCAAAGGCCCGAAGTTCTCGTTCGCAGGAAACACTGCGTACGAGCTTTCTCTGGACGCACTGACGCTGCAGGCGGGAGCGAAGGTGAAGTACGACTCGAAGGTGAAGCCCGAGGCAAGCGCAGCACTGCTGGCGTCCTTCGGAGAGCTGTTCTTCAAGTGGGACGGGTCGAAGCCTGAGAAGACATTCTCGACGGCACTCCTGATCCCGGGACCGCGCTTCTTCGGATACGACCTGTCGTTCGCGAACCAGACGTCGCTGAAGAACGACATGGCGATCAACAACACCGCCGTGGCGGTGCAGGCACGCGCAAGCAAGGAGCTGATGTACTGCGTCCAGCTCAACAAGGCGCTCTCCGCCAAGCCCGAGCCGGCTGTGTCTGTTGTTGTCTCCAACAAGCCCATTGCGGACTCGAAGGAGAGCATCAACATCACCGCCACCTGGAGCAGCACATCCAAGGGACAGGTCTACGGCCTTGTTGCCACACGCACCGCATGAGCCCTTCACCACCTATAGACATAAGCTCCTCCACGCTGCTCCGTGCAAAGCGGCCCGCTTCGCATAAGCTTTGTTGTGTTTAGCTATTTTGCAACGCTGTTGCGTCTGAGTCTCTCCTTTAGCAACCCGAGTGTCAAGAGAAGCCCTTTGTTTCTGTATAGTCTGCAAGGCAGGTGACTGTGCTGTGCGATCTTTGTACCCTTGCAACAGAATGCGGATGGGTCCACCCAGAAGGATTCTTTGCGAGCGACCGTGTGCCATATCACCTGAAAAAGCAAAACAAAAATACGAGCCAAAAAAAAAGCAGTAATACCAATGAGAACGATAGCAGAGGAAGGAGAAGAAATTTACAAAAAACAACAAGTTTTTTTTTTATTTTTTGGGGACAACAAAGTTACAAGTTACAAAAGTTACAAAACGGGGGGGGAAAATACAAGCTAATGATATACGTATAGTGGTAGAGGACTCCCGCCACGGCGCCTTGCACTCATATGACAACCACGTTTTGTAAAACAAAATTCAAAAAGGAAAAAATAGCCAATTTTTAAAATAGAAACAAGTCCCCCTCCTATTAGTGATTAGTGCGTGCTCTCCGTCGTCATGCACCTTGATTGTTTGTTTGTTTGCTTTTTCTCTTTTTGTTGTGTTCAGTTCCATTCTCCATTCAAAACAAAAAGTATATATCCCCCCTCCGCCCCTCCGCCCCCTGCGAACTAGCGAGAAACACCCCAAACCTTATAAAGGCATCGCTACCTCGCAAAACAAAAGAACAACACATACGTGGGGATGGTTTTTGTTTACAGTCACAATAGAGCATTTCAAGCCACGCTGTATTTCCATATCATCCGAGGGAGTCATCCATTTGGCGCACCGGGGCTTACTCCTTATAGGCTATACCGTTGTTCAATTATACCATTCACACTATGCCATGCTCATGTGTGCATGAGACGATGTGCCTCTGCTTGCATACTCTGGACACGGGGAGCTTGTCCATTCCGCAGAAAACAAGGAATTCACAGCTTAATGCAATGCACGTCGAACGATCCTCTCCACAGCACAGCCTAGGTTGAGCAGCTCATCTCGGTACTACCGCCATTGCGCTGTGTCGTATCGTACAGAGTTCAGAGTATGGCCCTCTCTCTCTCCTCTCGCTAGAGGCGAAAAACGGAAACTCTAGACCCAACTGTGCAAGGGAATATACAACTTCCTACAGTGTCGCAACGTTTTGAATCCCTACCCCCCAACAAACATATCCAGGGGTACAAACTTTATTACCTCCCCACCCTTTTGCTGCTTCCCCACCCTTTTCCAATGGATGTGACAGACTCCGTCTCTGTGGTGTGTGGTGGCTTCAACCTTGCGTACAAACGCTGGACTCCGAGGGACGGGGCCGTGCCTTGGAAGCGTGTGATGTGCTATCCGGGGTGGTTGGACAATGCGGGATCGTTCGACAATTTGGCGGCAGTTCTTGTGCGCGAAGGATGGGACGTGGCGTGCCCTGACCCACCAGGGTGTGGGCGTTCGCAGCACCTCCCGCCATATGCACAGTATGCTGACTATGATGAGATCCCGATGATCCTTGGGCTTGCAGACAACCTCGGATGGACAACAGGGCCAAAGATTGTGGTCTGCGGCCACTCCCGTGGTGGTGGGGTCTCAACAGGGTTTGCCTGCGCCTTCCCGCATATTGTGAAGTATCTTTTTGTTGTTGAAAATGGGTTGTGCGCAATGAACGGCGCGTACCCTACAATGTACAATAAGTCGCCAGGAAACTGTATCAGAAAATCAGTCTATTGGGACAAACGGAACAGCGAAAGGGAGCCGCGTATTTTTGATAAATTCGACGATATTGTGAAGGCGAGTGTGAGCAATCCGATGTTCCCCAAGACAGAGGAGAGTGCGCGCAACATCACCAGGCGGCATGTAGTGGAGCTTCCCGACGGACGCTGGCAATACTCTCACGACGTACGGACGTACGGCCAGCAGCAGCGTCTGTACTGCTCCCCGCATCACCTCAACCAGGTGGCAGAGGAGATTGAGTGCCCCGTCACGCTCATCATCGCGGACTACATCCCCTTCCGTCTTACACCCGACGTCAAGAAGAACCTAGAACACAGAATGACGCTCCACAAAGACCTCACCATCCAGCGTGTCAAGGGAGCACACCACGTCCACACAGACGACGCAGAAGAGACGTTCCGTGCAATGAAGGCAGGCCTCGACCAGGCTGAAGGATGCCAGGATATGTGTCATGAGGCAAAGCTCTGAAGCTTTTGTTTTTGTCAAAAAAGACTGAGGGGACAGACGTCTGTACGACGTTTTGTGGTTTGTCTTTTTGGATGTGTCATGAGGTGTACTCTCTGCGCCATTTCTTAAGAGCGCGCCCCTCCGCCATTTCAACCCGAAGGAAACCATTCACCACGTAGAGCAAAGGTGTGGGGTTCCCTTCAATTCGCCTTTTCCCCCACACCAAGCACACCCCCCCAAACTCCACTTTTTTTTTTTGTACCAAACGTGTTCCCCGCACAACACCACGATGTGGTCCTTTTTTTTTTTGGATGTCAAGCCAACTTTTTTTGTCAGGGGGTTTTTCTAGAGTGGATAAGGGTTGAGATTTTTTGTGGAATTCGCGATTGAAATGAATTTAGCGCGTGTGGTGTGTGGTTATCAAGTCAAATTTGCAGTGTCTCATGATGGGACTCTGATCTTTGTTGTTGTTGTTGTTTTTTTAGACTTAATCAACTCTTCCTTCGATTCGAGACGTGGTGACTCCATAAAACCTCTTGTTGCAGTAGACACTGTCTGTATGTCAGCTATAGCAGAGTTTCAAAAAAAAGGGGAGGTTTTTCTCCGCCTTGGTCGCCCCGTTCTTCTAGCTTCTCGTTGTTGTTTTAAATAGCGTGTCAGCCTCATCCTGGCTCAGGGTAGCCTTTTTTTTTCTTTTCACGCACAACTACTTTGTGAGCAGAAAGTGTCAAACGTCGTTCACCCAAACCGTGCTCTTCATCACTTCCACCCTACAAGGTGTGGAAATAGTGTGTGGAAGTGTCAACGCATCAAACAACTACAAGAAGAGGGGGAGGGTGAGGGAACGATGCCACTTTTTCACACAACATCCTATTCACCTGGGTTCGTTGCAACCACAGTGGTGAATCGTGGAGGAGTGTGTTCCGTGTGGGATGCCTCCAAGAAGGCTGTCCCATGTTCATCTTCCAACCTTTTTTTCTTTTTTTTTTTCAGGTGACCACTTTCACCTAAGAGACGGATTCATCTTACCAACACGTTTCTCAACTTTTTTTTACTGTCTAATAATTGGGCTTTGTGTGACACCCTCATACTTTCTGTTCTCCTGAGCAGCAGGTATGTCTCTCTTTCGCCATACCTGCCTACACCTCTGCGGCCAGCTTCGGCGGCGCAGTTCCCATTTTTATTGTCTAAGCTTTTGCCACCTGATTTTTACCCTGCGTATAGGCGCGTAAAGGCTAGGGAAAATGGGTGGGGTTTGGCCTATACGGGCCTGTACGGGCCTTTACGCGGGGTAAAAATCAGGTGGATTTGGCAACGCCCCTCACTGTAATAGCGAAGTAGTCAATAGTGCATGCTAACATTAGTTGTGCCCGGAGTTACCTACACTCCTCCCCCCTTGTTTTGTTTCTATCTTTTTTGGGGAGCTATCTTCTCCAAAAAATAATGCTGCCATAATATTATCTAACATGGTTTACCTAATGGTTGTACTATCAACACAGCTGACGACAACCCAGGTCTACTACGATCTTTTTGGTAAACCATGTATCTACAAAAAAGGGGGAAAAAAAAATTGCACTATTTTCCCCAACAGTTTCCTTCAAATTCCCCCCCAGAAAAAAACGCCAAATACACTCAGAATACCCGACAAAAACATACCACGTATTGTTACACAAAAGGGCACACACCATTCCCCCCACCATTTACCCATACAAAGTGAATTTGCCGCCTTTTCTCTCTTTCCTTCTAATTCTTAAAACCTTTTTCTTTTTGGTACTCTTTTTCCAAAACCTTTTTTTTTAGTTTCTTTTTCAATGGAAACGGCAGCCCCTCACACCGATACCCACCGCTGCCCAATCTGCATTGAGGTGATGTTACACCCAGCCTTGACACCCTCCATGATGGTTCCATGCGGACATACCTTTTGCAAACGGTGTTTGGACCGATTGAGTCCTAAGGGGATGACGTGCCCTTTGTGTTGTGCGGCGGCGACTGCTACTGTGCCTAATCACTCTTTGCGTTCAATAGTGGAAGCGGCACATGCGAATAGTGTGGCAGGGCCGAGCTTAACACATGAGATGGAGGAACGCATTCAGAAGGCAAATGTGGATGAAGGGAAGGTGGAGATGATACGGCAGTATGTAGCTATGCACTCGCTGGCAGAGGCGAGGATGTCGGTGTTGGGTGCAGAGAAGGCAGCTGCGCAGGATGAGTGGGAGCAGACGGAACGCAGTGCGGCGGTCGACACAAAGGTGCTGGACTACTTGCGAACAGAGGAGTCCTCCCTTCTCCAGAACATACAGAAGCTTGCAGGCGAGCTTGACATGGTACGCCAGCAGATGTCCGAAAAGACCGCAGGACTCTCCTCAACAGAGCAACAGCAGCAGGCTGTGTCCGGGAAGCTCTCGGAGCTCAACGCATCTCTCGCAGCGATCTCGCAGGAGTCCCTCAAGGCGCGTACCTTCCTCTCTCATCTCGCACCGGAGCTGGAGCTTTGATTTTAATTTGCCTTTTTTGCCCAAGGAAGTGGAGCATAATTTGCACTCAAAAAGTTTCAAAAGAACGAAAGAAAGAAATAAAGAAAGGGGTAAATAGGAGAGGCCTTTTTAGATCTGACATTCCCGCTTTTCGACTAAAAAAAAAGCATGTACAAAGTCCCCCCCCCCCCACTATTTGTGGTAAAATGAACCTCTTCCTTCAAAACAAACCCTCAGTTCTCTCCTTCTGCAGGCAACGCAAAGAGAGTCGCGTGCCGACACAGACACACTACACCCCACCACCCCACCCGGCTTATCCATGTGATGATCACGTATCGCACGTTGCGACGGTGTGGTGCTGTGTGGGTGTCCTCTCAGAGGGGTGTGCATGGAGACGCTGGGCAAGGCGCACGCTCTGGGAAAGGGGAGGGGGGTGCGCAAGGCGGTCGTGTTGAGGGTGCTGGTAGATCTGAAGAAGCTGATGCCGTCAAGCCACCCCGCACGAAACCAAGCAGCCGGGCCTCTGAGCATGTAGGCTACGCACAGAAGGCATGCGACATCGAACGCGAGGTGACGTCCCTCGCACAGAGCGGGCAGGAGGAGGCGGCGCTGGCAGTGCTGTTGGCGACACCACGGCACGGGCGGCAGGCTCCTGCCTCACTGTGGCACCACCGCGTGCTGGGTGCGAGCAAGCGACAGCGCAAGCGCCAAGGCACTTCCTGGACAGCACTGCAGGTGTACGACGAGATGCTGCACCGTCAAGTGCCTGTCGACAGCAAGACTCACGTTGTTGCGATGGTTGCGTGCGTGCCGAAGTCAGCAGAGCGTGCGGTCGCGATCTTCACTGCAGAGTACAAGACGCTGCGTCACAACCAGCGCGCCTGGCTTGCGCTGGTCAATGCATTGGGCTTTACACGGGGTGCTGCGACGCAGGCGCGTCTGGAGGCGTGCATGGCAACCTTGCAAAAGCCTGCCAGAGGGGTGGTGCTCGACACTGCACTGCACGGCGCCTTCGTGCAAGCAGCGGCACGCAGCCACGACATTGCGGGTGCACTGTCCTACCTCAACCTCATGACGCAGAAGGGGCTGGCACCACAGCCTAACGACCTTGCCGCACTGCTCAAGGCTTGCTCAGAGACGAACAACGTGGCGCACGCAGAGGCACTTCTGCAGAGCATGCACGGACAGCACATCCCACTGCAGGCCATGGCAGCGTGCCCACACCTCTTCAACGAGACTGCAACGGTGGAAGGCGTGCGACAATTCCTGCAGCGTTTTGACGATGCAGGGGTGGAGGTGCCGCGCCTGGCGTACATCACGTTGACACAGCACTGCAGGGAGAAGGGTGCTGCCGCTGCTGCGTTGACAGCACTGCGGCACATCAAGGAGCCACTGCAGCACAGCGAGCCGTACATGAATGTGCTGCATCTTGTTGAGGAGCAGGCGACTGTGGGCATCGAGGTTGCAGTGTCGGTGATGATCCTGATGGGTGCTGCCAGGAGCACGCCGACGTGGGGGCTCTTCTTCAAGGTGCATGCGGCCAAGGGTGCACCAGGTGTGCTGCGCTATGTGCTGCAGATGGAGGCGGAGGGCATACCCCCAGAGCGTGCGATGCTGCATGCTGCGAAGCGCAACTGCGAGACATGTGGCGAGTACGACGATGCAGAGGCTGTGGCAGAGGAGGCGCGCAGGTACAACATACGTCTCCTACCAACGCTCTACTGAGAGAGGTGGGGGGAAAGTCGTCTGGAAAAAAAGCATCAACCTGAGCCCACAGAAACAGAATGCAGTGCCTCTGTGCCTCTGCACCTCCCCTATCTCTGCCGAAGGGAAGGTGAAAGGCATGTACTAGCATGTACAGTAGGGGTATTTTGCCGATGCGCAGGTATACATAGCAGACACACAAAGCAGCTAAGCCAGCTGTGGGATTGGTCAGGAGCAAGGTTCGTCTGAACAGTCTAGGATACCAGAGAGACCACAAAAAAAGCAAATAACCCGCCTCTTCCCCGTGTGAATGCTGCCTTTGACTAAACCCCTGATGTCGACGGTGCAAGCAGACGAGGCGCTGCGGCCATTAGCCTCCTCTTCACGCTCTTGCGTAGGCAACACCGAGGGTATGGATGGTGTAGCAGAGTGTTGCGTGTCTTGATGGCTCTGATGGGCGTACATTGAGAACAACAGAGGCGCTCAAAGATGCCTGCAAGGGAGGCAGGGGTGTATGTGATGCTGAGTGTGACTCTGCGCTGGAGGAGTGTGTGGAACGAAAAAACGTGAATTGCCCGTTCGCGGGGGAATACACGTTGTCAAAGTTTTCAAAAAAATAAAATAAACAAACGCAAAAGACCTTTTCCCCGCAGGGGTTCTAAGGCTTTTTGTTGGCCTTTTCAAGTAACTCCCCGCACCCTCTCTTTTCATCCATTTCCTCAACACGTTGATGAACAGATACCAGACCGTCGCCTACCCTCCTGAGGACACACCATACCACTCTTGTGTACTTCCCGTCTCCTTCCGTGCAAACCCTCACCAGAGGTGTGCTGTTCAGGGCTGTTGCTGGCATGGTCGTTCTCAACCCTGCACCCTTGACCCCTGCACCCCTCCTCTCCACACACCAAATCAACACAGCACAGGGATAAGAAAAAAAATGCCGCCGTTTATATCGTCGGTTGAGAGCACGGAGAGTCGGAAGAACCCGACGCCAGACCTTGCAGCGCTTGCAGGCGTTGTCCCTCAAGGGACAGACACAGACAACACAGAGACACGCAGGACGATGGAGAAGTCGCTGTCTGAGCTGCTGTCTGAGGAGCGTCTGTCTGCTGCACGCGTCACACCTGCAGCAGAAGGGGGCGAGGGGGCAGAGGCAACACCCCTGGTGGGTGGCACGCATGAAGACGAAGGGGAGGAACATACCGACGCTGTGCCTGCCACGCAGCAGACGGACCCGACCCCAGAGGGAGCAGCAGTGGCCGCTGAGGTGCAGGCAGAAGTGCAAGCAGAGGTGCAGGCACCGAACGACAGCAACACACAGCAGACCGACCTGACGGAGCTGTCCGAGCACAGCCAGGCATTGATGACTCAGCAGCCCGGACCAACCACCACCACTGAAGACACCGTGGCGATGGACGTCGACGAAGCTGTGGCAGGAGAACCCAGTGCTGCTGCTGATGCTGATGGTGGCGGTGCCCTCCCCGACGAGTACATCATCCCTACACTCTTCACCGCAGACCCGGTTGCGCCGGCACCGCAGCGCCTCTCTGGCACTGAGTCAGGAGCAGACCACAGGAAGCTGACGTTCCGCTCCCCTCCTGCCAAGCGGAGGGTGCACTACCAGGAGGACAAGCAGCCCGAGAAGGAGACCCCAACAGAGGCCCCACGGGACCGCAAGCACCCCCTCTCGGGTGCGATCTTTGACCGCTCCTTCGAAGACCCGATTGAGATCTCCGATGCACCGCGTCTCCTTGCCACGCTGCTGCAGAAGGACGTGCGTCTTGAGGGCCTGCACTTCTTTGTCCACACAGGGCAGCTGCGTGCTGAGGTCCCTGCTAAGGTGTTCTTCGTGCGTGCGCACGGTGCACCTGAGCTGCCTACAGAAGCGTTTATGATGCGCAAATTTGCTGTAGTCTCTGTACAGCAGGCAGCAGCAGCCACGGAGGGCAAAGACAAAGAACAGCCCACAGCAGAGCTGATCCTGCTGCTCACTGCCGCCACCGAGGTGCGTCTGTGGAGGAACAACATCCCGGCCGCACTGCGTCGCGGCGGGCCTTGTGCAGAAGGTGTGTTCGATGCTTTCGTCGCAAAAGCCAAACAGGTGGCAAGAGACGCAGCAGAGCGACGCATGAAGATGTGGATCGCAACCTTCTATCTGGGTGCATCGAAGGTGAGCGCCGCGCAGTCGCTTGAGTCTGTTGTGCAGGTAGGCTTGCCGGAAATGCTGCGGCTCGCTGAGACGGCACCGAACGCACGGTGTCTGAAGGAAATCAAGAAATACATTGCCTCGCTGTTGCAGTACACGAGACGTGCGTTCAGACAACACAGCCACACGGCGCAGAACCACGCAAAGCGCGTTACCATTGATATAGGCGACTGCACACCGGTCCGCCCACGCAAAAGAGTCCGCAATGGGAGCAGTGTCGCCGAAGCTCTGGACATTGAGCTGGAGAAGGCGGCGCTGTCGACACCACGCCTGCAGCGCATTGCTGCATCGACTCTGCCTCAGAAGGGAAAGGGTGGGATCCTGAAGCGTCGCAAGCATGCATATGCTCATGAGGAAGCACCGCTTGTGTCGGTCAGCCCGCTTCGGATTCAGCACTTCGCGGAGAAGCCTGTAAGCGCGAGGACAACGCAACTGAAGGAGAGATTGGAAGGGCAACTGCAGAGTTTGTTCCGTGAGGAGGATGCAGCAGAGGAGGAGGGGCGGGAGCGGTTTAACGCGGAGTGGACAGAGTCGTTTGACCCTGTGGTGCGTAGGGCACGCGGCCGGCGTGGTGACCGTGACGTTCTCGACGAAACATCCGACGACGACCACAGCTACACCCGCAAACGCCGCCGTTTGGTTCCCCTCAGAGACGAGCCCCTCCGGTTCGCAGAAATCACCAACTCACCCCCGAGAGAGCCGTCGTGGCCTGCACCACCTACCCCAAGAGAACGCCACGTCTCTGCCTCAGAGGGCGAACTGTTGAGGAACATTGACGTCCCCTCGTCAAGACGGTCCACTGCGCGGAGGTCTTTCGAGGAGTCTATTGACGAGTCGAAGCGGTCGATTGTGGACATCGCGAATTACATCAACCGCGGCGGGAAGGGGCTGAAGGCGTTCCGGGGCGGGAGGCGCGAGAGGGAGAGAGACATCCCTCGGCAGGACTCCGGGCAGCTGCTCTCCTTGCATGAGTTCCCTTCGCAGGACTCTGCGCTTGCAGAGGATTCACAGTTGACAGAGGACGGCCCGTTGTACTCACAAGATATCAGCCGTGAGCTTGGTCAGAAATACTCCCAAGACCTCCGTGATGTCTTTCGCGGAGCAGACGACAACATGGACCTGACTTTCAACTCCGCAGGTTCACCTGAGGTGAAGCATAAGACTCATAGGGCGCGCGCTGGAGGGGGTGGAGAGGGAGGAGGGAGAGGTGGGGGTGGTGACAGCGACAGCGACGACTACCAAATTGAGGAGCTCACAAACGCAGTCAGCAGGCTCGCAGCGAAGCGGAGGAGGTGAAAGGGGGGGGGGGGTCGATATGAAGGGTTGAGTGAAAAAAAAAAGGTGGGCAGTGGTGTTCTTCGTTCCTCTATATTTTTTTTTTTTTTTTGTGAATTTTTCCTAGATTAGTGTAGTTGCCAGTCTGCACTGTAAAAAAAATACGATCAGGACCGTGAATAGGACTGATTTAAAAACAGTAGAGCGGGGGGAGGTGAAGGTGGTGGGGTGCTGTGTGATGCTACACAGCAGGTGGTGTGGGGTATTTATTTGAGGTGTACGTTGTGGGTGGTTCCTCAGAGCTAATGTGTGGTGCTCATTGTGCATTCATCTTTCAAGTTTTTTTTTAGTAAAAGTGAGTGACTTAGATCTCGGTGGGTGATAGCGCGGGGTGGTCTCTTGGGAACATTTTGTGGGGTTGACGCTGCCAGTACGCAATATGCCCTACATTTTTCTTTTTTGGAGTGTCAGTGCCTGCGTCCCAGAGGCGTTTGCACTATCAACTTCACTTTTTATTGGGGGGCCCGGGGGGGGAGGGAAATTTGGAGGGGTGGAAAACAAGACAAAAAAAACACCCCTAACACCTCGTTGTCGTTAAGTGAAATGAGGCAACAGTCTTGCAAGATTTCAAAAAAAAAGACAACAAACAAACGACAGCAGCGCTGGTAGGTTAGGAAGGCCTTCTACCTACCTAAAAGGATTAATAAAGAAGAAAAAAATCCATCCCCATTGCACAAACGCGAACGGAGTACGGGGGGGCCACAATGGGACAATCACTGCGTGCTGGCTTTTGTGGGTGGGTCCCACCTCCCTCACCGTTGCTTTCCCCTCCCCGCTTCCTCTCTCCTTCCCTCACCCCTTAGATACCACTAGTGAAACGTGAGGCGGGGTCTCAATAACTCGTCGTTCTTTGCTTTGTTTTTGCTTTTGTTTTGGCATCCTAAACGCAACGATTTTACTTTTTAAAAAACCCCCCAGTTCCTAGGAAGGATGCGACGTGCACAACAATAAGAGGCACGTTCATCACATTTCCAACAGCTCCCCCGCCCCCCCCCCCCCCCCTTTTTAGATCTGAGGTTGAGCCTCCACCCTCCTCCTCCTCCCCTTATATTCAATCTTTCAAAATTCCTAAACACAACGCACCTCTCTCCCCCGCTCCCATATTCTGTTTTTTTGCTATTGTCCTTCCCTACAATCTCATATCTTCAGAACCACACACAACAATACAATGATGAGAAGTGGGTTGCGGCATGCGCTTGTTAACTCAACAGCGCGACAACCCTCGCACAGCGTAGGAGGATACCAGAGACGAGCCATGAGCCTCAACCCGTTTGCAAGCAACAAGGAAGCACCTGTGGAGGCTACCCCTGTTCAGGTGCAAGCGCCGACAGCGGACGACCCGTTTGCAGCGCTGTCTGCGGCGGAGAAGATGCAGCGTGAGGAGGAGCAGATCCAGCGCCTCATCGATGAGGACACACGATACCAGGAGCCGGACATGACGTTCTTCGAGTCTGTCGACTCCTACTGGGAGCTGTTTCTCAGCGTCGCCTCGCCGCTGCGCTGGGCAGACAACATGATGCACTCGATGCACGACACGCTCGGACTCGAGTGGTGGGCATGCATCCTTGCAGCCTCCTTCGGTGTGCGTCTGCTGATGCTTCCCCTGCAGCTCTTCACCACACGGAACCAGATCCGCATGAGTATGTACATAAAATGTTGTGTGAAACGCATTCAAAAAGGATCTGAACAAAAGCATAGTGAGGGTTCGTAAAAGGCAGAGGAGCAGAGATATTTCAATGAAAACCCCATACCCACACAGGTTTGTACCAACCCGAGATGCAACTGATCAAGGCGAATAAGCAAAAAGCGACGTCGAACTCGTCGCTGTCGGAAAAGGACAAGGCGCTTGTCAAGAACAACTACGACGCACAGCTGGCGGCCCTTGCGCAGAAGGGCGGCTACAAGGAGTCGTATTCCTTCCTCGCGCTGGGGGCCGTCATCCCGTACGGTGTCATCTTCTACTCAACGCGAGGTGTCATGGCAGAAACTGCTGTTGTGGAAGCACAGGGCGGTGGGTGCCTCTGGTTCCCTATCATCACGAACATGGACCCGACGTACATCCTGCCTCTGATGGCGTGGGTAGGGATGGCGGCAGGGTCTGAGCTGAACTTGGCGCAGGCGTCGCCAGTCAAGTCGAAGTACTACTTCCTGCAGAAGTGGGGCACGCGTGTCATGTCAGGTGCGTTCCTGTTCATGTTCTCAAGCTCGCCTGCAGGCGTCATGATTGGGTTTGTCGGCTCTGGTGTCATGGGGTGCGTGCCGCCACTGCTGCTGCGGTCAGAGAAGGTCCGCCGCCTCTTGAAGGTACCAAAGCTGAAAACACCGCCACGAAGCACGATGGTATGCCACACAACGAATTGAGATCACACAGAGTGACTACACGAAACACCTCTGAGGCTAGGTGCCGCAAGAGGGCTTTGCATTTCAAATAAAACTCTTGCGCATTGTCAGAACTACACCAACATGAAAAGCGTATTGCACACCACACAAAACACCATTCCACAGAACACCGAGTTGACCGGGATGCGAGGTGTAAGCCGCAAGATCCGTGCATGGATGGCGGGTGCAACCTTCGAGAAAACGGCGGTCCTCGGCGGTGGGGTAGGCAGTATGGCACACGCAGTGCCTTCTTCCGTGAAAAACGTATCAGAGTTTAAAGTCAGAACCAAGCGCTAAGGTGAGCGACTACGACGGGTTGCGCTTAGAAGCACCCACATTTAAATGGATCTTTTTTTCCGAATTTTTGTTCAGGAAACCAAGAGGGGGGAAAAAAAATACCACTGCAAACTGTGTGAGGGAGTGGAACGTGATCAAAGGAATGCATCCCCCCCTCACCCCCTGCCCCCAACACCTGAAGATGTTGTGGAGGTCACAGCAACGGCCATGATGATGGCAAAACATAAACGCAACATACTTTTGTACATACCTCATGCCCCCTTTCACCCTACACCATACACCCTACACCCTACACCATCCTACAGCTGTGTGTGTGCAATAATGTCATCCCTATTATTGCTGTTGTTGTGCTCGAAGGCGTCCTATTTGGACGTGATATGGGATGTGGTCGCAGAGTACGACGGGCTGAACCAGCTGTGGATTGACAAGGTGACATCACGCATCGCCGTTGCAAGTCTGAGCCAAGGGATTGAGTTCTTTGATGTATCGGACCCACTCACGTCGCCGCCACTGTTCAAGGCGTACACGGACAGACTGTTCTACGCCAACGCCGTCGGGTGGGAGGGGGGTCTGCTCTGCGTGGGTGACGGCAGGTACCTGAACGTCTTCGATGCAGCTGATCTCAACAACGTGCGTTACCTTGGGAAGTTCGACGTCGGCGGGAAGGTGACAAACGTGGTGATCCGCAACGGCTTCTGCTACGCACACTCGGACCTGCAGGTGAAGGGGGTCGACGCGTCTGACCTGAGTAACATACACGAGATCGGGACCTTCGACGACCACGTCTACCACGACATGATGCTTGGCGACAACTACCTCATTGTGAGTGCCACGTACTACGGCGTCGTCTTCCTCGACTACTCGAACCTCGTGCTCATGGAGAACATCGACACCTCTGGCCTCGTCATGGATGCATGGGGTGTGTGTCAGCAGGGCAACCTGCTCTTCATCACAGACGCCGCAAAAGAGGAGCTCGCCGTTCTCGACATCACAACCATCACCTCGCCGAAGTTGCTGACGCAAGTGACAGGCGTGGAGGGGTACGAGCTTGCCTGCACACAGGACTACCTTGCAGCGACCGGCATCGGCAGCGCAATATTAGTGGACACGTCAGACCCCGAGAATCCTGCGCTGCATGGGGATCTGTTCTGTGTGGCGTGTGGGTCCCCTGTGTTCTTCAACGACTACCTGTACCTTATGGGGGGTCCCGATGGAATGACCGTGTACGGTCCTGGCATGAGCACAGATGCACCCACAGCGGCGCCCACAGTTGCGCCAACGCCATTGCCGCTTGTGACGGCTGTGCCGACGTTAGCACCTGCAACGGTTGCACCGGTGACGTTGGTGCCGACACAGCCACCCCCAACAGTGGCCCCACCCACGTCTGCCCCGCCCACTGCAGTGCCCACGGCAGTTCCTGCGACAAACTCCCCGCCCACGGCAGCCCCCTCTACACCAAGCCCCCCTACGCCAAGCCCCTCTACGCCAAGCCCCGCAACGCTCACCCCTGCGACTGCACTGCCCGGACTTACACTGAGCCCGAGTACAATCGCTCCAGCCACAGCATTGCCTGGGTCAACTCTGAGCCCTTCGACACAGCCACCAGTGACAACTGTTCCACTGACACTGGTACCTGGATCAACGACGGTTACTCCAGCCACAGCAGCACCTGGGACAACTCTGAGTCCTGCAACACAACCACCAGCTACAACTGTTCCACTGACACTGGTACCCGGGTTCACACAGAGTCCATCGACGATCACTCCAGCCACAGCAGTTGCAGGGTCAACACTGAGCCCTGCAACACAGTCACCAGCTACAACTGTTCCAGCGACACTGGTACCTGGATCAACGACGATTACTCCAGCCACAGCAGTGCCTGGGTCAACTCTGAGCCCTGCAACGCAGCCACCCGCTACAACTGTTCCACTGACACTGGTACCCGGGTTCACACAGAGTCCATCGACGGTCACTCCAGCCACAGCAGTACCTGGGTCAACACTGAGCCCTGCAACACAGCCACCAGCTACAACTGTTCCACTGACACTGGTACCTGGATCAACGACAGTTACTCCAGCCACAGCAGCACCTGGGACAACTCTGAGCCCGTCAACGCAGCCACCAGTGACAACTGTTCCACTCACATTAGTACCTGGATCCACGCAGAGTCCATCGACGATCACTCCAGCCACAGCAGTCGCATGGTCAACACTGAGCCCTGCAACACAGCCACCCGCTACAACTGTTCCACTGACACTGGTACCTGGATCTACACAGAGTCCATCGACGGTTACTCCAGCCACAGCAGCACCTGGGTCAACTCTAAGCCCATCAACGCAGCCACCGGCAACAACTGTTCCACTTACATTGGTACCCGGGTCCACACAGAGTCCATCGACGATCACTCCAGCCACAGCAGTACCTGGGTCAACACTGAGCCCTGCAACACAACCACCAGCTACAACTGTTCCACTTACCACCACATTAGCACCTGGGTCCACACAACCACCGCCAACGATTACTCCAGCCACAGCAGTGCCTGGGTCAACACAGATCCCTTCCACACAGTCACCGCCAGCAACTGTTCCAGTGACGTTGGTGCCTGGCTCCACACAAAGTCCATCGACACAGACACCGGTTACGACAGACCCATCCACAGCGACACTGCCCCCCGCGACACAGGCAACATCGGCCACGCCCGCTCCTGCCACGAACGCACCAGCAGCTACGTTTGCCCCACGCGTTCATGTGGCACGCACATTTCCACCGCGCGTGTCTGTGCAAGCAACGTCACAGCCTGTTGCGACGGAGACACCGGCATCGGGACCCACGGACACAACAGCACCTACTCCAGACACCACAGCACCTGCAGGCACTGCGGCACCTGGGGAGACATCAACACCTGGGGCGACGGCAGCGCCCGCAGGTTCAACGTCACCCGAAGTGACGACTGCACCGAACACACCTTTGGTGCCAGCAGGCCCTTCGCAGGTACCTTCGTTGCTGTCGCCGAGTGAGCCTACAAACGAGCCTTCCGAGGCACCTTTGGTGGAGGCTGCCACGCCTCCCGTCGTGGGCGGCAAGAGTGCAGAGAGCAAGAAGAACGCACAGGTAGCTGCAGAGTCTGCGACAGCTGCCGTGGCACTGCTTGGCGGTGCGTCGCCGAACGTGCCTGGCGCGCTGATTGTGATGGGGAGTGTGCGCTGCAACGGCATGCCTGATGACAACGAGGATCTCGACCTCCTCATCCACCCGCTTGGCTTCAGGATTAACGGCGTGCCTGCGGCAGGCGCGATTGTGGGCAACATCACTCTCAGCATTGCGGTGACACTCTTCTTCATGGTGGTGGTGCGCCTGCTCGCACGCTGCAACGTGTCCTCCCGCCTCGAAGGTGCAGACCGTCTCAGTGCCATGAAGCGTGCGGGTGCCATCATCCGCTACCCCTCCGTCCTCATGCCTGTGCCCATGATGCTTCTCCCAGGCACGTTGCAGTCGTCGCTGGACCTCGTGTTCTACCCAAGAAACGGCACACAGACAATCGGCTGGCTGGGGCTTCTCTCTATGTTCAGTGTCATCGGCGCGCTGACGTGGCGGATGAAGTTGCCAAAGTCTGAAGTGGTGGACCGCAAGGAGAAGTCGTGTGCGTGGCGGTACTTCCTTGGGACGCAGATGTGGAAGTCGCACGAAGACTCGCCACTGTTCGTTGAGCGCAACGGAGTTGTGTGGGACATCTACAGGGACGTGAAGCTGGCCCGTGGGCGCTTCTTCCTGATTGAGCTGATCCCGCTTCTCCCGCTCACTATCATCTCGAGCTTCCGCAGCGACGACCACACTGTGTGCGCGATCAAGGTGGGCCTCATGGCAGCACTGCTCATGGTGTACACAATGGTCTTCGTGCTGGGGCGCCTCTTCCTCGCTCCCTTCGTCACACACGTCATGGTGATCGGACATGTGTTCCTGATCCTTGGCCTGCTCGGACACTGCATCTCATACGGTATCGGCAAAAACGACCACTGGGGTGTTGTGTGGGGTCTCAACTTCTTCACCTGCGCGCTTGTTGCGTGTATTGTGCGTGCGATCTACGACTTTGTCACGCTTTTGATGGACCTTTATGCGGGATGCAAGACGGGCGGGAAGGATAAGGTGAAGCTGGAGGACTTGACACAGGATGTGGAGGACCCTTTTTTGGACCCGGAGAACGAACTGGAGACGTGGGATCACCATGACACACTGCGGCACTCTGAGTGCAGCGACACGGAGTCGTCTTCAACGGTGGAGCTGGCGAAGACGCACTCTTCGAACCACTGCCTGGGTGCGAAGAACTACGTACCCGCCGCGTACACTGAGGTGTCCGTTGTGTCACGGTGCGAGTCCCTTCTGGGTGTGGACCGCACACCAAGCCTGCAGCCGCTGCAGCCGGGCGAGGCTTTCCCTCTAGGAAGCAGGCGCCGCTCCTTCAAGGTCGGCAGTGTGTCGCCTGCACGCTCTAGGTCAAGCTTTGGGCGTCCCTCCAGCAGAGCTTCCTCGACGTACACACGCGAGTCACGTCTACGTGGCAGCAGCATTGTCGACCTCACAGGCGACGGTGGTGCCTTCCCCACAAGCCCCGGGTCTGAGCTCTATAGCCCCATCAGGAACAACTCCTTCGCAGAAGTCACCCTTCCCCCACCTCGCAGATGTAATACCAAGACCCTTGTCCAAAAAAGTACCAGCAAAAACAGTCTGACGTACATTTAGGGAGGGAGGAGGGGAGGAAGGGAGGAATTATTTACACATTTTGGAAAATGTTTTGTTTATCCCATCTTTAAGCAAATTGTGTGCGTGTTTTTTGGTGAACTTTATCTTACAAAGAGTTTTGTTTTGTTTTGTTGTGTTTTGTTTCGTTTTTTTTTTTTTTTGCGTTTGTTTTTTTGCTGCACAACAGGGGGACTTTAATAGTTTGGGATTTTTGGACCCCCTGTTTTAAAAAGCAGTGTCAGGACACGCTCCTGTCTATAACTCAACCAAATTATTTTTCACAGGAACCAGTATTCGACTGTAGTGTGAAGGGGACGGCTGTGTTGGGCATTTCCCACCACAGCACCCCCCACCACCCACTAGTTTTTAAAGACTCTGTAGGACAACACAACTTTTTTCTTTAAATTTTTTTGTATTGCTAACGTGACGAGAGCTTGTTAAACTTTTGCAGCAGTATTCCCAATTTTTAGAACGAACAAGAAAAAAACATTTTGAAAAAAACCGACAAAACGACTGTTCAGAAAGACATATTTTCCCCCCATCCATTCTTTTTACAGAAATACACCAAATTATAACATTTTTTGTGTAGTTCCCCCCCATCTGGAGGGAAGTACAAATTTACCAATTTTTTTTTTATCTTCAGCTCTTTGGTTGGCACACAAACCAAAGAGGGGAGCTCGCTCTCACTCTTGGGCGGAGTGAACAAACGAAAAAAGGGGTAGGAAAGTAGTATAGTGGAGCCACAGTGGAGTTCATCCTCGAGTGTCTACACTCATGCGACTAAGTTTTCAAAAGAAGGGCTGTTTTGGGTGGGACCCAAATCGTACAAAAGCAATCAAGCGAACATCTCCTCTTTCCCCTATTTTTTTTTTTTTTTTTTTTTTTTGAAAAAAGAAAAAAATGCGTGGAGATCACACGAAAAAAAAGCGAGGTGACTACACGTCGTCAATTTATCAATTTATCAAAAATATTAAAATTAATGAACTGTCAGAACATCAGATCTCTGCCAGATCTGCCTGTGGTAGCGGGGTTCCGCATTCCAGGGGCTGGTTTTTGGATTGTGCGACTTTCCCAGCGAGCGAGGCGCGTGTTTTCCAACTTTTGTTTCTTTTGGAAAACCCTTGAAAGCTGTTTTGTGTCCCGTTTTTGAAAGTATACGAAACTAATTTTTTGCTCGAACACTACCAAAAATCCCGAACACCGGCTGGGGAAATGACATCATCGTTGTGGAATCGCACAGCTGGTGCTGTGCGATAACGAATCTGATCAAAGGTGACTAGCACACCAGAGGCTTAGGTTCATCTTATAGACTTTATTGTATTCAAAACGAACTGCACTCCTGAACACCCCCCCTTTTTTTTGTCAGTGCCTGCGTCTCAGAGGCGTTTGCACTATCAACTTCACTTTTTTCTCCGTTGTGATACAAAAAAATATTTCTTTTTCGAGGGACATTCATCCCCCCCCTCTTGCGTGCAATCCCGATTTCTTTCCCCTCATATTTTTAGCGCACTACGCGCCGTACTCATTTTACAAGCCTTCCCTCAGGTGACTAAGCACACGGGGTTTAGGTTCATCTTAACACAACTTTTTCTTATTCATTCATGCGACTACAACCCATTCCCTATATCAGTCGAGGCCTTTTGTAAAGGCCCCTACCCATTCCCACTCCCTCCTCTTCCCCCACCCGATGTCGCCTTTTTTCTTTTGAAAAAAGTGACGAAGTGGCTAAGTATCGTCTTAACCACTTTGGTGTCTGCACCTCGAGGTGTCTGTTACGCAGAGGAGGTACAATTCAAACAATAAAAAAATCCACTTTATTTCCCCTCACAACCATTTTATACTACATCCACTAAAGAATGTGAAACTCCTGGAGGGTCTTCTTCATGAGGATCTACGGGGGTTCAATAAAAAAAAGTATTCATGTCTCCTCCCCGACTCGAAGCGTTACTGTGCGCACCTGTTTTACCCTCTGTGGTGCCAAGATCTCGCAACAGGTCTCACTACAAGGATGACCTGAAAAGAGGAGGGCTTCTGTTTGCAGTCTCTCCTTCACTGCCTTGTGTTTTTTTTTTTGAATATGATAAGGCGACTAAGCACGAGAGGCTTAGGGTCATCTTATAAACTTTTTTTTCTTCTTCTTTTTTTGTTCGTTATTATGACGTTTTTGCTACAATGTGAACGCCTTCTCCTTTCAATAGAATAACAGGCAAACCAATCGGGAATTGAGCGTGGTGCATTTTCGGTACCATTGCTGGTGTTCCTATGAGATGTGTGTGTACGAGAGGCACACATTCACGTTTTCTTTTTTGTGTCTGCACATACCTGGGTCTTTTAATTCGCTAAACAGGAATGCAGTACACTGCTTTGTGGACACAGCGATTCAACATTCACGAACTTTTCTCCATTCTGACTGTCTTTTGTTCTTCAGAATAAGCGTAAGAGTATCATCGTGCACAGTTTGCTCTTTCTTACCTTAATGCGTGCACCGAGACGTATTGTCAACTTTCAACTTTTCCGGGAGTACAGCACTCTAAGGTGTTGTGCTGCGTTCTTTAGCTCTTCTTATCCATACCATCGAAGGATTCATTTTTCACGTTTTTATTTTTCCTTTTTTTTTGTCTTGACGACCCAAAGATGTTTTAAAGGATGTTTTCGGGGATATTAAGACATCTCTCGTTACACAAAAAACTGCAAGCTTGTTTGCTACTTTCTTTTATTTTTTTTTTTTTACACAACAAAAAATAAATAAAGTAAAAACAAGGACAACTTGTGGAGTGATATGAACAAAGGGGAAAAAAATATACCAATTTTTTTTCTCTCTTTCGTGTCTCTTTTGGCCATGCCTGAATGTTAGCTTTACAATTTTTAAAGGTGGCTAAGCCCGAGAGGCTTAGGATCTTTCCTTCTTTTCATTTTCCCCGCAAACCCGTTTTTTCAAAGGAAACACATGCACTGCGAAGTGATTTATCATATTTTTCCTCCTTGCTCGTAACCCCCCCCCCCCCCCCCCCCCCCCCAGTAGGGGGCGTAATGGCTTAAGGAAGGGTGAAGCTTTTTGAATATTTTCACTTTTTTCCCGGAAAAAGTTAATAAATCTGCAAAAAACCGGCGGGGTACACCCTGGGATCTACGATCTAGGTCAGAGAACCCACTGAAACCACCAATGGACGACTTAGGGACAAAAACAATTTGGTTTTTTTTTGAAAAAATGACTCCAAAACATGTTACAAAAATGTTACGGAAAAAGGCCGATTTAAGGCTTACTCTTGCATGGAACTTTAAAGTGACTTGGAGTCGTCTAAGGTGTCGAAAACACACCCAAATCGATTTTTTTGGGGTTTGTATGGGTATTTCTATGTGATTTTGGGGAAAATTTCGTCGAAAATGGGTTTATTTTTGTGGCAAAAGGCCGTGAAGGCCCCATTTTTGCCCAATTTTACCGTATTTTTTGAGTTTTTTTTCAAAAAAAAATCCAATTTAAAGTTGTAAGTACATGTCTGTGGCCTCCAAGGACCCCCGCATGTCATCCTGCCACTTCATGGGGGGTGTAACCCACCATGTTTGGGGGAAAGTACGTCGAGGGATGCGCCCCAAAATCCACTCTTGCATCGCGTAACGGTTGCGTAACGGTTGCAAAACGCACCTTTCCCTCAAATACCCCGCATGTGTTGCATGACCACCCAAAGTGCTGTAGCGTCATCTAAAGTGTCCAAAACACACCCAAAATGATTTTTCTGGGGTTATCAGGGTGTTTATATGGGTCAGTCCATAAACCACCCCCCCCAAAAGGTAACCTGGGGTCCTTATTTTTATTTCATCTGGGTTCTACTGGGACTTTCTCCCCGATTTTTTTTTTAATGAACGCAGAGTTAAGTTTCTGGGTTCAATAAAAAAAACGACGAGCAAAAAGTCCAATTGGAAATATGATGGATACCCCCCGAGAGCAAAATAAACCAACGGTAAAAATTGGTACCCTTGGTTTCCTATAGGTTCCTATAGGAAACCTACATTTTCCCATAATTTCCCACACAACTTACTTGACAACAGGATGAAAACAAATACAAAAATGGCAAAAGTGAGTAAAACCGTGCAAGGGGCACTGGACTTTGCTAGGGCTCTGGGGGAAACGCAGTTCTCAGGGGAGAAGACTCGCAAGGAGGTTCTTGCCTACGCGAAGGCACGCAGTTGTTACCGTAGGGGTTTCCGGGAAGACGTGTGGTTCAAAGCTTTATGGAAAGCGAGAGGAATATCCCTCATCCTTCACAGGAAGAACACCACCCGTGGGGGACGCGCGGTCCAACTGTATTTCTGCAGTAACCTGGATGAGTGTGTGGGTGTGCCATCAGAAGGTACGTTTTGCACAAGCCTTCCGCGTGTTTGGAGGCACGGACAACGACGCCGCTGCCATTCTCCTTGCTGTAAGGGGTAAATACGCGTTGTTCACCCCTCCGTACCTTCTGATGGCACACCCACACACTCATCCAGGTTACTGCAGAAATACAGTTGGACCGCGCGTCCCCCACGGGTGGTGTTCTTCCTGTGAAGGATGAGGGATATTCCTCTCGCTTTCCATAAAGCTTTGAACCACACGTCTTCCCGGAAACCCCTACGGTAACAACTGCGTGCCTTCGCGTAGGCAAGAACCTCCTTGCGAGTCTTCTCCCCTGAGAACTGCGTTTCCCCCAGAGCCCTAGCAAAGTCCAGTGCCCCTTGCACGGTTTTACTCACTTTTGCCATTTTTGTATTTGTTTTCATCCTGTTGTCAAGTAAGTTGTGTGGGAAATTATGGGAAAATGTAGGTTTCCTATAGGAACCTATAGGAAACCAAGGGTACCAATTTTTACCGTTGGTTTATTTTGCTCTCGGGGGGTATCCATCATATTTCCAATTGGACTTTTTGCTCGTCGTTTTTTTTATTGAACCCAGAAACTTAACTCTGAGTTCATTAAAAAAAAAATCGGGGAGAAAGTCCCAGTAGAACCCAGATGAAATAAAAATAAGGACCCCAGGTTACCTTTTGGGGGGGGTGGTTTATGGACCGTGCCATATGTGTTTTTGGGGCTTTATCAGTCGAAAATATGACATTTTTTTTGGGTTTTTTTGGGCTCCGAGGCCCTATTTTAGCCCGATTTTGCTGCGTTTTTTGCGTATTTTTTCATATTTTTTTTCAAGTTAAAGTTGTAAGTACACGTCGTTGGCCTCCAAGGACCCCCACATGTCATCCTGCCACCTCCTGGGGGGTGTAACCCACCATGTTTGGGGGAAAGTACGTTAAGGGATGCACCCCAAACCCCAATGCAAGAGTGGGGACGCTTGGACACTTTCGGACGCTTACCAAACCTGCGTCCCCACTCTTGCATTGGGGTTTGGGGTGCATCCCTTAACGTACTTTCCCCCAAACATGGTGGGTTACACCCCCCAGGAGGTGGCAGGATGACATGTGGGGGTCCTTGGAGGCCAACGACGTGTACTTACAACTTTAACTTGAAAAAAAATATGAAAAAATACGCAAAAAACGCAGCAAAATCGGGCTAAAATAGGGCCTCGGAGCCCAAAAAAACCCAAAAAAATGTCATATTTTCGACTGATGAAGCCCCAAAAACACATATAAACACCCTGATAACCCCAGAAAAATCATTTTGGGTGTGTTTTGGACACTTTAGATGACGCTACAGCACTTTGGGTGGTCATGCAACACATGCGGGGTATTTGAGGGAAAGGTGCGTTTTGCAACCGTTACGCAACCGTTACGCGATGCAAGAGTGGATTTTGGGGCGCATCCCTCGACGTACTTTCCCCCAAACATGGTGGGTTACACCCCCCATGAAGTGGCAGGATGACATGCGGGGGTCCTTGGAGGCCACAGACATGTACTTACAACTTTAAATTTATACATAGCGCTCCAATTAGACTCTAACTAGATAATTAGAGTCGGTAGTTCGAGTATAATTAGAGTCTTTAAAACTCTAACTGAACTCTAATACTCTAACTGGACTCTAATTAGAGTCTAATTAGAGTCCTATAAGAGGGTCAATAAAGAGGGGCACATCAATCAATGCTATAGCCATCAACCCAGGGGGCATAGCTAGTGCAAGAAATTCGACTTTGTAATCCAGATAGTCTGTTCTCTGCTTGCAGAGAACCAGACACAAGAAAATATTGTTTGTTCCCCCAGAAAACCAGTGCACAATTCACACTCCTTGTGGATGGTCTTGTTGCCTTTTTAGCACAGGAATTTTGGCCCAGGGGCATGCACTTGAAGCATGGCTATTTAGTGTGTATGGGGCAGTGTTGTTTTGTTATGAATTCTCTTTGGTATTGTCGATCGCGGGTAGTTGTTCAACGCGAGGCTTGGATCTCTCCTGGGTTCATAAGTAGTATTTCTTCGGCTGAAATGAACGTATGCTCGCTATAGATTTCCCGTCAACACAGCCTTTGATACTGGGATTACCCCTTCGACCCCTTAGTGGTAGTTAAATTCGATTGATATTTACATTCCTACAGATGAAAGAACAAGACACCACTTCTGTACCCGCGCATCAACATTTGTAGAAAATTTTGCACCCCAAACACCTTCAATAATGCCCGCCAAAAGGCGCCCCTTGTTGCTGGGAGTTTCTCATGTTTGATACCTGCACAGCAGGCATTCCTCTGAGTCCAACGCTGCTTGGCCTGTCTGCGGCGTTGCACCGGAGGTGCACATAGAGTTTTTGCATCGCATTCCCTAATGTATGGGGCACTCACACTTGAGGGCATGTGCCACTGCGCGGGTCTGAGTACCTGGGTACTTTGGGTACCCATAGCTGAGAATAAGCCGGGTCCCGAGTCCCGGTACTGGGTACTAGGTACAGTAGGACTAGGACTAGGCCCCCACCCTCCCGCGACCGGGTCCCCGACCCGCTTTCAGGCGGACCACAGCGCCTTCACATATTGTGTCCCAGTCCGGCTGAGAACTCGGTTCCCCAAGTCTTATTTTCAGCTATGTGGGTATCTGGGCACCTGGGTCCTACAGAGGAACCTTAGGGGAACCGGTTCCTTACGGCGTTTGCACCTACAAGAAGCCTGTTGTTTTACTCTAATTAGACTATAATTAGAGTGTAGTTAGAGTCTAATTATGCTCTAACTGCACTCTAATTATAGTCTAATTGAAGAAAAGCGACTCTAATTATACTCTAACTGGACTCTAACTGACTTGGCCCAAAATCCCAGACTCTAATTATACCCTAATACTCTAATTAGAGCGCTATGTATATAAATTGGATTTTTTTTTGAAAAAAAACTCAAAAAATACGGTAAAATTGGGCAAAAATGGGGCCTTCACGGCCTTTTGCCACAAAAATAAACCCATTTTCGACGAAATTTTCCCCAAAATCACATAGAAATACCCATACAAACCCCAAAAAAATCGATTTGGGTGTGTTTTCGACACCTTAGACGACTCCAAGTCACTTTAAAGTTCCATGCAAGAGTAAGCCTTAAATCGGCCTTTTTCCGTAACATTTTTGTAACATGTTTTGGAGTCATTTTTTCAAAAAAAACCAAATTGTTTTTGTCCCTAAGTCGTCCATTGGTGGTTTCAGTGGGTTCTCTGACCTAGATCGTAGATCCCAGGGTGTACCCCGCCGGTTTTTGCAGATTTATTAACTTTTTCCGGGAAAAAAGTGAAAATATTCAAAAAGCTTCACCCTTCCTTAAGCCATTACGCCCCCTACCCCCCCCCAGGCTCCACCCTTCTCCTTTTCTCCCTGTTCGTTTCCCCCCAAAAGCGTGTTTGTTTTCTTGTTGGGTTCCAATGTGAACATCAACCCCTATATCTTTCCACACGAAATTGCTGCCCTCGATGTTTTTAGATGTGTGTATGTGTGTGTGTTTGGCAACTAATAGGGATGCAAGTTTTCTTTTTCTGTCCGGAAGAGAGTGGTTAGTTGTTTCTCCATAGGTACGTGTGAGACATGTACCTTTTGGGGTGGGGTTTATGTACCTCTTTTATTTTGTGTTTCTTTCTTGCGTTTCGTTTTCTGGTGGTTGTTTTAAGCTGGAGAGAGCCAAGTGGAGATATATTTTTTTACATTTTTCTTTGGCACTTTGACGCCTTTTTTGGACGCCAAACATATTTGGAGTACTGTATACCAAAACCCCTTTCCCCTCTAGCGGGGAAAAAAACTGCGCTTTTTCATCAAACACCAAAAAGGAAACTGTCTGCAAGAATGTTCATAAGTGCACTGCAAGACTTCGCCTTGTAAGGCTTTTAGTAGTAGTTAAAACCGGAAAAAAAAAAAAAATGAGTCTAGATCTTTGTACCAAAATAGCCTTCAAGGCGACGTTGGGTGCAGATGCTGTGTGTGTGGTAAGATTCATGCACAAAAAAGAACTACATCTTTATTTGTGTCGTTTCGCGTCTGGAAACAAAAAGCAAAACCAAAAAAACACACAAACGAAAGAAAATAATAATAATGGCTGTTTTAGCTCCTTTCCTGATGCGATCATTCCCTCCTCCTTCGGCGAGAATGGGAAGAACGAAAAATATGAATTCGAAATACCGTAAAAAAAAAACGAAGAAAATAATTTTCTGGGAGCCTTCAAAGTTTCCAGAGATTTGTTCAGTTTTTTTTGTTTTGTTTTGGTGCCTAAGCTTAGAATCATCTTACCACCAATTTTGTTTTCCCCTTCTTTCTCTCCCCGTCCCCATGATTTACAATTTTTTTTCGGGTTTCCGATTTTTCTCTCTTTCGCGTTCTGTTCCGATTTCGTACAGGGTTGGAGTCGGGGGGGAAGGGAGAGGAGTGGTTTTTCTTTTTGTGGGGAGTTCAGTCTGTCCACAAATGAGAGTGACTTATTACATGCTCACCTCGCCACCTTAGCCTTACTTCCTCCCTTTTTTTCTCCCTCCCCCCCCGGCTCAATATGTTGAAAAAAAAGCCCCCCTGTTCAGTGGAGCAGTGCTGACACCAAATATACATCCCCTTACCCCTCTCTACACTATTTTTCATGCGTTTTTGTTTTGCCGGCATTGTTCAAAGGTGGTGAGATTCCACTCTGCTCTTTGTTTCTCCACGGCATGTTTTGTTGTGTGTTTGTATGGCAACTACACTTTCACAGAGTAACACACAAATGGCACGATGCATGCTGCTCTCAGTGTTGCTGCTGCTGTGGTGCGAGCAGTCCACGGCAGGTGCAGGCGAGTGTCCCATCCTCGATGAGGATTGGGGTGCAACGAACGGCGGGTGGGAGCGGCCGCACGCAGAGAGCACACTCGACACCGCGACGTGCACGATTGAGCGGAGGCACATCGAGACACTGTCGCCGGAGGAGTTCCTGCAGCGCTACTGGGAGAACACACCTGTGATCGTGGAGGGCTACCGGCACAACGCAGAGGCGCTCTTCGCGAAGATGTGTGCGAAGGACGTCCTGCTCTGGCACTACGGCGCGCAGGACATTGTGCTCAGCACCGCAAACAAGAACTCCTACGAGAAGAAGACCGTCCCCCTCACACGCTACCTCGATGAGTTCATGGTGTCGCCCCCTGTCACACAACTCGGGAACACAACGTGGTACCACTTCGGGAACAACAACCACAAGGACTGGCCGGAGCTTTTTGCTGCATACCGCAAGCCGGAGGAGTACATGGAAGACCCCACACACTTTGCCTACAGCTTTGGCTTGGGTGCATCGGGGACGGGTGTGCCGTTCCACACTCACGGGGGTGTCTTCAACGAGGTCATGTACGGACGGAAGCGCTGGTGGCTGGCACCTCCCGGCCCGGAGCCTGCCTTCCATCCTGACGAGAGTGCCCTGCAGTGGACCTACACGTACTACGGGAATGAGTCCGCGCACAACGTTGCCCTGCAAGAGTGTGTCATCGGTGCTGGGGAGTTCATCTATGTGCCTGGTCGCTGGCACCACTCGACCCTGAACATCGGAGACACAGTCTTCATGGCAACCTTTCTGTGAAAGATTTATGGGGTAGGGGTTTGCGTCTCAAGCATCGTGCTGCGAAGGCACAGGATGACAACGAACCAACACATTTTTTAGACTTTTTCTACCCCCTTCCCCATTTCATTACACACCACCAGAACAGAAACAAAACACAGGCAAAATTTTTCCCTTTTGCGACCAGCGAGCTGAGAGAACACGTGCCCTGTAACCTCTTCCCCTTCCTCCTTCTGCCGCAACGTTGAGGTTATAGGCGGCGTCTCCACGCAGGCCTGCGGGCCTGCTCGCAGCTATGTCGACTTCTCCCAACCGCTCGCCTCCGTCGCAGCCTGTCGCACCGTCGGCAGGCGACTTCGATGACTTCTCCTCCGCCATCAGCGTCGCGTACGACCCGCTCTCAGTGCAGACGGGACAGACGCGCCACAACGCAGAGCTCTACCTAGAGCGCCTCAAGGACCACCCGCAGGTGTGGCAGTTCTGCAACAGCAAGCTGCAGCAGCCCCCTGCCGCCTTCTCCCCAGGCGAGACCTTCTGGGCCTGTTCCGTGCTCATTGACAAACTCACGCAGTCCGACACCTATGAAGCCTTTCCCGTCTCAGAGAAGGAGAAGTTCGAGAAGACGCTGACCGAGTGGATGGCAAACATCGCCACGCAGTGCGAGATCACCGGGAACAACAAACACGTGATGAACAAGTTTTCGCAGCTCCTCGTCTCCGCCTTCCAGCAGAGCGGCTACCCGCATCGCTGGGAGAACTTCTTCGACATCCTCTTCGACCTGCTCAACAACGGCTCGCAGCTCATCGAGCTGTGGCTGGCAGTGCTCTCTGCCATTGATGTGCAGATTGTAGAGAACCTGCGTGTCGAGCAGAGCCCTCGGTCCCGCGACCGCGACACGCTGATCAAGGACACAATGCGTTCGAAGTGCATCCCGCAGGTGGCGAACACGTGGTACCACATCCTCACAATCTACTATAAGTCACACCCAGACATCTGCAGCAGGTGCATGCGAATCATGGGGCCCTACTTCGCGTGGATAGACATCGCCCTCGTGAGCAACGAGCACTGGGTCAACATGCTGTACCACTTCATCAACAGCGTGCCCGAGCAGCGCGAAGGTGCGGTGTCGTGCCTCACAGAGCTCTGTGAGAAGAAGATTGCCGACAGCGGGTCGAAGCTCTCCCTGCTGCACTCGCTGCGTGCGTCGGACTGCATGCCTGAGATGGTCAAGAATATCCTTCAGGAGCACTCCCAGATCCTTGGGTTCCAGATGGTGCACAACGAGCCCAACGCAAACGGGCACACCGTGACGGCGAACCCCGACAACGGTGAGGAAGTGCTGCGCAAGGTCACGGACCTCTGCCAGGTTGTGTGTCTCGAGTTGATAGACGTGATCAACGTGCTCATTACAAACCACAACAAAGGCCAGCCCTCAGGAGGGGAGAGCATCAGCGACGCGTTTGCGATGCTGAACCGCTGCCTCCCGATGCTGTGCGACCTGCTTGTCTGCGGGCACTCCCCCACTAGCCACAAGATTGTCATGAACTCCATCCGCAAGTACATCGCTGTCGTGCGTGCGAACCCACCAGACCTCGTGAGTCGAGACTACCTTCCCCGCATCCTTGAGCTCTCGCTGCGAAGATTGGAGTACCCACACGACTTCAACTTCTCTGCGAACGACGACGAAGCGAATGTGATTGGCGAGCTCCGCAAGCAGCTGCTCATTGTCATCTACAACATTGCAGGTGTCAACAGGGACCTTGTGCTGCAGACGCTCCTGCAGCGTGTCGACCACCTGGTTGCGAATGTGGAGCCAAACAACTGGCCTATGTGCGAGGCGACCTTGCGAGCGCTGTACAACTACGGGGAGGTATGCAATTTTGTTCGGTGATCATCTTACCAGCTCTTCTCTTTTGCATCTTTGCTTCATCACACCACCCACAGAACCCGCAGAGCAAGAAAGCAGAGCTTCTGCGGCTCCCCGAGTCGCTCCTCTACCGAGTCATGACGTTGCTGTTCACGTCACGCGTACCAGAGGTCATGACGCACAGAGTATGTACAACCTGCAGAATCCATCCATACCACGCCACTTCCCCCTTACAGGTCGTGTCTTTGGCGATCGTTGACTTGGTGGAGCGCTACCACAACTTCTTCCAGTTCAACGACCCTTCCTGCACACGCCTGCTGCAGCTGGTGCTTGGGCAGGGTGGTGCAAGGCACCCCGACTACATCGTGCGCTCCAGAGCATGTTCGATGTTTTCGGGTCTCGCAAAGCCACTCAAGCAGAGTCTGATCCAGTCGCTCGAGCCGCTTGCGCAGTCCCTGCAGGAGCTCCTCTCGCAGGACCTTATCACCTTCAAAGACAAATGCAACCTCTACGGCACAATTGGTGTTCTCATTGAACCCTCGCAGAACCAGACAGATTCGCAGTCGCACCATCACCTCAGCGTTGTCCTCCAGCCCCTGGCAGAGTTCCTTTCCACTGCCACTCGAGAGCCGCAGGAGCAGAAAGCCCCTCAGGTATGTTGAGTGGGGAAGGTGGGGTTCAGTTCTTGCATTTTTCTTACTTCAAACACACCACAGGTTGCACAAACGATCACGTACCTTGCATTTCTGAGCAAAGGCTTCAGCGGGATTGCAAGCCCCACTATGGGGCGTGTGCCTTCAGAGGTGGGGACGCTGTGGAAGAAGATGGCGAGCCTCGTGGTGGAGTGTTCGCAGTTCTACTGCACGGTGCAGGTGGTGCGTGAGAAGAGCATTTTGTTCATGAACCGCATGATCGACCTGCTTGGGAAGGGTGTGCTTGAGTACGTGATGCCTGTCATGAACGCAGTCATGTCGCATGCCGACCTCACTGACATGCCACGCATCGTGCGTATCCCCACACAGCTGCTGCAGCGCCTCAAGGGAGACGGTGTCGAGCACGTCAACCAGTTCTTCGCACCCCTCGTGCAGCGCGTCCTCCAGGAAAGCCCTACTGAGTGGCTGCAGCGCAAGGAGCTGATGTATTCTGAACAGGCTCGTGAACACCTGGAACTGCTCAAGGCGTACTACGGGATGATCACGCAGGCAACGCAGCCGGAGTGCATTGGGATCTTTCTGACAGGGGGCGCTGCGACGACACTGAACACAGTGCTCGAGACTGTGCAGCAGGGGTGTCTGACCTTCCCGGAGATGGAGGTTGCGAAGACGTGCTACCAGATCATGATCAAGTTTGCGCAGGCGTGGTACAGCAGTGTGCCTGGCTTTGCCGACTTCCTTGCGACGCAGGTGATCCCGATGACGGCGAACACCATCAAGCAGGATCACTTCAACCCAGCAGACCTGAAGTGCTCTGCCGTGGCGGGCGAGATCGCCAATCTGTACATCCTTCTCTTCAACTCAGCTGGCGAGGCTGCCTTCATGCAGGCCCTGTCCAGCTCGCTTAACATCCCTGCAGAGAGCCTGGGCATCATCAAGCCAGCGCTTCTCGCAGGAAAGGTCAACCCAGTGCGGGACGTCATCAGAAACTGGGCAGTTGCACTCCGTAGGGTCAGTGAGTGAGTTTTCTTTTTGTGCGTAGGGGAACGGCAGCGCTGCAACGTCTAATGTACTAGTGCACCGTGCCGTGTGTGTGGGGTCTCTTTTTGAACAACTCTTGTGTGAGCCTGCTGAGTCTGCTGTGTTCGCTACTGATGCGTCTGAGTTCGGTGGGTGTCTGCATTCGCATTCTCTTGATGAGAATGCCTGTGGACCATTCATCTTTTTGAAGTTTTATTTTTCTGGTCGGTGACTACGTCCGTAGAGGCGTTTTCCCCACCGTCAGCTTCATTTTTTTTATTCTCGAACACTAACTTTCCACCTACCCCCCTTTGCCCCTTTACCCCTTTTATTGAACATCATTTTTTGCTTTTCCGTTTTTATTTTATTGGAAACATTGCTGCAACTATTAACGACATGGTTTGGTCAGGTCACCTGTGTTTTTTACCGTACATTTTGTTCTTTTGTGGGCGGGTCATTCGAAGCGGTTCAAGCATCGTACAGAAAACCTCTCTCGCTCACCCCTTTTTTTTTTGGTGTCAGACACATTCGCCTTCTCTTTGTGCTGCCACGGTCTTTTCCCGAACGTATTAAAGCAAATAACGAAGAACAGCAGTGTCTCTGGATGCCTCCTCACGGTTCCTTTTAGCGCAGTGCGTGCAATACTGCAACACACACCAGGGGGCGGGGGGAGGGGGAGGGAATGGGGGAGTACCTGCGTTGGGCATGGCTTGTCGTAGCTGAGGTGGCACGTGGCAGGAAAGGTTCTAGCCCTTGAAACCATTATTATTCCTTTCTGCCCAGCACTTTCAACACTTCGCGGACAGCATTTTTTGCCTGGCAAGGGGAGCACCTCGGGACAAAAAAGAAATTGCGTAGGGGGCGGGAGGGGAGGGGAAGCGAAGCCTGTTTACAGAATTTAATGTATTCTCCGTGCGCAGAGTGGCGAGAAGCGAATCTTATACCGGGCACCTAGGAACGTTGCTCAACATGACTTTAACACTAAGACAATGCGAAGAGCTGCCCGTGCACCGTCATCCAAAGGAACAACTCTCGTGTGTAACCCCACTGCTTTCGGGACAGTAGGTAGGTAAGATGAAAAGGCGCGGGCACTTTGCCAGTGTTCGTCCTTATCCATACGAGGGTTGGTTTGTTTGTTTTGCTTTTATTTTATTTTATGGACACTAAACACAAGAGGCTTAGGTTCATGGTTATCATTCATCTCATAAGGTTTTCTTTTCTTTTCTTTTTTTGTGCAGAGGGTTCTGCCCCTAGTGAATCTTCATCCCTCTGGGTGTGGTCGCGGTTAGATGGTATTGCTGGCGTTCAATATAAAAGAGTTTTGCTGTTGCGGCTCGAGAGGCGTTTGCACCATCTTACAGGGCTCTCTTTTTTTAAGGTGACTAAGCACTAGAGGAGGATCATCTTATAAACTTTTCTTTTTTTTGGAGGTACACTGTATGATCCTGTATGAGAGGGCTTTGTATTTCAAGTCAAAAAAAAAATGTTTTCCTTTTAGGCAGAACTTTAGTGAAGGCAGAGTGTGTCTCATAAAAGGGCGATTTGTTTATCAGACAGAACTACCGTGTTTCTGCCTGAAAAACAATTTCCTGGGTAATTTTTTTTTTTGTTGAAAATTATTGTGGAAACAGCTCGGTTGTTCGTTCTTGTCGGTCTTTGTTCTGCGCCATTCGTCATGAACGAAGCATGCGAACAACGTGGAAAAGTGGAAAGGTGGGTGGGAGGAATGCCACGGCAGTCCGGGGTTTCCTTTCACAAAAGTGTTGCAAATTTTCAGTGAAAAGCAAAAAAAAACAAAACAAAAATCGAAAAAGCGGCAGAAACAGAAAACAAAAAACAAGCAACAATAATTAAAAAACCTTCTGCGTGTGACTCAGTGTCGAACATGGGTTTTTTTTAGAGCAGGCAACAACAGAAAGTACTAGCTACTTATCAGAATATAACACAGGATTTGTTCGAAAGGTCTGTGTTGTGCGTCATCTATATTATGTGTTCAGTGGATTAGCAAAGGTTTGTGTGGCGTGAGTTATTATGGGGGGACCAGGGGGAAGGGGGCTTGTCGCAAGCAAGCCAAATTTATCATCAATTTGAAAAACAAAAAAAAATTCAAACAAAAAACACGGATGCTGCCAGATCTGGCCAGATTTTGGAAGCCACCAAAGATCTGGATCGTTTTCCAGATGGTGAAATCTGGTTTCCAGATGTGGCCAGATCTGGCAGATCTGGGAGTATCCGCTGGGAAGAGAAAAAAAAGAAGAAGAAAAAAAAAAACCAAACAACAAAAAACAACAGAAAAAAGGTAAAGAGAAAAAAAAACCAACAAAAAAACATTTAAAAAAACAGTCAAATAAAATTGGGTGGTATTTTTTTGTCAAATGTGTGCCTGTTATTGGGAGGGAGAAAAGCCCCCCCTCCAAAAAAAAAAAAAACGATCCTCTCGTTGGGGTACAACCTCATGTCCCCCCCCCTTGCTGATTTTTTTTTCCCCCAAAGAAAAAAATGGAAATTCCCTTTTCATCCACCAACTCCAAAAACCTTCCACAAGGATCTCCCCTGTTCTCTCACCCACTGTCTCACACAGGAAGGCCGAATCACT
Source organism: Rhynchopus sp. YZ270_cl-10 (assembly GCA_964035575.1). Lineage (NCBI taxonomy): Eukaryota > Euglenozoa > Diplonemea > Diplonemida > Diplonemidae > Rhynchopus > Rhynchopus sp. YZ270_cl-10. The sequence goes on from OZ037879.1 coordinate 1,354,583, forward strand.
TACACCCCTATTAATACACACCCCTCCCTTTCCCCCTTTCCCCCCTTCTTTTTATCTCTCTCTCCCTCTCTCCACCCCTTTTCCCATTTCCCTTACTAAAGATGGATGTGAACGTGAGGAGAGCGGTGCAGGAAGATATACCACAGATCCGCGCGCTCTTCGATGCAGGTCCCGACACAGGCCCGCACGCGTGGCGAGAGAAGTACCCTGGTGACATCAACTTCTCGTATATCCTAGAGACCGGGTTTCTGTCTGTGGTTGCTGTGGATGAGGCGGACGCTGTGGTCGGGTTTGCTGGTGTGAATGACAGCCCCACTGCGACTGTCGAGCAGCAGACCATCCCCTCCGAGGACTGGGAGACCTGGGTGCACACACACTACGACACAGCGCAGAAGTCACCCGACCTCTGCCCTGCCAACACCCTCTGGGTGACAATGCTCATCGCACAGCCCGCCTACGCAGAGGCAGCTGCAGCACAGATACTGCGCACCGTCGCAGTCACGATGAACACAGCACGCTACTTCCTCTTCACAGTCTCCTCAGAGGTGGGTCTCTTCAGCCCCCTCACCAGAACCTTCCAGCGCATCCCTGTAAAGGGCGAGGCGCCAGAGATGTCGCTCTACTTCTGCTTCAGGTCCGATGTGCTGCCAGACCTGCTCATCAGAAAGGGCCTCGTGGAGGACTTCGACGACCTCATGCCCCTCCTGCAGGCAGGCGATGGTGTGCTCACCACCCCGCCAGAGGAGTTCTACCTGGACGAGACGCTCGAGAACCAGAACGAAAACCACTCCGTGCTTGTGGCCGAGGACCCAGACACGCGGCAGATCATCGGACTGATGTGCATGGTGTCGGACATGGAGTCGCAGACACACCTGACAAAACACTACAACACAGAGGTGTACAACAAGCTGCGCCCCATGGCCGGCTTCGAAAGGCCAGAGGGTGGGAACGGGTCGCTGAACTCGTTTCTGATCACGTTCTTCTTCCTCGACCCTGACTATGAAGACCGTGCTGCGTGCTTCCTGGGGAACGCCTTCGCAGAGTTCCCGAAGGTCGACTACTGCTTTGTGCACCTCCCGCACACCACCACGGAACACCCGCTCCTGCAGGACTTCTCGTACATCCCGCTGAAGACGGGGCTCACGTTGCCGAATGGTGTGTGGCTTCTTTCGCACCACAGCATAGCGCCGCTGAAGGTGACAACAGTGGAACAGCGCGACATCAAAACCCTGGAGAACATGCTGGGCTCGCAGAGCGAGATGTCGCACGAGACGTCCGCAAAGCTGGTGGGACTTGCAAAAGTCACACTCAAGATGGAGACCCCACAAGACGAGCAGCCGCGTTCGCCTACGTTCACAGAGAACTCCGGGCTGGGGGAACTGCACTGCTTCCAGCTGTCGCAGGACGGTGTGATGGTGGCGTTCTGCATGGTGCGGTCGCTTACCTCCGAGGACCTGCACCACCTGAGAGGGAACTTCGACCTCGACACGATGATCTGCTTCCACCCGAGTGGGCAGCCCGACTACACTGCAACGAAGCTTGGCCCCGACTGTCCAGCAGAGCGGCACAACCTCTCAGGCACAATGAAGGCGATCGACGTGCAGTACTTCTACGTGAGGCCTGCCTTCAGGAACAGAATCAGGTCCTTCCTGCGGGAGATTCTGCGGCAAACGAACACCCAGGTGATTTTCTACTGCCTCACGATGATGGACGAAGCTGCGCAGTCGCTTGTGATGGAACTGATTCTCGCCAAGCCTCGCAGGATCAGCGAACTCGCAAAGGCGCCAGACGCTCAGGCGGAAACAGAGGAAACGGAGCTGATGTGCCTGCATTACATGTCGAAGAAACAGCTTTCCGACGAAAAGACGAAAATACACGCTCGCCTGGTTGTCATTGGCGCGTCCACCACAGGTATGTGTGCGAAACCAGCTCTTTTTTTATGTGGAATGACTATCTACACAACCTTCAGGTCTTGCCGCTATCTATGCGTGGCTCAACATTCCGTACCTGCAAATTGCAAACCTGGTGCTCGTGTCGCGTGACGGGATTCCGTTGCACCCTTCATCTGCAGATGCGGAGCAGTGGGGGGTGGACACGATGACGTGGCTGGAGCGAGAGTATATGCTCTTCAGAATTGCGGGCAAGCTCCGTGTCATCGAGGGGACGATGATTGAGTTTGAGCGTGCTGAGAAGTACATCATCACCGACAACGGCTTTGTTGAGCCCTACGACCACCTTGTCATAGCAGCGGGACGACAGTTCTCCATCCCACGCGAGACAGCCTCCCGCCACCTTGCCAAGAACGGCATCTTTGAGTTGTGCAGCCAAGCACAGATTCACAAAATCAAGCAACACATCCGCGAGTCCGAGGCCTACGAAGACGAGCTTTCCAACGCTGTGGTCTACGGGTCAGGGCTTGACGTGTACTCCGCAGCAACAGCACTCACACGTGTCGGCTTGGCCCCGTCTCGCATTGTGATAGTGTCGCCAGACGACATTGCCGATGTCGACCAGAAGTCTGCCTTTAAAGACACATCGGTTGACTTTAAGGTCGACCGTCTTCTCGATCAACTCGGCGCGAAAGTGTACAAGAACTACATCCTTGAGCGCACAGACTGTGACGAGGACCACAACCTGTCGTCTATCTACATCACCCAAGTGGTCGGGAAGACGGACGACGCGAACCCTGATGGGAAGGGCGATGCGAACGAGGCACCGACGGACGCACGCTCGCGACACCAGCGGAAGATTGTCGAGATCCCTGCCACAATGCTTATCTACTGCCACGAGAAGGACATTGACACACAGATCTTGTCCGCTTTGAACAAGCGGTCCATTGTGTTTGATGGGCGTGTCATTGTCCGAGCAAACTACAGAACAACCGACCCCAACATCTATGCCATTGGGCCCATCGCTATGTTCTCCGGACGCTTCGGCCCAAGCGACGAGTTTGAAATGTACAATGCGCTTGAGGTGGGAAAGCGGTTTGCGGAGACAGTTCTCGGGTTCTTGGGTGTGGATGAGTTCTATCAAGATGATGACAATGAAATGAGCTCAAACCCGATCGACCAAAACACTCTTCTGGATCCAACTGCGGCGATCGAGGAAGCGCCGAAACCGAAGTTGGAGCAAATGCCCACAAAGCTCCCGAAGTACACGGACAACGTGACCCAACGCATGCAGCTCCCGAATGACCATGTCTTCTTCACATGCTACACAGCTTGGTACCACGAAGTCGAGCAGAAATGCAAATACCTATCTTCGTCAGAACCTATCATGGAGGGCCCTGGTCGTAATTCGTACGTACGCCTTTCTATCGGCCCCAACGGCCACATCGAGTGTGTGTGCTACTTTGGGTCTGAAGAGGTGGAGTTGAGAAGCCTCGCATCTCTGGTGGGGATGCCGGAGTCCCTGCTCAACATTGTTTACGAGTACGAGCAGCGGAAGGACGACAAAGGCACATCCTCGTTGAACATTCTTCTCTACTTGCGTTCCAAGGTATGTAGACACAATATTACACCACACACCACACACACCACACCACAGTGGGCATCTGTTGTGTACTTCTCTACCTTCACCCAGTTCTTCCTGCAGCTCCAAGAAACTCTGAAGCAGCACTCCGACACGGAAGTGTTGCGTAGGAAACTCACGGAGTACGTCAGCACCGAAGGGGTTAACGATCTCGACAAGGACACAAGGGAAAAACTGATTGGTGAAGCCGCCAAGGAAGGCTCAGCGACACGCCGTCTCATAGAGCTTGAGATGATAAAGTTTCTTCACAAGAACAAGGTATGCACAGAGTGAACAACGAATCGACGAAACACTCCCAACAGCAACACCTGCCGAAGACGTATTATCTGCCTGACATCAACAAGTTTGTCCAACCTGTGTGCTAGCACACCCCAGTATTTACACATTTTACATTGGCTTTTGTTGGGTGAACTCTGCCTTTTTCTTTGAGATGGTGCGCAAGAGACACATTATCTCTCAAGTTTTCTTTTCTGTTTCGGAATAAAGCCAAATTCAAAGAGCTCACAGAGGGTGTCCTTTAAAAAAAGAGGGGGGGTTTTTTTTTTCTCTCTTTTTCAGTGCAGTCCACTTCAGAACCGGAATCATCTCATCCGCAGCCGACCGTCACCCTGACTCTTCTGTCGTAGATCCTTTTGTCAGCCTGTACCAGGCTAAATAGTTCGATAAGTTCAGCACGGCCCATATTTTGTTTAAGGTGACTAAGCACGAGAGGCTTAGGATCATCTTATAAAACTTTTCTTTTGTTTCCCTCCCATCGGAGTCTCATCCCCCTCCCTTTTCTTCAACACCCACTTTAAACCCATCTACAAGTGTATCAGGTTCTGACACAGACCCAGACAGCACCATGTCCGGCTATCGGGAGAACGTGAGTATTCCGGATGAACGGAGCAATCTGCTCAAGAGCACACAACCACAGCCGCAGCAACAGAGAGAGAGCGACGTGTCGGGGGACGCAACCCCTGAGCATGTCGCTGTTGTTAAGAGCAAAATTGGTAACGAGGTGACGTTTGTGTGGGCGACGAACGAAGCAGCCGCTTACAAAACGGCGAAGGCACGTTTGAAAATGTCTTACTCTCTTTTATGTTACCTGCTGTTGCCTTCCTTAGTTGTATTCCTTAGTGCGTCCTTATTATATTACTTTCAGATCCGAAGAATGTCCTTCCTCCCGTTTGGCTTAGCGATGATCTCGGGGAGTGTGCTCCTCCTCAGCCTTATACCGGTGTTGTACTTTGGGTGTGCAAAAAAGATAGCAAAAAACGGTGCCAACGTATGTTACTTCGCCACAACAGATGGGTTCGGCATTGTGGACTGCAGAGCAAACGATTACGTTTACAACACGTGGGATCACGCCCTTGGTGTGAGAGTGTCACAAGGTTCTGTGGAAATCAGCACGCCACTCATGCCTGACCAGTCAGGTATGTTGAGCATCGCCCAAACGTGGCTTGTCAACGATCCCGACGCTGTGGCGTTGGTCCTTCGTGGCGCCATTGCCGACTACAACAAAAGGATAGGCGTAGCAGTTGTGCAAATGGATATGACACCGGGGCAGACACCGGGGCAGACGCCGGGGCAGACGCCGGGGCAAGCACCGGCACAATCAAGTCAAGCGAAGGTCAGGGTGTTTGTAGGACACCAATTCACACCGGATGATTTCCGCATAGCATTCGTCGACACTTCTGCATCTCGTGAGGCATGGCTTGTTACTTTGGGTGAGGTGTTGGGGACACGGTTGTTCAGTAACACCGTCGTGAGCCTTGCAGTGCCCTCAGGCCCAACAATTGCTCTCTCGACTCCAGAGGGCATCACATCAAACGACAGGCTCTTGGTGGGAGTAGCCCCTTTGACCGCGAACACAAACATTCTCAAGCGGGGAGGAGGGTGTTCGAACAGGTGAAACATGGGAAATAATGCACTTTCGATTGTGCGCACAAACGAAAGTAATATCCACGCCCCCCACCCCTTTTTTTAGGTCCCGTGCTGTACCTTAAATTGCAGTCAATCCATGGGTTCATTCCTCCTGAAACTCTATGAAGGTGTTGACCGCTCGAACCGATGTCTCCTACCTGATCAGATTACAAAACAGGAGGCGAGGAGGGGTATGCGGGGCGTTTTGCCTTCAGGGATTCTTTTTGTTTTTCAGCAACCCTGCCTCTCTTAAAACTACCAGTGCATAGCCTTTGTCTTTCTGTTGGGGTATGCGGGACTTCCCTTAGTCCTCAGGGTCTAAACGCCCCTGCCTTCTTTTATGCAAGTTCACCCTGGCGGGGTATATAAATGCTGGGTCAGGCTGGCCCCCCTATGCTATGATGGGTGCTCGCACCCGGAGCATAAATGGCCAGCGGTCAGGCCAGAGTCACTCTGCAGAGTCTCTCTGCCACGCCTTTGGGTTACGGTGTGCTGCCTGTAAAGACGTCTATTGTATATCCCTAAGAGAAAGGGTGAGGCCCAACTGTCGGTACAGCATGGGGCGCCAAGAGAGAGATGTTGCCCTTTTTGTGTTTTTGGGTTTCTGCTCTCTTGTGTAGACTATCGTGCATCAAGCGTTGGGTGCAGCGAACTGCAGTACCTGTAAGCTCACAACCCTCTTCAACGGAAGGTGGGCCGCCGGCTGTCGAGCGGTTGTGAACCGCCCTCGTTCTCTTACGGTACGGGCCAGTCATTAGGTTCCTTTTTACATCTTCTGTTGTTGGCCGCAGGGTACTTGTGCTTTCATCCGGATGGCTGGCATCGTACGTGGGTCAGTCGGAGGTGCCTGCATTAATAATAACTTCACTTTTACCCTTCGTAGGTATAGTGGTACTATTCTTTGACTACCAAACGCCCAGTCGGGCGTCGATATTCGCTCAATTCAAAAGTTGGTTGTTTTCCCGCTCCAATCGCGAGCACTCAATCAACCAAAGGTAGTTCGTGCATTGAACTGAAGAACAGTACCCTTGCGATCCTTTTAATTTCCCCCTTTTGAGGATCGAAGTTTTCCCCCTCCCCATTGCCTTGTCTTGTTTGATTCGGCACATAACGTAACCTTTCTTTCTTCTGCACTGCCACACCACGCGAGTTGCGCTGCAACAGTTTTTATTAGACATGTGTGCATTTCTAGTGAAATTTTTCAGTATCCACGAGTAGTTTTTCCCTCCCGTGCTCCCCATCTCTCACACATACATTACATTCATCAGAAAAATTGTCAATTTTTTCGTTCATTATTGTGAACAGCGCTTGGTGTTTTTCAAAAAAAAAAAAAAAACGTGTGACTGAGTGTGGGGATGCGTTCAAGAATTATACTCTTTCCCCAAACCCCTTTTCATCTCTAGTTTTCTTTATCCAAACGTCGAGTGGACGCGTAATAATTTTGAAGTGAGAAGGTGTTTCCTATAGCACTCAGCCAGTTCCTTGACAAAAAAAGGTAGATGTGATATGAACGTGTGTGATTTAGTGCCAAAAGAAATCAGACAGAATCACTCTCTGTTAGAAGAAATGATCATTTCCCACTTTTTGTATTTTTCCCAGTGTGTTGTAGTTGTGTCAATCCCTCTATGTTTGTCATTCCGACAGTCGTTTGAATCCATAGACAGCCATTTGAGACCACGACCAGCCACGATCACTGCTTCCAACTTTCAACCCAGCTATTTTTTTACCCCCTGTTTTAGAACCAACAGAGAGTGTTGTTAAGATTATGTTAGCGTTTCTATCAAAGCAAAATACTCCCGGTCACCTGAGGGCAGTGCTTCGCCTTCAGGGTCCACAGCTCCTTGTTGGAGCTTTTTCTTTATTTTTTTCCGGTTCGTTTTTCAAGCTCTTTCTAAACGGGTTGGCCCACTATTATCCTACCTTGACAAGCGTCCCTCTTTTTTGGTTAGTTTCAACAAAACAGGGTTGACGATGTTTCACTTGTGTAAATACAACTTGAATATCTTTACAGGGGTTCGGGTCTGAGTGAGCCTTGTTCTGGAGACAAACCCATTTTCTGGCTCCTTAGCTCCTTAGCTCCTTAGCTCCTTAGCTCCTTAGCTCCTTAGCTCCTTAGCTCCTTAGCTCCTTAGCTCCTTAGCTCCTTAGCTCCTTAGCTCCTTAGCTCCTTAGCTCCTTAGCTCCTTAGCTCCTTAGCTCCTTAGCTCCTTAGCTCCTTAGCTCCTTAGCTCCTTAGCTCCTTAGCTCCTTAGCTCCTTAGCTCCTTAGCTCCTTAGCTCCTTAGCTCCTTAGCTCCTTAGCTCCTTAGCTCCTTAGCTCCTTAGCTCCTTAGCTCCTTAGCTCCTTAGCTCCTTAGCTCCTTAGCTCCTTAGCTCCTTAGCTCCTTAGCTCCTTAGCTCCTTAGCTCCTTAGCTCCTTAGCTCCTTAGCTCCTTAGCTCCTTAGCTCCTTAGCTCCTTAGCTCCTTAGCTCCTTAGCTCCTTAGCTCCTTAGCTCCTTAGCTCCTTAGCTCCTTAGCTCCTTAGCTCCTTAGCTCCTTAGCTCCTTAGCTCCTTAGCTCCTTAGCTCCTTAGCTCCTTAGCTCCTTAGCTCCTTAGCTCCTTAGCTCCTTAGCTCCTTAGCTCCTTAGCTCCTTAGCTCCTTAGCTCCTTAGCTCCTTAGCTCCTTAGCTCCTTAGCTCCTTAGCTCCTTAGCTCCTTAGCTCCTTAGCTCCTTAGCTCCTTAGCTCCTTAGCTCCTTAGCTCCTTAGCTCCTTAGCTCCTTAGCTCCTTAGCTCCTTAGCTCCTTAGCTCCTTAGCTCCTTAGCTCCTTAGCTCCTTAGCTCCTTAGCTCCTTAGCTCCTTAGCTCCTTAGCTCCTTAGCTCCTTAGCTCCTTAGCTCCTTAGCTCCTTAGCTCCTTAGCTCCTTAGCTCCTTAGCTCCTTAGCTCCTTAGCTCCTTAGCTCCTTAGCTCCTTAGCTCCTTAGCTCCTTAGCTCCTTAGCTCCTTAGCTCCTTAGCTCCTTAGCTCCTTAGCTCCTTAGCTCCTTAGCTCCTTAGCTCCTTAGCTCCTTAGCTCCTTAGCTCCTTAGCTCCTTAGCTCCTTAGCTCCTTAGCTCCTTAGCTCCTTAGCTCCTTAGCTCCTTAGCTCCTTAGCTCCTTAGCTCCTTAGCTCCTTAGCTCCTTAGCTCCTTAGCTCCTTAGCTCCTTAGCTCCTTAGCTCCTTAGCTCCTTAGCTCCTTAGCTCCTTAGCTCCTTAGCTCCTTAGCTCCTTAGCTCCTTAGCTCCTTAGCTCCTTAGCTCCTTAGCTCCTTAGCTCCTTAGCTCCTTAGCTCCTTAGCTCCTTAGCTCCTTAGCTCCTTAGCTCCTTAGCTCCTTAGCTCCTTAGCTCCTTAGCTCCTTAGCTCCTTAGCTCCTTAGCTCCTTAGCTCCTTAGCTCCTTAGCTCCTTAGCTCCTTAGCTCCTTAGCTCCTTAGCTCCTTAGCTCCTTAGCTCCTTAGCTCCTTAGCTCCTTAGCTCCTTAGCTCCTTAGCTCCTTAGCTCCTTAGCTCCTTAGCTCCTTAGCTCCTTAGCTCCTTAGCTCCTTAGCTCCTTAGCTCCTTAGCTCCTTAGCTCCTTAGCTCCTTAGCTCCTTAGCTCCTTAGCTCCTTAGCTCCTTAGCTCCTTAGCTCCTTAGCTCCTTAGCTCCTTAGCTCCTTAGCTCCTTAGCTCCTTAGCTCCTTAGCTCCTTAGCTCCTTAGCTCCTTAGCTCCTTAGCTCCTTAGCTCCTTAGCTCCTTAGCTCCTTAGCTCCTTAGCTCCTTAGCTCCTTAGCTCCTTAGCTCCTTAGCTCCTTAGCTCCTTAGCTCCTTAGCTCCTTAGCTCCTTAGCTCCTTAGCTCCTTAGCTCCTTAGCTCCTTAGCTCCTTAGCTCCTTAGCTCCTTAGCTCCTTAGCTCCTTAGCTCCTTAGCTCCTTAGCTCCTTAGCTCCTTAGCTCCTTAGCTCCTTAGCTCCTTAGCTCCTTAGCTCCTTAGCTCCTTAGCTCCTTAGCTCCTTAGCTCCTTAGCTCCTTAGCTCCTTAGCTCCTTAGCTCCTTAGCTCCTTAGCTCCTTAGCTCCTTAGCTCCTTAGCTCCTTAGCTCCTTAGCTCCTTAGCTCCTTAGCTCCTTAGCTCCTTAGCTCCTTAGCTCCTTAGCTCCTTAGCTCCTTAGCTCCTTAGCTCCTTAGCTCCTTAGCTCCTTAGCTCCTTAGCTCCTTAGCTCCTTAGCTCCTTAGCTCCTTAGCTCCTTAGCTCCTTAGCTCCTTAGCTCCTTAGCTCCTTAGCTCCTTAGCTCCTTAGCTCCTTAGCTCCTTAGCTCCTTAGCTCCTTAGCTCCTTAGCTCCTTAGCTCCTTAGCTCCTTAGCTCCTTAGCTCCTTAGCTCCTTAGCTCCTTAGCTCCTTAGCTCCTTAGCTCCTTAGCTCCTTAGCTCCTTAGCTCCTTAGCTCCTTAGCTCCTTAGCTCCTTAGCTCCTTAGCTCCTTAGCTCCTTAGCTCCTTACCTTGGTATGTATTGGGAAGAGTTCTGGGAGGTCATATTTGATGTCTAAGGCATCTAGGGTGCACAGGGGTGGCCGAACCTCCTGGAAAGTGAGCTTTGAAAAGGTGCACAGGGGGCTTTTCACTTTTATACAAGGGTGCACAGGGGACGAGACCCACCATTGTTGTTGTTGATTTTGTTGTGCGTCATTGTTGTTTTCCCCTTTGGGTGTCAGTCAGTCGGGTCAGGTCACACTTACAGAAGTTCTCAAAAATTTTCACCAAAAAGAAAGCTACTAAACAGATTATGGAACTTCCTATTTATTTGTTTGTGTGTTACAGAGGAAACGGCTCACTCAATCCCCTCCTTCTCCTCCCCTCGAAAAAATCGACCAAAAAATCGTCATTTTTCGGGGTCACGGTGACAAAAAGTTGCATTTTTTCACGAAAAATGGTCGGAATGTGACTTGAATGGGCTCTAATGGGTATATTATGCACACAACATACCTAAATTATGTCGATATTTCACCGGCGGAGCCGAAAACATCGATTTTCAGGGTGTGCAAAACTGTAAAAATGACGAAAATCGGAAAAATGACGATTTTTTGGTGAAAATATTTTTCACAGAAAATCGAATTTTACTATTAAGATTGGCTTTGGGCATGACCCAGTAAGGTTACTATGGGCCCCATGGGACATATACACCCGAATACCAGGCCGTATTTTCAAAAAGTTGATAATCCCAGTATATGGTATGGCCCTGTGGTACGAAATTTTTGGCCGAAAAAATCGACCAAAAAATCGTCATTTTTCGGGGTCACGGTGACAAAAAGTTGCATTTTTTCACGAAAAATGGTCGGAATGTGACTTGAATGGGCTCTAATGGGTATATTATGCACATAACATACCTAAATTATGTCGATATTTCACCGGCGGAGCCGAAAAAATCGATTTTCAGGGTGTGCAAAACTGTAAAAATCACCAAAATCCCAAAAATCACGATTTTTTTTCAAAAATATTTTTTTCAAAAAAATCGATTTTAAAATATTGGTTTGGCTTGTGCGGGGACCTGAATCTGGGGCAACATACCCTGTGGGACATACTGGGCCCGATGCAAGGCCGATTTTTCAAAAATATGGTTGCCCCGGTAGACGGTATGGCCCTGCAGGTCAGTGCATCGGGCCAAAAATCATGAAAAAATCATGATTTTGGGGTCTGGCACCCCATGGGCACATATATCTGGGGGTGTGAAATATGCATGGAATCGACCGATTGGGGGTGTTATAGGTCCTGGGGGCCCACATGGGCCATATTTCACGCTATTGGGTCACGGGAAAGTGATTTTGACATTTTTTCATCGATTTTAGCTGTGAGAACCCTTCAAAAACACTGATTTTGGGGTGTTTCTGAGACGGTACGCTATACCCAGGGTCATATTAGGTATTAGTCCGGTCGACTTTTTGAAAAAACGACCCCGCAATGGACTCAGGGGTGCCAGATAGTGTATATGCACCAGAATGGATTCACGGGAAAAGTCAAAATTGGGTGTCAGATACATGCTGCCATAAGTGACGAATTTCAAAAGTTGAGATTTTTCGAAAATCAGGGTTCAGTACACGCTGTACCCAATCCTGGGGGCCAAAATTTTCAACTTTTTGAAAAAACGGGCGGTATATGGCCCTAAAGTGTCAAAATGAGTTAATTGCGACCTCGGACGGCCTCCGGAGATGAGTAGAAGTTTATTTACTGAAAAAAAAAGTCAAAACACAGGCAAAATCCCACCTTCCACAGGTACAGTCAAAACTTTTATCCAGATCTCATGTTTTTTCAAAAAATTTTAAATTGTTTTTATGACTAACACCTCCGAAATTTTTCCTGATAAGATGGAATATGGTCCTGTCGTAGTATGCAGTGTGTTTGCAGGCAAAAATTTGCATTTTCTCGCCCCAGACATTTTTTTATACATAAAAGTGCATAAAGGGACCCCTGACCCCAAAATCCGGGTTCCAGCTTTTTGAAGGGGTCACCCTACAGGCCACCTCAAAAAAACGGGGTTGCGATGTGTCCTGGGGGCCCGAAGGGCCCCCAGGACACATCGCTGGGAAAAAAATATTAGGTTTTTGGGGGTCTATATAGGGTTGCTGTGGGGGTCACATGGCCGAAAAATGGCCATTTTTGGCCTATTTTTGGCCATTTTTTTAAGGTAAAAAATCCACTTTTTTTTTGTACATCCCCTTGCCCCCGGTAAAATTTACCAAACATATGGCCCTGTTGGACATACTGGGCCCATGAGTCGGTTGCTGGATCACCAAACTAGTTGCCCTATTTGCTAAAATCATGTTTTCAGGGTCAAAAATAGGGTGTTTTTTAGGGTCAAAAATAGGGTGTTTTTCAGGGGTATGTTAACCACGTATGTGTCTTAGGGACCAAATTTTCCAGGAATGTGAACCAATCGGGTCGCAATGGGTCCAGGGGGCCCGGAGGGCCCCCATGCAGGGAAAATTTGCAACAATCCTGGGCAATGCTGGGGGCCGATAGGGTGTGCCTATACACGTGTTTTTACGTGTTTTTGGGCACTTTTCAGGATTTTCGAAAATTTTTGCAACACCAAAATCAAAAATTTCGGTCTAGGAGGCCCATATCTGGAAAAAATCGATATTCCAATGGCCTCATTGGGACATATTGGGCCCAGGACCCTATTTTCAGGTCCCAGGAAAAGCCAAAACAATAAAAAAAATAGCTCAGGCGACCCCCAAAAATAGGCGAAAAACAGCCATTTTTAGGGTGTTTTTTAGGGGTATTTTTACACACACAAATTGTTTACCATAGCACACCCCCAGGCTGCCTCAAAATTTTATCTTTATTTGATTTTTCCAACCCACATAGGGGTATTGGAGGCACAACTTTCACCAAGCCTGGGGAATTCGGCACTGCACACACACAACTGAAAAAGGCAAAAATCACCTGTTTTTCAAGGTGTCGCAGGGTAAATGTTGTTCCTTAAAAACCAAATTTTTTCTAAAAAATCGGCCCTGCGGGTGAAAAAACGACACTATGGGGGGTATTCCAGGGTGTGGGGGCCCCAAAAATCCGGTTTAAGACCACGAGAGGGTCCGAATACACACCTGAGAAGGTCCCGGGGAGTAAAAAAATGGCCATTTTTGGGGGGTCAAAATCTCACTTTTTGGGGGGATGTTTGTATACCCAGTACCGACCCACTAGCTGGGATGCCCAACTTTTCGCGAATATGGGGGCCCGTAGGGCCCCCGGGGCCCAGGGGGCCCAAAATATCGTGTTGCAGATGCCAGGAGAACATGTTTCAATATTTTGGATACATTTTTCCATAGGGTCATTTTCAAAAGCACTGATTTTAGGGGTATTGAGCGAGGTACCCATACCCATGGGTTATCCTATATATTAGTTTTCACTCGGATGTGAAAAAACGATGTCGCAATGGATTCAGGGGGCCCAAATAGGGTATATGGCCCAGGAAATTTTCAAAAAGTTGACCCAACCAGGTTTTCAGGCATACAAGCCGGTAGGTCAACAGATAGGGTGTTTTCCGCACCCAAAATATGGGGTCATGACCATGTGGGTCAGACCTGAATTGATAAATGTTTCGCACAGGTTTTCGCGAATACCCCCTCTATTCCGAATGCGCTACAAGAGTTTTAAATTTTTGGCTATTTAGATTCACTTTTAAAAACAAAATGGGTCTCCAGAACACACATGAGGTTCACATGTACCTCTACAGAAACCTTGGTTTTGGTCGGATTTTGAGGCCAATTTTTGGGTTCCCACCAATTTCCTAGGGTATACTGGGATATTGCCCGTGTGTCCAAAAGTGATTTTTGGGGCCTTAGGACCCCGGAGAATCCATTTAACGGTCGTTTTTGCACCGGAAAGACCTATCTAGTACCCAAAAATCGAATTTTCATATTTTTGAAAAAGTGACCAAAAATCGACTTTTTTTGGTAACATTGTATGGCATAAATTATTCTACATAATGTGTGATGCTTGAATAAAAACTTACGACCCCATAATGTACTCGGAACTCACCCATGTAATTGTTGAGAAAAAAAAACTTTCCGAAAAAATGAAATTTCAACCCGAATATGCACATTTGGGTCATTTTACGGCTATGTAGGTCATTTTGTATGTGTTTTTCGATTATATAGGTGATTAGGATATGTGTGATGCTCAGATTAAATCGTAAGACCCCGCAATTGACTCAAATGTGCCCAAAAACCCTATACACCCAAGATTATTAACTTTTCCAGCATATTGGACATCCTTAGGTATGGTTATAAGCCATGATACGGCTATTGCTGGAAAAATAGCCGTAAATTGTGGTTGGTATTGATTTCAGAAATTATGTGATGCTTAGATCATGCCATAGACGCTTTTAATGGATTCATATGAGCTCATACTACCCATATACCCCTTCAGAAGCCCCTTTTGACTCTTATGAATATCCTTATATAGGCTTCCACTTGTGCAGAACCTTCTCAGTGTACAAGATGTTAGGTACAAAAAAACCATCATATTTTTTACACTACTGGCATGCTTCCCAGGACGCGTCTGTACTCAGAACGTTGTAGAGAAAAAAGGCAACCAACGATTTCTAAACACGGATGCTGCCATATCTTAGCTCCTTAGCTCCTTAGCTCCTTAGCTCCTTAGCTCCTTAGCTCCTTAGCTCCTTAGCTCCTTAGCTCCTTAGCTCCTTAGCTCCTTAGCTCCTTAGCTCCTTAGCTCCTTAGCTCCTTAGCTCCTTAGCTCCTTAGCTCCTTAGCTCCTTAGCTCCTTAGCTCCTTAGCTCCTTAGCTCCTTAGCTCCTTAGCTCCTTAGCTCCTTAGCTCCTTAGCTCCTTAGCTCCTTAGCTCCTTAGCTCCTTAGCTCCTTAGCTCCTTAGCTCCTTAGCTCCTTAGCTCCTTAGCTCCTTAGCTCCTTAGCTCCTTAGCTCCTTAGCTCCTTAGCTCCTTAGCTCCTTAGCTCCTTAGCTCCTTAGCTCCTTAGCTCCTTAGCTCCTTAGCTCCTTAGCTCCTTAGCTCCTTAGCTCCTTAGCTCCTTAGCTCCTTAGCTCCTTAGCTCCTTAGCTCCTTAGCTCCTTAGCTCCTTAGCTCCTTAGCTCCTTAGCTCCTTAGCTCCTTAGCTCCTTAGCTCCTTAGCTCCTTAGCTCCTTAGCTCCTTAGCTCCTTAGCTCCTTAGCTCCTTAGCTCCTTAGCTCCTTAGCTCCTTAGCTCCTTAGCTCCTTAGCTCCTTAGCTCCTTAGCTCCTTAGCTCCTTAGCTCCTTAGCTCCTTAGCTCCTTAGCTCCTTAGCTCCTTAGCTCCTTAGCTCCTTAGCTCCTTAGCTCCTTAGCTCCTTAGCTCCTTAGCTCCTTAGCTCCTTAGCTCCTTAGCTCCTTAGCTCCTTAGCTCCTTAGCTCCTTAGCTCCTTAGCTCCTTAGCTCCTTAGCTCCTTAGCTCCTTAGCTCCTTAGCTCCTTAGCTCCTTAGCTCCTTAGCTCCTTAGCTCCTTAGCTCCTTAGCTCCTTAGCTCCTTAGCTCCTTAGCTCCTTAGCTCCTTAGCTCCTTAGCTCCTTAGCTCCTTAGCTCCTTAGCTCCTTAGCTCCTTAGCTCCTTAGCTCCTTAGCTCCTTAGCTCCTTAGCTCCTTAGCTCCTTAGCTCCTTAGCTCCTTAGCTCCTTAGCTCCTTAGCTCCTTAGCTCCTTAGCTCCTTAGCTCCTTAGCTCCTTAGCTCCTTAGCTCCTTAGCTCCTTAGCTCCTTAGCTCCTTAGCTCCTTAGCTCCTTAGCTCCTTAGCTCCTTAGCTCCTTAGCTCCTTAGCTCCTTAGCTCCTTAGCTCCTTAGCTCCTTAGCTCCTTAGCTCCTTAGCTCCTTAGCTCCTTAGCTCCTTAGCTCCTTAGCTCCTTAGCTCCTTAGCTCCTTAGCTCCTTAGCTCCTTAGCTCCTTAGCTCCTTAGCTCCTTAGCTCCTTAGCTCCTTAGCTCCTTAGCTCCTTAGCTCCTTAGCTCCTTAGCTCCTTAGCTCCTTAGCTCCTTAGCTCCTTAGCTCCTTAGCTCCTTAGCTCCTTAGCTCCTTAGCTCCTTAGCTCCTTAGCTCCTTAGCTCCTTAGCTCCTTAGCTCCTTAGCTCCTTAGCTCCTTAGCTCCTTAGCTCCTTAGCTCCTTAGCTCCTTAGCTCCTTAGCTCCTTAGCTCCTTAGCTCCTTAGCTCCTTAGCTCCTTAGCTCCTTAGCTCCTTAGCTCCTTAGCTCCTTAGCTCCTTAGCTCCTTAGCTCCTTAGCTCCTTAGCTCCTTAGCTCCTTAGCTCCTTAGCTCCTTAGCTCCTTAGCTCCTTAGCTCCTTAGCTCCTTAGCTCCTTAGCTCCTTAGCTCCTTAGCTCCTTAGCTCCTTAGCTCCTTAGCTCCTTAGCTCCTTAGCTCCTTAGCTCCTTAGCTCCTTAGCTCCTTAGCTCCTTAGCTCCTTAGCTCCTTAGCTCCTTAGCTCCTTAGCTCCTTAGCTCCTTAGCTCCTTAGCTCCTTAGCTCCTTAGCTCCTTAGCTCCTTAGCTCCTTAGCTCCTTAGCTCCTTAGCTCCTTAGCTCCTTAGCTCCTTAGCTCCTTAGCTCCTTAGCTCCTTAGCTCCTTAGCTCCTTAGCTCCTTAGCTCCTTAGCTCCTTAGCTCCTTAGCTCCTTAGCTCCTTAGCTCCTTAGCTCCTTAGCTCCTTAGCTCCTTAGCTCCTTAGCTCCTTAGCTCCTTAGCTCCTTAGCTCCTTAGCTCCTTAGCTCCTTAGCTCCTTAGCTCCTTAGCTCCTTAGCTCCTTAGCTCCTTAGCTCCTTAGCTCCTTAGCTCCTTAGCTCCTTAGCTCCTTAGCTCCTTAGCTCCTTAGCTCCTTAGCTCCTTAGCTCCTTAGCTCCTTAGCTCCTTAGCTCCTTAGCTCCTTAGCTCCTTAGCTCCTTAGCTCCTTAGCTCCTTAGCTCCTTAGCTCCTTAGCTCCTTAGCTCCTTAGCTCCTTAGCTCCTTAGCTCCTTAGCTCCTTAGCTCCTTAGCTCCTTAGCTCCTTAGCTCCTTAGCTCCTTAGCTCCTTAGCTCCTTAGCTCCTTAGCTCCTTAGCTCCTTAGCTCCTTAGCTCCTTAGCTCCTTAGCTCCTTAGCTCCTTAGCTCCTTAGCTCCTTAGCTCCTTAGCTCCTTAGCTCCTTAGCTCCTTAGCTCCTTAGCTCCTTAGCTCCTTAGCTCCTTAGCTCCTTAGCTCCTTAGCTCCTTAGCTCCTTAGCTCCTTAGCTCCTTAGCTCCTTAGCTCCTTAGCTCCTTAGCTCCTTAGCTCCTTAGCTCCTTAGCTCCTTAGCTCCTTAGCTCCTTAGCTCCTTAGCTCCTTAGCTCCTTAGCTCCTTAGCTCCTTAGCTCCTTAGCTCCTTAGCTCCTTAGCTCCTTAGCTCCTTAGCTCCTTAGCTCCTTAGCTCCTTAGCTCCTTAGCTCCTTAGCTCCTTAGCTCCTTAGCTCCTTAGCTCCTTAGCTCCTTAGCTCCTTAGCTCCTTAGCTCCTTAGCTCCTTAGCTCCTTAGCTCCTTAGCTCCTTAGCTCCTTAGCTCCTTAGCTCCTTAGCTCCTTAGCTCCTTAGCTCCTTAGCTCCTTAGCTCCTTAGCTCCTTAGCTCCTTAGCTCCTTAGCTCCTTAGCTCCTTAGCTCCTTAGCTCCTTAGCTCCTTAGCTCCTTAGCTCCTTAGCTCCTTAGCTCCTTAGCTCCTTAGCTCCTTAGCTCCTTAGCTCCTTAGCTCCTTAGCTCCTTAGCTCCTTAGCTCCTTAGCTCCTTAGCTCCTTAGCTCCTTAGCTCCTTAGCTCCTTAGCTCCTTAGCTCCTTAGCTCCTTAGCTCCTTAGCTCCTTAGCTCCTTAGCTCCTTAGCTCCTTAGCTCCTTAGCTCCTTAGCTCCTTAGCTCCTTAGCTCCTTAGCTCCTTAGCTCCTTAGCTCCTTAGCTCCTTAGCTCCTTAGCTCCTTAGCTCCTTAGCTCCTTAGCTCCTTAGCTCCTTAGCTCCTTAGCTCCTTAGCTCCTTAGCTCCTTAGCTCCTTAGCTCCTTAGCTCCTTACCTTGGTATGTATTGGGAAGAGTTCTGGGAGGTCATATTTGATGTCTAAGGCATCTAGGGTGCACAGGGGTGGCCGAACCTCCTGGAAAGTGAGCTTTGAAAAGGTGCACAGGGGGCTTTTCACTTTTATACAAGGGTGCACAGGGGACGAGACCCACCATTGTTGTTGTTGATTTTGTTGTGCGTCATTGTTGTTTTCCCCTTTGGGTGTCAGTCAGTCGGGTCAGGTCACACTTACAGAAGTTCTCAAAAATTTTCACCAAAAAGAAAGCTACTAAACAGATTATGGAACTTCCTATTTATTTGTTTGTGTGTTACAGAGGAAACGGCTCACTCAATCCCCTCCTTCTCCTCCCCTCGAAAAAATCGACCAAAAAATCGTCATTTTTCGGGGTCACGGTGACAAAAAGTTGCATTTTTTCACGAAAAATGGTCGGAATGTGACTTGAATGGGCTCTAATGGGTATATTATGCACACAACATACCTAAATTATGTCGATATTTCACCGGCGGAGCCGAAAACATCGATTTTCAGGGTGTGCAAAACTGTAAAAATGACGAAAATCGGAAAAATGACGATTTTTTGGTGAAAATATTTTTCACAGAAAATCGAATTTTACTATTAAGATTGGCTTTGGGCATGACCCAGTAAGGTTACTATGGGCCCCATGGGACATATACACCCGAATACCAGGCCGTATTTTCAAAAAGTTGATAATCCCAGTATATGGTATGGCCCTGTGGTACGAAATTTTTGGCCGAAAAAATCGACCAAAAAATCGTCATTTTTCGGGGTCACGGTGACAAAAAGTTGCATTTTTTCACGAAAAATGGTCGGAATGTGACTTGAATGGGCTCTAATGGGTATATTATGCACATAACATACCTAAATTATGTCGATATTTCACCGGCGGAGCCGAAAAAATCGATTTTCAGGGTGTGCAAAACTGTAAAAATCACCAAAATCCCAAAAATCACGATTTTTTTTCAAAAATATTTTTTTCAAAAAAATCGATTTTAAAATATTGGTTTGGCTTGTGCGGGGACCTGAATCTGGGGCAACATACCCTGTGGGACATACTGGGCCCGATGCAAGGCCGATTTTTCAAAAATATGGTTGCCCCGGTAGACGGTATGGCCCTGCAGGTCAGTGCATCGGGCCAAAAATCATGAAAAAATCATGATTTTGGGGTCTGGCACCCCATGGGCACATATATCTGGGGGTGTGAAATATGCATGGAATCGACCGATTGGGGGTGTTATAGGTCCTGGGGGCCCACATGGGCCATATTTCACGCTATTGGGTCACGGGAAAGTGATTTTGACATTTTTTCATCGATTTTAGCTGTGAGAACCCTTCAAAAACACTGATTTTGGGGTGTTTCTGAGACGGTACGCTATACCCAGGGTCATATTAGGTATTAGTCCGGTCGACTTTTTGAAAAAACGACCCCGCAATGGACTCAGGGGTGCCAGATAGTGTATATGCACCAGAATGGATTCACGGGAAAAGTCAAAATTGGGTGTCAGATACATGCTGCCATAAGTGACGAATTTCAAAAGTTGAGATTTTTCGAAAATCAGGGTTCAGTACACGCTGTACCCAATCCTGGGGGCCAAAATTTTCAACTTTTTGAAAAAACGGGCGGTATATGGCCCTAAAGTGTCAAAATGAGTTAATTGCGACCTCGGACGGCCTCCGGAGATGAGTAGAAGTTTATTTACTGAAAAAAAAAGTCAAAACACAGGCAAAATCCCACCTTCCACAGGTACAGTCAAAACTTTTATCCAGATCTCATGTTTTTTCAAAAAATTTTAAATTGTTTTTATGACTAACACCTCCGAAATTTTTCCTGATAAGATGGAATATGGTCCTGTCGTAGTATGCAGTGTGTTTGCAGGCAAAAATTTGCATTTTCTCGCCCCAGACATTTTTTTATACATAAAAGTGCATAAAGGGACCCCTGACCCCAAAATCCGGGTTCCAGCTTTTTGAAGGGGTCACCCTACAGGCCACCTCAAAAAAACGGGGTTGCGATGTGTCCTGGGGGCCCGAAGGGCCCCCAGGACACATCGCTGGGAAAAAAATATTAGGTTTTTGGGGGTCTATATAGGGTTGCTGTGGGGGTCACATGGCCGAAAAATGGCCATTTTTGGCCTATTTTTGGCCATTTTTTTAAGGTAAAAAATCCACTTTTTTTTTGTACATCCCCTTGCCCCCGGTAAAATTTACCAAACATATGGCCCTGTTGGACATACTGGGCCCATGAGTCGGTTGCTGGATCACCAAACTAGTTGCCCTATTTGCTAAAATCATGTTTTCAGGGTCAAAAATAGGGTGTTTTTTAGGGTCAAAAATAGGGTGTTTTTCAGGGGTATGTTAACCACGTATGTGTCTTAGGGACCAAATTTTCCAGGAATGTGAACCAATCGGGTCGCAATGGGTCCAGGGGGCCCGGAGGGCCCCCATGCAGGGAAAATTTGCAACAATCCTGGGCAATGCTGGGGGCCGATAGGGTGTGCCTATACACGTGTTTTTACGTGTTTTTGGGCACTTTTCAGGATTTTCGAAAATTTTTGCAACACCAAAATCAAAAATTTCGGTCTAGGAGGCCCATATCTGGAAAAAATCGATATTCCAATGGCCTCATTGGGACATATTGGGCCCAGGACCCTATTTTCAGGTCCCAGGAAAAGCCAAAACAATAAAAAAAATAGCTCAGGCGACCCCCAAAAATAGGCGAAAAACAGCCATTTTTAGGGTGTTTTTTAGGGGTATTTTTACACACACAAATTGTTTACCATAGCACACCCCCAGGCTGCCTCAAAATTTTATCTTTATTTGATTTTTCCAACCCACATAGGGGTATTGGAGGCACAACTTTCACCAAGCCTGGGGAATTCGGCACTGCACACACACAACTGAAAAAGGCAAAAATCACCTGTTTTTCAAGGTGTCGCAGGGTAAATGTTGTTCCTTAAAAACCAAATTTTTTCTAAAAAATCGGCCCTGCGGGTGAAAAAACGACACTATGGGGGGTATTCCAGGGTGTGGGGGCCCCAAAAATCCGGTTTAAGACCACGAGAGGGTCCGAATACACACCTGAGAAGGTCCCGGGGAGTAAAAAAATGGCCATTTTTGGGGGGTCAAAATCTCACTTTTTGGGGGGATGTTTGTATACCCAGTACCGACCCACTAGCTGGGATGCCCAACTTTTCGCGAATATGGGGGCCCGTAGGGCCCCCGGGGCCCAGGGGGCCCAAAATATCGTGTTGCAGATGCCAGGAGAACATGTTTCAATATTTTGGATACATTTTTCCATAGGGTCATTTTCAAAAGCACTGATTTTAGGGGTATTGAGCGAGGTACCCATACCCATGGGTTATCCTATATATTAGTTTTCACTCGGATGTGAAAAAACGATGTCGCAATGGATTCAGGGGGCCCAAATAGGGTATATGGCCCAGGAAATTTTCAAAAAGTTGACCCAACCAGGTTTTCAGGCATACAAGCCGGTAGGTCAACAGATAGGGTGTTTTCCGCACCCAAAATATGGGGTCATGACCATGTGGGTCAGACCTGAATTGATAAATGTTTCGCACAGGTTTTCGCGAATACCCCCTCTATTCCGAATGCGCTACAAGAGTTTTAAATTTTTGGCTATTTAGATTCACTTTTAAAAACAAAATGGGTCTCCAGAACACACATGAGGTTCACATGTACCTCTACAGAAACCTTGGTTTTGGTCGGATTTTGAGGCCAATTTTTGGGTTCCCACCAATTTCCTAGGGTATACTGGGATATTGCCCGTGTGTCCAAAAGTGATTTTTGGGGCCTTAGGACCCCGGAGAATCCATTTAACGGTCGTTTTTGCACCGGAAAGACCTATCTAGTACCCAAAAATCGAATTTTCATATTTTTGAAAAAGTGACCAAAAATCGACTTTTTTTGGTAACATTGTATGGCATAAATTATTCTACATAATGTGTGATGCTTGAATAAAAACTTACGACCCCATAATGTACTCGGAACTCACCCATGTAATTGTTGAGAAAAAAAAACTTTCCGAAAAAATGAAATTTCAACCCGAATATGCACATTTGGGTCATTTTACGGCTATGTAGGTCATTTTGTATGTGTTTTTCGATTATATAGGTGATTAGGATATGTGTGATGCTCAGATTAAATCGTAAGACCCCGCAATTGACTCAAATGTGCCCAAAAACCCTATACACCCAAGATTATTAACTTTTCCAGCATATTGGACATCCTTAGGTATGGTTATAAGCCATGATACGGCTATTGCTGGAAAAATAGCCGTAAATTGTGGTTGGTATTGATTTCAGAAATTATGTGATGCTTAGATCATGCCATAGACGCTTTTAATGGATTCATATGAGCTCATACTACCCATATACCCCTTCAGAAGCCCCTTTTGACTCTTATGAATATCCTTATATAGGCTTCCACTTGTGCAGAACCTTCTCAGTGTACAAGATGTTAGGTACAAAAAAACCATCATATTTTTTACACTACTGGCATGCTTCCCAGGACGCGTCTGTACTCAGAACGTTGTAGAGAAAAAAGGCAACCAACGATTTCTAAACACGGATGCTGCCATATCTTAGCTCCTTAGCTCCTTAGCTCCTTAGCTCCTTAGCTCCTTAGCTCCTTAGCTCCTTAGCTCCTTAGCTCCTTAGCTCCTTAGCTCCTTAGCTCCTTAGCTCCTTAGCTCCTTAGCTCCTTAGCTCCTTAGCTCCTTAGCTCCTTAGCTCCTTAGCTCCTTAGCTCCTTAGCTCCTTAGCTCCTTAGCTCCTTAGCTCCTTAGCTCCTTAGCTCCTTAGCTCCTTAGCTCCTTAGCTCCTTAGCTCCTTAGCTCCTTAGCTCCTTAGCTCCTTAGCTCCTTAGCTCCTTAGCTCCTTAGCTCCTTAGCTCCTTAGCTCCTTAGCTCCTTAGCTCCTTAGCTCCTTAGCTCCTTAGCTCCTTAGCTCCTTAGCTCCTTAGCTCCTTAGCTCCTTAGCTCCTTAGCTCCTTAGCTCCTTAGCTCCTTAGCTCCTTAGCTCCTTAGCTCCTTAGCTCCTTAGCTCCTTAGCTCCTTAGCTCCTTAGCTCCTTAGCTCCTTAGCTCCTTAGCTCCTTAGCTCCTTAGCTCCTTAGCTCCTTAGCTCCTTAGCTCCTTAGCTCCTTAGCTCCTTAGCTCCTTAGCTCCTTAGCTCCTTAGCTCCTTAGCTCCTTAGCTCCTTAGCTCCTTAGCTCCTTAGCTCCTTAGCTCCTTAGCTCCTTAGCTCCTTAGCTCCTTAGCTCCTTAGCTCCTTAGCTCCTTAGCTCCTTAGCTCCTTAGCTCCTTAGCTCCTTAGCTCCTTAGCTCCTTAGCTCCTTAGCTCCTTAGCTCCTTAGCTCCTTAGCTCCTTAGCTCCTTAGCTCCTTAGCTCCTTAGCTCCTTAGCTCCTTAGCTCCTTAGCTCCTTAGCTCCTTAGCTCCTTAGCTCCTTAGCTCCTTAGCTCCTTAGCTCCTTAGCTCCTTAGCTCCTTAGCTCCTTAGCTCCTTAGCTCCTTAGCTCCTTAGCTCCTTAGCTCCTTAGCTCCTTAGCTCCTTAGCTCCTTAGCTCCTTAGCTCCTTAGCTCCTTAGCTCCTTAGCTCCTTAGCTCCTTAGCTCCTTAGCTCCTTAGCTCCTTAGCTCCTTAGCTCCTTAGCTCCTTAGCTCCTTAGCTCCTTAGCTCCTTAGCTCCTTAGCTCCTTAGCTCCTTAGCTCCTTAGCTCCTTAGCTCCTTAGCTCCTTAGCTCCTTAGCTCCTTAGCTCCTTAGCTCCTTAGCTCCTTAGCTCCTTAGCTCCTTAGCTCCTTAGCTCCTTAGCTCCTTAGCTCCTTAGCTCCTTAGCTCCTTAGCTCCTTAGCTCCTTAGCTCCTTAGCTCCTTAGCTCCTTAGCTCCTTAGCTCCTTAGCTCCTTAGCTCCTTAGCTCCTTAGCTCCTTAGCTCCTTAGCTCCTTAGCTCCTTAGCTCCTTAGCTCCTTAGCTCCTTAGCTCCTTAGCTCCTTAGCTCCTTAGCTCCTTAGCTCCTTAGCTCCTTAGCTCCTTAGCTCCTTAGCTCCTTAGCTCCTTAGCTCCTTAGCTCCTTAGCTCCTTAGCTCCTTAGCTCCTTAGCTCCTTAGCTCCTTAGCTCCTTAGCTCCTTAGCTCCTTAGCTCCTTAGCTCCTTAGCTCCTTAGCTCCTTAGCTCCTTAGCTCCTTAGCTCCTTAGCTCCTTAGCTCCTTAGCTCCTTAGCTCCTTAGCTCCTTAGCTCCTTAGCTCCTTAGCTCCTTAGCTCCTTAGCTCCTTAGCTCCTTAGCTCCTTAGCTCCTTAGCTCCTTAGCTCCTTAGCTCCTTAGCTCCTTAGCTCCTTAGCTCCTTAGCTCCTTAGCTCCTTAGCTCCTTAGCTCCTTAGCTCCTTAGCTCCTTAGCTCCTTAGCTCCTTAGCTCCTTAGCTCCTTAGCTCCTTAGCTCCTTACCTTGGTATGTATTGGGAAGAGTTCTGGAAGGTCATATTTGATGTCTAAGGCATCTAGGGTGCACAGGGGTGGCCGAACCTCCTGGAAAGTGAGCTTTGAAAAGGTGCACAGGGGGCTTTTCACTTTTATACAAGGGTGCACAGGGGACGAGACCCACCATTGTTGTTGTTGATTTTGTTGTGCGTCATTGTTGTTTTCCCCTTTGGGTGTCAGTCAGTCGGGTCAGGTCACACTTACAGAAGTTCTCAAAAATTTTCACCAAAAAGAAAGCTACTAAACAGATTATGGAACTTCCTATTTATTTGTTTGTGTGTTACAGAGGAAACGGCTCACTCAATCCCCTCCTTCTCCTCCCCTCGAAAAAATCGACCAAAAAATCGTCATTTTTCGGGGTCACGGTGACAAAAAGTTGCATTTTTTCACGAAAAATGGTCGGAATGTGACTTGAATGGGCTCTAATGGGTATATTATGCACACAACATACCTAAATTATGTCGATATTTCACCGGCGGAGCCGAAAACATCGATTTTCAGGGTGTGCAAAACTGTAAAAATGACGAAAATCGGAAAAATGACGATTTTTTGGTGAAAATATTTTTCACAGAAAATCGAATTTTACTATTAAGATTGGCTTTGGGCATGACCCAGTAAGGTTACTATGGGCCCCATGGGACATATACACCCGAATACCAGGCCGTATTTTCAAAAAGTTGATAATCCCAGTATATGGTATGGCCCTGTGGTACGAAATTTTTGGCCGAAAAAATCGACCAAAAAATCGTCATTTTTCGGGGTCACGGTGACAAAAAGTTGCATTTTTTCACGAAAAATGGTCGGAATGTGACTTGAATGGGCTCTAATGGGTATATTATGCACATAACATACCTAAATTATGTCGATATTTCACCGGCGGAGCCGAAAAAATCGATTTTCAGGGTGTGCAAAACTGTAAAAATCACCAAAATCCCAAAAATCACGATTTTTTTTCAAAAATATTTTTTTCAAAAAAATCGATTTTAAAATATTGGTTTGGCTTGTGCGGGGACCTGAATCTGGGGCAACATACCCTGTGGGACATACTGGGCCCGATGCAAGGCCGATTTTTCAAAAATATGGTTGCCCCGGTAGACGGTATGGCCCTGCAGGTCAGTGCATCGGGCCAAAAATCATGAAAAAATCATGATTTTGGGGTCTGGCACCCCATGGGCACATATATCTGGGGGTGTGAAATATGCATGGAATCGACCGATTGGGGGTGTTATAGGTCCTGGGGGCCCACATGGGCCATATTTCACGCTATTGGGTCACGGGAAAGTGATTTTGACATTTTTTCATCGATTTTAGCTGTGAGAACCCTTCAAAAACACTGATTTTGGGGTGTTTCTGAGACGGTACGCTATACCCAGGGTCATATTAGGTATTAGTCCGGTCGACTTTTTGAAAAAACGACCCCGCAATGGACTCAGGGGTGCCAGATAGTGTATATGCACCAGAATGGATTCACGGGAAAAGTCAAAATTGGGTGAATGGATTCACGGGAAAAGTCAAAATTGGGTGTCAGATACATGCTGCCATAAGTGACGAATTTCAAAAGTTGAGATTTTTCGAAAATCAGGGTTCAGTACACGCTGTACCCAATCCTGGGGGCCAAAATTTTCAACTTTTTGAAAAAACGGGCGGTATATGGCCCTAAAGTGTCAAAATGAGTTAATTGCGACCTCGGACGGCCTCCGGAGATGAGTAGAAGTTTATTTACTGAAAAAAAAAGTCAAAACACAGGCAAAATCCCACCTTCCACAGGTACAGTCAAAACTTTTATCCAGATCTCATGTTTTTTCAAAAAATTTTAAATTGTTTTTATGACTAACACCTCCGAAATTTTTCCTGATAAGATGGAATATGGTCCTGTCGTAGTATGCAGTGTGTTTGCAGGCAAAAATTTGCATTTTCTCGCCCCAGACATTTTTTTATACATAAAAGTGCATAAAGGGACCCCTGACCCCAAAATCCGGGTTCCAGCTTTTTGAAGGGGTCACCCTACAGGCCACCTCAAAAAAACGGGGTTGCGATGTGTCCTGGGGGCCCGAAGGGCCCCCAGGACACATCGCTGGGAAAAAAATATTAGGTTTTTGGGGGTCTATATAGGGTTGCTGTGGGGGTCACATGGCCGAAAAATGGCCATTTTTGGCCTATTTTTGGCCATTTTTTTAAGGTAAAAAATCCACTTTTTTTTTGTACATCCCCTTGCCCCCGGTAAAATTTACCAAACATATGGCCCTGTTGGACATACTGGGCCCATGAGTCGGTTGCTGGATCACCAAACTAGTTGCCCTATTTGCTAAAATCATGTTTTCAGGGTCAAAAATAGGGTGTTTTTTAGGGTCAAAAATAGGGTGTTTTTCAGGGGTATGTTAACCACGTATGTGTCTTAGGGACCAAATTTTCCAGGAATGTGAACCAATCGGGTCGCAATGGGTCCAGGGGGCCCGGAGGGCCCCCATGCAGGGAAAATTTGCAACAATCCTGGGCAATGCTGGGGGCCGATAGGGTGTGCCTATACACGTGTTTTTACGTGTTTTTGGGCACTTTTCAGGATTTTCGAAAATTTTTGCAACACCAAAATCAAAAATTTCGGTCTAGGAGGCCCATATCTGGAAAAAATCGATATTCCAATGGCCTCATTGGGACATATTGGGCCCAGGACCCTATTTTCAGGTCCCAGGAAAAGCCAAAACAATAAAAAAAATAGCTCAGGCGACCCCCAAAAATAGGCGAAAAACAGCCATTTTTAGGGTGTTTTTTAGGGGTATTTTTACACACACAAATTGTTTACCATAGCACACCCCCAGGCTGCCTCAAAATTTTATCTTTATTTGATTTTTCCAACCCACATAGGGGTATTGGAGGCACAACTTTCACCAAGCCTGGGGAATTCGGCACTGCACACACACAACTGAAAAAGGCAAAAATCACCTGTTTTTCAAGGTGTCGCAGGGTAAATGTTGTTCCTTAAAAACCAAATTTTTTCTAAAAAATCGGCCCTGCGGGTGAAAAAACGACACTATGGGGGGTATTCCAGGGTGTGGGGGCCCCAAAAATCCGGTTTAAGACCACGAGAGGGTCCGAATACACACCTGAGAAGGTCCCGGGGAGTAAAAAAATGGCCATTTTTGGGGGGTCAAAATCTCACTTTTTGGGGGGATGTTTGTATACCCAGTACCGACCCACTAGCTGGGATGCCCAACTTTTCGCGAATATGGGGGCCCGTAGGGCCCCCGGGGCCCAGGGGGCCCAAAATATCGTGTTGCAGATGCCAGGAGAACATGTTTCAATATTTTGGATACATTTTTCCATAGGGTCATTTTCAAAAGCACTGATTTTAGGGGTATTGAGCGAGGTACCCATACCCATGGGTTATCCTATATATTAGTTTTCACTCGGATGTGAAAAAACGATGTCGCAATGGATTCAGGGGGCCCAAATAGGGTATATGGCCCAGGAAATTTTCAAAAAGTTGACCCAACCAGGTTTTCAGGCATACAAGCCGGTAGGTCAACAGATAGGGTGTTTTCCGCACCCAAAATATGGGGTCATGACCATGTGGGTCAGACCTGAATTGATAAATGTTTCGCACAGGTTTTCGCGAATACCCCCTCTATTCCGAATGCGCTACAAGAGTTTTAAATTTTTGGCTATTTAGATTCACTTTTAAAAACAAAATGGGTCTCCAGAACACACATGAGGTTCACATGTACCTCTACAGAAACCTTGGTTTTGGTCGGATTTTGAGGCCAATTTTTGGGTTCCCACCAATTTCCTAGGGTATACTGGGATATTGCCCGTGTGTCCAAAAGTGATTTTTGGGGCCTTAGGACCCCGGAGAATCCATTTAACGGTCGTTTTTGCACCGGAAAGACCTATCTAGTACCCAAAAATCGAATTTTCATATTTTTGAAAAAGTGACCAAAAATCGACTTTTTTTGGTAACATTGTATGGCATAAATTATTCTACATAATGTGTGATGCTTGAATAAAAACTTACGACCCCATAATGTACTCGGAACTCACCCATGTAATTGTTGAGAAAAAAAAACTTTCCGAAAAAATGAAATTTCAACCCGAATATGCACATTTGGGTCATTTTACGGCTATGTAGGTCATTTTGTATGTGTTTTTCGATTATATAGGTGATTAGGATATGTGTGATGCTCAGATTAAATCGTAAGACCCCGCAATTGACTCAAATGTGCCCAAAAACCCTATACACCCAAGATTATTAACTTTTCCAGCATATTGGACATCCTTAGGTATGGTTATAAGCCATGATACGGCTATTGCTGGAAAAATAGCCGTAAATTGTGGTTGGTATTGATTTCAGAAATTATGTGATGCTTAGATCATGCCATAGACGCTTTTAATGGATTCATATGAGCTCATACTACCCATATACCCCTTCAGAAGCCCCTTTTGACTCTTATGAATATCCTTATATAGGCTTCCACTTGTGCAGAACCTTCTCAGTGTACAAGATGTTAGGTACAAAAAAACCATCATATTTTTTACACTACTGGCATGCTTCCCAGGACGCGTCTGTACTCAGAACGTTGTAGAGAAAAAAGGCAACCAACGATTTCTAAACACGGATGCTGCCATATCTTAGCTCCTTAGCTCCTTAGCTCCTTAGCTCCTTAGCTCCTTAGCTCCTTAGCTCCTTAGCTCCTTAGCTCCTTAGCTCCTTAGCTCCTTAGCTCCTTAGCTCCTTAGCTCCTTAGCTCCTTAGCTCCTTAGCTCCTTAGCTCCTTAGCTCCTTAGCTCCTTAGCTCCTTAGCTCCTTAGCTCCTTAGCTCCTTAGCTCCTTAGCTCCTTAGCTCCTTAGCTCCTTAGCTCCTTAGCTCCTTAGCTCCTTAGCTCCTTAGCTCCTTAGCTCCTTAGCTCCTTAGCTCCTTAGCTCCTTAGCTCCTTAGCTCCTTAGCTCCTTAGCTCCTTAGCTCCTTAGCTCCTTAGCTCCTTAGCTCCTTAGCTCCTTAGCTCCTTAGCTCCTTAGCTCCTTAGCTCCTTAGCTCCTTAGCTCCTTAGCTCCTTAGCTCCTTAGCTCCTTAGCTCCTTAGCTCCTTAGCTCCTTAGCTCCTTAGCTCCTTAGCTCCTTAGCTCCTTAGCTCCTTAGCTCCTTAGCTCCTTAGCTCCTTAGCTCCTTAGCTCCTTAGCTCCTTAGCTCCTTAGCTCCTTAGCTCCTTAGCTCCTTAGCTCCTTAGCTCCTTAGCTCCTTAGCTCCTTAGCTCCTTAGCTCCTTAGCTCCTTAGCTCCTTAGCTCCTTAGCTCCTTAGCTCCTTAGCTCCTTAGCTCCTTAGCTCCTTAGCTCCTTAGCTCCTTAGCTCCTTAGCTCCTTAGCTCCTTAGCTCCTTAGCTCCTTAGCTCCTTAGCTCCTTAGCTCCTTAGCTCCTTAGCTCCTTAGCTCCTTAGCTCCTTAGCTCCTTAGCTCCTTAGCTCCTTAGCTCCTTAGCTCCTTAGCTCCTTAGCTCCTTAGCTCCTTAGCTCCTTAGCTCCTTAGCTCCTTAGCTCCTTAGCTCCTTAGCTCCTTAGCTCCTTAGCTCCTTAGCTCCTTAGCTCCTTAGCTCCTTAGCTCCTTAGCTCCTTAGCTCCTTAGCTCCTTAGCTCCTTAGCTCCTTAGCTCCTTAGCTCCTTAGCTCCTTAGCTCCTTAGCTCCTTAGCTCCTTAGCTCCTTAGCTCCTTAGCTCCTTAGCTCCTTAGCTCCTTAGCTCCTTAGCTCCTTAGCTCCTTAGCTCCTTAGCTCCTTAGCTCCTTAGCTCCTTAGCTCCTTAGCTCCTTAGCTCCTTAGCTCCTTAGCTCCTTAGCTCCTTAGCTCCTTAGCTCCTTAGCTCCTTAGCTCCTTAGCTCCTTAGCTCCTTAGCTCCTTAGCTCCTTAGCTCCTTAGCTCCTTAGCTCCTTAGCTCCTTAGCTCCTTAGCTCCTTAGCTCCTTAGCTCCTTAGCTCCTTAGCTCCTTAGCTCCTTAGCTCCTTAGCTCCTTAGCTCCTTAGCTCCTTAGCTCCTTAGCTCCTTAGCTCCTTAGCTCCTTAGCTCCTTAGCTCCTTAGCTCCTTAGCTCCTTAGCTCCTTAGCTCCTTAGCTCCTTAGCTCCTTAGCTCCTTAGCTCCTTAGCTCCTTAGCTCCTTAGCTCCTTAGCTCCTTAGCTCCTTAGCTCCTTAGCTCCTTAGCTCCTTAGCTCCTTAGCTCCTTAGCTCCTTAGCTCCTTAGCTCCTTAGCTCCTTAGCTCCTTAGCTCCTTAGCTCCTTAGCTCCTTAGCTCCTTAGCTCCTTAGCTCCTTAGCTCCTTAGCTCCTTAGCTCCTTAGCTCCTTAGCTCCTTAGCTCCTTAGCTCCTTAGCTCCTTAGCTCCTTAGCTCCTTAGCTCCTTAGCTCCTTAGCTCCTTAGCTCCTTAGCTCCTTAGCTCCTTAGCTCCTTAGCTCCTTAGCTCCTTAGCTCCTTAGCTCCTTAGCTCCTTAGCTCCTTAGCTCCTTAGCTCCTTAGCTCCTTAGCTCCTTAGCTCCTTAGCTCCTTAGCTCCTTAGCTCCTTAGCTCCTTAGCTCCTTAGCTCCTTAGCTCCTTAGCTCCTTAGCTCCTTAGCTCCTTAGCTCCTTAGCTCCTTAGCTCCTTAGCTCCTTAGCTCCTTAGCTCCTTAGCTCCTTAGCTCCTTAGCTCCTTAGCTCCTTAGCTCCTTAGCTCCTTAGCTCCTTAGCTCCTTAGCTCCTTAGCTCCTTAGCTCCTTAGCTCCTTAGCTCCTTAGCTCCTTAGCTCCTTAGCTCCTTAGCTCCTTAGCTCCTTAGCTCCTTAGCTCCTTAGCTCCTTAGCTCCTTAGCTCCTTAGCTCCTTAGCTCCTTAGCTCCTTAGCTCCTTAGCTCCTTAGCTCCTTAGCTCCTTAGCTCCTTAGCTCCTTAGCTCCTTAGCTCCTTAGCTCCTTAGCTCCTTAGCTCCTTAGCTCCTTAGCTCCTTAGCTCCTTAGCTCCTTAGCTCCTTAGCTCCTTAGCTCCTTAGCTCCTTAGCTCCTTAGCTCCTTAGCTCCTTAGCTCCTTAGCTCCTTAGCTCCTTAGCTCCTTAGCTCCTTAGCTCCTTAGCTCCTTAGCTCCTTAGCTCCTTAGCTCCTTAGCTCCTTAGCTCCTTAGCTCCTTAGCTCCTTAGCTCCTTAGCTCCTTAGCTCCTTAGCTCCTTAGCTCCTTAGCTCCTTAGCTCCTTAGCTCCTTAGCTCCTTAGCTCCTTAGCTCCTTAGCTCCTTAGCTCCTTAGCTCCTTAGCTCCTTAGCTCCTTAGCTCCTTAGCTCCTTAGCTCCTTAGCTCCTTAGCTCCTTAGCTCCTTAGCTCCTTAGCTCCTTAGCTCCTTAGCTCCTTAGCTCCTTAGCTCCTTAGCTCCTTAGCTCCTTAGCTCCTTAGCTCCTTAGCTCCTTAGCTCCTTAGCTCCTTAGCTCCTTAGCTCCTTAGCTCCTTAGCTCCTTAGCTCCTTAGCTCCTTAGCTCCTTAGCTCCTTAGCTCCTTAGCTCCTTAGCTCCTTAGCTCCTTAGCTCCTTAGCTCCTTAGCTCCTTAGCTCCTTAGCTCCTTAGCTCCTTAGCTCCTTAGCTCCTTAGCTCCTTAGCTCCTTAGCTCCTTAGCTCCTTAGCTCCTTAGCTCCTTAGCTCCTTAGCTCCTTAGCTCCTTAGCTCCTTAGCTCCTTAGCTCCTTAGCTCCTTAGCTCCTTAGCTCCTTAGCTCCTTAGCTCCTTAGCTCCTTAGCTCCTTAGCTCCTTAGCTCCTTAGCTCCTTAGCTCCTTAGCTCCTTAGCTCCTTAGCTCCTTAGCTCCTTAGCTCCTTAGCTCCTTAGCTCCTTAGCTCCTTAGCTCCTTAGCTCCTTAGCTCCTTAGCTCCTTAGCTCCTTAGCTCCTTAGCTCCTTAGCTCCTTAGCTCCTTAGCTCCTTAGCTCCTTAGCTCCTTAGCTCCTTAGCTCCTTAGCTCCTTAGCTCCTTAGCTCCTTAGCTCCTTAGCTCCTTAGCTCCTTAGCTCCTTAGCTCCTTAGCTCCTTAGCTCCTTAGCTCCTTAGCTCCTTAGCTCCTTAGCTCCTTAGCTCCTTAGCTCCTTAGCTCCTTAGCTCCTTAGCTCCTTAGCTCCTTAGCTCCTTAGCTCCTTAGCTCCTTAGCTCCTTAGCTCCTTAGCTCCTTAGCTCCTTAGCTCCTTAGCTCCTTAGCTCCTTAGCTCCTTAGCTCCTTAGCTCCTTAGCTCCTTAGCTCCTTAGCTCCTTAGCTCCTTAGCTCCTTAGCTCCTTAGCTCCTTAGCTCCTTAGCTCCTTAGCTCCTTAGCTCCTTAGCTCCTTAGCTCCTTAGCTCCTTAGCTCCTTAGCTCCTTAGCTCCTTAGCTCCTTAGCTCCTTAGCTCCTTAGCTCCTTAGCTCCTTAGCTCCTTAGCTCCTTAGCTCCTTAGCTCCTTAGCTCCTTAGCTCCTTAGCTCCTTAGCTCCTTAGCTCCTTAGCTCCTTAGCTCCTTAGCTCCTTAGCTCCTTAGCTCCTTAGCTCCTTAGCTCCTTAGCTCCTTAGCTCCTTAGCTCCTTAGCTCCTTAGCTCCTTAGCTCCTTAGCTCCTTAGCTCCTTAGCTCCTTAGCTCCTTAGCTCCTTAGCTCCTTAGCTCCTTAGCTCCTTAGCTCCTTAGCTCCTTAGCTCCTTAGCTCCTTAGCTCCTTAGCTCCTTAGCTCCTTAGCTCCTTAGCTCCTTAGCTCCTTAGCTCCTTAGCTCCTTAGCTCCTTAGCTCCTTAGCTCCTTAGCTCCTTAGCTCCTTAGCTCCTTAGCTCCTTAGCTCCTTAGCTCCTTAGCTCCTTAGCTCCTTAGCTCCTTAGCTCCTTAGCTCCTTAGCTCCTTAGCTCCTTAGCTCCTTAGCTCCTTAGCTCCTTAGCTCCTTAGCTCCTTAGCTCCTTAGCTCCTTAGCTCCTTAGCTCCTTAGCTCCTTAGCTCCTTAGCTCCTTAGCTCCTTAGCTCCTTAGCTCCTTAGCTCCTTAGCTCCTTAGCTCCTTAGCTCCTTAGCTCCTTAGCTCCTTAGCTCCTTAGCTCCTTAGCTCCTTAGCTCCTTAGCTCCTTAGCTCCTTAGCTCCTTAGCTCCTTAGCTCCTTAGCTCCTTAGCTCCTTAGCTCCTTAGCTCCTTAGCTCCTTAGCTCCTTAGCTCCTTAGCTCCTTAGCTCCTTAGCTCCTTAGCTCCTTAGCTCCTTAGCTCCTTAGCTCCTTAGCTCCTTAGCTCCTTAGCTCCTTAGCTCCTTAGCTCCTTAGCTCCTTAGCTCCTTAGCTCCTTAGCTCCTTAGCTCCTTAGCTCCTTAGCTCCTTAGCTCCTTAGCTCCTTAGCTCCTTAGCTCCTTAGCTCCTTAGCTCCTTAGCTCCTTAGCTCCTTAGCTCCTTAGCTCCTTAGCTCCTTAGCTCCTTAGCTCCTTAGCTCCTTAGCTCCTTAGCTCCTTAGCTCCTTAGCTCCTTACCTTGGTATGTATTGGGAAGAGTTCTGGAAGGTCATATTTGATGTCTAAGGCATCTAGGGTGCACAGGGGTGGCCGAACCTCCTGGAAAGTGAGCTTTGAAAAGGTGCACAGGGGGCTTTTCACTTTTATACAAGGGTGCACAGGGGACGAGACCCACCATTGTTGTTGTTGATTTTGTTGTGCGTCATTGTTGTTTTCCCCTTTGGGTGTCAGTCAGTCGGGTCAGGTCACACTTACAGAAGTTCTCAAAAATTTTCACCAAAAAGAAAGCTACTAAACAGATTATGGAACTTCCTATTTATTTGTTTGTGTGTTACAGAGGAAACGGCTCACTCAATCCCCTCCTTCTCCTCCCCTCGAAAAAATCGACCAAAAAATCGTCATTTTTCGGGGTCACGGTGACAAAAAGTTGCATTTTTTCACGAAAAATGGTCGGAATGTGACTTGAATGGGCTCTAATGGGTATATTATGCACACAACATACCTAAATTATGTCGATATTTCACCGGCGGAGCCGAAAACATCGATTTTCAGGGTGTGCAAAACTGTAAAAATGACGAAAATCGGAAAAATGACGATTTTTTGGTGAAAATATTTTTCACAGAAAATCGAATTTTACTATTAAGATTGGCTTTGGGCATGACCCAGTAAGGTTACTATGGGCCCCATGGGACATATACACCCGAATACCAGGCCGTATTTTCAAAAAGTTGATAATCCCAGTATATGGTATGGCCCTGTGGTACGAAATTTTTGGCCGAAAAAATCGACCAAAAAATCGTCATTTTTCGGGGTCACGGTGACAAAAAGTTGCATTTTTTCACGAAAAATGGTCGGAATGTGACTTGAATGGGCTCTAATGGGTATATTATGCACATAACATACCTAAATTATGTCGATATTTCACCGGCGGAGCCGAAAAAATCGATTTTCAGGGTGTGCAAAACTGTAAAAATCACCAAAATCCCAAAAATCACGATTTTTTTTCAAAAATATTTTTTTCAAAAAAATCGATTTTAAAATATTGGTTTGGCTTGTGCGGGGACCTGAATCTGGGGCAACATACCCTGTGGGACATACTGGGCCCGATGCAAGGCCGATTTTTCAAAAATATGGTTGCCCCGGTAGACGGTATGGCCCTGCAGGTCAGTGCATCGGGCCAAAAATCATGAAAAAATCATGATTTTGGGGTCTGGCACCCCATGGGCACATATATCTGGGGGTGTGAAATATGCATGGAATCGACCGATTGGGGGTGTTATAGGTCCTGGGGGCCCACATGGGCCATATTTCACGCTATTGGGTCACGGGAAAGTGATTTTGACATTTTTTCATCGATTTTAGCTGTGAGAACCCTTCAAAAACACTGATTTTGGGGTGTTTCTGAGACGGTACGCTATACCCAGGGTCATATTAGGTATTAGTCCGGTCGACTTTTTGAAAAAACGACCCCGCAATGGACTCAGGGGTGCCAGATAGTGTATATGCACCAGAATGGATTCACGGGAAAAGTCAAAATTGGGTGTCAGATACATGCTGCCATAAGTGACGAATTTCAAAAGTTGAGATTTTTCGAAAATCAGGGTTCAGTACACGCTGTACCCAATCCTGGGGGCCAAAATTTTCAACTTTTTGAAAAAACGGGCGGTATATGGCCCTAAAGTGTCAAAATGAGTTAATTGCGACCTCGGACGGCCTCCGGAGATGAGTAGAAGTTTATTTACTGAAAAAAAAAGTCAAAACACAGGCAAAATCCCACCTTCCACAGGTACAGTCAAAACTTTTATCCAGATCTCATGTTTTTTCAAAAAATTTTAAATTGTTTTTATGACTAACACCTCCGAAATTTTTCCTGATAAGATGGAATATGGTCCTGTCGTAGTATGCAGTGTGTTTGCAGGCAAAAATTTGCATTTTCTCGCCCCAGACATTTTTTTATACATAAAAGTGCATAAAGGGACCCCTGACCCCAAAATCCGGGTTCCAGCTTTTTGAAGGGGTCACCCTACAGGCCACCTCAAAAAGTTGGCCCGTAGGGCCAGCTTTTTGAAAAAACGGGGTTGCGATGTGTCCTGGGGGCCCGAAGGGCCCCCAGGACACATCGCTGGGAAAAAAATATTAGGTTTTTGGGGGTCTATATAGGGTTGCTGTGGGGGTCACATGGCCGAAAAATGGCCATTTTTGGCCTATTTTTGGCCATTTTTTTAAGGTAAAAAATCCACTTTTTTTTTGTACATCCCCTTGCCCCCGGTAAAATTTACCAAACATATGGCCCTGTTGGACATACTGGGCCCATGAGTCGGTTGCTGGATCACCAAACTAGTTGCCCTATTTGCTAAAATCATGTTTTCAGGGTCAAAAATAGGGTGTTTTTTAGGGTCAAAAATAGGGTGTTTTTCAGGGGTATGTTAACCACGTATGTGTCTTAGGGACCAAATTTTCCAGGAATGTGAACCAATCGGGTCGCAATGGGTCCAGGGGGCCCGGAGGGCCCCCATGCAGGGAAAATTTGCAACAATCCTGGGCAATGCTGGGGGCCGATAGGGTGTGCCTATACACGTGTTTTTACGTGTTTTTGGGCACTTTTCAGGATTTTCGAAAATTTTTGCAACACCAAAATCAAAAATTTCGGTCTAGGAGGCCCATATCTGGAAAAAATCGATATTCCAATGGCCTCATTGGGACATATTGGGCCCAGGACCCTATTTTCAGGTCCCAGGAAAAGCCAAAACAATAAAAAAAATAGCTCAGGCGACCCCCAAAAATAGGCGAAAAACAGCCATTTTTAGGGTGTTTTTTAGGGGTATTTTTACACACACAAATTGTTTACCATAGCACACCCCCAGGCTGCCTCAAAATTTTATCTTTATTTGATTTTTCCAACCCACATAGGGGTATTGGAGGCACAACTTTCACCAAGCCTGGGGAATTCGGCACTGCACACACACAACTGAAAAAGGCAAAAATCACCTGTTTTTCAAGGTGTCGCAGGGTAAATGTTGTTCCTTAAAAACCAAATTTTTTCTAAAAAATCGGCCCTGCGGGTGAAAAAACGACACTATGGGGGGTATTCCAGGGTGTGGGGGCCCCAAAAATCCGGTTTAAGACCACGAGAGGGTCCGAATACACACCTGAGAAGGTCCCGGGGAGTAAAAAAATGGCCATTTTTGGGGGGTCAAAATCTCACTTTTTGGGGGGATGTTTGTATACCCAGTACCGACCCACTAGCTGGGATGCCCAACTTTTCGCGAATATGGGGGCCCGTAGGGCCCCCGGGGCCCAGGGGGCCCAAAATATCGTGTTGCAGATGCCAGGAGAACATGTTTCAATATTTTGGATACATTTTTCCATAGGGTCATTTTCAAAAGCACTGATTTTAGGGGTATTGAGCGAGGTACCCATACCCATGGGTTATCCTATATATTAGTTTTCACTCGGATGTGAAAAAACGATGTCGCAATGGATTCAGGGGGCCCAAATAGGGTATATGGCCCAGGAAATTTTCAAAAAGTTGACCCAACCAGGTTTTCAGGCATACAAGCCGGTAGGTCAACAGATAGGGTGTTTTCCGCACCCAAAATATGGGGTCATGACCATGTGGGTCAGACCTGAATTGATAAATGTTTCGCACAGGTTTTCGCGAATACCCCCTCTATTCCGAATGCG
Organism: Rhynchopus sp. YZ270_cl-10; assembly: GCA_964035575.1. NCBI lineage: Eukaryota > Euglenozoa > Diplonemea > Diplonemida > Diplonemidae > Rhynchopus > Rhynchopus sp. YZ270_cl-10. Next base: position 1,392,165 of record OZ037879.1, read on the forward strand.
CTACAAGAGTTTTAAATTTTTGGCTATTTAGATTCACTTTTAAAAACAAAATGGGTCTCCAGAACACACATGAGGTTCACATGTACCTCTACAGAAACCTTGGTTTTGGTCGGATTTTGAGGCCAATTTTTGGGTTCCCACCAATTTCCTAGGGTATACTGGGATATTGCCCGTGTGTCCAAAAGTGATTTTTGGGGCCTTAGGACCCCGGAGAATCCATTTAACGGTCGTTTTTGCACCGGAAAGACCTATCTAGTACCCAAAAATCGAATTTTCATATTTTTGAAAAAGTGACCAAAAATCGACTTTTTTTGGTAACATTGTATGGCATAAATTATTCTACATAATGTGTGATGCTTGAATAAAAACTTACGACCCCATAATGTACTCGGAACTCACCCATGTAATTGTTGAGAAAAAAAAACTTTCCGAAAAAATGAAATTTCAACCCGAATATGCACATTTGGGTCATTTTACGGCTATGTAGGTCATTTTGTATGTGTTTTTCGATTATATAGGTGATTAGGATATGTGTGATGCTCAGATTAAATCGTAAGACCCCGCAATTGACTCAAATGTGCCCAAAAACCCTATACACCCAAGATTATTAACTTTTCCAGCATATTGGACATCCTTAGGTATGGTTATAAGCCATGATACGGCTATTGCTGGAAAAATAGCCGTAAATTGTGGTTGGTATTGATTTCAGAAATTATGTGATGCTTAGATCATGCCATAGACGCTTTTAATGGATTCATATGAGCTCATACTACCCATATACCCCTTCAGAAGCCCCTTTTGACTCTTATGAATATCCTTATATAGGCTTCCACTTGTGCAGAACCTTCTCAGTGTACAAGATGTTAGGTACAAAAAAACCATCATATTTTTTACACTACTGGCATGCTTCCCAGGACGCGTCTGTACTCAGAACGTTGTAGAGAAAAAAGGCAACCAACGATTTCTAAACACGGATGCTGCCATATCTTAGCTCCTTAGCTCCTTAGCTCCTTAGCTCCTTAGCTCCTTAGCTCCTTAGCTCCTTAGCTCCTTAGCTCCTTAGCTCCTTAGCTCCTTAGCTCCTTAGCTCCTTAGCTCCTTAGCTCCTTAGCTCCTTAGCTCCTTAGCTCCTTAGCTCCTTAGCTCCTTAGCTCCTTAGCTCCTTAGCTCCTTAGCTCCTTAGCTCCTTAGCTCCTTAGCTCCTTAGCTCCTTAGCTCCTTAGCTCCTTAGCTCCTTAGCTCCTTAGCTCCTTAGCTCCTTAGCTCCTTAGCTCCTTAGCTCCTTAGCTCCTTAGCTCCTTAGCTCCTTAGCTCCTTAGCTCCTTAGCTCCTTAGCTCCTTAGCTCCTTAGCTCCTTAGCTCCTTAGCTCCTTAGCTCCTTAGCTCCTTAGCTCCTTAGCTCCTTAGCTCCTTAGCTCCTTAGCTCCTTAGCTCCTTAGCTCCTTAGCTCCTTAGCTCCTTAGCTCCTTAGCTCCTTAGCTCCTTAGCTCCTTAGCTCCTTAGCTCCTTAGCTCCTTAGCTCCTTAGCTCCTTAGCTCCTTAGCTCCTTAGCTCCTTAGCTCCTTAGCTCCTTAGCTCCTTAGCTCCTTAGCTCCTTAGCTCCTTAGCTCCTTAGCTCCTTAGCTCCTTAGCTCCTTAGCTCCTTAGCTCCTTAGCTCCTTAGCTCCTTAGCTCCTTAGCTCCTTAGCTCCTTAGCTCCTTAGCTCCTTAGCTCCTTAGCTCCTTAGCTCCTTAGCTCCTTAGCTCCTTAGCTCCTTAGCTCCTTAGCTCCTTAGCTCCTTAGCTCCTTAGCTCCTTAGCTCCTTAGCTCCTTAGCTCCTTAGCTCCTTAGCTCCTTAGCTCCTTAGCTCCTTAGCTCCTTAGCTCCTTAGCTCCTTAGCTCCTTAGCTCCTTAGCTCCTTAGCTCCTTAGCTCCTTAGCTCCTTAGCTCCTTAGCTCCTTAGCTCCTTAGCTCCTTAGCTCCTTAGCTCCTTAGCTCCTTAGCTCCTTAGCTCCTTAGCTCCTTAGCTCCTTAGCTCCTTAGCTCCTTAGCTCCTTAGCTCCTTAGCTCCTTAGCTCCTTACCTTGGTATGTATTGGGAAGAGTTCTGGAAGGTCATATTTGATGTCTAAGGCATCTAGGGTGCACAGGGGTGGCCGAACCTCCTGGAAAGTGAGCTTTGAAAAGGTGCACAGGGGGCTTTTCACTTTTATACAAGGGTGCACAGGGGACGAGACCCACCATTGTTGTTGTTGATTTTGTTGTGCGTCATTGTTGTTTTCCCCTTTGGGTGTCAGTCAGTCGGGTCAGGTCACACTTACAGAAGTTCTCAAAAATTTTCACCAAAAAGAAAGCTACTAAACAGATTATGGAACTTCCTATTTATTTGTTTGTGTGTTACAGAGGAAACGGCTCACTCAATCCCCTCCTTCTCCTCCCCTCGAAAAAATCGACCAAAAAATCGTCATTTTTCGGGGTCACGGTGACAAAAAGTTGCATTTTTTCACGAAAAATGGTCGGAATGTGACTTGAATGGGCTCTAATGGGTATATTATGCACACAACATACCTAAATTATGTCGATATTTCACCGGCGGAGCCGAAAACATCGATTTTCAGGGTGTGCAAAACTGTAAAAATGACGAAAATCGGAAAAATGACGATTTTTTGGTGAAAATATTTTTCACAGAAAATCGAATTTTACTATTAAGATTGGCTTTGGGCATGACCCAGTAAGGTTACTATGGGCCCCATGGGACATATACACCCGAATACCAGGCCGTATTTTCAAAAAGTTGATAATCCCAGTATATGGTATGGCCCTGTGGTACGAAATTTTTGGCCGAAAAAATCGACCAAAAAATCGTCATTTTTCGGGGTCACGGTGACAAAAAGTTGCATTTTTTCACGAAAAATGGTCGGAATGTGACTTGAATGGGCTCTAATGGGTATATTATGCACATAACATACCTAAATTATGTCGATATTTCACCGGCGGAGCCGAAAAAATCGATTTTCAGGGTGTGCAAAACTGTAAAAATCACCAAAATCCCAAAAATCACGATTTTTTTTCAAAAATATTTTTTTCAAAAAAATCGATTTTAAAATATTGGTTTGGCTTGTGCGGGGACCTGAATCTGGGGCAACATACCCTGTGGGACATACTGGGCCCGATGCAAGGCCGATTTTTCAAAAATATGGTTGCCCCGGTAGACGGTATGGCCCTGCAGGTCAGTGCATCGGGCCAAAAATCATGAAAAAATCATGATTTTGGGGTCTGGCACCCCATGGGCACATATATCTGGGGGTGTGAAATATGCATGGAATCGACCGATTGGGGGTGTTATAGGTCCTGGGGGCCCACATGGGCCATATTTCACGCTATTGGGTCACGGGAAAGTGATTTTGACATTTTTTCATCGATTTTAGCTGTGAGAACCCTTCAAAAACACTGATTTTGGGGTGTTTCTGAGACGGTACGCTATACCCAGGGTCATATTAGGTATTAGTCCGGTCGACTTTTTGAAAAAACGACCCCGCAATGGACTCAGGGGTGCCAGATAGTGTATATGCACCAGAATGGATTCACGGGAAAAGTCAAAATTGGGTGTCAGATACATGCTGCCATAAGTGACGAATTTCAAAAGTTGAGATTTTTCGAAAATCAGGGTTCAGTACACGCTGTACCCAATCCTGGGGGCCAAAATTTTCAACTTTTTGAAAAAACGGGCGGTATATGGCCCTAAAGTGTCAAAATGAGTTAATTGCGACCTCGGACGGCCTCCGGAGATGAGTAGAAGTTTATTTACTGAAAAAAAAAGTCAAAACACAGGCAAAATCCCACCTTCCACAGGTACAGTCAAAACTTTTATCCAGATCTCATGTTTTTTCAAAAAATTTTAAATTGTTTTTATGACTAACACCTCCGAAATTTTTCCTGATAAGATGGAATATGGTCCTGTCGTAGTATGCAGTGTGTTTGCAGGCAAAAATTTGCATTTTCTCGCCCCAGACATTTTTTTATACATAAAAGTGCATAAAGGGACCCCTGACCCCAAAATCCGGGTTCCAGCTTTTTGAAGGGGTCACCCTACAGGCCACCTCAAAAAAACGGGGTTGCGATGTGTCCTGGGGGCCCGAAGGGCCCCCAGGAGGTTTTTGGGGGTCTATATAGGGTTGCTGTGGGGGTCACATGGCCGAAAAATGGCCATTTTTGGCCTATTTTTGGCCATTTTTTTAAGGTAAAAAATCCACTTTTTTTTTGTACATCCCCTTGCCCCCGGTAAAATTTACCAAACATATGGCCCTGTTGGACATACTGGGCCCATGAGTCGGTTGCTGGATCACCAAACTAGTTGCCCTATTTGCTAAAATCATGTTTTCAGGGTCAAAAATAGGGTGTTTTTTAGGGTCAAAAATAGGGTGTTTTTCAGGGGTATGTTAACCACGTATGTGTCTTAGGGACCAAATTTTCCAGGAATGTGAACCAATCGGGTCGCAATGGGTCCAGGGGGCCCGGAGGGCCCCCATGCAGGGAAAATTTGCAACAATCCTGGGCAATGCTGGGGGCCGATAGGGTGTGCCTATACACGTGTTTTTACGTGTTTTTGGGCACTTTTCAGGATTTTCGAAAATTTTTGCAACACCAAAATCAAAAATTTCGGTCTAGGAGGCCCATATCTGGAAAAAATCGATATTCCAATGGCCTCATTGGGACATATTGGGCCCAGGACCCTATTTTCAGGTCCCAGGAAAAGCCAAAACAATAAAAAAAATAGCTCAGGCGACCCCCAAAAATAGGCGAAAAACAGCCATTTTTAGGGTGTTTTTTAGGGGTATTTTTACACACACAAATTGTTTACCATAGCACACCCCCAGGCTGCCTCAAAATTTTATCTTTATTTGATTTTTCCAACCCACATAGGGGTATTGGAGGCACAACTTTCACCAAGCCTGGGGAATTCGGCACTGCACACACACAACTGAAAAAGGCAAAAATCACCTGTTTTTCAAGGTGTCGCAGGGTAAATGTTGTTCCTTAAAAACCAAATTTTTTCTAAAAAATCGGCCCTGCGGGTGAAAAAACGACACTATGGGGGGTATTCCAGGGTGTGGGGGCCCCAAAAATCCGGTTTAAGACCACGAGAGGGTCCGAATACACACCTGAGAAGGTCCCGGGGAGTAAAAAAATGGCCATTTTTGGGGGGTCAAAATCTCACTTTTTGGGGGGATGTTTGTATACCCAGTACCGACCCACTAGCTGGGATGCCCAACTTTTCGCGAATATGGGGGCCCGTAGGGCCCCCGGGGCCCAGGGGGCCCAAAATATCGTGTTGCAGATGCCAGGAGAACATGTTTCAATATTTTGGATACATTTTTCCATAGGGTCATTTTCAAAAGCACTGATTTTAGGGGTATTGAGCGAGGTACCCATACCCATGGGTTATCCTATATATTAGTTTTCACTCGGATGTGAAAAAACGATGTCGCAATGGATTCAGGGGGCCCAAATAGGGTATATGGCCCAGGAAATTTTCAAAAAGTTGACCCAACCAGGTTTTCAGGCATACAAGCCGGTAGGTCAACAGATAGGGTGTTTTCCGCACCCAAAATATGGGGTCATGACCATGTGGGTCAGACCTGAATTGATAAATGTTTCGCACAGGTTTTCGCGAATACCCCCTCTATTCCGAATGCGCTACAAGAGTTTTAAATTTTTGGCTATTTAGATTCACTTTTAAAAACAAAATGGGTCTCCAGAACACACATGAGGTTCACATGTACCTCTACAGAAACCTTGGTTTTGGTCGGATTTTGAGGCCAATTTTTGGGTTCCCACCAATTTCCTAGGGTATACTGGGATATTGCCCGTGTGTCCAAAAGTGATTTTTGGGGCCTTAGGACCCCGGAGAATCCATTTAACGGTCGTTTTTGCACCGGAAAGACCTATCTAGTACCCAAAAATCGAATTTTCATATTTTTGAAAAAGTGACCAAAAATCGACTTTTTTTGGTAACATTGTATGGCATAAATTATTCTACATAATGTGTGATGCTTGAATAAAAACTTACGACCCCATAATGTACTCGGAACTCACCCATGTAATTGTTGAGAAAAAAAAACTTTCCGAAAAAATGAAATTTCAACCCGAATATGCACATTTGGGTCATTTTACGGCTATGTAGGTCATTTTGTATGTGTTTTTCGATTATATAGGTGATTAGGATATGTGTGATGCTCAGATTAAATCGTAAGACCCCGCAATTGACTCAAATGTGCCCAAAAACCCTATACACCCAAGATTATTAACTTTTCCAGCATATTGGACATCCTTAGGTATGGTTATAAGCCATGATACGGCTATTGCTGGAAAAATAGCCGTAAATTGTGGTTGGTATTGATTTCAGAAATTATGTGATGCTTAGATCATGCCATAGACGCTTTTAATGGATTCATATGAGCTCATACTACCCATATACCCCTTCAGAAGCCCCTTTTGACTCTTATGAATATCCTTATATAGGCTTCCACTTGTGCAGAACCTTCTCAGTGTACAAGATGTTAGGTACAAAAAAACCATCATATTTTTTACACTACTGGCATGCTTCCCAGGACGCGTCTGTACTCAGAACGTTGTAGAGAAAAAAGGCAACCAACGATTTCTAAACACGGATGCTGCCATATCTTAGCTCCTTAGCTCCTTAGCTCCTTAGCTCCTTAGCTCCTTAGCTCCTTAGCTCCTTAGCTCCTTAGCTCCTTAGCTCCTTAGCTCCTTAGCTCCTTAGCTCCTTAGCTCCTTAGCTCCTTAGCTCCTTAGCTCCTTAGCTCCTTAGCTCCTTAGCTCCTTAGCTCCTTAGCTCCTTAGCTCCTTAGCTCCTTAGCTCCTTAGCTCCTTAGCTCCTTAGCTCCTTAGCTCCTTAGCTCCTTAGCTCCTTAGCTCCTTAGCTCCTTAGCTCCTTAGCTCCTTAGCTCCTTAGCTCCTTAGCTCCTTAGCTCCTTAGCTCCTTAGCTCCTTAGCTCCTTAGCTCCTTAGCTCCTTAGCTCCTTAGCTCCTTAGCTCCTTAGCTCCTTAGCTCCTTAGCTCCTTAGCTCCTTAGCTCCTTAGCTCCTTAGCTCCTTAGCTCCTTAGCTCCTTAGCTCCTTAGCTCCTTAGCTCCTTAGCTCCTTAGCTCCTTAGCTCCTTAGCTCCTTAGCTCCTTAGCTCCTTAGCTCCTTAGCTCCTTAGCTCCTTAGCTCCTTAGCTCCTTAGCTCCTTAGCTCCTTAGCTCCTTAGCTCCTTAGCTCCTTAGCTCCTTAGCTCCTTAGCTCCTTAGCTCCTTAGCTCCTTAGCTCCTTAGCTCCTTAGCTCCTTAGCTCCTTAGCTCCTTAGCTCCTTAGCTCCTTAGCTCCTTAGCTCCTTAGCTCCTTAGCTCCTTAGCTCCTTAGCTCCTTAGCTCCTTAGCTCCTTAGCTCCTTAGCTCCTTAGCTCCTTAGCTCCTTAGCTCCTTAGCTCCTTAGCTCCTTAGCTCCTTAGCTCCTTAGCTCCTTAGCTCCTTAGCTCCTTAGCTCCTTAGCTCCTTAGCTCCTTAGCTCCTTAGCTCCTTAGCTCCTTAGCTCCTTAGCTCCTTAGCTCCTTAGCTCCTTAGCTCCTTAGCTCCTTAGCTCCTTAGCTCCTTAGCTCCTTAGCTCCTTAGCTCCTTAGCTCCTTAGCTCCTTAGCTCCTTAGCTCCTTAGCTCCTTAGCTCCTTAGCTCCTTAGCTCCTTAGCTCCTTAGCTCCTTAGCTCCTTAGCTCCTTAGCTCCTTAGCTCCTTAGCTCCTTAGCTCCTTAGCTCCTTAGCTCCTTAGCTCCTTAGCTCCTTAGCTCCTTAGCTCCTTAGCTCCTTAGCTCCTTAGCTCCTTAGCTCCTTAGCTCCTTAGCTCCTTAGCTCCTTAGCTCCTTAGCTCCTTAGCTCCTTAGCTCCTTAGCTCCTTAGCTCCTTAGCTCCTTAGCTCCTTAGCTCCTTAGCTCCTTAGCTCCTTAGCTCCTTAGCTCCTTAGCTCCTTAGCTCCTTAGCTCCTTAGCTCCTTAGCTCCTTAGCTCCTTAGCTCCTTAGCTCCTTAGCTCCTTAGCTCCTTAGCTCCTTAGCTCCTTAGCTCCTTAGCTCCTTAGCTCCTTAGCTCCTTAGCTCCTTAGCTCCTTAGCTCCTTAGCTCCTTAGCTCCTTAGCTCCTTAGCTCCTTAGCTCCTTAGCTCCTTAGCTCCTTAGCTCCTTAGCTCCTTAGCTCCTTAGCTCCTTAGCTCCTTAGCTCCTTAGCTCCTTAGCTCCTTAGCTCCTTAGCTCCTTAGCTCCTTAGCTCCTTAGCTCCTTAGCTCCTTAGCTCCTTAGCTCCTTAGCTCCTTAGCTCCTTAGCTCCTTAGCTCCTTAGCTCCTTAGCTCCTTAGCTCCTTAGCTCCTTAGCTCCTTAGCTCCTTAGCTCCTTAGCTCCTTAGCTCCTTAGCTCCTTAGCTCCTTAGCTCCTTAGCTCCTTAGCTCCTTAGCTCCTTAGCTCCTTAGCTCCTTAGCTCCTTAGCTCCTTAGCTCCTTAGCTCCTTAGCTCCTTAGCTCCTTAGCTCCTTAGCTCCTTAGCTCCTTAGCTCCTTAGCTCCTTAGCTCCTTAGCTCCTTAGCTCCTTAGCTCCTTAGCTCCTTAGCTCCTTAGCTCCTTAGCTCCTTAGCTCCTTAGCTCCTTAGCTCCTTAGCTCCTTAGCTCCTTAGCTCCTTAGCTCCTTAGCTCCTTAGCTCCTTAGCTCCTTAGCTCCTTAGCTCCTTAGCTCCTTAGCTCCTTAGCTCCTTAGCTCCTTAGCTCCTTAGCTCCTTAGCTCCTTAGCTCCTTAGCTCCTTAGCTCCTTAGCTCCTTAGCTCCTTAGCTCCTTAGCTCCTTAGCTCCTTAGCTCCTTAGCTCCTTAGCTCCTTAGCTCCTTAGCTCCTTAGCTCCTTAGCTCCTTAGCTCCTTAGCTCCTTAGCTCCTTAGCTCCTTAGCTCCTTAGCTCCTTAGCTCCTTAGCTCCTTAGCTCCTTAGCTCCTTAGCTCCTTAGCTCCTTAGCTCCTTAGCTCCTTAGCTCCTTAGCTCCTTAGCTCCTTAGCTCCTTAGCTCCTTAGCTCCTTAGCTCCTTAGCTCCTTAGCTCCTTAGCTCCTTAGCTCCTTAGCTCCTTAGCTCCTTAGCTCCTTAGCTCCTTAGCTCCTTAGCTCCTTAGCTCCTTAGCTCCTTAGCTCCTTAGCTCCTTAGCTCCTTAGCTCCTTAGCTCCTTAGCTCCTTAGCTCCTTAGCTCCTTAGCTCCTTAGCTCCTTAGCTCCTTAGCTCCTTAGCTCCTTAGCTCCTTAGCTCCTTAGCTCCTTAGCTCCTTAGCTCCTTAGCTCCTTAGCTCCTTAGCTCCTTAGCTCCTTAGCTCCTTAGCTCCTTAGCTCCTTAGCTCCTTAGCTCCTTAGCTCCTTAGCTCCTTAGCTCCTTAGCTCCTTAGCTCCTTAGCTCCTTAGCTCCTTAGCTCCTTAGCTCCTTAGCTCCTTAGCTCCTTAGCTCCTTAGCTCCTTAGCTCCTTAGCTCCTTAGCTCCTTAGCTCCTTAGCTCCTTAGCTCCTTAGCTCCTTAGCTCCTTAGCTCCTTAGCTCCTTAGCTCCTTAGCTCCTTAGCTCCTTAGCTCCTTAGCTCCTTAGCTCCTTAGCTCCTTAGCTCCTTAGCTCCTTAGCTCCTTAGCTCCTTAGCTCCTTAGCTCCTTAGCTCCTTAGCTCCTTAGCTCCTTAGCTCCTTAGCTCCTTAGCTCCTTAGCTCCTTAGCTCCTTAGCTCCTTAGCTCCTTAGCTCCTTAGCTCCTTAGCTCCTTAGCTCCTTAGCTCCTTAGCTCCTTAGCTCCTTAGCTCCTTAGCTCCTTAGCTCCTTAGCTCCTTAGCTCCTTAGCTCCTTAGCTCCTTAGCTCCTTAGCTCCTTAGCTCCTTAGCTCCTTAGCTCCTTAGCTCCTTAGCTCCTTAGCTCCTTAGCTCCTTAGCTCCTTAGCTCCTTAGCTCCTTAGCTCCTTAGCTCCTTAGCTCCTTAGCTCCTTAGCTCCTTAGCTCCTTAGCTCCTTAGCTCCTTAGCTCCTTAGCTCCTTAGCTCCTTAGCTCCTTAGCTCCTTAGCTCCTTAGCTCCTTAGCTCCTTAGCTCCTTAGCTCCTTAGCTCCTTAGCTCCTTAGCTCCTTAGCTCCTTAGCTCCTTAGCTCCTTAGCTCCTTAGCTCCTTAGCTCCTTAGCTCCTTAGCTCCTTAGCTCCTTAGCTCCTTAGCTCCTTAGCTCCTTAGCTCCTTAGCTCCTTAGCTCCTTAGCTCCTTAGCTCCTTAGCTCCTTAGCTCCTTAGCTCCTTAGCTCCTTAGCTCCTTAGCTCCTTAGCTCCTTAGCTCCTTAGCTCCTTAGCTCCTTAGCTCCTTAGCTCCTTAGCTCCTTAGCTCCTTAGCTCCTTAGCTCCTTAGCTCCTTAGCTCCTTAGCTCCTTAGCTCCTTAGCTCCTTAGCTCCTTAGCTCCTTAGCTCCTTAGCTCCTTAGCTCCTTAGCTCCTTAGCTCCTTAGCTCCTTAGCTCCTTAGCTCCTTAGCTCCTTAGCTCCTTAGCTCCTTAGCTCCTTAGCTCCTTAGCTCCTTAGCTCCTTACCTTGGTATGTATTGGGAAGAGTTCTGGAAGGTCATATTTGATGTCTAAGGCATCTAGGGTGCACAGGGGTGGCCGAACCTCCTGGAAAGTGAGCTTTGAAAAGGTGCACAGGGGGCTTTTCACTTTTATACAAGGGTGCACAGGGGACGAGACCCACCATTGTTGTTGTTGATTTTGTTGTGCGTCATTGTTGTTTTCCCCTTTGGGTGTCAGTCAGTCGGGTCAGGTCACACTTACAGAAGTTCTCAAAAATTTTCACCAAAAAGAAAGCTACTAAACAGATTATGGAACTTCCTATTTATTTGTTTGTGTGTTACAGAGGAAACGGCTCACTCAATCCCCTCCTTCTCCTCCCCTCGAAAAAATCGACCAAAAAATCGTCATTTTTCGGGGTCACGGTGACAAAAAGTTGCATTTTTTCACGAAAAATGGTCGGAATGTGACTTGAATGGGCTCTAATGGGTATATTATGCACACAACATACCTAAATTATGTCGATATTTCACCGGCGGAGCCGAAAACATCGATTTTCAGGGTGTGCAAAACTGTAAAAATGACGAAAATCGGAAAAATGACGATTTTTTGGTGAAAATATTTTTCACAGAAAATCGAATTTTACTATTAAGATTGGCTTTGGGCATGACCCAGTAAGGTTACTATGGGCCCCATGGGACATATACACCCGAATACCAGGCCGTATTTTCAAAAAGTTGATAATCCCAGTATATGGTATGGCCCTGTGGTACGAAATTTTTGGCCGAAAAAATCGACCAAAAAATCGTCATTTTTCGGGGTCACGGTGACAAAAAGTTGCATTTTTTCACGAAAAATGGTCGGAATGTGACTTGAATGGGCTCTAATGGGTATATTATGCACATAACATACCTAAATTATGTCGATATTTCACCGGCGGAGCCGAAAAAATCGATTTTCAGGGTGTGCAAAACTGTAAAAATCACCAAAATCCCAAAAATCACGATTTTTTTTCAAAAATATTTTTTTCAAAAAAATCGATTTTAAAATATTGGTTTGGCTTGTGCGGGGACCTGAATCTGGGGCAACATACCCTGTGGGACATACTGGGCCCGATGCAAGGCCGATTTTTCAAAAATATGGTTGCCCCGGTAGACGGTATGGCCCTGCAGGTCAGTGCATCGGGCCAAAAATCATGAAAAAATCATGATTTTGGGGTCTGGCACCCCATGGGCACATATATCTGGGGGTGTGAAATATGCATGGAATCGACCGATTGGGGGTGTTATAGGTCCTGGGGGCCCACATGGGCCATATTTCACGCTATTGGGTCACGGGAAAGTGATTTTGACATTTTTTCATCGATTTTAGCTGTGAGAACCCTTCAAAAACACTGATTTTGGGGTGTTTCTGAGACGGTACGCTATACCCAGGGTCATATTAGGTATTAGTCCGGTCGACTTTTTGAAAAAACGACCCCGCAATGGACTCAGGGGTGCCAGATAGTGTATATGCACCAGAATGGATTCACGGGAAAAGTCAAAATTGGGTGTCAGATACATGCTGCCATAAGTGACGAATTTCAAAAGTTGAGATTTTTCGAAAATCAGGGTTCAGTACACGCTGTACCCAATCCTGGGGGCCAAAATTTTCAACTTTTTGAAAAAACGGGCGGTATATGGCCCTAAAGTGTCAAAATGAGTTAATTGCGACCTCGGACGGCCTCCGGAGATGAGTAGAAGTTTATTTACTGAAAAAAAAAGTCAAAACACAGGCAAAATCCCACCTTCCACAGGTACAGTCAAAACTTTTATCCAGATCTCATGTTTTTTCAAAAAATTTTAAATTGTTTTTATGACTAACACCTCCGAAATTTTTCCTGATAAGATGGAATATGGTCCTGTCGTAGTATGCAGTGTGTTTGCAGGCAAAAATTTGCATTTTCTCGCCCCAGACATTTTTTTATACATAAAAGTGCATAAAGGGACCCCTGACCCCAAAATCCGGGTTCCAGCTTTTTGAAGGGGTCACCCTACAGGCCACCTCAAAAAGTTGGCCCGTAGGGCCAGCTTTTTGAAAAAACGGGGTTGCGATGTGTCCTGGGGGCCCGAAGGGCCCCCAGGACACATCGCTGGGAAAAAAATATTAGGTTTTTGGGGGTCTATATAGGGTTGCTGTGGGGGTCACATGGCCGAAAAATGGCCATTTTTGGCCTATTTTTGGCCATTTTTTTAAGGTAAAAAATCCACTTTTTTTTTGTACATCCCCTTGCCCCCGGTAAAATTTACCAAACATATGGCCCTGTTGGACATACTGGGCCCATGAGTCGGTTGCTGGATCACCAAACTAGTTGCCCTATTTGCTAAAATCATGTTTTCAGGGTCAAAAATAGGGTGTTTTTTAGGGTCAAAAATAGGGTGTTTTTCAGGGGTATGTTAACCACGTATGTGTCTTAGGGACCAAATTTTCCAGGAATGTGAACCAATCGGGTCGCAATGGGTCCAGGGGGCCCGGAGGGCCCCCATGCAGGGAAAATTTGCAACAATCCTGGGCAATGCTGGGGGCCGATAGGGTGTGCCTATACACGTGTTTTTACGTGTTTTTGGGCACTTTTCAGGATTTTCGAAAATTTTTGCAACACCAAAATCAAAAATTTCGGTCTAGGAGGCCCATATCTGGAAAAAATCGATATTCCAATGGCCTCATTGGGACATATTGGGCCCAGGACCCTATTTTCAGGTCCCAGGAAAAGCCAAAACAATAAAAAAAATAGCTCAGGCGACCCCCAAAAATAGGCGAAAAACAGCCATTTTTAGGGTGTTTTTTAGGGGTATTTTTACACACACAAATTGTTTACCATAGCACACCCCCAGGCTGCCTCAAAATTTTATCTTTATTTGATTTTTCCAACCCACATAGGGGTATTGGAGGCACAACTTTCACCAAGCCTGGGGAATTCGGCACTGCACACACACAACTGAAAAAGGCAAAAATCACCTGTTTTTCAAGGTGTCGCAGGGTAAATGTTGTTCCTTAAAAACCAAATTTTTTCTAAAAAATCGGCCCTGCGGGTGAAAAAACGACACTATGGGGGGTATTCCAGGGTGTGGGGGCCCCAAAAATCCGGTTTAAGACCACGAGAGGGTCCGAATACACACCTGAGAAGGTCCCGGGGAGTAAAAAAATGGCCATTTTTGGGGGGTCAAAATCTCACTTTTTGGGGGGATGTTTGTATACCCAGTACCGACCCACTAGCTGGGATGCCCAACTTTTCGCGAATATGGGGGCCCGTAGGGCCCCCGGGGCCCAGGGGGCCCAAAATATCGTGTTGCAGATGCCAGGAGAACATGTTTCAATATTTTGGATACATTTTTCCATAGGGTCATTTTCAAAAGCACTGATTTTAGGGGTATTGAGCGAGGTACCCATACCCATGGGTTATCCTATATATTAGTTTTCACTCGGATGTGAAAAAACGATGTCGCAATGGATTCAGGGGGCCCAAATAGGGTATATGGCCCAGGAAATTTTCAAAAAGTTGACCCAACCAGGTTTTCAGGCATACAAGCCGGTAGGTCAACAGATAGGGTGTTTTCCGCACCCAAAATATGGGGTCATGACCATGTGGGTCAGACCTGAATTGATAAATGTTTCGCACAGGTTTTCGCGAATACCCCCTCTATTCCGAATGCGCTACAAGAGTTTTAAATTTTTGGCTATTTAGATTCACTTTTAAAAACAAAATGGGTCTCCAGAACACACATGAGGTTCACATGTACCTCTACAGAAACCTTGGTTTTGGTCGGATTTTGAGGCCAATTTTTGGGTTCCCACCAATTTCCTAGGGTATACTGGGATATTGCCCGTGTGTCCAAAAGTGATTTTTGGGGCCTTAGGACCCCGGAGAATCCATTTAACGGTCGTTTTTGCACCGGAAAGACCTATCTAGTACCCAAAAATCGAATTTTCATATTTTTGAAAAAGTGACCAAAAATCGACTTTTTTTGGTAACATTGTATGGCATAAATTATTCTACATAATGTGTGATGCTTGAATAAAAACTTACGACCCCATAATGTACTCGGAACTCACCCATGTAATTGTTGAGAAAAAAAAACTTTCCGAAAAAATGAAATTTCAACCCGAATATGCACATTTGGGTCATTTTACGGCTATGTAGGTCATTTTGTATGTGTTTTTCGATTATATAGGTGATTAGGATATGTGTGATGCTCAGATTAAATCGTAAGACCCCGCAATTGACTCAAATGTGCCCAAAAACCCTATACACCCAAGATTATTAACTTTTCCAGCATATTGGACATCCTTAGGTATGGTTATAAGCCATGATACGGCTATTGCTGGAAAAATAGCCGTAAATTGTGGTTGGTATTGATTTCAGAAATTATGTGATGCTTAGATCATGCCATAGACGCTTTTAATGGATTCATATGAGCTCATACTACCCATATACCCCTTCAGAAGCCCCTTTTGACTCTTATGAATATCCTTATATAGGCTTCCACTTGTGCAGAACCTTCTCAGTGTACAAGATGTTAGGTACAAAAAAACCATCATATTTTTTACACTACTGGCATGCTTCCCAGGACGCGTCTGTACTCAGAACGTTGTAGAGAAAAAAGGCAACCAACGATTTCTAAACACGGATGCTGCCAGATCTGGCCAGATCTCCAGATCTGGGCCGCCCAGATCTGGCCAGATCTGGGAAAATTTTTTTTTTTTTTGAAAAAAAAAAAAAATTTTTTCCCAGACGTCCCAGATCTGGCCAGATCTGGCCAGATCTGGCCACATCTGGGAGATCTGGGACGTCTGGGAAAATTTTTTTTTCCAGGTACCCCCAATGACATAACGAAGTATCGCTTGAAGTACCGTTCAATAAACGTTGCTCGTGTGTGCAAGTTACGAAGTAGGACACACAAGGTATATCAAACGATAAATCAATCAGATAAACGTTACATCATTGGAAAATTGTTGGCACCGCCGCCCTGTCTTCGTATTTATTACGTCGACAGGCCAAACAGCGTTGGGCTCAGAAGAAGCAGTGCAAAACACTGGGGATCAACATGAGAACCAACTCCCAACAACACAGGCTACCGAAGTAGCAGGTGGGGTGTTGCGGGTGTTTGGGGTGAAAGAAAATCGATTTTGGTAAGTTACAGCAGAAAATTCTTAAGTTTGCACAATTGAGAAGGGTGTTACCACTGCCTAATATTATTCGTACATGTGAACCGGTAAGGTCGAGAAGGGTGGACACGGCATACAAGTACAAGTACAAGTAAGACGTACCTTCTACAAAGGCTGAATTCGCAATTCTTAAGGGATTGAATTCAGCCCCCACGTGGTGTTTTTGAGAAAATCATTCCATGGTATACAACTATGGTTCCCGAAGAATGATTCGCCCCTCCTCGTTCATGCAAACTTAAGAAAATTCTGAAGTAACTACAACCTGGCGTGCGGGTACAGATGCATTGCTTTGTTCTTTCCTCAAAGTCATGTGTGATCTCTCGGGTCTGTACTAAAGTCAGTGTTTAGATAAGCATCCACTTGACTCGTTCTAACAACCGTTGAAATCTAGAACAAAACAATACACTGCCCCTTCTCACACCAAGCCGCCATGCTTCAAGAGCATGCCCTGGGCAAAAATTACTGTGACAAAAATTAGTTTTCTGGGGGAACGCAATATTTTCTTGTGCCTAGTCCTCCGCAAGCAGAGGACAGACTTTCCGGATCCCGAAGTCGAATTTCTTGCACTAGCTACGCTCCCTGGGTTAAATGGCTATAGCAGTGACTGACTAAGAGTTTCATAATAATTAGGGTGGTCTATGGGGTGGGTTAATGGAAAAGTTGGTATATAAACCCGACTTTTACGATCGCCACCTGGTTTTGAAATAATTGCACCAGCTCTTCCGTCGGCACTGCTTCGCTGTTATGATGAAGGGTCGTCGGTTCGGGTACCTGTTAAGAGAAATTGAATGTAAAAGTAGAGACTACAACAAAAAAACAAACAAACAAACAAGAAGCCGCCCCGTACCCCTTAAACGTAAAAGTGACATTTTTGTTGACAAAAAAAAAAAATAGCTAAAAAATAGCGAACATGTCGAAAAGGGAGAAAATCGGGGGGTTAAAAACATACCTTGCACTCGGCCCACTCTCCAGGTACAAAGAACATCACTGCACGACAAACCCACTACTACGATAGAAAATAACTATTTTTTACCGAACAGAAAGGTCGTTTTATTGATGAGTGTTTTCTGAGTGCACACTCAGTGGGGACAAAATGCAACACTTACCGAAAAAATTCTCCAATCGGACAAAAACCTTTCTAAACACCCAAAAAAAAACACCTCAGTCCACATCCGCTGGGGTCGCGAGATGGAAATATATGGTTTTACAGCTTTTGGGGGGTCTAGCGTGGGTCCCAGATGCATTTTGCAACGGGTCTGTGTGTGTGCCTCAACCGCTTCACAGTACCCTTTTTTGTAACTGAAAACGACGCATCCTGTACCTAAGTGCACTGAAGCCTTGCTTGCGTCCTCCTTCGTGGTTTTGGGCGTTCGCATGCGAGAATCATTATCGCATTCTCACATGTAATTCTCGCATCACGGAGAGGATTTTAGCGTTACGTGACCACAAAAAAAGTGCACAAAATTAGTTTGGTCAAAAATCACCTTGCACTTGTGAAGGAATTGCTGAGGAAATCTGAAATATGCGTGTTTTGGTACACAAAAGTGCGTTTTGGGTGGTTCTGAAGGGTCAAAACACCAAAAAAAAACGTTTTTTTGCATTTTTGGTCACCCAAGGACCCACTATTTTGGTTGATATTTTTTTTTTTCCCTTTGCGAAAAAATACCCAAAAATCACGGCTATAAAAACGCTAAGGAAAAATCGATTTTCATTTTTTGGGCAGAGAAGTGCGTTTTAGGCGCCCACAGATGGTCAAAACATCAAAATTTTTGTGTTTTTGGCATCTTTGGACACCCAAGGACCCACTATCAGGGGTGAATTTTTTTTGCCTGAGATTTGCCTTTGCCAGAAATCGAAGAAAAAAAAATTATGAAGGAAATTGCTAAGAAAAAGTCGAAATTGTGGGCCCCTGTACTGCATATGGCGGTACCAGATCGTCAAAACACCCGACTCTTGCGTTTTTTTGCACTTTTTGGTACACAAAAACCCTGCTCAGGGGTCAAAATTTTCCCGGAAAAAAAAAATTTTTTTTTTCGAGATTTTTCAAAAATCGACTTGTCTTTGGTAAAAACCATGAAATTTAAAAAAAAAAAAAAAAAAAAAAAAAGAAATTTCGGGTTCGCAAAACCACGTTTTAGACCCCCACAGATGCTCAAAAGTGCCAAATTTTGCTTTAAATGGCCTCAAATCGTCGAAATTAGCCCTTTTTAGGGGCGAAAAAAAAAATTCGAGAGTCCCTTTCCCTGGGAGACAATAGCCAGAAATCTGAGGGAAAAAAAAAACTGGCCAGATTTCCAGATCTGGCCAGATCTGGGGAGTTTTTTTTTTTTTTTGAAAAAAAAAATTTCCCAGATTCCCAGATCTGGCCAGATCTGGCCAGATCTGGAAACAAGATCTCCACATCTGGAAAACGAGCCAGATCTGGGAAATTGGCCCCCAAATCTGGCCAGATCTGGCAGCATCCGTGTCTAAAGCTACAGTTTCTGTACTTCATTGGTATGGAAGCATGAAGATTATTCTTCTCACACAACTTTGTCAAAACATGGCTAGTTTCGAAAGAGACTGGCCTTTTTTATGTTAGCATCACCTTCTGCAAACCCCAAAAAACACACATGATTCCCATCACACACAAGTGCTTGCTGCAACCCATTTGTATATCGCCTGCAAAACCATGTGTGCAACCATTTGTGGCACTGGTACCACATATACCCCTTCAGAAACCACTGTTGACTCTTATGAATATACTTGTGTAAGCCTATCACCTAAGCATATTCTGTGCAGACCCTTCCCAGTGACCAATAGGTTAGGTACGAAAAAGCGACCATATTTAGGACACTGGAAGAAGGCTTCCCAGTTCACGTTGGAGCTTAGAACATTGTAGAGAAAAAGGGCAACCAACGATTTCTAAAGCTACAGTTTCTGTACTTCATTGGTATGGAAGCATGAAGATTATTCTTCACACACAACTTTGTCAAACATGGCCAGCCTCGAAAGAGACTGGCCTTTTTTACGTTAGCACGATTGTCTTTGTGCACAAGAAGCAAACCCAAAAACACACCCAATTCACACCTGACCTAATGCACAAGTGCTTACTGCACCCCATTTTTAAATCGCCTGCAAAACCATATTTGTGACACTTGTTCCCCTTCAGAAGCCACTGTTGACTCTGTCGAATATCCTTCTGTAGGATCACACTTAAGGATATTTTTATGTAGAACCTTCACAGTGACCAAGATGTCAGGTACGAAAAAGCAACCGTATTATAGACATTGGCAGAAGGCTTCCCAGAACAAGTGGGTACCTAGAACATTGTAGAGAAAAAGGGCAACCAACGATTTCTAAAGCTACAGTTTCTGTACTTCATTGGTATGGAAGCATGAAGATTATATTCTTCACACAACTTTGTCAAAACATGGCCAGTTTCGAAAGAGACTGGCCTTTTTTACGTTAACATCACCTTGTGCAAACCCAAAAAACACACATGATTCCCATGTTCTTCGAATATTTTGGTGATTAGGATATGTGTAATGCTCAGATTAAATTGTACGACCACGCAATTGACTCAAATGAGCCCAAATATCCCGTATTCCCAAGATTTTTGGACTTTCGAGCACATTGGGCATCCTTAGGTATGTTTATAAGCCACTCTACGGCTATGTTAGAAAAAAAACCCACCATAATAATGATACATATGGCATGATTCCCAGAACATGTTGGCACTTAGAACATTGTAGAGAAAAAGGGCAACCAACGATTTCTAAAGCTACAGTTTCTGTACTTCATTGGTATGGAAGCATGAAGATTATTCCTTAACACTCGGTGTTAAGGTCTTTAAGGTTGCTTCACCACCCCACCCACCCACCCTAAGGCACCCCCCCCCCCCAGGGTGGGTTTCGGCCATTTTTTTTCAGGTCCCTAAACGTCCAAAGAGGTCAAAAAAGTGGATTCTTGGGAAGATAGGAGGTTTTTAGGAGACTTTCTCTGAAGCAAAGACCTCCAAACCCTGACAGACCCTGAAACCAGGGTGTCGCGAGTACCCCTTTTTTACACGTGTTTCTTAAGGCTTCTACAGGGTTCTACAGGCAAAACAGGCGTTTTGGCCAAAAACCCGGTTTTTCAGGCAGGCAACCGGGTTTGCGGCTTGGGAAACGTGCCAGAGCGGTGTGAGAACCATGCGTGGGGGTTTGTAACCACTCGTTGCGTTGGTTGCGTTGCCTTCGCTACGTTGCGTACACATAGCTACGAGCACACCGGTTACGTTGTGTTGCATACGTTGCGTTCGTTGTGTAGAGATGGTTACGTACAGAGCGCAACGTACGGAGCGGTTGCGTTGCGTTGGTTGTGTTCGGTTGGTTACGTTCGTTGCGTTCCGATCGTTACGTACACATCGGTTGCGTTGCGTTGCATGCGTTGCGTTCGTTGTGTAGAGATCGATATGTACAGATCGCAACGTACGCATAGGTTGCGTTGTGTTGCACGCGTTGCATACAGAACGCAACGTACACACAGGTTGCGTTGCATCCGTTGCGTTGGTTGTGTTCGTTTCGTTACGTTCGTTGCGTTCTGATCGTTACGTACACATCGGTTGCGTTGCGTTGCATGCGTTGTGTTCGTTATGTTGAGATCGATATATACAGATCGCAACGTACGCATAGGTTGCGTTGGTTGTGTTGCATCCGTTACGTTGCGTTCGTTGCGTTCTGATCGTTACGTACACATAGGTTGCGTTGCGTTGCATGCTTTGGTTGCATACGGATCGTAACGTATAGAGCGGATCCGTTTCATTGTGTTCGGTTGCGTTTATCAACCACACCAGCCAGGAGTGTTAAGGATTGCCAAAAAAAACTAAATTCTTCACACACAACTTTGTCAAAACATGGCCAGTTTCGAAAGAGACTGGCCTTTTTTACGTTTTGTGCACAAGAAGCAAAAAAACCCACACAACAACAGCAGAAGTTTAGAACCACATTCAGACCCTGACCCAACTCCAACAAGGGGCCCCTGTCTTGTCAACCACCTTGTGCACATATACTGGACCCCAGAAATGGGACATCCGTTAAAATTGGATCGATACAGAGAAGATTAGCATGGTCCCTGCGCAAGGATGACACGCATTAATCGAGAAAGTATCAACTTTTTTTTTGTCCCCCGGATCACACGTATTTTTTACACTGGTGTCTTCTTCATGCTTCCCAGACCAACACATATGTGCAGACATACCCATCACCCACAGGTGGCAAGTGGCAGGCTGCAGTAACCCATTGAAATATTGGTTTCAAAAAACGACCATATGGTTTATGCTACTGGCATGCTTCCCTGAGCATATACATGTCGAAAGCTGTGTAGAGAAAAAGAGCAACCAACGATTTCTAAAGCTACAGTTTCTGTACTTCATTGGTATGGAAGCATGAAGATTACTCTTCTCACACAACTTTGTCAAAACATGGCCGGTTTCGAAAGAGACTGGCCTTTTTTACGTTAGCATGATTGTCTTTGTGTGTCTTTGTGCAAAGCAAAAAAAAAAAAACACACACAAGAAGTGAGGATCTTCAAAACCACGTTTTTGACCTGACCCACCTCCAACTAGACAACCCTGTCTTGTATTCCGACAATATGGTATCTATTGAGCCGGGATGTGTTGGCTGCATCCTGAAACCCCTAGCTTCTGGGGGGGCAAGCTTCTCCAGAACTGGGCACTCTTTGAGGTGGACCAAAGGCACCTTCAACTTCTGTGTTGATGTGTTGTCCGTGTTAGTCTACTGTCCTGTTTGCGGCCTTGGTGTAAACCAGGGCAACAATCAGAGTGAAATGGGGTGAACCGGGCCAGGCTGGTCTCACAGAGCAGCTCATAACTCCTGCAGTGGACAGTTCAAGGATCGCAGCACAGAGCAGAGTGAGGGTGTTTCCAACTCAATGGCTTGAACTGGAGAAGCGTTTCTTTTTTACATTTTTCCATGTGAACATTGTTTCCACATCACCATACACATGTGTTGTTGATACACCCCACCACGTTGCCCAGACCATTCCTACCCACATTATTCACCACAAGTGGCATGTTTACCAGTACATGTTGGTGCTTAGAGCAATGTTAAGAAAAAGGGCAACCAACGATTTCTAAAGCTACAGTTTCTGTACTTCATTGGTATGGAAGCATGAAGATTATATTCTTCTCACACAACTTTGTCAAACATGGCCAGCCTCGAAAGAGACTGGCCTTTTTTACGTCACCATGAGAAAAAACATTCACACATATGATGCATGTACAAAGTGTGTGTCACCCTGACCCACCTCCAACAAGACAACCCTGTCTTGTTTTCCCATACTCTCCCTATGTTTGGGTGCTAAGTTAGTGTGCTACTTCGAAACCAAACAACTCGTTCAGCAACAGCTAAAACTTGAAAAGATCTTCTGTCTAGGAAATTCTTTACAATTTTTATGATGCGGTCCTGCTGTTGGGCCTGATGTGGCCCAAAGGCGGAACTACTCTCATATGATGTAAATCCCGTACAATCGTACAGAATATTACCCATGATGATATTATTCTTACATTAGCGTGTAACACTAATTCTGACTGCGTTCTATTTCACACTTCAAATATTAGAACTGGATGTGAGGCTGCCAGTTTACTGGTGGTCCCGATCCAGCACACAACGCAAGCACCCTTTTTTATATTTCCCCACCCAGCACCCCCCTGTGTCTGTGTCATTGCCTAAAAAATCATCACCTTTTACAGGCTTCCTTGTGGGGAGCGTTCTGTCAAGCAAAAGTGATGAAGAATGACAGGGGCGAGTTTTCTCATGAAATGCTTTGAAGCCTCTGACATTGAGAGGCTTGCTCCGACCTCTGTTTTTAATAACCCACATCACAGCGGTAACCACTGTGTATGTATGGTATGTATGGTATGTATGGTATGTATGGTATGTATGGTATGTATGGTATGTATGGTATGTATGGTATGTATGGTATGTATGGTATGTATGGTATGTATGGTATGGTATGTATGGTATGTATGGTATGTATGGTATGTATGGTATGTATGGTATGTATGGTATGTATGGTATGTATGGTATGTATGGTATGTATGGTATGTATGGTATGTATGGTATGTATGGTATGTATGGTATGTATGGTATGTATGGTATGTTTGTTTTTGTTTTGTTAAAAAAGAGGGTATGCCACTCCTGGATGTTGTGCAGCTCCAGGGCAACATGTGTGAACGGACCAGGTTGCCCTGGCGACCCGTCACCCCAATGAGAAATTGCGTTAATATCATCAGTGCACAAGGCACTGTATCAGATATTAAGCTGATAAGAACAGATAATACACTTGATCTTAGCCAAAAGGCCGAGAAGGTATGACTTCTTTTTAGTCCATACCGAATTCGACACCCATGTACAGGGAAGCATGATTATGATCAATATTACTAGGAAACAACAAGGCAAGCAGATTACACACCCATGTCACAGGGAAGTAAGTGAAGGTGATGATCAATCTTATTAGTAAAAACAAGGCCGCCGAAGCAGCTACACAAATTGCCAATGTGGCAACGCCGAAGCGGCCCATGGCGGGAATTGGGTAGTTTTCAACCAGCAATCTCTCCACAGCGTCCCTATTTGGTCATTGCTTATGGAATTATCCCGAGCGCAAGAATACCTCCTTTTCTCCCAGTAAACCCGCAAACCCGTAAACCCGTAAACCCGCAAACCCGCAAACCCGCAAACCCGCAAACCCGTAAACCCGCAAACCCGCAAACCCGCAAACCCGCAAACCCGCAAACCCGCAAACCCGCAAACCCGCAAACCCGCAAACCCGCAAACCCGCAAACCCGTAAACCCGCAAACCCGCAAACCCGCAAACCCGCAAACCCGCAAACCCGCAAACCCGCAAACCCGCAAACCCGCAAACCCGCAAACCCGCAAACCCGCAAACCCGCAAACCCGCAAACCCGCAAACCCGCAAACCCGCAAACCCGCAAACCCGCAAACCCGCAAACCCGCAAACCCGCAAACCCGCAAACCCGCAAACCCGCAAACCCGCAAACCCGCAAACCCGCAAACCCGCAAACCCGCAAACCCGCAAACCCGCAAACCCGCAAACCCGCAAACCCGCAAACCCGCAAACCCGCAAACCCGCAAACCCGCAAACCCGCAAACCCGCAAACCCGCAAACCCGCAAACCCGCAAACCCGCAAACCCGCAAACCCGCAAACCCGCAAACCCGCAAACCCGCAAACCCGCAAACCCGCAAACCCGCAAACCCGCAAACCCGCAAACCCGCAAACCCGCAAACCCGCAAACCCGCAAACCCGCAAACCCGCAAACCCGCAAACCCGCAAACCCGCAAACCCGCAAACCCGCAAACCCGCAAACCCGCAAACCCGCAAACCCGCAAACCCGCAAACCCGCAAACCCGCAAACCCGCAAACCCGCAAACCCGCAAACCCGCAAACCCGCAAACCCGCAAACCCGCAAACCCGCAAACCCGCAAACCCGCAAACCCGCAAACCCGCAAACCCGCAAACCCGCAAACCCGCAAACCCGCAAACCCGCAAACCCGCAAACCCGCAAACCCGCAAACCCGCAAACCCGCAAACCCGCAAACCCGCAAACCCGCAAACCCGCAAACCCGCAAACCCGCAAACCCGCAAACCCGCAAACCCGCAAACCCGCAAACCCGCAAACCCGCAAACCCGCAAACCCGCAAACCCGCAAACCCGCAAACCCGCAAACCCGCAAACCCGCAAACCCGCAAACCCGCAAACCCGCAAACCCGCAAACCCGCAAACCCGCAAACCCGCAAACCCGCAAACCCGCAAACCCGCAAACCCGCAAACCCGCAAACCCGCAAACCCGCAAACCCGCAAACCCGCAAACCCGCAAACCCGCAAACCCGCAAACCCGCAAACCCGCAAACCCGCAAACCCGCAAACCCGCAAACCCGCAAACCCGCAAACCCGCAAACCCGCAAACCCGCAAACCCGCAAACCCGCAAACCCGCAAACCCGCAAACCCGCAAACCCGCAAACCCGCAAACCCGCAAACCCGCAAACCCGCAAACCCGCAAACCCGCAAACCCGCAAACCCGCAAACCCGCAAACCCGCAAACCCGCAAACCCGCAAACCCGCAAACCCGCAAACCCGCAAACCCGCAAACCCGCAAACCCGCAAACCCGCAAACCCGCAAACCCGCAAACCCGCAAACCCGCAAACCCGCAAACCCGCAAACCCGCAAACCCGCAAACCCGCAAACCCGCAAACCCGCAAACCCGCAAACCCGCAAACCCGCAAACCCGCAAACCCGCAAACCCGCAAACCCGCAAACCCGCAAACCCGCAAACCCGCAAACCCGCAAACCCGCAAACCCGCAAACCCGCAAACCCGCAAACCCGCAAACCCGCAAACCCGCAAACCCGCAAACCCGCAAACCCGCAAACCCGCAAACCCGCAAACCCGCAAACCCGCAAACCCGCAAACCCGCAAACCCGCAAACCCGCAAACCCGCAAACCCGCAAACCCGCAAACCCGCAAACCCGCAAACCCGCAACCCGCAAACCCGCAAACCCGCAAACCCGCAAACCCGCAAACCCGCAAACCGCAAACCCGCAAACCCGCAAACCCGCAAACCCGCAAACCGCAAACCCGCAAACCCGCAAACCCGCAAACCCGCAAACCCGCAAACCCGCAACCCGCAAACCCGCAACCCGCAAACCCGCAAACCCGCAAACCCGCAAACCCGCAAACCCGCAAACCCGCAAACCCGCAAACCCGCAAACCCGCAAACCCGCAACCCGCAAACCCGCAAACCCGCAAACCCGCAAACCCGCAAACCCGCAAACCCGCAAACCCGCAAACCCGCAAACCCGCAAACCCGCAAACCCGCAAACCCGCAAACCGCAAACCGCAAACCCGCAAACCCGCAAACCCGCAAACCCGCAAACCCGCAAACCCGCAAACCGCAAACCCGCAAACCCGCAAACCCGCAAACCCGCAAACCCGCAAACCCGCAAACCCGCAAACCCGCAAACCCGCAAACCCGCAAACCGCAAACCCGCAAACCCGCAAACCCGCAAACCCGCAAACCCGCAAACCGTAAACCCGCAAACCCGTAAACCCGCAAACCCGCAAACCCGCAAACCGCAAACCCGCAAACCGCAAACCCGCAAACCCGCAAACCCGCAAACCCGCAAACCCGCAAACCCGCAAACCCGCAAACCCGCAAACCCGCAAACCCGCAAACCCGCAAACCCGCAAACCCGCAAACCCGCAAACCCGCAAACCCGCAAACCCGCAAACCCGCAAACCCGCAAACCCGCAAACCCGCAAACCCGCAAACCCGCAAACCCGCAAACCCGCAAACCGCAACCCGCAAACCCGCAAACCGCAAACCCGCAAACCCGCAAACCCGCAAACCCGCAAACCCGTAAAACCCGCAAACCCGCAAACCCGCAAACCCGTAAACCCGCAAACCCGCAAACCCGCAAACCCGCAAACCCGCAAACCCGCAAACCCGCAAACCGCAAACCCGCAAACCCGTAAACCCGCAAACCCGCAAACCCGCAAACCCGCAAACCCGTAAACCCGCACGAGAAGTGAGCAACCATCGTTTTCTCGCTGGTGTGGTTGATAGCTGGATGGTGTGATTGTAGTGTTTTATTGTTTAACTTTAATGGTAGTGCTGATGTGGGTACGTTCGTCATGGCAAGACATAACGATGAAGTTTCTGGGAGGTGTGAGATCTTCTTTTGGTGCTTTTTCCTGAGTTGAAGAATGGTGAAAGACGCAAAAACGTTAGATACTGGGCTAGTATAGGACTCTTGCGGGTCAACGTATCAATCTGGGGAGCGTATATATCTTCATAGCGTAAAAATACCTGCATTTTGCATTTTAGGTATCACTAAATAACAACATTTAAGTAGTTTAAATACTCTGTAAAATGCAAAAATCTCGGGGATAAATGGTTTATGGGTGCATAAGAGTCAATTGCAGGGTTATACGATCATAACTGACCAAGCATTACATAATGTCTAGAATTTATCATGGTGCAGTAAACACCTGTGTTTTCGGGTAAATGGCTAATAACCATATCTATAACCCCTCAAATATGCACGAAAATGCAAAAATCTCAGGATTATAGGGTCTTTGGCCACATTTGAGTTCATTGCGGGGTTGTATGGCCATATCCGAGCATCACACAATGTCTAGAATTTGAACTATACAACAAATACCTGTATTTTGGTGTGAAATGCATATAACCATATCTGCCTCATCATGCACGAAAATGAAGAAATTCTGGGTATGTGCGGTTATTGGCCACATCTGAGTCAATGCGGGTTTGCGGGGTATTTTTGACAATTTTACACCGGTTTTATATCTGAACCTTCAAAAACCCTGATTTTGGAATGTTTCTGACATGGTACCTCTTTACGCTACACCCAGGGTCATTATTCCGGTCGACTTTTTGAAAAAACGACCTCGCAATGGAGGACTCCGTGAAGCCAGATGAAAAATGCACCAAAATGGATTCACAGGATAAGTCAAAGTTGGTGTTAGATACATGCTGCCATAAGTCACGAAATTCAATTGCGGGTTTGCGAAAACCTAGTGAAAACAAAGGAAAACAGGGGAGGAAATAGAGGGGAATTATCCCCAGAAGAGGGGGAAAATATCTGGATAATCTATTGAAAACATGAGGGAAACCTACACAAAAAATATACAGAAATGTCTGAGAAATGTTCATTCCATGGAGAGGTTTGAAACTGAGAGCGCACGTTTTCATAATGTCAGTCTATATTCATACAAATAGCTCCTTTCAAAAGGCACAAAAATGAAACTCTTTAAAAACCAATGGTGAAAAATATTGTCACTCAAGGGTTTGAACCATAAACCACACGCTTTCAATACCTCCGTTATAATCACTTGTCAGAATAACCTTACAGTATCACACCAACATAATCTGCTTCCATCAGTGGAGGTTTAACCAACTGAAAGCAAATGGTACAACAGGCGGCAAAAAAAAGAGGGCAAAAAAGCTTCCACAGGGAACATAGGGTAAATCATGGCAAATCATGTCAAATGATGGCAAATGATGGCAAATGATGGCAAATGATGGCAAATGATGGCAAATCATGGCAAATGATGGCAAATCATGGCAAATGATGGCAAATCATGGCAAATCATGGCAAATGATGGCAAATGATGGCAAATGATGGCAAATGATGGCAAATGATGGCAAATCATGGCAAATCATGGCAAATGATGGCAAATGATGGCAAATGATGGCAAATCATGGCAAATCATGGCAAATGATGGCAAATGATGGCAAATGATGGCAAATGATGGCAAATCATGGCAAATGATGGCAAATGATGGCAAATGATGGCAAATCATGGCAAATCATGGCAAATTATGGCAAATGATGGCAAATCATGGCAAATCATGGCAAATCCTGGCAAAACATGGCAAATGATGGCAAATCATGGCAAATGATGGCAAATGATGGCAAATGATGGCAAATCATGGCAAATCATGGCAAATTATGGCAAATGATGGCAAATCATGGCAAATCATGGCAAATCCTGGCAAAACATGGCAAATGATGGCAAAACATGGCAAATGATGGCAAATCATGGCAAATCATGGTAAATCCCAAGTTAGCCATAAAACTGATATCCAAAAAATATTTACAATGTTCGGAAATTTTGAACAGTATTTATGTGGGGTGGTTTTTGGGCCCAAAATTTCAACACAGTGTCTCCACTGGGGAAATTGCGTCAATTTAAGTGGGATAAGTGCTATGTGGCGAAAAAAATCGAAAATTTTGAAATTTGTTCACTACAGTGGGAAAATAGTGCAAATCATGGCAAATCATGGCAAATCATGGCAAATGATGGCAAATCATGGCAAATCATGGCAAATGATGGCAAATGATGGCAAATCATGGCAAATCATGGCAAATTATGGCAAAATGATGGCAA